>CM042255.1:47973862-49186362 GCA_023566225.1 Romanogobio albipinnatus | reverse complement strand
CCATCATACACCAAACACACACTCTCAGTTTATGAAATCTGCCATCATACACCAAACACACACTCTCAGTTTATGAAATCTGCCGTCATACACCAAACACACACACTCTCAGTTTATGAAATCTGCCATCATACACCAAACACACACTCTGAGCTTATGAAATCTGCCATCATACACCAAACACACACTCTCAGTTTATGAAATCTGCCATCATACACCAAACACACACTCTCAGCTTATGAAATCTGCCATCATACACCAAACACACACTCTCAGTTTATGAAATCTGCCATCATACACCAAACACACACTCTCAGCTTATGAAATCTGCCGTCATACACCAAACACACACTCTCATCTTATGAAATCTGCCATCATACACCAAACACACACTCTCAGTTTATGAAATCTGCCGTCATACACCAAACACACACTCTCAGTTTATGAAATCTGCCGTCATACACCAAACACACACTCTCAGCTTATGAAATCTGCCGTCATACACCAAACACACACTCTCATCTTATGAAATCTGCCATCATACACCAAACACACACTCTCAGCTTATGAAATCTGCCGTCATACACCAAACACACACTCTCATCTTATGAAATCTGCCATCATACACCAAACACACACTCTCAGTTTATGAAATCTGCCGTCATACACCAAACACACACTCTCAGTTTATGAAATCTGCCGTCATACACCAAACACACACTCTCAGCTTATGAAATCTGCCGTCATACACCAAACACACACTCTCATCTTATGAAATCTGCCATCATACACCAAACACACACTCTCAGTTTATGAAATCTGCCGTCATACACCAAACACACACTCTCAGTTTATGAAATCTGCCGTCATACACCAAACACACACTCTCAGCTTATGAAATCTGCCGTCATACACCAAACACACACTCTCAGTTTATGAAATCTGCCATCATACACCAAACACACACTCTCAGTTTATGAAATCTGCCGTCATACACCAAACACACACTCTCAGTTTATGAAATCTGCCGTCATACACCAAACACACACTCTCAGTTTATGAAATCTGCCGTCATACACCAAACACACACTCTCAGTTTATGAAATCTGCCGTCATACACCAAACACACACTCTCAGCTTATGAAATCTGCCGTCATACACCAAACACACACTCTCAGCTTATGAAATCTGCCATCATACACCAAACACACACTCTCAGCTTATGAAATCTGCCATCATACACCAAACACACACTCTCAGCTTATGAAATCTGCCGTCATACACCAAACACACACTCTCAGCTTATGAAATCTGCCATCATACACCAATCACACACTCTCAGCTTATGAAATCTGCCATCATACACCAAACACACACTCTCAGCTTATGAAATCTGCCATCATACACCAAACACACACTCTCAGTTTATGAAATCTGCCGTCATACACCAAACACACACTCTCAGTTTATGAAATCTGCCGTCATACACCAAACACACACTCTCAGTTTATGAAATCTGCCGTCATACACCAAACACACACTCTCAGCTTATGAAATCTGCCATCATACACCAAACACACACTCTCAGCTTATGAAATCTGCCATCATACACCAAACACACACTCTCAGTTTATGAAATCTGCCGTCATACACCAAACACACACTCTCAGCTTATGAAATCTGCCATCATACACCAAACACACACTCTCAGTTTATGAAATCTGCCGTCATACAACAAACACACACTCTCAGTTTATGAAATCTGCCGTCATACACCAAACACACACTCTCAGTTTATGAAATCTGCCATCATACACCAAACACACACTCTCAGTTTATGAAATCTGCCGTCATACACCAAACACACACACTCAGTTTATGAAATCTGCCGTCATACACCAAACACACACACTCAGTTTATGAAATCTGCCGTCATACACCAAACACACACTCTCAGCTTATGAAATCTGCCATCATACACCAAACACACACTCTCAGTTTATGAAATCTGCCGTCATACACCAAACACACACTCTCAGCTTATGAAATCTGCCATCATACACCAAACACACACTCTCAGTTTATGAAATCTGCCGTCATACACCAAACACACACTCTCAGTTTATGAAATCTGCCATCATACACCAAACACACACTCTCAGTTTATGAAATCTGCCATCATACACCAAACACACACTCTGAGCTTATGAAATCTGCCATCATACAGCAAACACACACTCTCAGTTTATGAAATCTGCCATCATACACCAAACACACACTCTCAGTTTATGAAATCTGCCATCATACACCAAACACACACTCTCAGTTTATGAAATCTGCCATCATACACCAAACACACACTCTCAGTTTATGAAATCTGCCATCATACACCAAACACACACTCTCAGTTTATGAAATCTGCCGTCATACACCAAACACACACTCTCAGTTTATGAAATCTGCCATCATACACCAAACACACACTCTCAGTTTATGAAATCTGCCGTCATACACCAAACACACACTCTCAGTTTATGAAATCTGCCATCATACACCAAACACACACTCTCAGTTTATGAAATCTGCCATCATACAGCAAACACACACTCTCAGTTTATGAAATCTGCCGTCATACACCAAACACACACTCTGAGCTTATGAAATCTGCCATCATACACCAAACACACACTCTCAGCTTATGAAATCTGCCGTCATACACCAAACACACACTCTGAGCTTACGAAATCTGCCGTCATACACCAAACACACACTCTGAGCTTATGAAATCTGCCATCATACACCAAACACACACTCTCAGTTTATGAAATCTGCCATCATACACCAAACACACACTCTCAGTTTATGAAATCTGCCGTCATACACCAAACACACACTCTCAGTTTATGAAATCTGCCATCATACACCAAACACACACTCTCAGCTTATGAAATCTGCCATCATACACCAAACACACACTCTCAGTTTATGAAATCTGCCATCATACACCAAACACACACTCTGAGCTTATGAAATCTGCCGTCATACACCAAACACACACTCTCAGTTTATGAAATCTGCCATCATACACCAAACACACACTCTCAGTTTATGAAATCTGCCGTCATACACCAAACACACACTCTCAGTTTATGAAATCTGCCATCATACACCAAACACACACTCTCAGCTTATGAAATCTGCCATCATACACCAAACACACACTCTCAGTTTATGAAATCTGCCATCATACACCAAACACACACTCTGAGCTTATGAAATCTGCCGTCATACACCAAACACACACTCTCAGTTTATGAAATCTGCCATCATACACCAAACACACACTCTCAGTTTATGAAATCTGCCGTCATACACCAAACACACACTCTCAGTTTATGAAATCTGCCATCATACACCAAACACACACTCTCAGTTTATGAAATCTGCCATCATACAGCAAACACACACTCTCAGTTTATGAAATCTGCCATCATACACCAAACACACACTCTCAGTTTATGAAATCTGCCATCATACACCAAACACACACTCTCAGTTTATGAAATCTGCCATCATACACCAAACACACACTCTCAGTTTATGAAATCTGCCGTCATACACCAAACACACACTCTCAGCTTATGAAATCTGCCGTCATACACCAAACACACACTCTCAGCTTATGAAATCTGCCGTCATACACCAAACACACACTCTCAGTTTATGAAATCTGCCATCATACACCAAACACACACTCTGAGCTTATGAAATCTGCCGTCATACACCAAACACACACTCTCAGTTTATGAAATCTGCCATCATACAGCAAACACACACTCTCAGCTTATGAAATCTGCCATCATACACCAAACACACACTCTCAGTTTATGAAATCTGCCATCATACACCAAACACACACTCTCAGTTTATGAAATCTGCCATCATACACCAAACACACACTCTCAGTTTATGAAATCTGCCATCATACACCAAACACACACTCTCAGTTTATGAAATCTGCCATCATACACCAAACACACACTCTCAGTTTATGAAATCTGCCGTCATACACCAAACACACACTCTCAGTTTATGAAATCTGCCGTCATACACCAAACACACACTCTCAGCTTATGAAATCTGCCGTCATACACCAAACACACACTCTCAGTTTATGAAATCTGCCGTCATACACCAAACACACACTCTCAGTTTATGAAATCTGCCATCATACACCAAACACACACTCTCAGCTTATGAAATCTGCCATCATACACCAAACACACACTCTCAGCTTATGAAATCTGCCGTCATACACCAAACACACACTCTCAGTTTATGAAATCTGCCATCATACACCAAACACACACTCTCAGTTTATGAAATCTGCCGTCATACACCAAACACACACTCTCAGTTTATGAAATCTGCCATCATACACCAAACACACACAAAAACCATCAAATAATTAAGACAGACAGAATAAATCCATGAAAAAAGACAGAAAAACTGAGATAAATAAGAGACAAACTTTGAAATTATGTTTTAAATGAACAAAAAAATTAAATATTAAGAAAAAACAATTATGAAAACATACATTTGAGCTCTACACTTCTTTTAACAGCATGGATTCATATAATTTTATATTGGTGCTAAATATAATACACACTCATTCATGTATATATTTCTATATATATAGAAAGGGCTCGGTGCTTGGACCACTCCTCTTCTCCATCTACATGTCATCACTGGGATCTGTCATTCAGAAACATGGCTTTTCCTATCACTGCTATGCCGACGACACTCAACTCTACTTCTCATTTCAACCAGATGATCCCACGGTTGGTGTTTGTATCGCTGCCTGCCTAATAGACATTTCTGCCTGGATGAAGGAACATCACCTGCAACTCAACCTTGCAAAGACAGAACTGCTCGTGGTCTCAGCCAACCCAGCACTTCATCATAATCTCTCCATTCAGCTAGGATCATCAACCATAACTCCGTCCAGGACAGCCAGGAACCTTGGAGTTGTGATTGATGATCAGCTAAAATTCACTGACCACATTACCGCAACAACCCGGTCCTGCAGATTTGCGTTATACAACATGAGGAAGATTAGTCCCTTCCTATCAGAGCAGGCCACACAACTCCTGGTCCAAGCTCTTGTTCTCTCCAGACTGGACTACTGTAATGCTCTTCTAGCGGGCCTTCCGGCATGCACTATCAAACCCTTGCAACTGATCCAGAATGCAGCGGCGAGGGTGGTCTTTAACGAGCCAAAGAGAGCACACGTCACACCTCTCTTCATCAATCTCCACTGGCTGCCAATAGCCGCTCGCATCAAATTCAAGACACTGGTGCTCGCCTTCAAAGCAACCACTGGCTCTGCACCAATATACCTAAACTCGCTTGTTCAGACTTACACACCCTCCAGGAGCTTACGTTCTGCCAGTGAACGACGCCTTGTGGTGCCATCCCATATTTATTTGGTGCTCTATTAATAATGTTTTTATAATTATCAATGTTTTGCTGCTTCATTTTTGTGGAAACTGTTATTTTTCAGGATTCTTTGATTAATAGAAAGTTCAAAATAACAGAATTTATTTGAAAGAGAAGACTGAAGTAACGACTGCTCACGATCTCTCGTCTCTGTCGGTTGGAAACCTTGTATGTCCAAAACCGCCACTTTCAGGAAATGGACAAAAACGCTGTATTTTTTAAATAATTAAACACTGCATTATTATAGTTGATATGGTGGATTTATATATTTTCGCACAGGTTAAGACAATAAATCAATAGCAAATGCAAGACTAAGACGCTCTTCTCCGCTCCTCAGATACATAAAACATTAGTCTTATATATATATAGTAAAGAAAACACTGTACGTATTCAAACAAACACTTCTTTATTTACCATTGCATTGCAAACAAGCAGAGATGCTCCAAACTGTGCAGCACTTCATTCATGATAGAGGGGGGCGGAGTTATGAGGTTTGACTGACAGTTTGAGGAGCCAATGGAGTTACGAGGATCAGCCTGATTACATATCTGCAAAACCCACAGACAGACATAAAGGGTGACCAATAGCAATGATTAAAAACAATAAAAAAGACTAAACATGTAGATACAAGGTTTCCACCTGACAGCGACAATATATGCCCTCTAAATAATAATAATAATAATAATAATAGGTCGCACAAGAGTACAATCAAATACAATCAGACAGTCAGCCTGTTCATTATAGCAAATAAACAAGCAGGTGTACAACAAATGACTCTAACAACAACAAAGAAAAAAAATGAACAGTAGCTGGTCATGTAGCATAACATGAAGCGGTGTGAGATCACTTGAAGGCAGAGGCGGTGAGAGAAAAATAATTATTTATTTAGTGCACAGAGAAAAAAAGATGAGTTTTAAGTTGGGATTTAAAAATCTGGAGAGTATGTGCGTTACGGATAGTCGAGGGCAGCTTATTCCATAATTTAGGGCCAATAATACTAAAAGCCCTTCTTAAATCTTACTGCTCGCTATTAAAACACTAAATAACACACAACATAAAACAAGAAATAGACGGATTGAACAATATCTCAGAGGTGCGTCTCTCTCAGGGTCCAGTGGGCCCCGGGGCCGTTTCTACAGCGCTCATATAATCTCATTTATACGTGTGGGCAACAGCAAACACACCACAGCCTGGAGCGAACGCTCAGATTCACTCGAGTTCATGAGAGAGAGATGAAAAGAGCTTCATTCATCTGTGCACATGACCCTGAAAAGCTTCCTCATGTGATCAGCCTCACACACACACACATCTGTGATTACATCATCATCAAATCTTTCTCACCGTCTCCTATAAATAAAACTTGTCTGGGTTTAATCCTGATTCACTGAAATCCAATGCATACACTTCTAGTGCATAAGATCTCAGAGAACATGTTCAGAGCATACACACACACACACACACACACACACACACACAGTTTATAGTTGAATAGAAGTTTATAGTTCTGATCAAAACACTGATGTCTACAGTAGTGATCAAAATAGAGCAAATCACCTTTTGAAAGTAACTTGATGCTTCAAATAAAGACTGTATCAATTGCATTGTTACACCAGAAGCTGGAGACAAGAGACTGATAAAATGTGAGTCATTGAATCATTCATTCAAGAGATTCATTCAAAAACACTGAATCATCCAGTAATGAAACAAGTGAAGTCTTTATGAGTGAGTCATTGAATCATTCATTCAAGAGATTCGTTCAAAAACACTGAATCATCCAGTAATGAAAAAAGAGAAGTCTTTATGAGTGAGTCATTGAATCATTCATTCAAGAGATTTGTTCAAAAACACTGAATCATCAAGTAATGAAACAAGTGAAGTCTTTATGAGTGAGTCATTGAATCATTCATTCAAGAGATTTGTTCAAAAACACTGAATCATCCAGTAATGAAACAAGTGAAGTCTTTATGAGTGAGTCATTCAATCATTCATTCAAGAGATTTGTTCAAAAACACTGAATCATCCAGTAATGAAACAAGTGAAGTCTTTATGAGTGAGTCATTCAATCATTCATTCATTCAAGAGATTCGTTCAAAAACACTGAATCATCCAGTAATGAAACAAGTGAAGTCTTTATGAGTGAGTCATTCAATCATTCATTCATTCAAGAGATTCGTTCAAAAACACTGAATCATCCAGTATTGAAACAAGTGAAGTCTTTATGAGTGAGTCATTCAATCATTCATTCAAGAGATTTGTTCAAAAACACTGAATCATCCAGTAATGAAACAAGTGATGTCTTTATGAGTGAGTCATTCAATCATTCATTCATTCAAGAGATTCATTCAAAAACACTGAATCATCCAGTAATGAAACAAGTGAAGTCTTTATGAGTGAGTCATTGAATCATTCATTCAAGAGATTTGTTCAAAAACACTGAATCATCCAGTAATGAAACAAGTGAAGACTTTATGAGTGAGTCATTGAATCATTCATTCAAGAGATTCATTCAAAAACACTGAATCATCCAGTAATGAAACAAGTGAAGTCTTTATGAGTGAGTCATTGAATCATTCATTCAAGAGATTTGTTCAAAAACACTGAATCATCCAGTAATGAAACAAGTGAAGTCTTTATGAGTGAGTCATTGAATCATTCACTCAAGAGATGTCTGTTCAGAATTGTGATCTCTATTTAAGACAACAAAAAAAAATCTTGATTCTCATTTATCCAGAATCATGCAGCTCTATCTGAGATGGATTCACAAACTCATAGGGAAACAGTAAGCTGTCTGTTCTCACACTGCCTCCGCCGCCACGCCCTTCTTCCCATAGTGCACCTGGTGCCATGTGTTCCCCAGGTAAGCCACGCACACACACCCGGCCATCCACATGATGTAGAAGAACACGTGATCATCAGACCAGGCCACCTTCTCCCATTGCTCTGGTCCAGTTCTGATGCTCACGGGCCACTGTTGGTGCTTTGGGCGGTGGACAGGGGTCAGCATGGGCACCCTGACTGGTCAGCGGCTGTGCCGCCCCATACGCAACAAACTGAGATGCTCTGTGTATTCTGACACCTTTCTATCAGAACCAGCATTAACTTCTTGAGCAGTTTGAGCTCCAGTAGCTCGTCTGTTTGATCGGACCACACGGCCAGCCTTCGCTCCCCACGTGCATCAATGAGCCTCGGCCGCCCATGACCCTGTGGCCGGTTCTCCACTGGTCCTTCCTTGGAGCACTTTTGATAGAGACTGACCACTGCAGACCGGGAACACCCCACAAGAGCTGCAGTTTTGGAGATGCTCTGACCCAGTCGTCAATTTGGCCCAAACTCGCTCAAATCCTTACTCTTGCCCATTTTTCCTGCTTCTAACACATCAACTCTGAGGACAAAATGTTCACTTGCTGCCTAATATATCCCACCCACCAACAGAGATCATCAGTGTTATTCACTTCACCGGTCATAATGTTATGCCAAATATAAAAAATGATGCACAAATATACAAAGCGAACATTAGTGTAAATAATCACAAGCTGATCCCTCAGAGGACACGTTTATGAGCAGTGATGACAGGAACACGATCAGACTCAGACCCGTGAAGGTGTGCTGTGTGCTGGGGTCAAACTGAGGAACGTCACGCGTCTGCTGCTCAGGGATCTACAACAGAAGATCTGATGCTGATTTCAGTGAAAGGTCAGGCACGTTTGCATGGAGGGGGCAACTGAGGTTTACTTCATCTTTCTTTTTTCGAGTATCAAATATGATCATCAGGCTTTTGAGGAAGGTTTATTTGTTCATCTCTCAATCATCATTGTCTTGCATTGCATTATATGTTTTAAAACTTCCTAAAAGCTCATATATGATACTCAATAAAAATGTAAAAAAATTGGGGTTCAACTGTTCCATTTTAAAAAAAATGATTTTTCGGACTATTATCTGATACGTCAGCCTTGACAGAGTTAATGGAATAATGCACTGACCGTAGAAGAACAATCACATATTGACTAAAGTTTGAACAAAAGAGTCGATCTAATGTGATTTGGGTCTGACCTCGGGCACACTGAGCTCTTCAGGCTCTCTCACTCACAACTGGGCTGCAAACACAATAAGCTCCAGTTCATCAGATTAAACACACATGCTCAGTGGAACCAGACTGACGGAGATTCAACAAGACTGACTCTGTCCTGAAGCCTAGCACACTGTGTGTGTATTAGAGAATATAACACACACACACACACACACACACACACACACACTCACAGATAAACACACACAGACACACACACTCAAACACAGTCTCACACACACTCAAACACAGTCTCACACACACTCAAACACAGTCTCACACACACACACACACACACACACACACACACACACACACACACAGGGGTGTTTTTGTGAAATGTGGGGACATTCCATAGGCGTAATGGTTTTTATACCGTACAAACCGTATTTTCTATCCCCCTACACTGCCCCTAAACCTACCCATCTCACACACACACACACACACACACACACACACACACACACACACACACACACACACACACACACACACACACACACACACACACACACACACACACACACACACACACACACACACACACACACACACACACACACACACACACACACACACTCACACTCACACTCACAGATAAACACGCACAGAGACACACACGCTAACTCACACACGCTCACTCACACTCTCTCTCTCTCACACACACACACACACACGCTAACTCACACACGCTCACTCACACACACACACACACACACACGCTAACTCACACACTCTCACTCAGACTCACACACACAAACACACGCTAACTCACACACGCTCACTCACACACACACACACACACACACACACACACACACACACACACACACACACACACACACACACACACACACACACAGACTCTCTCACACACACAAACACACACACAAACACACGCTAACTCACAAACACTCAATCACAGACTCTCTCACACACATACACGCTAACTCACACACGCTCACTCAGACTCTCTCACACACACACACACACACACACTCTCACAGATAAACACACACAGAGACATACGCTAACTCACAAACGCTCACTCACAGACTCTCACACACATACACGCTAACTCACACACGCTCACTCAGACTCACACACACACACACACACAGATACACATACGCTAACTCACACACACTCACTCACAGACTCTCTCACACACACACACACACACACACACACACACACACAGAGACACACACGCTAACTCACAAATGCTCACTAACAGACTCTCTCACACACATACACGCTAACTCACACACGCTCATTCACAGATAAACACACATGCTAACTCACACACGCTCACTCACAGACTCTCTCACACACACGCTCACTCACACTCTCTCTCTCACACACACACACACACACACACACACACACACACACACACACACGCTAACTCACACACGCTCACTCACAGACTCTCTCACACACACACACACACTCACAGATAAACACACAGAGACACACACGCTAACTCACAAACACACACACACACACACACACAGACACATACGCTAACTCACACACACACACACACACACACACACACACACGCTAACTCACATGCTCACTCAGACTCACACACACTCACAGATAAACACACATGCTAACTCACACACTCTCTCACACACACGCTCACTCACACTCTCTCTCACACACACACACACACACACACACACACACACACACACACACACTCACAGACACACACACACTCACAGACTCACACAAACACACACACACACACACATAAACACACACAGAGAGACAAAGACACACACACACACACACACAGACAAAGACACACACGCTAACTCACACACACTCACTCACAGACTCTCTCACACACACACACACACACACACACACACACACACTCACAGGTAAACACACAGAGACACACACGCTAACTCACACACACTCACTCAGACTCTCTCTCACACACAAACACTCAGAGACTCTCTCTCACACACTCTCACTGATAAACTCACACAGTCACAAATAAACACACACACACACGCTCACTCAATCAATCACACACATGCTAACTCACAGACTCTCACTCACACACTCTCACACTCTCACACTCTCACACTCTCACACTCTCACACTCTCACACTCTCACACTCTCACACTCTCACACTCTCACACTCTCACACTCTCACACACTCACACACTCACAGACACTCACAGACACTCACTCACTCACTCACACACTCACACACAGACACTCACTCACTCACTCACTCACTCACTCACTCACTCACTCACTCACAAACACACACTCTCTCACACACACACACACACACACACACACACACACACACACACACACACACGCTAACTCAGACTCTCACACACTCTCACTCTCACACTCTCTCACTCTCTCTCTCACTCACTCTCACTCTCTCACTCTCACACACACACACACACACTCACACACTCACGGTAGGGTCTCTGTGTGACATCTGTATCTGTGCTGGCAGTGAAGCTGTGGAAAGGTTATCTGCGCTGTGAAACGCCCTCAGAGGTCGATGTTACACAGGGACCAAACCGGGTCAGAAAACCCCCTGCGCCGGTCTGAGCCGGTCTGGAACAAGCTCCCATGAGCTCTGCAGCCAATAAAAAACCCTGAACCACTCCTACAATTACTGAAGAAGAGAAGTTCACCCGAGCAACAGACAAAACCGTGACTTTCAGCATGTTGATAGCGTTATTATAGTATCATTCATTTAGCATTTATTAATATCAGTCATTTCATTATAATTTTATTTCATGTTTTAGTAATTTTGTTCTGTCTTTGTTGATTTTATTGGTTGTTAATACATTTTGAGTTTTAGTCATTTTAGTACTTCAACTTAAACTAAATGCAAATTAACCAAAAACCCTCCAAACTAGTGATTTTAATGAACAGAAGAACTACTTGTGTGAACGCCACAATAAAAGTACATAACCAACAAGAAATAAGAAACTGGTTGATGAGTGATGATCTTGCTGATACCGATATGGTGGCCGATAACGATAACATTAAAAACTAACATATATCGTCCAATACCGATATGGTGGCCGATAACAGTAACATTAAAATGAACATATATCATCCAATACCGATATGGTGGCCGATAACAGAAACATTAAAAACTAACATATATCGTCCAATACCGATATGGTGGCCGATAACGATAACATTAAAAACTAACATATATCATCCAATACCGATATGGTGGCCGATGACAGAAACATTAAAAACTAACATATATCGTCCAATACCGATATGGTGACCGATAACAGAAACATTAAAAACTAACATATATCGTCCAATACCGATATGGTGGCCGATGACAGAAACATTAAAAACTAACATATATCGTCCAATACCGATATGGTGGCCGATGACAGAAACATTAAAAACTAACATATATCGTCCAATACCGATATGGTGGCCGATAACAGTAACATTAAAATGAACATATCGGCCGATACCGATATGGTGGCTGATAACGATAACATTAAAATGAACATATCGGCCGATACCGATATGGTGGCTGATAACGATAACATTAAAAACTAACATATATCATCCAATACCGATATGGTGGCCGATAACAGAAACATTAAAAACTAACATATATCGTCCAATACCGATATGGTGGCTGATAACAGTAACATTAAAATGAACATATCGGTCGATACCGATATGGTTGCTGATATATCGTGCATCCCTAACTAATAACTTAGTAGCTTTGGATTTAAGAGGTTAAGGTTAACGATGAATCGTTAATTTAAACATCGATTATTAATTTATGTAAATTGACATCCCTAGTAGCTAGGTGTCACAAATACTCTTAAGGCCCATTCACACCACGAATGATAACTATAAAAGATAACTATATTAGCGTTCACACCAGCGGACGATATTGTTCTGTATATTCTAAGCGCGCGCTTGTCTGTCGCTTTAAATGCTCGAGTCAAGCTCGTTACAGCAGGATGGATTCTGATTGGCTGTCGATATTTTTATCGTTCATCACCTACATTTGTTCTGAAAGTGATTCCAGCGATATCGCTCCTCTGTGCCGTTACCATTATAGCTGTGGTGTGAACTCTGCTGTTCTGTAATATTGATAACGATTTTTTCGATTTTATCGTTAAACTAGTTATCGTCCTTGGAGTGAACGTGCCTTTACTAGTGCTTCCCCATCATCGTCCTCCGTCTTCCACTGGGTCAAACTCACATCAATTACCCATCAGTCTCGGGGGTCATTCACACTGAACACACTCTTGGGTACATCTGCGCTGTTTTTAAAACCATTTAAAAATGTTAAAAACACAACAGATCAATGGTTTATGTCAAAGACGCCTGGTTAATGGGAAAATGAGCAGAATGAGGGGTCAAAACAACTCAATAAACAGAACAAAGCGCAGGAGAGGCCTTTGACCTTTAAAACAGACACTAAAAAGATTGAGCAGAACATGCACTTTACACAGATCCGTTCCTGTCAAACGTAACTCGATTGTTTTGGGGCATCTTTCATTAGTATTGTTCAGGGCACAATGTGTCTCCCGCTCATTAACTGATTACATGCAGTTAGTCTAGCAAATTCATTTGCGCTGTTATTTAGACAGATGTGCAGGAAAATTGGTTACCCTGATAATGCCTAACGCTTTTTGACTAAGGCCTCTAAATGATCAACATCAAACTAAGCATTTAAATATGATCTTACTAAGATAATATCTACTATTGGCCGATATAGAGTGATGACTGATATTTATATGCATGTTATGTCTTAATGTCTCTGAATAAAGCAAAAAAAACCCTGTATATTCCCACTATATGAGCCATAAAATAATGCAATCTGCTTTTATTTCACGCGTCAGGCTTTACAGGGTTAAAGCAAGACTAATGCATGACATTTGATCAGACAAACTGTGACATTTAGAGAATTAGACGCAGCGTACAGGGATATTGCACAAGGCGATTGATTAAACTAGTTATGTTTGACCATGCAAAAGACGTTTAGTGTCGCTATGCAGTTGCTAGGGTGTTGCTAAGTCTCTGCGATACTCTGGTCTGTAGTCTCGCTGAAGTAATCTTTAAGAAAGCTCTGTTTTCAAACCTCTAATCCCTTGTTCAACAAAGAAATCATAATGGACAGAGACGGGATAGTCATGCGGTGCCGGGAATGCTGCACTCTGATTGGATCAGAGGAAGTGATGATGAATCATGCATCATCACTTCCCATCCTACATGATTTCCTTCTGAAGAAAAAAATCACATTACAGGCATTAAACGCCTGTCGAATGGTACAGTAAAAGCCGCGAGCCAACGCTTCAGAGAACACACTCTAGAACATCTGAAATGAAAATAACAGTAAGACGAGTTGAGAAACCCAGCAGAGTCAGAGAGTCTAATAGGGATCGAGAGCAAAGGCCTGTGGGAAAACATGACCTCGATTTCCCAACATCAATAATTGCAGCATTTACAAGTGAATAATATTGAGCATGAAACGCTGTAAAAGAGAAGTAGACAAGAAACAGTGATGAAATAAACCACACTAACGGATCTTTAACGGTTTAGTTTAACAAACATTAAAGGCACAGTCTCAAACATATAAATCCAGTCATCTTTCTGCAGAACGCAAAAGTAGTTTAGCACATTTTTCAGGTTGCTCTTTTCATACAATGAATGTGAACGAGAATGAGCAACAAAAATCGCCATGAAAGTATTACTGTAAAACGATTTTTCTAAGTTAAATATGTTTTAGAATAAAACATCAGAATTAAACTGTGTTTAACTCGCTTTCTTCTTTGTAATTAATTGTGACAGTGTAGTCTATATGACTTAAGTGCAAAATATTCTTAAGTCCTGTGTTTTTGTGTAAAAAACAATGAAATGAAAACAAAACTAGTCATGTGCTGCAGTGAAATCGCATGCTATATAGTAGGTACTACATTTAGTTTGAAACATACTTATAGTTTGGATCAAAACACTGATGTCTACGGTACTTATCAAAAGTGCGCAAATCCCCTTTCGAAAGTAACCTGACGCTTCAGATAAATGTAATGATTACATTGTTACACCAGTAGGTGGAGACAAGTGACTTAATGTGAGTCGTTGATTCATTCATTCAAGAGATTTGTTCAAAAACGCTGATTCATCCAGTAATGAAACAAATGAAGTCTTTACGAGTGAGTCATTGAATCATTCACTCAAGAGATTTGTTCAAAAACACAGATTCGTCCAGTAATGAAACAAGTGAAGACTTTATGAGTGAGTCACTGAATCATTCATTCAAGAGATTTATTCAAAAACACTGATTCATCCAGTACAGGGGCGTAGCCAGAACATTTTTTCAGGGGTGGCCAGGTAAGACCCAGTGATTTTATTGGGGTGGCCAAAAAAATTACTACTGACTATGACATGCTGTACCAAAGCAAATTCTACAGAAAATATAGATCACAAACGAACAAAAATAATTAAAAATTATAATTTTATTTACAATGTCATACAAAATAAGTCAAATATGTACTGTATGTTGATAATTTTAGGGAAAAAGACAAAAAGCTTAAAGTCAGAAAAAAAATCCTAAACAAAATTAACAAGTCGTTCACACATGAACAAAATTCTCAAACTTTTTATGCTTACTGCTTTGTCCTTTGCCAAACAAAATGTTGCCCTAAGAAAACAGATAAAGTATCATTACAAAAAGAGAAAAGTTACAAAATTTAAACGACATAGAAGTTTGTACAAAAGAAACCATAGACCTAATAGACCTTATTCACAGCAGCGCCTTCTTTATGAAAGAAATTAGTATGAAAGTGAGGCTGTGGGGATAGACATACATCTCTTCAGTGGGTTGTACTGTTATTTAATGTATTTTTGGATTGTTCTGCTTATAAAACACTGAAAAAATATATTTCAAAGATGTTTCAGTAGACAAAAAAGCTGTGGAAAATGATAAGTGATTTAGGAGCTTTATACAGCCTTTTACAGCGGATGCCATTGAAATGGTACGTCTTACCCTCATAGCCTCACTTTCAAACCTGGAAATTTTCAAATTTTCCATTTTCCAGATGTTCAAGCCTGTCATGGCTCTGCTCTGAATAAGGTCTACACTCCAAGTGTAGACATGTAAGAAATTAATTGATTAATATAACAGAACTTGAGATCACGTTCATTGAATGACAGCTTTTAGTGATTATAAAGGGAATGCTCTTTGCACACTATCTAGGCGATATAACAGATCTGATATATGATATATATGATATATTCAGAATTTGAATAAAACTTTTATTTTCCATTCATGACAATATTTATGTATCGAAATCAGGCTCATATAAATGTCAGGAAAACATGATTCCTGGCTGCATGTAAATATCCATGGATCGCTGGATCTTTGTTAAGTTGTAAGGAACACTATATCGAGTCCAAAACCTTTAGTTTAAACTGATAACTGTTTTTTTTTACTTGCGTTTCCCAAATCAATATCCATTCATGCAGCAGTCCCACTGAGTCCCGACTAACGACGATGCATACCCTAACGTGTTTCTGCTAAGGAAACATTCGCAGTACCTCAACTTTAACAAATTCACCAAAAAGGTAGGAAAACCTATGTAAATAACATTGACTTTACTAACCTGATCATCACCGTATCCTCTTGCGTAAGGCGTTGCTCACTTGGCTTGTGCTGAACTTGAAATATTACCGCTCGCTTATACCGTCACACAGAGACAGAACCTCAGTGCGCAAGCGAACCCCTTCACCAGAAACCCCGCCCTGCAGCTAATTTCATTGGTTAAGGTACTAGTGACAGGTGGTTTAGGAATCAGTGTTTGGTCAGTACTGTGATTGTCGTGACCAATAAAATCGTAAGAATCCGCTGCAGGGCGAAGTTACCGTTGAACTGGTTTTGGGGGGAAGCTGTTCAGAATCGCGCACTTTGCGCAGACTGTTTGTGTGAGAGCGGCGATTTTAACGTCAACTCTTAGTCATTGTCAAGTGCTTTTCAGCTTGCACAACAGGGGTGGCCAGAGGGGTGGCCAAGCTTCAAACAGGGGTGGCACTGGCCACCCATGGCCACCCCTTAGCTACGCCCCTGATCCAGTAATGAAACAAGTGAAGTCTTTATGAGTGAGTCATTGAATCATTCATTCAAGAGATTTGTTCAAAAACACTGATTCATCCAGTAATGAAACAAGTGAAGTCTTTATGAGCGAGTCATTGAATCATTCATTCAAGAGATTTGTTCAAAAACACTGATTCATCCAGTAATGAAACAAGTGAAGTCTTTATGAGTGAGTCATTGAATCATTCATTCAAGAGATTTGTTCAAAAACACTCAATCATCCGGTAAAGAAACAAGTGAAGTCTTTATGAGTGAGTCATTGAATCATTCATTCAAGAGATTTGTTCAGAAATACTGAATCATCCAGTAATGAAACAAATGAAGTCTTCATGAGCGAGTCATTGAATCATTCACTCAAGAGATTTGTTCAAAAACACTGATTCATCCAGTAATGAAACAAGTGAAGTCTTTATGAGTGAGTCATTCAATCATTCATTCAAGAGATTTGTTCAAAAACACTGATTCATCCAGTAATGAAACAAGTGAAGTCTTTATGAGTGAGTCATTGAATCATTCATTCAAGAGATTTGTTCAGAAATACTGAATCATCCAGTAATGAAACAAGTGAAGTCTTTATGAGTGAGTCATTCAATCATTCATTCAAGAGATTTGTTCAAAAACACTGATTCATCCAGTAATGAAACAAGTGAAGTCTTTATGAGCGAGTCATTGGATCATTCACTCAAACCATTTTGTCAGAACCTCTAGTAAATTAAATGTTATTTTGTTTAGTTGTCAGTTCAGAATCGCGTGAGAGTCGTGATCTCTATTTGAAACTAAAAAATTGTGATTTTCAATTTGTCCATTTTCATTGTCACAACAGCGTGAACATTTTGCTAAACAACATCTTTTGTGTTCCACAGAAGAAAGCAAGTCATACAGGGCAAGTGAACGTTGTTGGATGTACTGTTGCTTTAAATCACTGACACACACACACACCAAGAAACCAAGAACTGATCCCTTGCCTAACAGTGAAGACGACAACAGCCCATGAGCATCAGCGCAGCGATCACATGCTCAGAGAACACAAAAGAAACACTGTGTGTGATGGAGAGAGACAGATATAGAAAGTTTCAACACTGTAAAAAATCTGATCATTTACAGTATGACTTTTGTCTATTTGTTGCCCCCTGATCTTCAGAAAATTGATTATTTGTCATGTGTACTTCAACTGAGACATTCAGACACTTGCACTGCCACTAAAATGAGCATCATGGACAAGTTTACACAAACGACAGCAATATAAAATGGAGGTTAAACCATCAAAACTCTCAAAAAAAACAACTGAAAAACATAAAACGGGAAGCCAAGCAAAAGCTAATGAGAGGATTCAGGAGTTTTCCGGCTGCAAACAGTCCTACAAAAGTAGTACAACTTATATATAGTCTTATAAAATCATTGGATACACACGCAAGTTGTTGGCTAATAATCATTCCTTGCACTTCTAAAACAACCAAAGGCGTTTGGCATCACTGATCTCCAACATGTCACACATCTTCATGTAATATATTTGAACATACAGGGCTTGAATGAGATTTGAGAGCTGATTATATTATATTACTAAAATGGAAATTGGGTCTGTTCTTCACAAAAAGCAACATGTGAGACTATCGTGACGGTTATATTAGTCTTCATTTTCTGTTGCTGTATGGAGGAAAGGCAGAGGAAATGTCTTTAGGGGAAAAATAAGGTGCAAAAGTATCAAATAAGAGTTAAATCTGCATCTGTGCAGTTTAAGGGAAAATATATGCATGATTCTACACCTCCTGAAAGGCGTTTTATACAGTACATGTCAACTTTAACCTACACTATGTGTAAATGTTGGTCATTTAAAATGGAAAAGAACACAAAACTACCTCAGCACAAAACACGGCAGTTCAACAACTAAACTAAAACACTACTGATTTAAATTCAGATCTCACCCTGGCGTTTTCCTCTTGCTGTCGGCGGGGAGAGTTCCTGATGGACTGAAGCGTTTGGTCACACACAGTAAACCAGCAGCAGCACCACCACCACCACCACACCCCGTCCTGCTCGACTCGAGATCACTGCGGCTTTCTCTGCTCTCTGGAGGAGAACGCTTGGACTATTACTACTGAAGGCCTGGGGCAGGATCACACGCTCACACACAAAGGAAGACTGACGGCCATGTGACAGAACACCAATAAATCTACAGAACGGATCTGTGTTGCACCAATCTGACATTTTCATCAAAGTGACACACGTTTGCATGTTTGCGTTTGTCAGAATCAGAAAGAGCTTTATTGCCAAGTGTGCTTGCACACACAAGATATTTTTCTTGGTGCTGAAGCTTCAAGTGCACATATACAAACACAACAAGAACGTAGTAATACAAATTCTAAGAATAAAAATATGAAAATAGCATAAAAAAAAATATAAGGTCACAGTTATGTTTAGTCAGAATAAACATTTACAGATTACGAACATATTTACAGTGTTTGAGTAGTATGAATATATACAGTGAGGAAAATAAGTATTTGAACACCCTGCTATTTTGCAAGTTCTCCCACTTGGAAATCATGGAGGGTCTGAAATTGTCATCGTAGGTGCATGTCCACTGTGAGAGACATAATCTAAAAAACTAAATCCAGAAATCACAATATATGATTTTTTAACTATTTATTTGTATGATACAGCTGCAAATAAGTATTTGAACCCCTGAGAAAATCAATGTTAATATTTGGTACAGTAGCCTTTGTTTGCAATTACAGAGGTCAAAGGTTTCCTGTAGTTTTTCAGCAGGTTTGCACTGCAGGAGGGATTTTGGCCCACTCCTCCACACAGATCTTCTCTAGATCAGTCAGGTTTCTGGCCTGTCGCTGAGAAACACAGAGTTTGAGCTCCTCCAAAGATTCTCTATTGGGTTTAGGTCTGGAGACTGGCTAGGCCACGCCAGAACCTTGATATGCTTCTTACAGAGCCACTCCTTGGTTATCCTGGCTGTGTACTTCGGGTCATTGTCATGTTGGAAGACCCAGCCTCGACCCATCTTCAATGCTCTAACTGAGGGAAGGAGGTTGTTCCCCAAAATCTGGCAATACATGGCCCCGGTCATCCTCTCCTTAATACAGTGCAGTCGCCCTGTCCCATGTGCAGAAAAACACCCCCAAAGCATGATGCTACCCCCCCCCCCCCATGCTTCACAGTAGGGATGGTGTTCTTGGGATGGTACTCATCATTCTTCTTCCTCCAAACACGTTTAGTGGAATTATGACCAAAAAGTTCTATTTTGTTCTCATCTGACCACATGACTTTCTCCCATGACTCCTCTGGATCATCCAAATGGTCATTGGCAAACTTAAGACGGGCCTTGACATGTGCTGGTTTAAGCAGGGGAACCTTCCGTGCCATGAATGATTTCAAACCATGACGTCTTAGTGTATTACCAACAGTAACCTTGGAAACGGTGGTCCCAGCTCTTTTCAGGTCATTGACCAGCTCCTCCCGTGTAGTTCTGGGCTGATTTCTCACCTTTCTTAGGATCATTGAGACCCCACGAGGTGAGATCTTGCATGGAGCCCCAGTCCGAGGGAGATTGACAGTCATGTTTAGCTTCTTTCATTTTCTAATGATTGCTCCAACAGTGGACCTTTTTTCACCAAGCTGCTTGGCAATTTCCCCGGAGCCCTTTCCAGCCTTGTGGAGGTGTACAATTTTGTCTCTAGTGTCTTTGGACAGCTCTTTGGTCTTGGCCATGTTAGTAGTTGGATTCTTACTGATTGTATGGGGTGGACAGGTGTCTTTATGCAGCTAACGACCTCAAACAGGTGCATCTAATTTAGGATAATAAATGGAGTGGAGGTGGACATTTTAAAGGCAGACTAACAGGTTTTTGAGGGTCAGAATTCTAGCTGATAGACAGGTGTTCAAATACTTATTTGCAGCTGTATCATACAAATAAATAGTTAAAAAATCATATATTGTGATTTCGGGATTTTTTTTTTTAAATTATGTCTCTCACAGTGGACATGCACCTACGATGACAATTTCAGACCCTCCATGATTTCCAATTGGGAGAACTTGCAAAATAGCAGGGTGTTCAAAGTCAGAGCAGTGTTTCCCCTACCATTGTTTTTTTTTTGGGGGGGGGGTTCGACAATAACCCCTTATTTACACTGCACGCATCTGCGGCGCATTACGGCTGTGAGGTTTTGTTCCGTCTTCTACGCGGTGCCAACTCACACCAGGACCATTTAAGAAGCGAAGCGACAGGTTACGCGAGACCACGTGATTACACAGTCCTACGTTGTTTTTCTCTATTTTTTTGTGTTCTAACATTAAGTGTTTGTTTTGTTCAGTTGAATCCTGTTTATTGTTGTTTTTTGCTATCCCACATGAATACAGAGAGACTCGCCGTGCAGTCAGTCAGTCGCTCGACGCATGCTCAGTATCATCAGCTCATCGGTTCTCAATCGGACATGTCCGAAATAAACAGTTCTCGGTTCAGTGTACTGCTGATCCGAAAACCGCTGCAACCGGTTGCAACCGATTCTTGACTCGAGAACGAGAACGAAATTGAGATTCGAGAACCGCCAGAGCGATTCAAAAGGAGTCGCTTGCTTCACCTTCGCTGTAGTTTGATTAGGGTCGTCATTTTTATCTTTATATCACCTTGTTTACAAATTAAATACAATGGAGTCCTAACAAAGTTAGGCAGATTGTTTTTCTGAATTCAAACCTATTATAAGAGACGGTCAAGCTGCATATGGTAACTTAACCTCTGTTTAAAACTGCCTTTGCACTTTGTTTTTGCTATTATTATTATTTAATTATTTTTGATAAAGCACAATAACTTTTTTCATTTACAAACAATAGGCAATACCTGTTAAATATAGTGTGTAAGACAATTACAGTGTGTAAGTGCACTTTTCCAGCAATTGTTCTTTTTAAAATGTGTGTATTATTTGAACACTTTAATATTTTTTTTATTAAAACATTGTTTATTTAAAGGGGCTATATGCAACTTTTTCCCCAAAATAATCGTAACTATAGCCTTTTTATTTTACCATTTATGACTCAAACATCTCCTGATGAGCATACTGACACCTTGTCCGCTCACAGTGGGTGCACCTATAAGCCTGTATCCTATTTTTCATATTTTCTGACGGGTCGTCTTTTCCCGCGCTGTCTGCGGATGTGACGTCAAGCGCGTTCATGTTAAACGTTTCAGATCACTCTGCCTGCCACCACCGCTAGTCAGCGAGTAGCCTACACTCGCAAGCAGTGCAATGGATTTAACGAATACACAGAAGAGACCCAGGACAACTCGGACACCAACAGTAACTCCACAGAAGACTAAAAAAGTTAAACCCCTGACAAGTGGCCAAAAAAGGTCGAAGATTGAGAGAGACCGGCGCATTGCAAGGACTAGAGTGAACATCGGCTTCGCATTTGACTTCGCATATATATATATATATATATATATATATATATATATATAAAAACAAATAAATATGAATAGTGCATCAGTAATGTAAAGTCTTTTTGGGTGTCTAGAAAAGCGCTATATAAAACTGATGGATTATTTATTATATAGCCATGTAAAGCTACATTATATTGTTTGTTGTTTCTATATCTTAACAAAAAATAAGAGGTAAATGAAGATGTAAAGTGTGATGCATTTTATTTCACATAAGACATGTAGTCAATAAATATTGCTAAATAGTATTATGTATATGTGTCTTTCATACTTGGTGATAGTAAGCTACTTGTGTATAATAAGTGGTCAAGGACAGTGCTCAGTCGTCAAGGACAGTGCTCAGATTTGTGTTTTTAATATTCTACGAAAGTTTCGGTCTGTGCGCCCTTCATCAGCGTGCATGCCAATGGCGAAATGGGTTTATTTATTTATTTAATGTATTAATTTTTTGTGTAGTTTGTCAGCTACACGTTTGACGTTTTGATAAGAGAACACTTATCTCAAACAATATATGTATTTGACTGTTCTTACCTCTGTAAACATAATGTTGACCTCCTTGCAGCAGATGACTTGTGAAGTGTGCACGTACGAGCGCGCGCTGCGAGAGCGAGCAGAAATGAAGAGCAGTTTTGTTTTTTGGCCACAGGTGTCAGTCGCGAGTTTAAATTTCAGAAAAACGCATATAGCCCCTTTAATACTAACCCAATTTGCGAATGTGTCCTCATTAACTATAATTACACGTAAACATTAATCTTTTAAATAAATAAATACTTCAATCATAAATAGTCAATCACATGCTCATACAGTGATAAGACAGTAATGAACTTGAAATGATGAAAACATATTTCCACGATGTTTTATATTATAACACGTCTCGATGTTCAACAAAACTTGCTTTTCGTTCTCTTGAAGAATCACACGCATGCTCAGTCAGTATCAGCTCATCGGTTCTCAATCGGACATGTCCGAAATAAACAGTTCTCGGTTAGTGTACTGGTGATCCGAAAGCCGCTGCAACCGATTCTTGACTCGAGAACGAGAACTGTGAAAGACCGGTCCGCGTATGTTCTCGATTCAGTGTACTGGTGATCCGAAAACCGCTGCAACCGGTTGCAACCGATTCTTGACTCGAGAACGAGAACTGTGACAGGCCGTGTAGGCCATGGTGTAGTAGGCCATAGATGGTGTAGTAGGCCATAGATGGTGTAGGCTACGCTCGTTCGTGTGCGCTGCACGCATGCTCAGTATCATCAGCTTCTGCTCGCTGTAGGTTAAGTGTACTGTTGGAGTAACTGAATAACTCCAGGATGTTGGTTTATTTCGCGTCAGAGGGACAGTCAGACACGTCAAAAAGTGATTATCTTTATAAATTTGTGGATTAGTGCTGTTTAGAACGATTCAGTCCGATTTGGTGAACTGGTTCGACCGGTTCACTAAAAAGAACCGGTTCAAAAGAACGATTCGTTCGCGAACCGGACATCACTACGCGGAATCCGTCAAAAATAGGCGAGGCACCTATCTTTAGCGAAGCGGCGCGACGAGCCGCTTCTGAAACGTGCCGCAGACGCGTGCAGTGTAGAGCTGCAACTAACGATTATTTTTTCTGTCGACTAATCTAACGATTATTTTTCCAGATTAATCTTATTATTATTTTTTACTGATTATTGTATTTCAAAGAGGGTAGTGAATTTGTATATTATTTTAACATGAAATCAATGAATGATGACAATATTAATTGTATTTCAGGAAGGGTAGTGTACATAGTATGCCATTTTATAATGAAATATATGAACACAAGAAGCTTTTTAAACATAATATATAATGATACTATTCATCATAAAATGTATACAGAGTAGGCCTAATTAGGAAAAGTTGTTTACTATAGTAGTTGAGTATGATTTACTTATTGATTTGTGTCAATAGTAAACGAAAATGCACTTGTATTTATCTGCAAAAGGTTCACATACAGGAGCTTTCAGCATAGTGTTAATGTATAACTAGTCGTCTATTTTGAAGATACATGTGCATAAACAACGACTAAAGCTGCCAGAAGTTTTTGCCCAAACTTCAAAGACACATTTAAATGATTAAAGCTAGAGGCATATCTTAACTTTAATGTTACTTTAATCATGTAAACTACCTATATACAGCAAGTTATTATGCATATGTGTTTGGGACAGAGCGGAACCAGGTCGCATATACAGGAGATATATGCAGCCCATAATAAATAAAAGCACGAGACGTACTGGGGTCGGAGAAGAACCATGAGAAGAACCCAGGAAAATGTGACCGTCTGTTGCAATACACGCGTGGCGCGTTCAGCTGCGCGAGAGAACACTGGCAGCAGGGTTGCCAGGTTTACACAACAAAACCCACCCATTCGTTACTCAAAACTAGCCCAAAACAAGCCCAATCGCGTTTCGGGGAGGTTCTCTGTTAAACATCGCGTTCGGGGGGTTAAATATGTGTTTTTTTGCTTCAACCCGCGGACATGAGACACAGCCCGCGGCAACAGTGTAGAAGTAGCCCAATTCCGCGGAAAAAAGCGGACTTGGCAACACTGATTGGCAGTGTGAAAGCTCCCGCTCTCCACGCGCACAGCTCCTGCTCTGCCACCGCGTGCAGTGTGAAACCGGCGTTACAGAGCGAACAAAGCACAGTTTTATTCGGCTTCTGTTTAAAGTACTCCCACACTTTTGAATGTCGCGGTCTGGCTTTATATGATAAATTATCATTTTCACTATGCCCGGGAGCAGAAGCCGCCATTATTCTAGATCTTCTGTTCCATTCTAGAACGTAAATAATGTGCCGCCGACGCGTCGACGCATTTCACGCACGTCGACGTATTTTCGTAGTCGACGTCATCGACGACGTCGACGCGTCGTTGCAGCCCTAGTGCAGTGTAAACAAGGCTTAAGAATTGCCCGATGGTTCAGTGCCAGCGTGAAAGACACTCGGGCCAGAGCTGCATCTTCACGGAAACTGATCATTTGCGCATTTTTAAGCCATGCCAATTTAAATATTCAAGTGTCTCTCAGTTGCAACAACACACATAAGCACGGCGGCCATGTGTCTCACAGCGCGCGAATATTCACACAAAATTATATCAAAATGACTGTCTTGTTGAGTATCATCGTAAACATATTCGGTTAGGTCTTTTAAATGAACGTAAACATGAAATTTGCCAGTCACCGCCAGCATTTATGGTCAAGTTTTAAAGGCCCACAGAATATCTAAACATGCAATATATCAAAAGAAAGAACAGACCCACTGTTTTATTCCAGCTTCATAGATTATTTTTTTTAATCAACACTTGAATGTTACAAGTTTCATGAAAAAGCAACATTTTGAGCATAAAGCTGAGCAAATCATGTGTTTGTAAAAGACTACGTCTGAACGATGAACAAAACACAGATGTTGTAGATCGAGTCCATCAACAGCCCAAAGCTTCACAGTCCTATAACTCGTCCTGGGGCGACATTTCATTCAATAACATGAGGCAGTTGTGATTTATATGCTGTTTAATGTTGATGATCGCGTTATTTTATGCATCTGCTTACACATGATATCGCACGTTGCTGCTTCTTCGGCTGTGTTTTGATCAGGTGATTCTGTTCTCGTGCAGGAAATGCGTTACAGCGCCCTCTACCGTATAACAGTGAACACACGGAAAGACGGAAAATATCGTCATTGGCTATATAAATATTGAGATAACAAAAGACAAAAAAAATAAATCACTCACTGCTCTTGACTGAATAACTTTTAATCTATATTTATATGCAGTGACATATAATTTTATGCAGTGATATTTTACATTTGATTACTATTTTTGTACCTGACAATCTAGTTTAGACCTACATGAAAATAACTGTTTATTTCATTTGTATATGTTTGTTCTGCTGTATTTATTTGTGCTTTTGCTCGTAATCTGATTATTTGATCTTATTTTATTACTGACTGTCTTTAACAATATAAAAAGATGATATGAGTTAGGATATTAGTTTTTAGAGTCATAACCTTATTTATTAAGCTTACATGGCTCAAAAACAATACTAGGCCTATTTTATTTTATTTATCTTTTTTTTGTGGTGGGGCCAGTGAAAATTCTGGCAGGGCAAGTAAAAATTTTAACCCCTGAAAAAAATCCTTAGCATTGAGCCCTGAAATATATTCCCAAAAAAAAAACCCACGGATTTGCGTGTATTAACTTTAGTGGTAAAAATGCAATGGAGAAGGTGACGAACCTAAACAGGCAAAATTTTGTTTTTAATTTAAAAACTTAATTTTAAAACACATTTTTTTAGTTAATTAATTTGTGGTCTATGGCAACACCGCGTATCCGTAACCCCCTGAAAAAAATCCCCCTTCCCCCGAGTGACATACAAGAAACATCCTTTAAAAGTCTTTGGGGTTCATGTGACCTTCAGTTCATAACTGAATATGCAATTCATAACTCATAAAAGTGAACCACTATGCATAGTTTGCATTTTGCGCACCTGGTGATTTGCATTTATAACAGCTGCCCAACTCTAAATAACACACACACACACACACACACACACACACACACTGCATTTCTTGTGTCTCCGTCAGACAATTACTAGAGCTGGAAAGATTTGGTGGTGAATCCAAAGGGACAAATACTTCACTAAACACTAAAAAAGAAAGTAAATGGATCTGATGCTGTAAAATGCGAGGCTTCCGGCTGGATAGGGAGGAGGAATTCTTGATCTGAATCGATCAAAAACATCATTTACTTAATCTATGAATTATTTATATAAATCGCCAAAGGGAGGTTTGGTCAGATTCAGCTTACAGACGGAGATTTTTGGGGCCTAATACAGCTGAACACACACAAGTGTGCACAAAACAAGTGCAATTCGACTGAAACACAGCCATAATTAACCCTCTGGTGCTCTTCGTTTAGGGGTTGCATTGGTCGTCTTCCTGGTCATAAGTGAACCTAAAAATTAAACTTCCTCCACCCCAGTAAAACCAATGCAATTTATTTTTCTTCAATAATATTTTTTCTTTTTAATTTTGTATTGAGATGATTTGATGGTATTTTTTAATATTTATGCAATAATTATTGTCTATTTTTTCCATTGAAAATTATACAAAAAAACTTTTGTAATTATTATTTTTTTTTAATTATTGCAGTATTTCAGGTTAAAATAGAGACTAGGCCTTCAAAATATATTTTTTTGAAGGCAGATTAGCACCCTCTTTTGGAATTATTTAGGAAATCATGCAACCATGGGTGTAACCACTAGAGGTCTCTATGGAGAGGCTTGAGAATTCCCTAGCTTTTGAACACATTTAATGATTTTTTTTTGATGGATTTGAATATTTATTAAAAAAATCTCAAAGACTATTTATTATAAAGTTTTAGATATTTGTTTTATTAGAAATATAGATTTTTTTCTGTGGATTTGTGTTTTTGCAGATTTCTCTTTCATTTCCTATGGGGGTCATTTTGACCGAAGAGCACAAGTGGGAGTATTTTTTTTATGACCACTTAGCATTCTCGAATCATGCCCACCACGTTTCATATTTTTCCGATGAAGCTGTGATTTAAAAGAAATAAAATTTTTGGTTCATAGGCTCAGTTTTTCATAGGTGTGTGTGTAAAAGTGTGCGTGTGTGTGTGTGTGTGTGTGTGTGTGTGTGTGTGTGAGTGAGTGGATGTGTCAATATCACACTCTTGATGTGTTAGAGTGTCACCCTTTTACTGCTGTGTACATTTTTTCAGCATTGTGGCCGATTTGTAGATTGTACACACAAATATTCTGTGAATTTTTTTGCCGATTTCCCATTCATATCCTATGGTTGGTCATTTATGACCGAAGACAATGAACGCTATTTTTGTTTCACGACCAATTAGCATGCTCGAACCATGACCACAATTTTTTTTGTGTGTTTACATACCTAATGCAAGAAAAGTCACCAAGTTTCATATCATTCCGATGAAGCTGTGATTTTTAACATTTCAAAACGGTCAGAAATGACCGAAGAGCACCAGAGGGTTTTAAAACATTTAAAAGTGTGGATTTCCGCTTGAAAAGTGTGTGAAATAGATTGCAATAGCCTTCATATGTAACTCGTCCAGCCTTAAATGGATACTTCACCAGAACACAAATAACATTGGATTGACTTCTTTTGTGTTTTCCCAGAGGAAAGAAACTCATGCAGGTTTGGAACGGCATCAATGAATCATTTCTGGGTGAACTGTCGCTTTAAAGAAACAAACGCGGCTGAAAACATGATTAATTGCGTCTGACTGATCGGTACACGAGATCTAGTGACGTGTGAACTAGGCTAATGCAGTGAGGCGTGTGTTAATGCGTCTGCAGATCACAGGCCTGTCTCTACAGCTGATGGATTCTGGGTAATGAGATGTAGGAGTCTCAGAGGGCATTTTCAGCCCTGTGTGTGAACTGTGAGCGTAATCATACAAGAATACATAATAAGTCAAACAGGACCACGCGAACATCCTTACGATTGTTTTTGGTCAAAGAAACCATAGCTGCGTCCGAAATCGAACACTTCTCTACTATATAGTATGCGAAAAACAAGTGCGTATATGATGGACACTTTACTATCCCATGAGGCCACGGGAGACGATTTATGAATGGAGGTGATGGGACGCAACTGACGCTGGTAGGTCACATGATCACGACAACATGGCGGGTGTAGTACGTGTGGATTACATTCATTCATACTATATAGAACGTACTTTTTTAACGGTCGCGAAGTTCGTTCACATAGTACGCGATTCCGGACAGAGCCCTTTTTAATTTCAATCCATAAACCTCTGTTGTGAAGGTCATTTTTAATTTTAATTGTTAAAGTTTGCATTTATTTGATCAGCTTATCACGGCTTTACTGTACTGATGAGTTTATTATTTATATAATATGGCTCATATCAGTGTTATTTTAGTATCTACTGAGATACTAGTATAATTTGTATTAATATTTTGTAATAATAATATGTTTTTCATTTTTTATTTTCTGTTTTCATTGTAATTGTAGGTGTTTTTAGTCATTTTGTTGTTGTTTTTTCTCATTTTTATTAGGGCTGTCAAAAGATTAATCACGATTAATCACATCCAAAATAAAAGTTTGTGTTTACATAATATGTGTGTGTGAACTGTGTATAATTATTATTTATATATAAAAACACACACAAGCATGTATATATTTAAGAAAAATGTATTATATTTATATATAATATAAATTATATAAATGTATACAGTATATACATATTTCTTAAATATATACATGAATATTTATATAAACATAATAATTATACAGAGTACACACAAATATATTATGTAAACACAAACTTTTAGTTTGGATGTGATTAATCTTTTGACAGCCCTAATTTGTATTAGTTTTATTTTTTAATATGTCTATAGTTCGTTTCACTTTATTAAAACATTGTTTTAAGGAATATCACACAGTATTACAATTGTTCATTCTTGTTTCAATTTAAATCCGTAAACCTCTGTTGTATTTGAACGGTTAAAGTTTGCATTTATTTGATCAGCACAATAATAAATGTGTATTGAATCATAAAGAAAAATACGAAAAAAAGATATTTCAGAGGGCACTATTATTGCTAAAACTTTAAGAAAATATTAAATTGTTAAAGTTTTATGAATTCAATTGATTTGGACGTGTTCTTTTGATTATTGGACAGTCCTTCCAGAAAAATGCGTCTTTTTTTTGTGATTGTTGCGGGAAAAAATCCTTGATTATGCGTCACGTTTTCTTAAAAAATGCGACGGAAAATGCGGGATATTTATGCAATTTTATGCGATAAAACTTGCAAAAACTGCGGTTTGATGAAAAAGAGAAAAAAAGCTAATATTTTTAATTGAATATTTAAGTTCTCATCTTGTTTTATTAAAGACCTTAATAAACACATGGCTCAATTTGGACCGATTTCAAAACAATGCATCATGAAGCTTTGAAGCGTTATGAATCAGTGAGTCGATTCATGATTCGGATCGCGTGTCAAACTGCTGAAATACGTGACTTTGGCGATCCGAACCGCTGAATCGACTCACTGATTCATAACGCTTCAAAGCTTCATGATGCTGTGTTTTGAAATCGGTCATCACACCGGGAAACTGCTTTGCGCGTCTTTTGCTGTTATTTTTGTTGGCCAATGGGAGTTTGCGCTTCATCATGGTTTCACTGGTATCTATGGTTTCTCCACGGGGTTTGCAGCTTTTCGATGACGTTCACGTCGGGTAATTACGTCACTTCAAAACGTTCCCATGGCAATAGGCGGAAATGGCGCCTCTTGTGTGAAGTAAACGAACATTTTTCAACTTTCTGCTAATATATATATGACTTTTTGTAACGAAAATGCGGGGATTATGAAATCATGCTAGCCCCGCATATTTTGCACGCGGAAATAGGCAATTTATGCGGCGAAAGTGCGGCGTATTTGAAAAAATGCGGCCCCCGCATGAATATGCGGACTTTGGCTGATTATGCGTTAAATCATGCGATCGCATAATCACGTTTTTCTGGAGGGACTGATTGGAATCCACATCAAATAATTTGAATGAAAAAATAAAACGGAATTTAGGAAAAATTGGAAATTCATTGATACGGTTAAGCTCGGGAAAAAGACAAAAGGCACGATAACATTTGTCCATATGACTCGTGCATTATATTCCAAGTCTTCTGACGTCATGTGATGCTTCACAGGATGAACAGACCACAAATTAAGTACAAAAAAATTAATTTCATTAGAAGAACCTGACGCCGAACTCTGACATTCTGCTCCCCGAATGGAAGTCATACGGGTTTAGAAAGATCTATTCCTAAAGCGAGACGTGCCCCTCTCATCCGCATGAGAAACTGTGGTCAGCCGTGTTCCCCGGTCTCTGGTTCACATGACCTCCGCGGCGCCTGGAGGACACAAACAGCCGAGAGTCACGCAGACCGCATTATGGAGCGCTTTAAGGTATCTGAGGAATGTTATTTTCCATCAGTGCTGTGAGAGGAAGCAGCACAGCAGCCTGTTTACAGACATTAACTTAATACAGGTGAATCCTCTTAAAGAATCAACACTGATGCTGCTGTTTACTGATCATGTGCTCAGTCTACAATCCACAAACACAGGCAAAACAATCCCATTCTGCAGCGAATCAACTTCTGGAGCACGGAAAAACACACTCTCAGCATATCGGAACGCTTACTGAAGGATCATGTGACACTGAAGACTGGAGTAATGATGATAAATTCAGCTTCGATCACAGGAATAAATGACATTTGACTATATATTCACATAGAGAACCGATGATTCACTCTGGAATAATATTACACTATTTTACAGTATTTTTGATCACATAAATGCAGTCTTGGTGAGCCAATGATCTTAATTATTACCTAAAAATTACATTTTAATTATTTAATTACTACCTAACTATTACATTACATGCTTGTGTGTGAAAAGACACTGCCATAGGTAAATATTGCTGTTTATTTTTAAATTGGAGCATGATTAAATATTCTCCGTTGTATTGATTTAAACTATTTATTTGGTATTTATAACACGTTATTTGGTCAAAAAGGCAGTTCCTCTGATGGGAAAAATCTGGAGATCTATATCAAATACAGCCGACGGCTGAAAAGTATCAAGATACAAAATATATATCTACAGTATCAGCCAATCTTTAATAGAGAAATCTCTCTGATCTGAGTCTGAGTTGCTTGAAAAATGTACGTGCATGAAATATTGCTGCTCATAAATCAAACAGTCTTTCTGAGATGTAATATTTCTAAAATTAAAAAATGCATGAGCTTCTACTTTGGGAAACAGCAGTTGCTCATGTCGGACAGCGGCGCCGATCTGTCCCGTTTGCTGGGTGAAGATGAGGATGATGATGATGTAACAGGAATCACCTCAAGTCACGGCTTGTCATTTATATAATAGCGCTCACATCAGTGATATTTTAGTATCTACCGAGATGCTAAAATAATTTTTATTAATATAATTTTATATTTTAATTGTAATTGTAGTTGTATTTTTAGTCATTTTGTTGTGTTTTTGCCCTTTTTATTAATATATATATATATATATATCGTTTTTTTATTTTAGTCTTAGTTATTTTATCACGTTAAACTACATGAAAATGAGAAATGTTACTTTGGAAACACACACACAAAAAAATCAGGGTTATTATCTTTAAAGGTGCTGTATGTAAGTTTGTCACTTTATTAAATCTTAACATGCTAAGTTCACATACTCGTCTCTCTGAAGAACAACGCTACAGCCAGTTATTCTGCTTTGACAAGTGGGAAAGTCTGTTTGGTTTTAGTCTGTGTGATACCACACGCTGGCCAGTTTACCCAATAGTATTTCAACACCACAGGTTGCCAGTTGGAGAAAACACAGCGTATTGCTGCCATGGAAGCCAGCAAACAAACTGAGTCAGAGATCACAGATTCTACCCGACCTAAAAAGCCTCAGCATCTATCAAATAATCTCTATGAACGAGAGCACATTAAAACACGGATAAATCAACTCATCAACTTAAGTCTCCTCGCCTTCCATTGTTAATTGCGCTCGCTCCTGTTTTGTCCTCAAACTGGCAACCCAAGCGTCAAGTCTGAGGAGGAGGGGCGGGGCAAACTATATTTTGAATTTGCACTGCAGTACCCATTTCAACCACTAGCTGTCATTCTTACATACAGCACCTTTAACTAAAACTATTAACATTTCTGTGAACTTAAATAAAGCTGAAATAAAATCTAATTTAAATATTAGTTGAAAAACTTAAACTAAACGTAAATGTTGCCTTGGCAATAAACTGAAATATGTTTAAGTTGAAGCACTAAAATTATTGCCTGGAAATAAACAACAACTAAAACTGAAATAAAAATAAAATTAAACGTAAATAGCAATATTTAATATTTAATTAAAAATCATTTTCATAAAATTACAAAAGTACAATGAAATTACTAAAAAATAACTAAATAATAAAAAAAAATTCAAATTTCATATTAATAAAAATGAATTTCTTTAATATATATTTATTTTGGCTGAAACCGATATATTGGCAGATAAATCCAAATCAAAATTATTATATAAATTTTTGAGAGCTTGATAACGAAAAAAAAAGTCAAGCACCAATTATAATAATGTTCTCATTATATCAAATGACATTAAAAATGAACATTTATCGTCCGATACCAATATGGTGGCCGATAACGATAACATTAAAAATTAACATATATCGTCCCATACCGATATGGTGACCGATAACATTAAAAACTAACATATATCTGCCGATACCGATATGGTGGCCGATAACATTGAACATTAACATACATCGTCTGATACCGATATGGTGACCGATAACATTAAAAACTAACATATATCTGCCGATACTGATATGGTGGCCGATAACATTAAACATTAACATAAATCGTCTGATACCGATATGGTGGCCGATAACGATAACATTAAAAATTAACATATATCGTCCCATACCGATATGGTGACCGATAACATTAAAAACTAACATATATCTGCCGGTACCGATATGGTGGCCGATAACATTAAAAACTAACATATATCTGCCGATACCGATATGGTGGCCGATAACATTGAACATTAACATACATCGTCTGATACCGATATGGTGACCGATAACATTAAAAATTAACATAAATCGTCTGATACCGATATGGTGGCCGATAACGATAACGTTAAAAATGAACATATATCATCCCATACCGATATGGTGGCCGATAACGATAACATTAAAAATGAACATATATCGCCCAATACCAATATGGTGGCCGATAACGATAACATTAAAAATGAACATATATCATCCCATACCGATATGGTGGCCGATAACATAAAAAACTAACATATATCTGCCGATACCGATATGGTGGCCGATAACATACATCGTCTGATACCGATATGGTGGCCGATAACATTAAAAACTAACATATATCTGCCGATACCGATATGGTGGCCGATAACATTAAAAACTAACATATATCTGCCGATACCGATATGGTGGCCGATAACATTAAACATTAACATATATCTGCCGATACCGATATGGTGGCCGATAACATTAAAAACTAACATATATCTGCCGATACCGATATGGTGGCGATAACATTAAAAACTAACATAAATCGTCTGATACCGATATGGTGGCCGATAACGATAACATTAAAAATGAACATATATCGCCCAATACCAATATGGTGGCCGATAACGATAACATTAGAAATTAACATATATCGTCCCATACTGATATGGTGACCGCTAACATTAAAAACTAACATATATCTGCCGATACCGATATGGTGGCGATAACATTAAAAACTAACATACATCGTCTGATACCGATATGGTGGCCGATAACATTAAAAACTAACATATATCTGCCGATACCGATATGGTGGCGATAACATTAAAAACTAACATATATCTGCCGATACGATATGGTGACCGATAACATTAAAACTAACATACATCGTCTGATACCGATATGGTGGCCGATAACATTAAAACTAACATACATCGTCTGATACCGATATGGTGGCCGATTACATTAAAACTAACATACATCGTCTGATACCGATATGGTGGCCGATTACATTAAAACTAACATACATCGTCTGATACCGATATGGTGACCGATAACATTAAAACTAACATACATCGTCTGATACCGATATGGTGGCCGATTACATTAAAACTAACATACATCGTCTGATACCGATATGGTGGCCGATATATCGTGCATCCCTACATTTTATTTCAGTTAAATAGTTTAAGTATTAGTTATAATAACCATGGCTCTTAGTGAACAAACTAACACTAGGTATTCATCCCCATCAGTTTTTCATAGGCAAGCAAGCACTCGTGTCTTCATCTGAAAAATGTACAAATCTAGTATTCAAGGAGACGTCTGTCTGGCTGAAGAGGAAGAGGAGGAAAGCCTTCGTCTCTTGACTCCTGAAGGTCCTTGGGTTTATGGTTGTTAAATCATTGATTGTGTCCTGTCTGAATGCCTCCGTCTCATTATGCTAAATAAAATGACATCACAACAATCGCTATGGCAACACATATTCAGCCATACATTCACTGAGCGGACGGAGACGTGTCTCACACTCTCTGTTTCTTCTGTTGCAGCTTCAACAATCATTCTTTCAAATCTCATTCACACTATAACAAATGCATAATGACACAGTGACACGGGCGCGTGGGAATACAGTGTGGCCGCATCCAAACCGACTGTGTTTGGTAAAGAAACACGTACTGGTGCATTCATGTTTTTAATGTAAATGAGATTTGAGCGCTGAGCTGCAGGGGAGGATTTCCACTGAATAATGAGCAAAAATGCTGATCTGTTCCTCACAGCATACACTTTTTTGCACTTTTAAGATTAATTTTTTGTCCTTCTGGAGCTTGACAGACTTGATCAGTGTGAACTTGTAGATGCATGTAAAAGAGTCATGATATAATGTCAGTAATTCAACCACACTTGCGATAATACTTACCAAAGCACAGCATCACGCTGAGAGGAAATGCTGATTAACAGTAAAACGTCTTATCTAGAAACAAACTTCCTGACACAAACATTCATGAGAATGCGTCTCGATATATGTTCTCTAGAAAGACAAGCTGCCTCTCTATCAATTATACAATTATATGGTGTTTGCACAAATAGAATGTCACACTCTTAGAGAAAAGGTTCTATTTGAAACTCTAGTGTTCTTGACTATATAAGAAGAAATGCCTTAAATGTATTTTTTCAGGTTTGTTTTCTACTGATAAAGTATGTTTATGAGCTGTTTAATTCATAACATGCAGTTAAAATTAAAAATTGATCATAAAATGATCACATGATGGAACACCTGTGACTGACGGAACCATTTAAGACCCCTTTAAGAGGGGTTGGGGCCCCCAGGGGGCCGCAAGAGAGTGACAGGGGGTCCATGGAAAAGTCTAGAAAAAAAAAACCTAACAAATACAAATAATAATAATTCGATTAAAACACACGAGTAAAGCAATAAATTAAATCTAAATAGATAAAATATTTGATTTAAAAAATGTGTTAGTTATTAATCTATTAAAATAACTTAAATCAGATTAAAATAAATAAATAATTAATTAATACAAATAAATAAAAAATGAAATAAACAAGAAATAAATCATACATATAACAATACAAAATATAAAATAATGTAAAATTAATTTTTGATTTATAATATACTTTTTTTAATAAAAGACGGATATCGTATACATTTTAGGATAGGGTTCCTAGTTTTCTTATGCTATTTAGTAGACTAAAACTAAAAACAATTCAGGTGACTAAAATATGACTAAAACTAAATAAAATTTGCTGTCAAAATTAACACTGTCAACAAACTTTTGGCCGATACCAATTTTAACAAACAACTATTGGCCGATACCAATTTTACCAAACAACTATTGGCCGATACCAATTTTAACAAACAACTTTTGGCCAATACTAATTTTACCAAACAACTATTGATTTTAACAACTATTGGCCGATACTAATTTTAACAAACAACTTTTGGCCGATACCCAATTTTAACAAACAACTATTGGCCGATACCAATTTTACCAAACAACTATTGGCTGATACCAATTTTAACAAACAACTATTGGCTGATACCAATTTTACCAAACAACTATTGGCCGATACCAATTTTAACAAACAACTATTGGCTGATACCAATTTTAACAAACAACTATTGGCCGATACCAATTTTAACAAACAACTATTGGCCGATACCAATTTTACCAAACAACTATTGGCCGATACCAATTTTAACAAACAACTTTTGGCCAATACTAATTTTACCAAACAACTATTGATTTTAACAACTTTTGGCCGATACCAATTTTAACAAACAACTTTTGGCCGATACCCAATTTTAACAAACAACTTTTGGCCAATACTAATTTTACCAAACAACTTTTGGCCGATATACAATTTTAACAAACAACTATTGGCTGATACCAATTTTAACAAACAACTATTGGCCAATACCAATTTTAACAAACAACTATTGGCCGATACCAATTTTAACAAACAACTATTGATTTTAACAACTTTTGGCCGATACCAATTTTAACAAACAACTTTTGGCCAATACTAATTTTAACAAACAACTTTTGGCCAATACTAATTTTACCAAACAATTTTGGCCGATATACAATTTTAACAAACAACTTTTGGCCAATACTAATTTTACCAAACAATTTTGGCCGATATACAATTTTAACAAACAACTTTTGGCCAATACTAATTTTACCAAACAACTTTTGGCCGATATACAATTTTAACAAACAACTTTTAGCCGATACCAATTTTAACAAACAACTTTTGGCCGATACCAATTTTAACAAACAACTTTTGGCCGATATACAATTTTAACAAACAACTATTGGTCGATATACAATTTTAACAAACAACTATTGGCCGATACCAATTTTAACAAACAACTTTTGGCCGATATACAATTTTAACAAACAACTATTGGTCGATACCAATTTTAACAAACAACTATTGGCCAATACCAATTTTAACAAACAACTATTGGCCGATACCAATTTTAACAAACAACTTTTGGCCGATATACAATTTTAACAAACAACTATTGGCCGATACCAATTTTAACAAACAACTTTTGGCCGATATACAATTTTAACAAACAACTTTTGGCCGATATACAATTTTAACAAACAACTATTGGCCAATACCAATTTTAACAAAACTTTTGGCCGATACCAATTTTAACGAACAACTATTGGCCAATACCAATTTTAACAAAACTTTTGGCCGATACCAATTTTAACAAACAACTTTTGGCCGATATACAATTTTAACAAACAACTTTTGGCCGATACCAATTTTAACAAAACTATTGGCCGATACGATACCGATTTTATACCATGAAGATGCAGCACTGGCCTGATCAAGACAATCAATTGTCCCGAGTGTCGTTCAGGCTGGCCCCGGCATTCCTTATTTTCGAGCCCTGCTATATTTTGTACAGATTTAATTTTGTTTTAGCAAGTATTTGATTATTTTGACCAGATAAAAATGTTGCATTATGCAACAGACATTATACAACTCTGTGCCTTCACACAGGTAATTAATAAACCTTTGACATGTTATATCTTCCTTTTTCACACTATAGCCAATCCTAGTGTGTTTTCAGCATCTGCTGTCTCACTATATGAGGACATGAACTTCATTTTTACCATTTCATTTAAGAAAACTATCCACAAATACACACACAAACTCAAAGCTCTTCACTAAAAATCATCAAAATAACAGTTGCATTTAACTTAAAGAAATTATGACAAATATATTATTATTTATAATAAAAATGCAAAATAAAACTGTTGTGCGGTAAACACAAAACTGCTTTCATGATTACATTGTTTAACTTTTATGAATTCAATTGATTAGGCATTAATAGTTTAATTTATTACATTTATTAACCCATTAAAACAAAATACCTCTAAATAAAATGGAAAATGGCCATTGGCATTATAAACAGTATGCATTTCCATAAAGATGCCTTATGAAAGGAGTTAAACAAATAAAACGGACTCGGGCGATGTCAAAATGTGCATCTATGCATGCAAATATTACCCACAATCCTGTGGTATGGAAGAGGAGACGGTTTGAGACAGTGCTCTTTTGATTTTTTTTTACACAATAAGCCTAAAAGTAAACATGTTTTGAGGTGAGGATTCAGATGCAAATGCTCACATGCAAAAGAGCTCTATGGCTCTGCAAACACCAGCATACTGCCTTATTCGTCCTCAAAGAGTATGAAGAGCTTTCTACAGGAATTAAAGACTGGATTTTCCCATCATGAATGAAGCACGTGTTCAGGGTGCAATATTGGAGCAGAAGACTCGTTTCAAACCTACACACACAAACAATAAAAAGAAGAGCAGGGCCATTAGAGACCGCAAGTCCACACAGACTGCGGCTCCTTCACAAGCTCTCTGGCATTTCTTAACGTCTTCAGCCGCATTAATTATTTAGGCTGGCCAATTAGCCCTCGCGAGTCCACGCGCCCTTAAGGAGAAGAAAAATCCCAGACGCCACATTTCAGACACTGAAACGCCAAACCTCGGTGCGACCGGCCATCACAAATGATTTAAAATGATTATGCTAACATAACTTAAATGATAAAAGTGGCAGGTTTGGACTTAATAAATGCAACATCATGAATTATTAATCAGAAATAATACCTAAGAGATGGCCCAGGTCCTTGGAGCATGTGTTTATGAGCGTTAGGATGTGAAAGACAACATCTCCCCGAGGCTTTCCTCTTTTACAGTCGCTGTAGCGCATCTATTAGCGCGCTCAGGTTCTTGGCAGCATGCAAAAACAATTACAGCAAGTAAAGCCAATCACCATCAAACGTAAACCAATCAGCACTGTCACAGTCATTTTATGGCTTGCTATTTGAAATATCCTCAATGGTTTTGGGGCAACCTGGTTTGTTTCCTCCTGCTTTTCCAGTAATTGAAGGAAAGTTGAACACGAAACATATGGTGCATTTTAACATCCCGAACTCCAGACAGCTCAGCTTATTTTAGTTGGTGTGCTTGTCCATGCAAAAGTCTCAGGGCTTGATGCTTACTTTCTTCTCCAATGAGCACATGTGATTAATTATGAAATGATTTAAAACTAGGGGTGTAACGGTACACGTATTCGTATTGAACCGTTTCAGTACAGGGCTTTCGGTGCGGTGCACGCGTGTACCGAACGGTTATGAAAGTAATCTTTAACAGTTCACAGTCGGCTTGTTGTAAGCGCGGAACACACTTCAATCCGAGTTCCCACACGAACATATTAAGTATTCAGTCCATTTTATCACGAAATTCAGATGATAAATGCCGTTTTAACGCTCTTTAATGTGACGTGACTGATAGACGCGTATCAGTTCAACTTAAAGTCAATGCGATCATCTCTTCCTAAAGAATAAACATAAATTAATATATCTTAAGGTATGTTGAGGATACATTACAACTTACTGAAATGTATCATATGTCGTGTAATCGCTCCATCTGTGTTTCAACCGCGGAAAGACAATAAAACAGCTTGTAAACAATGTCATGCAGAATCACGTTTACTCAGAAGTCATTCAGTGTCCACAGCTGTAGCTCACTAGAGAAATCAACTCTTTCACTGAATACATGCACTATATTAGCCATTATATTCATTATATTAGCCGTTATATATTCACTATATTAGCCGTTATATTCATTATATTAGCCGTTATATATTCGTTATATTAGCCGTTATATTCATTATATTAGCCGTTATATATTCGTTATATTAGCCGTTATATTCATTATATTAGCCGTTATATTCATTATATTAGCCGTTATATATTCATTATATTAGCCGTTATATTCATTATATTAGCCGTTATATTCATTATATTAGCCGTTATATTTATTATATTAGCCGTTATATATTCGTTATATTAGCCGTTATATTCATTATATTAGCCGTTATATTCATTATATTAGCCGTTATATATTCATTATATTAGCCGTTATATTCATTATATTAGCCGTTATATATTCGTTATATTAGCCGTTATATTCATTATATTAGCCGTTATATTCATTATATTAGCCGTTATATATTCGTTATATTAGCCGTTATATTCATTATATTAGCCGTTATATTCATTATATTAGCCGTTATATATTCATTATATTAGCCGTTATATTCATTATATTAGCCGTTATATATTCATTATATACTACTTAGCCTGTTAGTGATGTCTTGTTTATTTAATGTATGTTTAAATAAACCTGTCATGAAAATTACAGCCACTAAATGATTATATTTCAACAACGAATAAAAATAATTAGAAGTTAATGCAAAAACTGCCTTATGTGAAGCTTATGAGTGTTGATTATTATATCTAAAAATAAATAGCAACTGAATTTAGGCTAATAGTTTGGGCTCTGTTGTTAATCTTTAATAGCTATATGTAAGTAAGGGCTCCCTATATAGTTTACAGCATTATCTTTAAGAAACTTTTAGTTATAATTTAATTCATTTAAGGACAGACACAATTCTTTTCATTAAACCACTGCACAAATTTTGTAAAACTGCTGTACCGAATCCATACCGAACCGGGACTTCAAAACCGAGGTACGTACTGAACCGTCAGTTTTGTGTACCGTTACACCCCTATTTAAAAGCTTACTTAAACAGATTACAGGGCCGATACTAGAAATCAATATCTCTAAAAATGTTACGCATAATGCGCAACAAGCCCGAAATACAACGGGACTGTTATTTTAAAATGTCTATAGCCCTATTCGCACGGGATTAGTTGTATCGGGGGACCTCGTGTGATTTAGAAATTACTCCCCCCACATCTGAATTTTTGCGTGGCGTATTCGCACGGGATAAGCAAGCATGTGATTTTACTTGAATTTACTGCCTTATCTCCCAGATATGATGTCGTTATAGATATAGCGGTATTGAATTATAAACAGTCGTATCGATATCATTTTGATTGTTTTATAGTAAATTATTTAGTTCAGTTAGAGAACAGACGCTACAATTAAAAACTGAACTGAGCAATATAATAATATACGGCGGAAGATTCAGTTTCAAAGCTAAATGTAAAAGTGCCCATTTAAGTGAGTTTGTCATTGTACTGTTCGGTTTTTGCGTTTTTCATTAAGAACAATATTAAACACACAACTCAAGCAATTTACTCCCAAATTGGTGCACATTCTAAAGTGAAAGTATAATCCATGCGGCCGCACGGGAATTCATAACGGTGCGCATTTTATGAAGCCTAGCTCCATTCTTTGTGAAGGATAAAGATAGAAATGCGCACAGGAAACAAAAAACGTGCAAAAATTATATACGATCCGCCTAATCCTGGCCAAATCACAGAGATGCCGATTCGCACGGGACTAATATTAATCACAGGACCTCAGTGTTTGGAAAGATATGGTAGGTAATTTGCGGGGGAATTTTTACTTTAGAAATTACAGACATGGCCGATTCGGACAGGATTAAGATCACCGACATTCTTAGGGCGGGGCGATAAAACGATAACAATATGTATCGTGATAGACACGTAATCGATATCAATAAAAATGTGTTCGATAAAACGTTCGATAATTTTTTTTCTTCGTTGGAAGAAACCAGAGGTTTGCGAAGCAAGTTTGGTTGCATGAACAAAGGCACTCACTCTCTGGTAACCAGTGTTAATTTCGTTGACAAATAATTTTCGTCAATAACCTTTTTTCTCTGACGAAAACGAGACGATAACTAAAAAACTAGTGTTGGATGACTAAAACTATGACGAAAATTTACTGTCATTTTCGTCAACAAATAAAAACGAGACGAAAATGTTAGGGAGGGTCGATTAGGGAAGAGATCCAGTCAGAACTGATGTCCTGTGTCACAGATGCGCACATTTGAGTTGAACTGATCTAACCGCTGGAGAACACGGCGCTGTTGCTCTACAGGCTCATCCCCAATCCAGCGCTCCAGAGCGGCTCACAATCAATGAATAACACACATTTATGCCAGGCAATTGTTTATGAACTAACGCTGATGAATAATGACAATGTTTACTTTAGGATGTTTATATAGTAATGTGTTTTAGACGGTTGTAACAACGCATATTTTATCTCCTCATCTGAACTTGAATGAGCTCCTGCAACTGCAATAGTAAGGCACAGATGTTTCAAAATAAGAGTCAATGTGTATTTCGAGCTTGTTTAAAATTTAAAAGTCATGCATTATATATTTGTTTTTGGTTACACAATAAACTGTATTTAATTTAATTCCCATTTAATTCATAGTCAGGAGGAAAGACCAGTTTTTGACACATATTCAATAAAGAATCAGGGTTATAATAGTTAACTAAAACCATTAAAAAAAATAATTACTTGAAATTAAATAAATGTTAACTGAAATAAAAAATAAAAAAAATTAAATTTATTTGAAGCTTTAGCTTTACCTGATATGGCCTACTAAGTAAAACAGAAATTATAAAAGTTATAAAAACTATATAGATGTTTTTAAAAAACAAACAAAAAAGTGAATTGAGCTCTTTCATGTATTTTTAATGTCAAAAACAAAATGATGTCAAAATTAAATGGAGTTTAATTTAACTAAATTTAACTAAACTCATTAGATTTTAGGAGACTAAATCTACAGTAGATTTAGTCGACTAAAATCTTACGATATTTAGTCGACTAAAACTAGACTAAAACTAAAAACAATTCAAGTGACTAAAATATGACTAAAACTAAATGGCTTTTTAGTCAAAAGACTATGACTAAAACTAAATCAAAATGTGCTGTCAAAATTAACACTGCTGGTAACCAAACAACGTAGGGAGTGACAGGCTAACCAGTCCTTCCAGAAAAATGCGGATTTTTTTTGTGATTGTTGCGGGCAAAAATCCTTGATTATGCGGCACGTTTTCTAAAAAAATGCGATGTAAAATGCGGGATATTTATGCAATTTTATGCGATGAAACTAGCAAAAACTGCGGTTTGATGAAAAAGAGAAAAAAAAGCAAATATTTTTAATTTAATATTTAAGTTCTCATCTTGTTTTATTGAAGACCTTAATAAACATATGGCTCAATTTGGACCGATTTCAAAACAATGCATCATGAAGCTTCGAAGCGTTATTAATCAGTGAGTCGATTCATTATTCGGGCGATCCAAACCACTGAATCGACTCACTGATTCATAACGCTTTAAACCGCTGAATCGGCTCACTAATTCATAACGCTTCAAACCGCTGAATCGGCTCACTAATTCATAACGCTTCAAACCGCTGAATCGGCTCACTAATTCATAACGCTTCAAACCGCTGAATCGGCTCACTAATTCATAACGCTTCAAACCGCTGAATCGACTCATTGATTCATAATGCTCTGAAGCTTCATGATGCTGTGTTTTGAAATCGGTCAACACACCGGGAAACTGCTTTGCGCGTCTTTTTCTGTTATTTTTGTTGGCAAATGGGAGTTTGCGCTTCATCATGGTTTTACCGATATCTATGCAGCTTTTCGATGACGTTCGCGTCGGGTAATTACGTCACTTCAAAGCGTTCCCATGGCAACAGGGGGAAATGGCGGCTCGTGTGTGAAGCAAACAAACATTTTTCAACTTTCTGCTAATATATATATGACTTTTTTGCAACGAAAATGCGGGGATTATGAAATCATGCTAGCCCCGCATATTTTGCACGCGGAAATAGGCAATTTATGCGGCGAAAGTGCGGCGTATTTGAAAAAATGCGGTCCCCGCATAAATATGTGGACTTTGGCTGATTATGCATTAAATCATGCGATCGCATAATCACGTTTTTCTGGAGGGACTGGCTAACAGCCAATCAAGTAACTGTATCATGTTTGGTTGTGCCATATGGATTCATTCTTCAGTAAACATAACCGGTGTGGAGTGATAAGTGGAAAATGAGTGCCACAGCGAGCGAGGAAATTGTTGATAAAACAGGAAAACAAGTCCGCGCGCCAATATGGCAGTTTTTTGGATTTTATAAGTCTGACCGCCGTCCCCACCAAGACTGGACAGCGTGCGCGCCTCGTTCTTTTGTGCTATTCTTGACTTTGGATGAATCCGAAATCGCCCCCTAAACCCTCAATCACTATTCCCTACTTTAGTCCACTAATATAGTTCACTTGAAGGAGTGAATGAAAACAAGTGAGCGAATTCGGACAGCCACTGTGTGTACATCGGCTGTACACTCGTTATTGTGGTGCAAAGTGGGATAGAATGAGTGCACTCAATAACGTCCACTATGGTTTCGGACACCACTACAAATGGCTGTCCTCTCAAATAATGCTCTATTTAAGGGCATAGGGGGCGATTTCGGATTCAGGCTTTGAAACAACATGGAGAGGTAATGTTACTCTGCATCAGTGCCTTATGACAAAGCATCTAAACGGTAACTGTTATAAAGAAATGACGGCGGCACTGCAGCTTAATGTTAAGAGATAATTAAGTGTTCATTGTGATTTTAGACTTGTTTCTATTTTAACTATTTGAGTGTTTTCCATGGTTGTGTTGTGTAATCATACGCTGGCCAGAGGAGAACTGGCACCCCGACTGAGCCTGGTTTCTCCCAAGGTTTATTTTTCTCCATTAGGTCACCTGATGGGGTTTTGGTTTCCTTGCCACTGTTGCCTCTGGCTTGGCGTGCTCAGTTGGGGACACTAAATCTTTCTACATTTTTTCATCTAAATATCCAAATAAATCTAATTATTAAACCAAATTAACCATATAAACTAAATTACTGATCTAATTACTGATCTAAAGCCCACACTGTCACCGTATGATAACTGAAATGAGCTGATGACATCACCGTTTTCTCAAGAATGGCTAGACAGCTTAATGAAATGATGTTGCATTATTTTCCTGTTTAACACTGTGAAGCTGCTTTGAAACAATCTGCATTGTTAAAAGCGCTATATAAATAAAGTTGACTCGACGACATTTCTGGCTTTATAACTGAGTGGATTATAATCTGAGGAAGGTTAAGTTGTAAAATGTAAACTATTTTTCTCCTGGTCCTTATTTTAAATAAGTCATATAAATATCAATAATTATCGATATCGACCGATATGAAACACTTATATCGTGATACAGTTTACAGCCATATAGCCCAGCCCTACATTCTCTGCAATTATTACAAATCACCAGAGGTCCCCAGATAATACTAATCCCGTGAGAATAGGGCTTTAGCTTTACTATTGCGGACTGCAATAGACCTGAGATATAAAAATACCATAAAGTTAACATTGTCATAATTCATTAACAGTAGATCGCAAGCAATCTATTGGCATAAATGCTCGGTATTCTTTGATTATGAATTGCTTCTAAAGCAAGAGCCTGTAGAACGTGCAACAGTGCTGCGTTTACTTTCAAACATGCAGCGCCTGCATTTATTTGATGAAATCATAAGACTTTTGATGATTAATAATCGCATTAGGCTACACCGCAATTCCTGTTTTTCCATCCCCAAAATTACGAGATGTTTGTTATACAATTTACGATATTTAACACTTTTTATTACACCGGGACTTTAGTCCGAAGGGGTTTAAAATGGAGATCATTTTGTCTTATTCAGAACCGGTGGTGATTGGGGTTCCTGGCGTGCAGGTAATGCGCCCAGCGGGGCGGCTCTTCCTCAGCAGCTGGTGAGCCCTGTGACCTCTGACCCCTGCGGTGGGGCGCAGCAGGCAGACCTGAGATAATTACCCAGCGAGCAAAGAGACGTGCTGTGCTGCAGAGGAGGGAGAAGATGCACAAGTTCTTGATGATCTTTCTTCTCTCTTTCTTTAACTGCTCGTCACACACGGATAACTCTTCTACCAGGTTTAAAGACGCTCAAATTTAAAAGTTCTTTAAATTATCAGATGGGATGGGTTCATTTTCTAGGTGGATGTCACCCTCATCCATTAACCCTCTGGGGCTCTTCGGTCAATTCTGACCCAAATTTTTTAAAATAAAAAATGTTAAAAATCGTATCTTCATCGGAATGGTACCAAACTTGGTGACTTTATTGGTACTTGGTTCATGAACACCCAAAACAATTGGGGACAGGATTTGAAAAGTCTAAGTGGTCGTAAAAAAAATTGTCCTCAAGAGTGAAACATCAACTCACACACACACACAAAAACACAATTAGCTTTTGGAATGGCACGCGTTAATTTGTGTGTGTGTGTGTGTGTGTGTGTGTGTGTGTTTTTGTGTGTATAAGTGTGTGTGTGTGAGTTTTTTTGTCCGTTTTGCACTCTTGATGTTTTAGAGATTCACCCCTTCACTGTTAAGTCCTTTTTTTTCTGCATCCTGGCTGGTTTGTAGATTGTATGCACAAAAAAAAATAATTTCACATTAATTTCCTATGGGGGTCATTTTTGACCCGAAGGTCCTGAGTGTGACTATTTTTTTTACAACTACTTAAGACTTTTCAAATCTTGTCCCCAATTTTTTTGGGTGTTCATATACCAAGTACCAATAAAGTCACCAAGTTTCGGACCATTCCGATGAAGCTACGATTTTTAACATTTTTTTATAAAACGCAAGATCCACTATAGTGGTAAAAATGTACTATTGCGTGATAAAAATGCTCAATGTGTCCACCGGATGGCACAGATCTCATTTTAAAAAAATGCTTTCAAGAGGCCTAGGCTTGACTCTAAAATGAAATACAGCTTTAAGAAAATAAAATATTATATATTCAATAGGAAAAAATGGTTCATAATTATTGCATAAATATTAATTATAAGTCATAAAATGATCTCAAAACACCAAAAAAGAAAAGACAAAATATTTTTGAACAAAAACATATTTCATTGATTTTACTTAGGGATGCACGATATATCGGCAACATATCGTTATGATCGTAAATTATTATTTTTGATGTTATCGTTATCGGTCCGATAAGAAAATTTGACCGATATAGTTAAGCTAACATATAATCTACATATTCATTTTCTGTCTGTCTAATTTATAAAAAATAAAAAATTCTGTCCTGTGTGTTCTGTGCTAGATTAACTGAGACTTGTTACAGCACATGCATATTGTTGCCCTTGACTGTTCTAGTTGCTTCTATTGCTCTCATTTGTAAGTCGCTTTGGATAAAAGCGTCTGCTAAATGACTAAATGTAAATGTAAAATGATAATGATAATAGAATACGGCTGTAAAAGAGCGTTGTGTTTCAGCGCGTTTGTTGAGGGAAGAGCGCGCCCACGGAGTTACACCTTCACGACAGGCACAGTCAAGTTCGCTTGAGCACTCACAGCCTTTTGTGCCATTGTAAATTGTAATATTATATTTATTATGCTGTGTATATAATCTCATATAGGATGCGTTTGGTTGAGTTAAAGGTCCCGTTCTTCGTGTTTTTTTGAAGCTTTGATTGTGTTTACAGTGTGCAATATAACATGTGTTCATGTTTCGCGTGTAAAAAAACACAGTATTTTTAACACAATGTACTCATCTGTACACCGCTGTTTTCACTGTCCTAAAAACGGCTGATGAGTTCCTTGTTCTATGAAGTCCCTCCTTCAGAAATACGTAACGAGTTCTGATTGTGTCAGCGGTTCCTGTGTTGTGATTTGACAGCAGCTTAGCGCACGTGGAAAGGTCACGCCTCTTAACGGGAGATGTATGCGCTCAATGATCTCTACAGCGTCCCTGGGAAAGCCAAACAAAGGTGATTTGACTCCGGGATGAAAATAACAGCGTCTCGACGACATGGCCACAAACACACTCAAACACAACAATTCCTTTTCTCCACGCGACACGTCCTCTTCTCCACGTGGGACAGCAACAAGACCACGCCCCCTTTTTCGCGTATTCTTGTGGGCGGAGGTTAGTCTGTTCTACTGACGTCATTTATGAAGGAAGTACCAGGATGTAGTCCAAGCCGGCCGTTCGCTGTAGGCTTTGAAAGGGAACTTCTGTTAAATAAAATATCTCGCTTGGCATTGAACTTTGAGCTTTATAATTTTACAGGTATTATTTATGCTCTAACAGCAACATTACACACTAACTAAAGTTTGAACAATGGGATCACGAAGAACGGGACCTTTAAAGGAAAATGAGAAATGCTGCCTTGGCAACTACCTGAACTTTAAGAATAAGGTGACTTTATTTCAGTTAAAGGTGCACTATGTAAAAAACGTTTCAGTAAAATATCCAAAAAACACTAGGCCAGTGTTGTATATTTTGTTCAGTTGAGTACTTATATCCCAAATGTTTCCAACTATTTATAAATCATGAGAAATTGCTCTTTTACCCGAGGAACCGGGACGTGTGAGGGCGTGGCCTGTCGATGACATCATATCTGCGTTCCCCTCGGTTTGCGGTTTTATTCTGCAGAAACGCTTTCCTCTCACTGCAGTGTGAACAAGTGTCATAGCAGCCGGCGAGAGAACGCACAGAGTAACGCCATCCCATCATCAACACACTCAGATGTGTGTAATGTGTAATGATCAGCAGAGCTGCGTTACCTCACACTCATGAGCGGAGGAGCGGAAGTGGCGCCCGCGCCGGCGACTGTGGCATAATAAAAGTCCCGCTGCCCGCGAGGCGTGTGTTGCGTTCATTTTATTAACAACCGCTCCAGCGGTTCATTATGATGAATGCAATTCATATTATTCCATCTCAAAATGACAAAAAACCCAGCCAAACGTCATCCACAATAAAAAGATAAAAATAACAGAAGTCTGTCCAAATTAATTAACACATTTAATTCAGACGCTTATGGTTCCTCAATTTTACGGCAGAATGTTTTATTGACTCATTTGTGTGATAAAAGGCAGCGGCCCTCAGGATTTACAGCAGTGAGAATTACTGTGTGCGGTCCTAATTAAACAGTCGCTCCGACAGCTGATCCATACTCAGCGCCGGATGATTTCTGTCATGATATACAACGGCATGGCACATCAAAAACACATAAAAAAGAGAAATAGCTTTGAAACACTTCCTGGATTTCAAACAAACTCTTAAGATCCTGAGACGCTGAACTAAAAATAAATTGAATATGGGTAACAGCTGATGTCCTTAAACTTTGCATGAAAAGGCATTTACTTCAGTAATGGGACAGGGAATGATCAATAATTAAAAATAATTGGGAAACATTTGATTTTAGCCACGGAATTGACTAGACTAAGACGGTGTGGTTGATAAGACGCCACTAGCAACTGCATAACATCAAGCTAAAAACAAATAGTACCCAAAGTAAACATACAGCAATGCCCTGGAAATTTGCCAAAAAAAGTTAGTAACTCTATAACAGCACAACAAAAACAACTAATAACCACGGTAACTGTATAGCAACGCCCTGACAACCACCCACAACACCCTTTGAATAAAAGCAAGCTAAAAAATACTAGTAACTAGTGCTGTATGGCGGTTTTCTAAATTATATCGGTTTCACGGTATATGACCGTATTTTTCCCCCCATGCATGACCGGGTGTTAATCACATTTTCTACTGATTGAGAGAGGAAACACTGCAGGAGATTGACTAGAATGCCCTGTTTTACTGTCATGACGAGTGAATATTGTAGAAAAATTCCACACTAGAGTTAATACAGGTTTACAAAGCCCCACAAAATGATGCTGTGGAGAGACAACAACCAATAAAACACAGACCTGCAACACGCTCAGAGCCATACTTACAGACACCTGAATATTAATATTTGAGTTGAGGGCACCTTACGCAGTTTAAAAATCTAACTCTATATAACAACAAACTGCCAAAACGAGGAGAAACGAACGACACACATCAGTTTAACACAGAAAGAATACTTGTTTGCCCATTCTTCTTTGAATTGTCAGTGTATTTATTCATTTACATCATTGTCTTTTGTGTAGCAGAATATACGGTTGTATCAGTGTAATCAGTGAATACATTTCATTTTAATAAGACGTGATGAAATATGCACGCATATATGCGTGTATACACGCTTCTGGTTCATGTCTGAGCACTAGAGTTTATGAAATATGTCCATAAAAAAACTTAAACGCGCTCGCTCTGGTCTGTATCTGATCTATATGATCCATGCGGTGAGCGTTGTTTAAACCATCGCGGCGCTCCGCGCAGAAACCGCTCTCTCTCGCGCGCCGCGTGTAGTTTGTATTCTCCACTGTAATCAAGGGCTGAATCCGAAATCGCCCCCATAACCTCAAATAGGGCATTATTTGGAGGGGACAGCGCTTTGTAGTGGTGTCCGAAACCCTAGTGGGCGTTATTGAGTGCACTCATTCTATCCCATTGCACCGCAATAACGAGTGTACAGCCGATGTACACACAGTGGCTGTCCGACTTTGCACGTTTTCATTCACTCCTTCAAATAAAGTGATAACGTAGGGAAGAGTGAATGAGGGTATAGGATTCAGCCATAGGCTGTAATGCGATCTCAACTGTGCTCTGGCCGTTTCTCAATACCAAGTACGCGAACTTCTGACTTGCGTCCTTCGTAGTTCAGACTTGCAAGTTCGACTCGGGAGAACGAACTCCAGAGGACGGGAGGAATCGTCATCAGTCGTCAATTGTGAAACGTCATCAGTTGCTTCCCAAGTACTGTTCCAATTCAAAGTTCACATCTAGCCAAGTACAGTTCAAACTTCAGACAGACCGGTATCCCAGAATGCATCTCGCACCAACCAGCGAACGTCAATAGCGGATGAGAATTAAAAATTTAAATTAATTTTAAATTACGTAATTTAAAAATACTGTTAATGTTTCACAAAATGTAGTATTAAGACTTTTTCAGGCGAGAATGTACTTGTTTAAAGCTCAAATCTGTGGTTTATTTATAAAGAGAGCGCCTTTTTGAAAATTTGATCTGGCGTTTTCGGAGTTGTGAGATCCAGTCGATCAGCGGGCGCTCAGCGGGGGCAGGGTTTTTAATATTTCGTTTTGTTATAAGTATGCACATTGCCTGCACTACATTTGTGTGGCTATAATATGTTTAATATTTTTTAATGAAAATGAAAAGAGGCAGAGTGGTGTTTTTATCATATATTTCGTTTTATTGTAGCCTAAAATATACATATATACACTGAATAACACGATCAAGAAAGCTGCGGACACACTAGCAGAGTACCGGACTATTGTCCTCCCGTCCTCGTTCTCCGGAGTTGAACTTGGCAAGCCTGAAATACCACGGACGCAAGTCAGAAGTTCGCGTACTTGGTATAGAGAAATGTATATTTTGGGCTACAATAAAACGAAATATGTCATAAAACACCACTGCCTCTTTTAATTTTTTTTAACAAAAAAAATCGTAAGCATATTAGCCACACAAATGTCGTTCGGGCAACGCGTAGCTACATTGGTTATCTTATATATTTATAACAAAACGAAGTATAAAACTCAACCCTGCCTCTTTTCATTTAGATTTAAAAAAAATAATAGGCCTATATTAAACATTAATATGTGGTTTAGGTAAGGTGACCAGATTTATGGAAACCGGGGACATTTCCTATTTGAGAGGTCAAAATATCACTAAAATCTCATTTGTTATTATGTTTTAATTAAAAAACAGTACAATACATTTTTTCAATGTTTTTGTTTGTTTGTTTGTTGTTGTTGCTCTCTATATTATTATTAACATTACTAATTATTAGGATTTAGTTTGATTATTAGGATTTTTATGTGGATTTAATACAATTCAACGCACCCGCAAAAAAAGAATAATAACAAGCAAATAACAAGCAGTTCAAAACAATATTATAACATGACTTAACAAAAACACATTACAAAAATAAAACATAAATATGATGAATAAAACTATTTAACAAATATTTTAACATTTTATAATTGTATTTAATATTTTAATTATAAAGTAATAAAAAAAAAAAGTTTTACTTTAAATGTTTTATTACGCTTGTGCTTAAAAATAACTCTTACTATCCTAAATTGGTCTTGTTTTGCATTTTAGGCTTATTTTAAGCAGAAATTATGTGTATTCTGGATGTGTTGCGAGTGACACAAAACAATGCCGCACCCCATTGAGGCTCTGTTATAAAGCACATGCAAATTACTTTAATTGATGATAATGTCGCTCTCCTCTGGGTTACGTTCTTAGTAGTAGAGACTCACGCACGACCAAGTAGCAAAGTACTGATCGTTGTGTCCGTTAGTGCGAGATGCATTCTGGGATACCGGTCTGTCTGAAGTCTCTTCTTGATGCAACCTCGATAAAAGTGACGGATCAAGGACACATCCGGGGATTTGAACTGTGCTTGGCTGGCTAGATGTGAACCTGATGTGAACTTTGAATTGGAACAGTACTTGGGCAGCGACTGATGACGTTTCACAAGTCCACATACCGGTATTGCGGTATCATCAAAATTCATATCATAAAATAAATAAATACCGGTATTCGGTATGAACCGGTATACAGTCCAGCACTACTAGTAACCACAGACCATCGCCCTGGAAACCATACACAACACCCTAGCAACTCCATAACAGCATGCTAAAAACAACCAGCAACCATATAGCAAAACCCTGACAACCACAAACAACACCCTAGCAACTACATAACAGCGCCACAAAAACAAACAGTAACCATAGTAACTATATAGCAACACCCTGACAACCAACCACAACACTCTTTGCAGAACAACTTGCTAAAAACCACAATAAACGTAGAGCAACTCCATAACAGCACCACAAACAAACAGTATAGTAACCATATAGCAATGCCCTGCCCCACAACATTTACATTTACATTTACGAATTTGGCAGACGTTTTTATCCAAAGCGACTTACATTACATTCAAGGTACACATTTTACATTTTGTCAGTTCTTGCTTTCCCTGGGAATCGAACCCATGACCTTGGCGTTGCTAGCGCCATGCTCTACTGTTTGAACTACAGGAAAGGCAAAAGCCTAGAAACTGCATAACAGTACTCTAAAGACAACCAGTAACCACAGTTAGCGTATAACAACGCTCTGTGGACCAATAACAGCATGCTAAAAACAGCCAGCAACCATATAGCAACACCCTGTCAACCACAAACAACACCCTAGCAACTCCATAACAGCACCATCAAAACAAACAGTACCCATAGTAACCAAACCATATAGCAACACCCTGACAACACAAAAAACAGCCTAGCATCTCCATAACAGCACCATCGAAACAAACAGTAGCCATAGTAACCAAACCATACAGCAACTCCCTGACAACCACAAACAACACCCTAGCAACTCCATAACAGCACCATCAAAACAAACAGTACCCATAGTAACCAAACCATATAGCAACACCCTGTCAACCACAAACAACACCCTAGCAACTCCATAACAGCACCATCAAAACAAACAGTACCCATAGTAACCAAACCATATAGCAACACCCTGTCAACCACAAACAACACCCTAGCAACTCCATAACAGCACCATCAAAACAAACAGTACCCATAGTAACCAAACCATATAGCAACACCCTGACAACACAAAAAACAGCCTAGCATCTCCATAACAGCACCATCAAAACAAACAGTAGCCATAGTAACCAAACCATACAGCAACACCCTGACAACCACAAACAACACCCTAGCATCTCCATAACAGCACCATCAAAACAAATAGTAGCCATAGTAACCAAACCATATAGCAACACCCTGACAACCACAAACAACACCCTAGCTTCTCCATAACAGCACCATCAAAACAAACAGTAGCCATAGTAACCAAACCATACCGCAACACCCTGACAACCACAAACAACACCCTAGCATCTCCATAACAGCACCATCAAAACAAACAGTACCCATAGTAACCAAACCATACAGCAACTCCCTGACAACCACAAAAAACAGCCTAGCATCTCCATAACAGCACCATCAAAACAAACAGTACCCATAGAAACCAAACCATATAGCAACACCCTGACAACCACAAAAAAAACACTCTAGCATCTCCATAACAGAACCATCAAAACAAACAGTACCCATAGTTACCAAACCATATAGCAACACCCTGACAACCACAAAAAACAGCCTAGCATCTCCATAACAGCACCATCAAAACAAACAGTACCCATAGTAACCAAACCATATAGCAACACCCTGACAACCACAAAAAACACCCTAGCATCTCCATAACAGCACCATCAAAACAAACCGTACCCATAGTAACCAAACCATATAGCAACACCCTGACAACCACAAAAAACAGCCTAGCATCTCCATAACAGCACCATCAAAACAAACAGTAGCCATAGTAACCAAACCATATAGCAACACCCTGACAACCACAAATAACAGCCTAGCATCTCCATAACAGCACCATCAAAACAAACAGTAGCCATAGTAACCAAACCATACAGCAACACCCTGACAACCACAAACAACACCCTAGCATCTCCATAACAGCACCATCGAAACAAACAGTAGCCATAGTAACCAAACCATACAGCAACTCCCTGACAACCACAAAAAACAGCCTAGCATCTCCATAACAGCACCATCAAAACAAACAGTACCCATAGAAACCAAACCATATAGCAACACCCTGACAACCACAAACAACACCCTAGCATCTCCATAACAGCACCATCAAAACAAACAGTACCCATAGAAACCAAACCATATAGCAACACCCTGACAACCACAAACAACACCCTAGCAACTCCATAACGGCACCATCGAAACAAACAGTAGCCATAGTAACCAAACCATACAGCAACTCCCTGACAACCACAAAAACAGCCTAGCATCTCCATAACAGCACCATCAAAACAAACAGTACCCATAGAAACCAAACCATATAGCAACACCCTGACAACCACAAACAACACCCTAGCATCTCCATAACAGCACCATCAAAACAAACAGTACCCATAGAAACCAAACCATATAGCAACACCCTGACAACCACAAACAACACCCTAGCATCTCCATAACAGCACCATCGAAACAAACAGTAGCCATAGTAACCAAACCATACAGCAACTCCCTGACAACCACAAAAAACAGCCTAGCATCTCCATAACAGCACCATCAAAACAAACAGTACCCATAGAAACCAAACCATACAGCAACACCCTGACAACCACAAAAAAACAGCCTAGCATCTCCATAACAGCACCATCGAAACAAACAGTAGCCATAGTAACCAAACCATACAGCAACTCCCTGACAACCACAAAAAACAGCCTAGCATCTCCATAACAGCACCATCAAAACAAACAGTACCCATAGAAACCAAACCATATAGCAACACCCTGACAACCACAAAAAACAGCCTAGCATCTCCATAACAGCACCATCAAAACAAACAGTAGCCATAGTAACCAAACCATACAGCAACACCCTGACAACCACAAACAACACCCTAGCATCTCCATAACAGCACCATCAAAACAAACAGTAGCCATAGTAACCAAACCATATAGCAACACCCTGACAACCACAAACAACACCCTAGCATCTCCATAACAGCACCATCAAAACAAACAGTAGCCATAGTAACCAAACCATATAGCAACACCATGACAACCACAAACAACACCTTAGCTTCTCCATAACAGCACCATCAAAACAAACAGTAGCCATAGTAACCAAACCATATAGCAACACCATGACAACCACAAACAACACCTTAGCTTCTCCGTAACAGCACCATCAAAACAAACAGTAGCCATAGTAACCAAACCATATAGCAACACCCTGACAACCACAAACAACACCTTAGCTTCTCCATAACAGCACCATCAAAGCAAACAGTAGCCATAGTAACCAAACCATATAGCAACACCCTGACAACCACAAAACAAACAGTAGCCATAGTAACCAAACCATACAGCAACACCCTGACAACCACAAACAACACCCTAGCATCTCCATAACAGCACCATCAAAACAAACAGTAGCCATAGTAACCAAACCATATAGCAACACCCTGACAACCACAAACAACACCTTAGCTTCTCCATAACAGCACCATCAAAACAAACAGTAGCCATAGTAACCAAACCATATAGCAACACCCTGACAACCACAAACAACACCTTAGCTTCTCCATAACAGCACCATCAAAACAAACAGTAGCCATAGTAACCAAACCATATAGCAACACCCTGACAACCACAAACAACACCTTAGCTTCTCCATAACAGCACCATCAAAACAAACAGTAGCCATAGTAACCAAACCATATAGCAACACCCTGACAACCACAAACAACACCTTAGCTTCTCCATAACAGCACCATCAAAACAAACAGTAGCCATAGTAACCAAACCATATAGCAACACCATGACAACCACAAACAACACCTTAGCTTCTCCATAACAGCACCATCAAAACAAACAGTTGCCATAGTAACCAAACCATATAGCAACACCCTGACAACCACAAACAACACCTTAGCTTCTCCATAACAGCACCATCAAAACAAACAGTAGCCATAGTAACCAAACCATATAGCAACACCCTGACAACCACAAACAACACCTTAGCTTCTCCATTACAGCACCATCAAAACAAACAGTAGCCATAGTAACCAAACCATACAGCAACACCCTGACAACCACAAACAACACCCTAGCATCTCCATAACAGCACCATCAAAACAAACAGTAGCCATAGTAACCAAACCATATAGCAACACCCTGACAACCACAAAAAACAGCCTAGCATCTCCATAACAGCACCATCAAAACAAACAGTAGCCATAGTAACCAAACCATATAGCAACACCCTGACTAGGGCTGGGCAAAAAACATAGATTTTTCGATTAATAATTTTTTAAAATGTGGTCGATTCAAACACTGAAACGTATCACATGTGGTGTAATCGCTCAATCAGTGTTTCAACGGCGGAGAGATGTCGATATTAAAACAGCTTGTAAACAATGTCACGATTCATTAGGCCTACATTTACCTCAGGAGTCATTCAGTGTCCACAGTTGTTAGTTCACTAGAGAAATGAACTCTTTCGCTAAATATATGCACTATAGTATCCAATAATATCCAACATCCCTCAGATTTCCGTCAGTAGTTCTCTAATGAGTGTATAAAACACTATCAGTGATAGATGACGCTCCTAATTAGACTCCGCCTCCTCCACGTTCATTTGGCTTCTTCTCTATGAATGATCACTGACTTCATCATCTTATCAATAGGTTTGAGCATGAAGGTTTTACAGAGGTTTAATACTGTAGTGCTCTATTTCCACAGCTCTGAAGTGACTGAAATCAATGAGCGTTTGACACTCGTGTTGTGTCTATTATACCCCTTCAGAAGATCAATAACGACAGTGCAACACGCTCAATAAGAGGTTTTGTTAGTAATATACAAGCATCAAGCTTTTCCTTCTGTTCTGGTGCCGAGCATCACACATGGGAACTTCTCTGTACAAATCACATTTTTCTGGTTTGGAACATTTTCACACGCCGCTCGACTCCCTGTGTGAGGAATGACACGAGGCAAACTAACCTGAAAAACATCCAAGGGTCCTGAAATATACTCTAAAATGCTCAATTAAACATTAATGGACACAACTGCGTGATTCTGGATAAATTGAGAATCAAAATTTTTTTGGTTTCAAATAGAGATCATGATTCTGAACAGACAACTAAACAAGATAACATGTAATGAGGTTCTGACAAAATGTTAATTGCGGCAGTCTATTTATTATTTTTAATTGATCTGAATGAAATGGTTTAAAAAGTGTTTGAATTAATGATTCAATGACTCACTAAAAGACTTCACTTGTTTCATTACTGAATGATTCAATGTTTTTGAACAAATCTCTTGAATGAATGATTCAATGACTCGCTCATAAAGACTTCACTTGTTTCATTACTGGATGATTCAATGTTTTTGAACAAATCTCTTGAATGAATGATTCAATGACTCACTCATAAAGACTTCATTTGTTTCATTACTGGATGATTCAATGTTTCTGAACAAATCTCTTGAATGAATGATTCAATGACTCACTCATAAAGACTTCACTTGTTTCTTTACTGGATGAATCAGTATTTCTGAACAAATCTCTTGAATGAATGATTCAATGACTCACTCATAAAGACTTCACTTGTTTCATTACTGGATGATTCAATGTTTTTGAACAAATCTCTTGAATGAATGATTCAATGACTCACTCATAAAGACTTCACTTGTTTCATTACTGGATGATTCAATGTTTTTGAACAAATCTCTTGAATGAATGATTCAATGACTCACTCATATAGGATGAATCAATGTTTTTGAACAAATCTCTTGAATGAATGATTCAATGACTCACTCATAAAGACTTCACTTGTTTCATTACTGGATGATTCAGTGTTTTTTAACAAATCTCTTGAATGAATGATTCAATGACTCACTCATATAGGATGAATCAATGTTTTTGAACAAATCACTTGAATGAATGATTCAATGACTCACTCATAAAGACTTCACTTGTTTCATTACTGGATGATTCAGTGTTTTTTAACAAATCTCTTGAATGAATGATTCAATGACTCACTCATATAGGATGAATCAATGTTTTTGAACAAATCACTTGAATGAATGATTCAATGACTCACTCATAAAGACTTCACTTGTTTCATTACTGGATGATTCAGTGTTTTTTAACAAATCTCTTGAGTGAATGATACAATGACTCATAAAGACTTCACTTGTTTCATTACTGGATGAATCAATGTTTTTGAACAAATCACTTGAATGAATGATTCAATGACTCACTCATAAAGACTTCACTTGTTTCATTACTGGATGATTCAGTGTTTTTTAACAAATCTCTTGAATGAATGATTCAATGACTCACTCATATAGGATGAATCAATGTTTTTGAACAAATCACTTGAATGAATGATTCAATGACTCACTCATAAAGACTTCACTTGTTTCATTACTGGATGATTCAGTGTTTTTTAACAAATCTCTTGAGTGAATGATACAATGACTCATAAAGACTTCACTTGTTTCATTAATGGATGATTCAATGTTTTTGAACAAATCTCTTGAGTGAATGATACAATGACTCATAAAGACTTCACTTGTTTCATTACTGGATGATTCAGTGTTTTTTAACAAATCTCTTGAGTGAATGATACAATGACTCATAAAGACTTCACTTGTTTCATTAATGGATGATTCAATGTTTTTGAACAAATCTCTTGAGTGAATGATTCAATGACTCATAAAGACTTCACTTGTTTCATTACTGGATGATTCAATGTTTTTGAACAAATCTCTTGAATGAATGATTCAATGACTCACTCATAAAGACTTCACTTGTTTCATTACTGGATGAATCAGTGTTTTTTGAATGAACAATTCAATAACAAATAAATGTCACTTGCCGCCACCTACTGGTGTAATGATGTAATCAATACAACTGTTAAAAGGGAGTGTTTATATAAAAATTCATCAATTACTCTCATGTCAGTCCAAACCCTTAAGACTTTTGTTCATCTTTCAAAAATCTGACGCTTTGAAACATTAATAAAGAGATCGAAAGTGTAGAAGATTATCAAAAAAGAAAAATGTAGGGCAGGACTTGGTTCATCAGTTGCTGATTGGATGTTGAGATGTGGGCGTGGCATTCATAAGTGGATGCAAATTAATACAAGTTTGCAGGGGCGGAGTTTAAGCGCACTAAATAATTTGGAAAAGTCCTGAATACGCAAGTCATTTTAATTTAACATTACCAGGTCAAAATTAAAATAAAAATTAAACATATGCAAGCATGGGTGAATTATACATGCAGAAATGCACTGAATTTTAATTTCATGCCACGTTTAAATTTACAGACTTGGACCAGGTAGAAACTAGCTAGAAACTAGTTCATAGCAACATGCAAAAAAGCATCCACCTAGCAACACCCTGGCAACCACCCACCACATCCTAGAATTGTGGCAAAAACAAACTTCTATGACTCGATAGTGTGTTTACAGTCACAGATTACCGGTGATTGATCAATCCATGTGGGGTTAAAACCTAGTACCAGATCTACACTAGACTACCTTTAGAGCGAAACCCTGGAAACAGCATAAAACCTTATGATGCTATTACCATGGTGATATCACGGACTTTACATGGTACTTTAGGTCCAAAAAACACAATTTTAGTACTTTTTTGTCAATGAAAACAAGCTTGTTAGAGACATGACTACAGCTACCATCATAATAAATGGCCTAAAACATGGTAATACCCAAAACCTGGTATTGCCATTCTAACACCCATTATAGCACCATGGTTCAGACTTACATGATGGAAACATCACTCATGTACACAATTGTTGTGATCAAGTTGTGGTACTGCGCAGTGTGTGTGTTTCTGGTGACTCAGGCTTCCGCCACACACACACACACACACACACACACACACACACACGACACCGACCTCTCGGATCCACAGCAGCAGCAGACATGATATTCACGACCATGAGTTAACACTGGTGATTTACTCACATCTCAGTGGCTGATGCTGCTGAATGTAATCACAGGTGTCTCACGCTCTTCATCCTCATCCTCATCAAACCCCACCGCCGTTTATCCCGCTCTAACAGCGCCTCATTCGGAAGGGAATCTGCTCAGTTAAATGCTCAAACACTAAAGCATACCTACTCAAGTGTAACGAGTGTGCATGAGGCTCTTGCGCGCTCTCGGATGGGTATGTAGCAGCCCGAACTCAGTTTCCAGCCCCGCGGCGGCGCGCTCTGATCCGGGTCCTAGCGCCGGAACCCATGAACGCCAACAACAGGTTGCAGCGCGTTCATTGGACATTCGCTCATGAATATTAATTAGCTACTGAAATTTCTTACTGGAACGTCCATTCAAGTAGTGTAATATTAATATTCACAAGCTTAGCCTTCACATCTGTCGACTGTAAACAATAAATTGACAAAGTATAACATTAAAAAAAATTAATAAAACAATTGAATATGACTTAGTGGTGTCATTCCTTATTAATTTGAGAGACTGTATTAAAGACACGGGTTCATTACAAGGCCTTCCTGTATATGGGATTTTGGCCGGCCAAAAACCAGTGAGAAATGCCAAGTTTCTCCGGAATATCCATCCATTCCTTCTATCCTAGGAGACACTTGCAGGTAAAAATATGTTTGCACCATCAAATAACATCTAAGCAGTCCCTCCAGAAAAACGCGATTATGCGATCGCATGATTTAACGCATAATCAGCCAAAGTCTTCTTTATTAATTTGAGAGACTGTATTAAAGACACGGGTTCATTACAAGGCCTTCCTTGTGCAACAACAACAACAACAATGAACTCTTTGTGCGGATCCAGTTTACAGATCTACTTTGACAACCGTGCCGACCCAAATGAGACCAAAATAAAAGCATCACATGGGAAAAATAAGTCCCGCTATCCAACGATTGCATAACAGATACTTGGACACTGACTGATTCCAACAGAGCACTATTAACATTTGACATCCCTCCTCACTTTGTCAAATCTGTCATCTAGAGCTAGACACGATCCGTGTTCGGATCAATTAAAGAGAAGTGTAAGGTCAAACTGAGACAGGAACCCGTGCCACCTGTTGTCATGGATACGCCGGTTTCCTGTGTGCACATAGCGCAGGGCAGCGTGACCGTTCATTTATTCACTGCGATGTGAAGTCAACTCTCTTATCTAGATAAAGTGAGGAGCCGCACATCTAAAACGTGTTCACATGGCATCAGCACTGCTGTCTCCATGGGAACCACTAATGTGGAGAGGCAACAGCTTTTAATTGTTTATCAAATGCCAATTAGACTCAATATGGAAGTAGAAGGGAAAGGTTGGTGGCCTCGTGTTGAACTTGGCTTGAATATTTGGGATCAAAAGAGTGGGTTCCAAAAATCGTTCAGAAAATGATTCCAATGATATTGTTTCTCTGTGGCGTATCATTATAGTTGTGCTGAGGCTATTATTATATGATTTTTAGAACTATATCTAAGAACATTTGAACCCTTTCACGCTCGGAGTGCACAGCTATTCATAAAGCATTTTCTTGCGTATGCATGGGTTTTGATGCACAGTTACACATCAACCTCTACAGTGACTCTAGCGCATGATCATCCCATACACTGCCACCAAGTGGAAAGCCTTTGTTTATGGGATTTTGGCCGGCCAAAAACCAGTGAGAAATGCCAAGTTTCTCCGGAATATCCATCCATTCCTTCTATCCTAGGAGACACTTGCAGGTAAAAATATGTTTGCACCATCAAATAACATCTAATCAGTCCCTCCAGAAAAACGTGATTATGCGATCGCGTGATTTAACGCATAATCAGCCAAAGTCGGCATATTTATGCGGGGGCTGCATTTTTTCAAATACGCCGCACTTTCGCCGCATAAATTGCCTATTTCCGCGTGCAAAATATGCGGGGCTAGCATAATTTCATAATCCCAGCATTTTCGTTGCAAAAAAAGTCATATATATATTAGCAGAAAGTTGAAAAATGTTCGTTTACTTCACACAAGAGCCGCCATTTCCCCCTGTTGCCATGGGAACGTTTTGAAGTGACGTAATTACCCGACGCGAACATCATCGAAAAGCTGCAAACCCCCGTGGAGAAACCATAGATATCAGTGAAACCATGATGAAGAGCAAACTCCCATTGGCCAACAAAAATAACAGCAAAAGAGCAAAGCAGTTTCCCGGTGTGATGACCGATTTCAGAACACAGCATCATGAAGCTTTGAAGCGTTATGAATCAGTGAGTCGATTCAGCGGTTTGGAGCGTTATGAATCAGTGAGTCGATTCAGCGGTTTGGAGCGTTATGAATCAGTGAGTCGATTCAGCGGTTTGGAGCGTTATGAATCAGTGAGTCGATTCAGCGGTTTGGAGCGTTATGAATCAGTGAGTCGATTCAGCGGTTTGGAGCGTTATGAATCAGTGAGTCGATTCAGCGGTTTGGAGCATTATGAATCAGTGAGTCGATTCAGCGGTTTGGAGCGTTATGAATCAGTGAGTCGATTCAGCGGTTTGGAGCGTTATGAATCAGTGAGTCGATTCAGCGGTTTGGAGCGTTATGAATCAGTGAGTCGATTCAGCGGTTTAGAGCGTTATGAATCAGTGAGTCGATTCAGCGGTTTGGAGCGTTATGAATCAATGAGTCGATTCAGCGGTTTGGAACGTTATGGATCAATGAGTCGATTCAGCGGTTTGGAGCGTTATGAATCAATGAGTCGATTCAGCGGTTTGGAGCGTTATGAATCAGTGAGTCGATTCAGCGGTTTGGAGCGTTATGAATCAATGAGTCGATTCAGCGGTTTGAAGCGTTATGAATCAATGAGTTGATTCAGCGGTTTGGAGCGTTATGAATCAGTGAGTCGATTCAGCGGTTTGGAGCGTTATGAATCAATGAGTCAATTCAGCGGTTTGGAGCGTTATGAATCAGTGAGTCGATTCAGCGGTTTGGAGCGTTATGAATCAATGAGTCGATTCAGCAGTTTGGAGCGTTATGAATCAATGAGTCGATTCAGCGGTTTGGAGCGTTATGAATCAGTGAGTCGATTCAGCGGTTTGGGGCGTTATGAATCAGTGAGTCGATTCAGCGGTTTGGATCGCCAAAGTCACGTATTTCAGCAGTGACACGCGATCCGAATCATGAATTGACTCACTGATTCATAGCATCAGCGTTATATCAAATGTCTGTTTTGTAAAGCTACATCTGTAAAACAGGAAGTTATTTATTCATTTTTCAGAAGTTGTAGCATATTCCTTTTGTAAAGCTACAGAACTTGTTTGACTCAATGTTTTGTAAATTTGAGCCGTGTGTTTATTAAGGTCTTCAATAAAACAAGATGGGAACTTAAATATTCCCAGCACTTTCTGTGATGTAGTGCTTTTTTTCTCTTTTTCATCAAACCTCAGTTTTTGCAAGTTCCCGCAATTTCATCGCATAAAATTGCATAAATATCCCGCATTTTCCATCGCATTTTTTAAGAAAACGTGCCGCATAATCAAGGATTTTTGCCCGCAACAATCACAAAAAAAAGCCGCATTTTTCTGGAAGGACTGTCTAAGGATTCATATCATTGTTAAATATTCCAAGTATTCATTTTCGATTGGTCATCTGCACTAACTTTTTTGGTTGTGCATATTAGAATGTAATTTGTGGTTACTTTTAATGTGTTGCTTTACTCAGTACATCTGATCTGATTATGCAATGCACGTTAAAGGGATAGTTCCCCCAAAAATGAAAATTAGCCCATAATTTACTCACCCTGAAGTCATCCTATGTGTATATAAAATCTGAGTTATATTACAAAAGTCCAGGCTAATCCAAGCTTTAGAATAGCAGTAATAGTTGCTCTGTTTTTGAAGTCCATAAAAAGTGCATCTGTCCGTCAAATAACTGCTCCACACGGCTCTGGGGAGTTAATAAAGGCCTTCTGAAGCCAATCGAGGCGTTTGTGTAAGAAAAATATCCATATTTAAAACTTTATCAGTTTTAGGTCCGCTCTTGAGTTTCACTTTCAACATTCAACACTTTTCCACGGAAGGTGGTCTGCCGAAAGTTTACTTTAATTGTAATGCGTTACTTTACTCATAACATCAAAAGTAATCTGATTACATAATACACATTACTTGTAACATCAAAAGTAATCTGATTACATAATACACATTATTTGTAACATCAAAAGTAATCTGATTACATAATACACATTACTCATAACATCAAAAGTAATCTGATTACATAAGGCACATTATTTGTAACATCAAAAGTAATCTGATTACATAATACACATTACTTGTAACATCAAAAGTATTCTGATTACACAATGCACATTACTTGTAACATCAAAAGTAATCTGATTATATAATGCACATTACTTGTAACATCAAAAGTAATCTAATTACATAATGCACATTACTTGTAACATCAAAAGTAATCTGATTACATAATGCACATTACTTGTAACATCAAAAGTAATCTGATTACATAATGCACATTACTTGTAATGCGTTACTTTACTCGTAACATCAAAAGTAATCTGATTATATAATGCACATTACTTGTAACATCAAAAGTAATCTAATTACATAATGCACATTACTTGTAACATCAAAAGTAATCTGATTACATAATGCACATTACTTGTAATGCGTTACTTTACTTGTAACATCAAAAGTAATCTAATTACATAATGCACATTACTTGTAACATCAAAAGTAATCTGATTACATAATGCACATTACTTGTAATGCGTTACTTTACTTGTAACATCAAAAGTAATCTGATTACATAATGCACATTACTTGTAACATCAAACGTAATCTGATTACATAATGCACATTACTTGTAATGCGTTACTTTACTCGTAAAATCAAAAGTAATCTGATTACATAATACACATTACTTGTAACATCAAAAGTAATCTGATTACATAATGCACATTATTTGTAATGCGTTACTTTACTCGTAACATCAAAAGTAATCTGATTATATAATGCACATTACTTGTAACATCAAAAGTAATCTAATTACATAATGCACATTACTTGTAACATCAAAAGTAATCTGATTACATAATGCACATTACTTGTAATGCGTTACTTTACTCGTAACATCAAAAGTAATCTGATTATATAATGCACATTACTTGTAACATCAAAAGTAATCTGATTACATAATGCACATTACTTGTAACATCAAAAGTAATCTGATTACATAATGCACATTACTTGTAATGCGTTACTTTACTCGTAACATCAAAAGTAATCTGATTATATAATGCACATTACTTGTAACATCAAAAGTAATCTAATTACATAATGCACATTACTTGTAACATCAAAAGTAATCTGATTACATAATGCACATTACTTGTAATGCGTTACTTTACTTGTAACATCAAAAGTAATCTAATTACATAATGCACATTACTTGTAACATCAAAAGTAATCTGATTACATAATGCACATTACTTGTAATGCTTTACTTTACTTGTAACATCAAAAGTAATCTGATTACATAATGCACATTACTTGTAACATCAAAAGTAATCTGATTACATAATGCACATTACTTGTAATGCGTTACTTTACTCGTAACATCAAAAGTAATCTGATTACATAATGCACATTACTTGTAACATCAAAAGTAATCTGATTACATAATGCACATTACTTGTAATGCGTTACTTTACTCGTAACATCAAAAGTAATCTGATTACATAATGCACATTACTTGTAATGCGTTACTTTACTCGTAACATCAAAAGTAATCTGATTACATAATGCACATTACTTGTAGCATCAAAAGTAATCTGATTACATAATGCACATTACTTGTAACATCAAAAGTAATCTGATTACATAATGCACATTACTTGTAATGCGTTACTTTACTCGTAACATCAAAAGTAATATGATTACACAATGCACATTACTTGTAACATCAAAAGTAATCTGATTACACAATGCACATTATTTGTAACATCAAAAGTAATCTGATTACACAATGCACATTACTTGTAATGCGTTACTTTACTCGTAACACCAAAAGTAATCTGATTACACAATGCACATTATTTGTAACATCAAAAGTAATATGATTACACAATGCACATTACTTGTAACATCAAAAGTAATCTGATTACACAATGCACATTATTTGTAACATCAAAAGTAATCTGATTACACAATGCACATTACTTGTAATGCGTTACTTTACTCGTAACATCAAAAGTAATCTGATTACACAATGCACATTACTTGTAACATCAAAAGTAATCTGATTACACAATGCACATTATTTGTAACATCAAAAGTAATCGTTACTTTACATAATCAGCTTACTTTTTTGATGTTACAAGAAAGGAACGCATTACAAGGAACGCTAATAATCGTTTTCCACTATAAAAACACCTTTTGTGCAATGGAAAGTTTCCGTGGATGTTAAAGGTTCATCATGGAACCACAGAGGCCAATAAAGAACCTTCATTTTTAAGAGTTACTTCAGGAACTACTGTTAATGTGAAGTGTTTACAAAAATATAAAACATTTGCATGAGCATTTTCATCAGAATGATGTCATTGCACAGCCAACAGGAAACCAGAGTCTCCAAAATGTAATTCAGGACGAGTTAATATAGTGTGTGTCACTGGACCTCCTCGTCCCATCGCTTACACGGGAACTGTGTTCGCTTATTCACCCGTGACAGTGTAATGAGCACCATGAAAATCAGCCTCATGAAATCAACTAAACGTGTGGTTAAACACCTCCGGGGTGTGCACTGTGTTGTGTTGTTGCTGTTTTAATAGTTCAGGAGATGTAATGGAGCTCATTGCTGTCTATAGGATAAATAATTCAGATACTATATGATTATTTTTCTTTCAGAATATGGCAAAGACAATTACAAACAAAAGGTCTAATGATTTTACCACCTTGCAAGATTGTAGATTGAATAAAGTGAGTTTTGTATTGTTACTTACTACACGTGATGGCAGCGTGCGCGCGCCCTCTGGCGGTGGGCGTGAACTGCGCGTCTGTCAAGTGACGTCATCCGAGTCCATCACGTGACACTCACAATCACATGACGAGCAGAAGCTAAACACAGGAAGAAACGCATCTAACTCATATATTAATCGGGTAAACGCTTGGTTTGTTTTCGCGTTTTTATGTGCACTTGTTAATTTATAAATGACTGTATCATGTCTACAGGTGAAGTAAACAGATCGTGGCATGCATCGACTTATATTATATGATATGCACTCACGAATCACCAATATTCTGGCACTTTTTTGATGCAAAATGCTGTCTATGTATGTATTAGCTGCATGATCTGTGTTTGTGCGTTATATGCGTCAATGTGCAGTGTGTGTGTGTGTGTGTTTTAGGGAAAGGCTACTATGTGAAATGGCCGCAGCGGTGGAGAGAACAGATGATCTGGTGCGAGAGTATCTGATCTATCGAGGTTTCACCAGCTCACTCAAACATCTGGACTCAGAGATCAAAGCAGACAAGGAGAAAGGCTTTAGAGTGAGTGTGTGTGTGTGTGTGTGTGTGTGTGTGTGTGTGTGTGTGTGTGTGTGTGTGTGTGTGTGTGTGTGTGTGTGTGATCTGATGTGCACAAGTGTTGAATATAGGACAGTATAATAACAGGGCGATATAATATCTGTAACAGGCTATTACTAAACATTATATGTGACCCTGGACCACAAAACCTTTTGAATATTTGAATAAATGAGCTTTCCATTGATGTATGGTCTGTTATGATAGGACAATATTTGGAAATCTGAGGGTGTAAAAAAAAATCTCCTTTAAAGTTGTCCAAATGACATCCTTAGCAATGCATATTACTTTAAAATAATTTACAATACATTTTTGATATATTTACGGTAGAACATTTACAAAATATCTTCATGGATCATGGTCTTAAAGGGACAGTTCACCCAAAAATGAAAATTATCCCATGATTTACTCACCCTCAAGTCATCCGAGGTGTGTATGACTTTCTTCTTTCAGACGAATACAATCTGAGTTATATTAAAAATGTTCAGGCTAATCCAAGCTTTAGAATAGCAGTAATAGTTGCTCTGTTTTTGAAGTCCATAAAAAAATGCATCTGTCCGTCAAATAACTGCTCCACGCGGCTCCGGGGTGTTAATAAAGGCCTTCTGAAGCCAATCGAGGCGTTTGTGTAAGAAAAATATCCATATTTAAAAATGCATTTCATTTTTTTCTATGGCTCTGCATCAGCCGTCCCCGTGCCATCACTTCCGGCGAATAAGGTCAAAATACTGGCGCGATCATAGATATATACATAGAGTCCTCATTAGTGCCTGTGCACCGGTCGAATGAGGCATCTATGTTTATATATCTTTGATCGCGCCAGTATTTTGACCTTATTCGCCGGAAGTTATGGCGCTGGGTATACTAGATGACGTTCATCTGATAAGAGGTAAAAAAACAAAACAAATACTGTTGGGTTTCTCGCAGAAACCGATCGTTTGGTGTCTTAAGACATCAATGTGTCGCCACGAGCCGCAGGGTTTAATAAGGATTCGTATGTCTGTGTGTTTTTACTCTCATACTCTAAAATATCCCCATTGACATCATTATACGACTATCACACTGCAAATTAAAAATCTTCATTTGTGTTCTACTGAAGAAACAAACACACCTACATCTCGGATGCCCTGGGGGTCAGCAGATACACATAAACATTTCATTTTTGGGTGAACTATCCCTTTAATATCCTAATGATTTTTGGCATAAAAGAAAAATAGATAATTTTGACCCATACAATGCATTGTTGGCTATCGCCACAGACACACCCGTGAGACGCAGGACTGGTTTTGTGCTCCAGGGTCACATGCCTGTAAATATGAGTATGCACGAGTCAGATGTGCGTGTGTGAAGAGGCTCTGTGGATGTGTGTCACAGGTGGATAAGATCATTGATCAGCTCCAGCTGCTGATTCAGAACTATGACCTGACGGGTCTGAAGGAGTACTGGGCATATCTGGACCGCAGGCTCTTCTCCAGACTGGAGGACGTCTACAGACCCACTGTCAGCAAACTGAGGACCAGCCTTTACCGCTTCTACGTCATACACAGCGTTCAGGTGCACCACACACACACACACACACTTCAGTCACAAAACTAAGCAACATTATAGAATGTGTGTTTGCATGAAAGGGGAAAAAAGACAACATTTTTGCATTGTTGTGCCATTTTCATAACAATTCCACAAATGTACTCTCTGCAATGCAAACATAAGCTTCAAGGTAGTATTAATTTTAATATGCTGATAATTTAAACTGATCAGTAATTATAATTATCATTGATATATCAATGATTATAATATTAATTATTATTAATATAAATGGTAGTAATGACAACATACATTTTATTAAATATGTACTCAATATAAATAGCAAATTAAATAATAATTAAAATCTAAATAATGAATTTATGCTAATTATTAAACATATTATATATATATATATATATATATATATAGCTAATAATGTTAAATAACAATTAAATGCTCTTATTTAAACCAATAATAATAATGTTTATTAATAATAAAAATAAATAATAAAATGTAAATTATTTTAAGGGAGTACAATATTTAATTTATGCTGATGATGAATTTGTACTGATCAATAATACAAATATTAATATATTACTGAATATAATAATAAATATATACACTCAATATAAACACTGTTAAATAATAATACAATTAATTAAATTGAATAATAATAATAATAATGTTGATGCTGTATGCTACTGATAAATTTGTACTGATCAGTAATTAATTTTATGAATATAATATTCATTAATATATATACACTTAATATAAATAATAATAACATTATAATTATATTCATTAATATATGAACATATACTTAATATGATTAATAATTAATAAATATAATAATAATGTTAAACAATCATTAATAATCAATTATAATGAATAAATAAAAAGGTTTGACGGGCGGGACAGTAATAAAAATATGATGAATATATTACTGAATATAATATTCAGAAATATATACTCAATATAAATAGTAATAAAATGCTATTCATAAAATAATAACGTTATTAATAAAGATTAAATAATAAAATAACGAATTTATTTTAAGGTAGTACAAAATAACATTTATGATGCTGATGAATTTGTACTGATCAATAATTAAAAATGTTATGAATTAATATATACACTTAATATAAACAATAATTATAACAACAATTAATTAATTATATTTGAATAATAATACATATACTGTATAATAATAATGTTGAACAATGATGAATAATAAATTATAATGAATAAATCAAAAGGTTTGGGTCTGTGTTTGTGTGTAGTTTATGGCGGGACACTCATATCTCGTCTCTCTTATTCTCAGTCGAGGAATCCCGAGAAGACGCAGGAGTTTTTCCAGAGGCAGGCGCTGGAGCTGCAGGGTCAGCCGGAGTGGCGGGAATGGTTCGCTCTGCCGTTCATTCCCGTCCCGGAACAGAATCCCACCTTCTCTCCGTACTTCTCCCGCCAGTGGGCCGACACCTTCCTGGTGTCCCTGCACAACTTCCTCAGCGTTCTCTTCCAGTGCATGCATATCCAAAAACTGCTGTTGCCCGGCGACCAATGCGGTCACTGTAACGTCCGTCTATTATGGGATAGGGGTCCTTCAGCTGTTCTAACAGCCTTAGTGTGGCTTTGATGCTTATAAAGTGTGATCAGTGTGATGTGTGTTATACTGTGATTGAACCGAGTGCTCCTTAACAGCTTCACCTCTGCCTGCGCTCTTGAACTTTGACAGTGAAGTGCAGAAAATCACCAGTCTTCAGGAGGAGAACGAGCAGTTCAGACAGATGGTGAGATCTCTTTACTAGTTGAGGTTGTCAGTAATACCTGATGCATCATGGGATGGGAGATATGCAACTTTAATACAATACTACACAAAACTGAGCCCTTTAGTTAATTGCTGTTTTGTGTTTTTTCACTCATTTTCTAAACGTTGTACTTATCCAAATTTTATGTAAATGAGGACGTTCTTAAGCATCACCATTGGTCCACTAGTTCTAGATTGACAGCTCATCTAGCCAATCATTCAAAGAGGACCGTTTAAAGGGATAAATCACCCTAAAATGAAAGCAACATCTTCATTTACCCACCCTTGTGTTGTTCTAATGTCGTTGGCCCTTTTTCAGACAACAAAAGGAGAATTTGTCCCACTCATGCTTGTCCATGTAATGGCAGTGAATATCGACCAGCTTTTAAAGGGACAGTTCACCCAAAAAGGAAAATTAGCCCATGATTTAGCCCATGACTTCTTCTTTCAGACGAATACAATCAGGGTTATATTAAAAAAGTCCTGGCTCTTCCAAGCATTATAATGGCAGTGAATTGTTGTATTTGTTTATTAAGTCCATAAAAGTGCATCGATCCATCATATAACTGCTCCACAGGGCTCCGGTGGGTTAATAAAGGCCTTCTGAAGCGAATCGATGCGTTTGTGTAAGAAAAATATCCATATTTGAAACTTTACAGACTAAAATAACTCGCTTCCGGCGGTCAGCGGTACGTGAGTCAACTTGTGCTAAAAGAGTAACCCTTGACGCATGCGTATTGACAAACGCAGAGGATGGAGCAAAACACCGGTCATGAATTAGTGTAAAATGAGATTTTTTAGAGAGAAATGGCAGAGGATTTTGATACAAGAGAAGAGGGGCTTGAGTTTGTTGCCTAGCACGTCAAAGCTTGAGATGCTCAGGGTCAGGGGTCACTCTTTTAGCACAAGTCGACATGCTGACCGCCAGAAGCTAGTTATTTTAGTCTATAAAGTTTAAAATATGGATTTATTTCTTACACAAACGCATGGATTCACTTCAGAATGCCTTTATTAACACCCCGGAGCCATGTGGAGCAGTTATGATGGATAGATGCACTTTTATAATGGATGGATGCACTTATGATGGATGGATGCACTTTTATGATGGATGGATGGATGGACTTTATGATGGATAGATGCACTTTTATGATGGATAGATGCACTTATGATGGATGGATGCACTTTTATGATGGATGGATGGATGGACTTTATGATGGATAGATGCACTTTTATGATGGATAGATGCACTTTATGATGGATAGATGCACTTTTATGATGGATGGATGCACTTTTATGATGGATGGATGCACTTTTATGATGGATAGATGCAATTATGATAGATAGATGCACTTTTATGATGGATGGATGCACTTTTATGATGGATAGATGCACTTTATGATGGATAGATGCACTTTTATGATGGATAGATGCACTTATGATGGATAGATGCACTTTATGATGGATAGATGCACTTTATGATGGATAGATGCACTTTTATGATGGATAGATGCACTTTTATGATGGATGGATGCACTTTTATGAAGGATAGATGCACTTTTATGATGGATAGATGCACTTTTATGACGATGGATGCACTTTTATGATGGTTAGATGCACTTATGATGGATAGATGCACTTTATGATGGATAGATGCACTTTTATGATGGATAGATGCACTTTTATGATGGATAGATGCACTTTTATGATGGATGGATGCACTTTTATGAAGGATAGATGCACTTTTATGATGGATAGATGCACTTTTATGACGATGGATGCACTTTTATGATGGTTAGATGCACTTTTATGATGGATGGATGCACTTTTATGATGGATGGATGCACTTTTATGATGGATAGATGCACTTTTATGATGGATGGATGCACTTTTATGATGGATGGATGCACTTTTATGATGGATGGATGCAATTTTATGATGGATAGATGCACTTTTATGATGGATAGATGCACTTTATGATGGATAGATGCACTTTTATGATGGATAGATGCACTTTTATGATGGATAGATGCACTTTTATGATGGATGGATGGACTTTATGATGGATAGATGCACTTTTATGATGGATAGATGCACTTTTATGATGGATAGATGCACTTTTATGATGGATGGATGCGATTTTATGATGGATAGATGCACTTCATGATAGATAGATGCACTTTATGATGGATAGATGCACTTTTATGATGGATAGATGCACTTTATGATGGATAGATGCACTTCATGACGGATAGATGCACTTTTATGATGGATAGATGCACTTTTATGACGGATGGATGCAATGGGAAAATTTGGGGTTACACATCCTGGGATTTTTAGTGACCAAAGTCATGCACAGATCTTCAACGGCTAAGCGCAGGATTGCAATATAAGATGTAATATAATAATAATTTTTTACATTTATATTGCTTTTACATGGAAGGGGGAATCTCCTCAAACACCACCAGTGTGCAGCACCACCTGGATGATGCGACAGCAGCCATATTGCGCCAGAACGCCCACCACACACCAGCTGATTGGTGGAGAGGAAGCCAATCAGCAGATATGGGGATTATTAGGAGATTATTAGATGGGCCAATGGGAAAATTTGGCATCCTGGGATTTTTAATGACCACAGAGAGTCAGGACCTCAGTTTAACGTCTCATCCGAAGGACGGTGCTTGTTACAGTTTAGTGTCCCCATCACTACACTGGGGTGCTAGGACCCACACGGACCACAGGGTGATCGCCTCACTAACACCCCTACCAGCAGCATCCTAGTTTTCCCAGTTGGTCTCCCATCCAGTTACTGACCAGGCTCAGCCCTGCTTAGCTTCAGTGGGAAACCAGTCTTGGGCTACAGGGTGATATGACTGCTTTATCATAACATGTTATAAATGCCCATTTTTGAGTGGAAGGAAAAACATTTGCGGGACATTTGATAAAAAAATTCTCTTTTTAAGGTCTAAAATAAAAGAAGGGCATTAGAACAACACCAGGGTGAGTAAATGAGAACTTTATTTTAATTTTAGGGTGAACTATCCCCTTTAAAGTTGAGATTCATCTTTATTTGTTGATCGGTGACTGCATTACTTTTGGGGGACAATTAATCCCATAGAAGGGTAGTCATTTTGTTAAAGGAACACTGCACTTGCATTTGAAAATAGAGGAGCTGGAAAATGAGCCTAGAGTTAAACAGATCTACATTTTTTGAGTTTTTGAATCCATTCAGCCGATCTCCGGGTCTGGTGGTGGCACTTTTAGCATAGCTTAGCATAGATCATTGAATCTGATTAGACCGTTAGCATCTCGCTCAAAAATGACCAAAGAGTTCAAACTTGACTCTTCTCTTTGCAAAAAATGCTTTTCTTACTTAGTATATTTGTCTAGTTTTCTGTCCAAATATCTAAAAAATCCTACATTAAGAAGCATTTACTAGACAAGCAGAAGTTTTTGTCTTGTTTTGGGGGAAATAACTCAAAATTAAGGGAGTTTTTGCTTAAAATAAGCAAAATAATCTTAATTCAAACAGAAAACTATTATTTTTCTTACCCCATTGGCAGATTATTTAGCTTATTTTAAGCAAAAACTCCCTTCATTTTGAGTTATTTTCCCCCAAAACAAGACAAAAACTTTTGCTTGTCTAGTAAATGCTTCTTAATGTGAGATTTTTTAGATATTTGGACTGAAAACAAGACAAATATACTAAGTAAGAAAAGCATTTTTTTGCAGTGCTGTAGTTACATCGTGTACTAAGACAGACGGAAAATGAAAAGTTGTGATTTTCTAGGCCGATATGTCTAGGACCTATACTCTCATTCCTGCGTAATGATCAAGAGCTGTGAGCCGTCCCATGAGTGCAGCGGCGCACTGGTATTACACAGCGCCTGAAAATAGTCCCCAGTGCTCTCTGTGCAAGTACAGAAGAGTCAAGCTTTATATAGGAAAAATATTGAAACTCTTTGAGCGAGATGCTAACGGTCTAATCAGATTCAATGATGTATGCTAAGCTATGCTAAAAGTGCAACCGCCAGACCCGGAGATCGGCTGAATGGATTCGAAAACGGTAGAACTCAACTGTTTAGTTCTAGGGGAGTTGGGAAATGAGCCTATTTCCCAAAAAATAGGTGCGTCTGACTATCTGTCTGTAATCAAAAATCTCCCTTCATTCCAGTTATTTGCCCTTCAAGGAGAATCCCGACTTAAGAAAGACGAGGAGATGGTGCATCACAAACTCCCGCCGTACGTCCAGCACATGGACCGCCTGGGCGACACTGAGCTGTGAGGAGACTGTAGGACTGCAACCGTCCGTTTGTTTTTATCAAACCGCTTCACATTATAGAGACGTTTACAAGTGTGAACGCAAGAGGATGAGACTGACGAGCGGCTGATTAGTGAATAAACATTCACTGGAAACTTCACTTCCTCACAATAGTCTTGATTGTGTCTGTGATCATTTCTGTGCATCTCTGTGATACGGGGCATGACAAATCATTTAAAGCTACACTGTGTGATATTTTCCCCCATCTAGCGGTGAAAAGGTATATGACCATCCAGTAAATATTAGTTTCTGTTCCTCCCAATTCCGATTTCGTTTGAACTCCTACGGTGGCCGATTTAGTCCAAGATTAACACGGCTTCCAGTTCAATCCAGCAATCCCCCTCTTCACATTCGACACGGTGCCATCGAGTGTTAAAACACGAAAGGCGAAGCTTGAATTTACGGGTATGTCCCTCTTTGGCTAATGTACTTTCAAGATGGAGGGGCAACATGGCGACCCCCATTCGAACCCCTTACCCGTATGTATTTTCAATGGCATATTATAAACTTACAAGAATACTTGAAAGAAGTAAATATACATTAATGAGCACATATATTTTTGAAAGAACTAAGTGTTTTTAGCTAAGAATAAACTAAAAAAGTTACACAGTGTAGCTTTAAAAGAATATGAACTCAACCTTTTTTTGATACTCCAACATCAACATGTAAAGGTTTCTGTTCCTGTAAGCGCTTTGAGATTAAATCATTTCAAACTACGGTTCTTGATTAAAAAGCCTCTTTGTCTAAAGTAAAACAGCTGTTCACGCGGGAAACTCAGGTAGTGTGTGTGTGTGTGTGTGTTTTCAGAAACGTGAGCGATGTTTCATCTGTTTTCTCAGTGATCTCGTGTACAGTCAGAGGACCGTGAACATGACCACCCCGTCCAGAAACTTCTTCTCCACCTTCCTCCCTCAGGCCAGACGGGTGCCTGGGAAAACGGCCCCGGGGCCGCAGTCCTCGCCCACACAGGCCTCGCTGGGCCGGAAGGACGTCGTCGCACAGGTACATCCACTATTATCGCTAAACTCCCAACATGTTCATCTGTTTTAGTGTGTAATCTTCAACAGTTCTTCTGTTTCTGAACTCCTGAAACGCCTCCATTGTAGTCTTGAGTTGGAACCAACACATCACAATATTCCTCATTTAAATAATTAATACAGAATAAAGGGGCGGGGCCTGGTTTAGTTAGTTAGTCGTGTGTTGTGAGATGTGGTCCAGTGGGTTAAACCATGGAACTGATACGCAGAAGGTTGCTGGTTCGATCCCAGCGGTCACCACCAGTGTGTCCTTGAGCAAGGCACTTTACTCCATGTTGCTCCAGGGGGATTGTCCCTGTAATAAGGGCACTGTAAGTCGCTTTGGATAAAAGCATCTGCCAAATGCATAAATGTAAATGTGTTGAGACTGGCGGTTATGGTAAGGAACGGGACATTTCCCAAACACCAATCACAACACATCGCTCCAGCTGACCAATCAGAGCACAGTGTGCTTTACAGAGGGAGGGGCTTCATAGAGACAGGAAGTAAACAAAGCGTTACTGACAGACTGGGAAGAGAGGAGCCGCCACAATGGAGAATATGAGGAAATAATCAACATTCAAGCAGGAAAACCTGCTCTAGTAGCAAAAAGGGCATAACGTTTGAGGTGTTTGTAAATATTTAATACATTTTTATTTTGTATATATTTAATTTCAAATTCGATTAAAGCAGCACTAGGTAACTTTTCAACCTTCATAATATATTTTCAAGACTCTTGTGATGATACATCGACTTACAATAGGTTGAATGGCACGTCTGCCATAGCCTGACGGGGTCTGTATCGTTTTTAATCGTACTTTTAAACTTCGGGTTTCGGGTAGTAACCCGAGAAAAAAAAGAACTACAAAATTTGACTGCTTTACGGCATATACGTCACTTCCACCATCAACCCCACTTCCTTAAAGGGTTAGTTCACCCAAAAATGAAAATTATGTCATTAATTACTCACCCTCATGTCGTTCGACACCCGTAAGACATTCGTTCATCTTCGGAACACAAATGAAGATATTTTAGTTGAAAGCTGATGCTGAGAAAGGCTTCAGACAGGCCTCCATAGGGATTCAGTTCATTTACACTCACAAGACCCATAAAAAGGCACTAAAAACGTCATTACAAAGTCCATCTCACTACAGTGGCTCTACAATAATTTTACAAAGCAACGACAATAGTTTTTGTGCGCAAAAAAAAAAATCTAAATAACGACTTTATTCAACACAAACTTTGGCCTCTGCCGTGAACTCATGAAGCACCATGACGCATGCGCGAGACTATGACGCAGATCCGCCGCTCGGACACATAACCCAGAAGCGAGGAGGAGATGCGTTTACAAGCAGAGGAAGACGCGCCGTATCTAAGCTGTTGAATTCTACATTGATCGTGCTTTAGGTCTCGGCGTAGTGCTCAAAATAGGTAGCCTGACGTCGTCATACTCAATTCTAGTCAGAATATGAGTCTGATCTGCTCCGTTGGGCTGTGATTATGGGGCGTGTTTCAACCGAACCAGGAAAGACCTCAATTGGATAGACCTACAACCAATCAGAGCAACGGAGCGACGCATAACGTTAGTTATCAAATGTCAACAGAACTCAACTGCACTGTGTTGCCATGTCCGCGGGTTGAAGCGACCCTGATTATGTGATATACAGACCCAGGAATGCGATTTTTAGCTGCCAGCCCTGCCAAAATAACACATATTTTACCCCCCAAATGCCTTTTTTTCCCGGAGAACCCCCTCTGGAAAGCTATTGGGCTTGTTTTTGGCTAGTTTTGAGGAACGTTAACAATTGGGCGGGTTTTGTTGTAAAAACCTGGCAACCCTGTCCTGCACGCACGCTTGAATAAGTAGCCTAACGTTAGAAGAAAAAGATGACTGTAAACGATCTTTGCCGGTGTTGTAAAAAAAAGGATACACAGAGTTTACTTACCAACACGATCATCATTTCTGAGAGAAATAGTAAAGGTGAATGCATATACGAACAAGTTCTCCGTTTAGGATTAGAACAAACTCAACCCAAGCGCCTTTGGTGACGTGGATGATTACGTTACTGTTTATCATCTGTCCATCATCGTCTAAAGCCCGCCCTGACAATTTCATTGGTCCGAACAGTTTCTGTTCGGGCATAATTACTTCTCTACCGATCAAGTCCAGACCGAACTGCCCGTGTAAAAATGTTGTGGGCGGGGCTAAGTTCGGCTGGCATCCAGGCTACAAAATAGGACTAAAGTGTGCATTTCATGGATTCCCGAACGCCGGCGCTACGTCATATTCTCGCGCATGCGTCATGTCAACAAATGCACGTGTGATGCATCCCCCGATGCTGGATGACAGAGTTTACGACAATAGTAGAGGACAATACTGTTTCCCAACTGTAGGGGGACCCCGAGAGCAAACCTACCTAGTGCTGCTTTAACGTTTTAGTGATTTTGTTGTGTGTTCTTGTCATGTTTATTAGTTGTTTTTTCTAAATATGTCTCTATAGTTTAAGTCTTATTTCAGTTTTAGTTATTTTAGTAAGCTGGTAACACTTTAAAATAAGTTTCCAACATTAATTAATAAAAAATACTTGATAATTCTTAGTTAAGATTAAAGTATATAAAATATCCAAAAACCACTAGAACAGTGTTATATATTTAGTTGACGTGTGTACTTCCATTATCCCAAAAATCTCCAAGAATGTTTAAATCCAGATAAATCAGTGATTTTGACCAGGACACGGACCGCGCGTCGCCTATCAATGACATCATCACACCTGTGTTACCCTCCGGTTTTATTTTGTAGAAACCATGGAAACGCCAAAAACGCTTTAATATATGATGTGTTTTATTAGACACGGTTTGGATCATTGATGGACAGAAACTGATCATTGTTCTCCAGCTCAACACAGTTAGTCTAATGGTGTAAATCTGGTGTTGTTCATTTACCGCCTAATATGGTCTCTCACTGCAGTGTGAACAAGTGTCTCATAGTAGCGCCGAGCGAAAGTCGCATTATAACATCACTTTAACACACTCAAATGTGTGCGATATGATAAACAGCAATTCGTTACCACACACACACACACGAGCGGAAGAAGCGGAAGCGCTCGCGAAAGAATAAAAGCTCCGCCCAATCATGGAGTCAAGACACACCTTTGTGTTGAATAAGCGGCGGAAAATTACATACTGTGCCTTTAAGTTAACCACTGATGTAACTACAGCAGTAGGAGGTGAACGGCACCATAATTACCTTTTAGGAGATATTTTGATACAAAATGAGCCTAAACATTATGTTAATTAAGTAGGAGTCAAGACACGCATTTGTGTTGAATCAGAGATCGCTAGCGGCGAGAAATTACATACTGTGCCTTTAAGTTAAACGTTTACTAATACATGATTAAAATCAAAAGTCTATCTGTTTATATTATTTAATGGACCTGAACTAACAATGAACAGCTGTATTTTCATTAATTGATACATGTTAATAAATACTGTAACAAATGTGTTGCACATCGTTTACTGTATGTTAGTTAATGCATGAATTAATGAGACCTTGTTGTAAGTGTTACAAATGTTGCTTTGGCAACTAGCTGACATAAAATACGTTTATAGATATTATTTATATTAACATTTTATTTCAAGTAGCAAAAATGTCTTATGGTTTCAGTCCTGGTACATCCACGTTTAGATGTGAGCTAGATGTATTATTTAATTGTTGTTTTATTTAATCATTTTAATCTTTACTTTTTTCTTTATTTTTACATTTTTTGTAGTTTTTCTGCTAATCTGAAGGTGTTTCTGTCTGTGATTTTCAGTCCGCGAAAGCAAAAGATCCGCCTGCCGTGAAAGACGTGAAGACGCCCACTTTTTCCCCGGTGGCGGTGGATTTGGCCACGGGTCATCCCCGACAGAGAAGAGTGCATGACCACGAGAAAGAGAGAAAAGAGCTGCTCTCCAAACTCCCAGCGCAGGTCCGAGAAAACATCCGAACAAAGCCCATTCTGTCTCTCTCTCTCTCTCTCTCTCCTCATGTTCACGGTTTTCTGCGTTTGCTCTTCACGTGACAAGGATAAAGATTCAAGACTGTGAATTTGACATATTTAGTGTTTTAATTCAAGACACTACAGGCAGAACTCTAATTTTAAAAAAAGGAAAGATTTTTGAACCAGACCATATCCAATGTTCAGATTTCTGGTAACAGTTCAATTGGTTAACATTAGTTTAACATTAAAGGGGTGATGAACTGAGAAATCAACTTTCCTTTGAGCCTTTGATATTTAAAAGTTCATCGTGATATAAGAATATACTGCAAGTTTCAGAGCTGAAAACATCCTTGTTAGTCAAAGAAAAGCTTTTATAGACACCAGGCCCAAAAAACGAGAGATCTCACAATATGTTGACCACTGACGTCATCGTGTGATGAAGCGCCGCCTCAAGCCCCGCCCACCAACTCGTGGAGCTAAACGGGTCGCGCTACAGAGCAATAAACATGCCGGTTCCAGCTCATGTGTGTAAGACATTGCGTTTGTTCACTTAATTTCACTGTGGAATCGATTGTAAACAAGATACAGGTTCGAGACTGGATTAAAACACAATGCTGTGCTTCTATATTGGATCCCACAGGAACGGTGCAACACACTTATGAGAGTAAAACATGTTTTTTAGTAAGTGTTAATATTGCATTGTTACAGATCGTTTGATACGAGCATGGAGAAGGTGTTATTGGTTAATTCGTGATCATACTCGGACTTGTAACATCAGGGCTCGCAAAACCCAATGTCCTGGGGCTATGTGTTTTTCAGATGGGCTACCAAAACGTATCACCGGCTATCTTAAATAGTGAATTAACATTCCGCGCGTGCGTGTGTGTACGGTTCGTGGTTATAGTCATTGATCGGGCCAGCCAAGTAATACAAAAATATCATTCCAATCAACCGCGGGTGGATGAGATAAATCATTGTGTTTGTTTGATAAAGGCATTTTTCGAGCCCTGTGAGCGTTTCTCCAGACGCTTTCAAAACAATTCCCACATGTACTGAGGGGAGCTGAAGCTCATTAAATATGCAAATCTTATCCAATCCTAGCCGTGGGTGTTTACTTCCAAGTCTTCAGTGCGGCACGCCCATCAAAACCAAGCGTTTTTTTTCGGAGAGCCTCAAAACCAAGGCAGAATATAGCCTATTACTTCTTCATTATGATGTTTCTCAATGTAAAAACCACGCAAACGTCATAAGTTGACCTCAGACCACAGTATAAAATTTTTTTAAAAGCCAGTTCATGACCCCTTTAACTAAGATTAATAAATGCTTTAGAAGTATTGTTCATAGTTAGTTCATGTTAACTGATGTTGGAACCAGCATTGAAGTGCTATTATTTCATTTTGAATATAAAAATTAGGAGTCAAAATCCCACTGACTTTATCTCTCATGTTTCTCTGTGTGTATGTGATTTCCACAGAGTTCAGAGAAGAAAAACGATTCAGATCCAGACACTCAAACCGACGCTTTTCCTGACCAAACGGACTCCACCAATCAGACGCGAGTCTGTGAAGTGGGCGGAGCAGGAGTGGAGCAGCCCTTTATCAAGCTGAGTCAGGAAGAGTATGGAGAACATCACTCGTCCATCATGCACTGCAGGTGTGGACACTCAACATTAAAGAAGACCTGTGTTTATACATGTTCATCTGTCTTTAGTGTGTAATGTTCAACAGTTCTTCTCTATATCAGTGTTTCTGAACTCCCTAAAACGCCTCCATTGTAGTCTTGAGTTTCTTCCGGGAACCAACACGTCACAATATCCCTCATTTAAATAATAATATGCAGAATAAAGGGGCGGGGCCTGGTTGAGTTAGTTAGTCGAGTGTTAAAACGGCTGGTTATGGTAAGGGACGGGACATTTCCCAAACACTTGACCAATCACAACACACCGCTCCAGCCAACCAATCAGAGCACAGCGTGCTTTTCAGAAAGGAGGGGCTTCATAGAGACAGGAAGTAAACAGAGCGTTACTGACAGACTGGAAGGAGAGGAGCCGCAACAATGGAGAATGAAGAAATAATCAACATTCAAGCCGGAAAACCTGCTCTAGTAGAGCCAGAACACACAAATGAAACAGTCATAATATACTTTCTCATAATCATCATCCTCCTCTGACTCTTATTACACTGGCTGTAGGATTGCTGTATGTAAATGAGGGCGGTCACACATGTTAATGAGCTTATGGTAATTTTTGTGTTTAGGTTTCATCATATGAGCTCTTATTGGCATCATCGGTTGTGTTTGTGTTTTTAGGGTGGACAGCTCAGGCAGAAAAGTGGCCAGTCTGGATGTGGATGGTGTGGTGAAGGTTTGGGCCTTCAATCCCATCATGCAAACCAAAGCCACTATCATGTCCAAGTCTCCGCTGCTCTCTCTGGAGTGGGCGGCCAAACCTGACAGACTGGTAAATCACAGCACTGTTCACGAATAAACCTAGATAAATAGATTCAGATGGCATATGCATGAACAGTGCTTGCATTTGAAGCTGTATGTTGCTGTAATGTTGCTAAGTTTGGTTGGTTTTATTGGTTTGTGGCGTTTTTACTCCTGCAGCTGTTGCTCGGGAGCGGTGTCGGCACAGTGAGGCTTTACGACACGGACGCCAAGAAGAGTTTGTATGAGATGTCAATAGATGCCGTCCACCCACGGTGAGTCTTCACAGATCACTAGTGACACAAATTACACGATTCGATTTCTAAGTAAATCAATCTCTCTCAACTAATGATGTAAACTGTTTAGGGAACCCTGTCAGTACATTACTAAAGGTTCAAATTAAATGATTTGTATACAAACATTTAAATTAGGAATGCACCGATATGAAAATTTTGGGCCAATATCAATAATTCTTTATATTCGAAAGCCAGTAACCGATAATTCTTTATATTTGAAAGCAAGTAACCGATAATTCTTTATATTGGAAAGTAGATAACCGATAATTCTTTGTTTGAAAGCGGATAACCGATAATTCTTTATATTCAAAAGCCAGTAACCGATAATTATTTATATTTGAAAGCAAGTAACCGATAATTCTTTATATTTGAAAGTAGATAACCGATAATTCTTTGTTTGAAAGCAGATAACCGATAATTCTTTATATTCAAAAGCCAGTAACCGATAATTATTTATATTCGAAAGCCGGTAACCGATAGTTGTTTATATTCAAAAGCCGGTAACCAATAGTTCTTTATATTCAAAAGCCGGTAACCAATAGTTCTTTATATTCAAAAGCCGGTAACCAATAGTTCTTTATATTCAAAAGCCGGTAACCGATAATTCTTTATATTCGAAAGCCGGTAACCGATAATTCTTTATATTTGAAAGCGGGTAACCGATAATTCTTTATATTTAAAAGCCGGTTACCGATAATTCTTTATATTCAAAAGCAAGTAACCGATAATTCTTTATATTTGAAAGTAGATAACCGATAATTCTTTGTTTGAAAGCAGATAACCGATAATTCTTTATATTCAAAAGCCAGTAACCGATAATTATTTATATTCGAAAGCCGGTAACCGATAGTTGTTTATATTCAAAAGCCGGTAACCAATAGTTCTTTATATTCAAAAGCCGGTAACCAATAGTTCTTTATATTCAAAAGCCGGTAACCAATAGTTCTTTATATTCAAAAGCCGGTAACCGATAATTCTTTATATTCGAAAGCCGGTAACCGATAATTCTTTATATTTGAAAGCGGGTAACCGATAATTCTTTATATTTAAAAGCCGGTTACCGATAATTCTTTATATTCAAAAGCCGGTAACCGATAATTCTTTATATTCGAAAGCCGGTAATAGATAATTCTTTATATTCGAAAGCCGGTAACTGATAATTCTTTATATTCGAAAGCCGGTAACTGATAATTCTTTATATTCGAAAGCCGGTAACCGATAATTCTTTATATTTGAAAGCGGGTAACCGATAATTCTTTATATTTGAAAGTGTGTAACCGATAATTCTTTATATTCGAAAGCCAGTAACCGATAATTCTTTATATTCGAAAGCCGGTAACTGATAATTCTTTATATTCGAAAGCCGGTAACCGATAATTCTTTATATTTGAAAGCGGGTAACCGATAATTCTTTATATTTGAAAGTGTGTAACCGATAATTCTTTATATTCGAAACCCAGTAACCGATAATTCTTTATATTCGAAAGCCAGTAACCGATAATTCTTTATATTCGAAAGCCGGTAACTGATAATTCTTTATATTTGAAAGCGGGTAACCGATAATTCTTTATATTTGAAAGTGTGTAACCGATAATTCTTTATATTCGAAAGCCAGTAACCGATAATTCTTTATATTTGAAAGCCAGTAACCGATAATTCTTTATGTTTGAAAGCAGATAACCGATAATTCTTTATATTCAAAAGCCAGTAACCGATAATTCTTTATATTTGAAAGCCAGTAACCGATAATTCTTTATGTTTGAAAGCAGATAACCGATAATTCTTTATATTCAAAAGCCAGTAACCGATAATTCTTTATATTTGAAAGCCAGTAACCGATAATTCTTTATATTTGAAAGCAGATAACCGATAATTCTTTATATTCGAAAGCCAGTAACTGATAATTCTTTATATTCGAAAGTGGGTAAACGATAATTCTTTATGTTTGAAAGCAGATAACCGATAATTCTTTATATTCAAAAGCCAGTAACCGATAATTCTTTATATTTGAAAGCCAGTAACCGATAATTCTTTATATTTGAAAGCAGATAACCGATAATTCTTTATATTCGAAAGCCGGTGACCGATAGTTCTTTATATTCAAAAGCCGGTAACCGATAATTCTTTATATTTGAAAGTGGGTAACCGATAATTCTTTATATTCGAAAGCCGGTAACCGATAATTCTTTATATTTGAAAGCGGGTAACAGATAATTCTTTATATTCAAAAGCCGGTAACCTATAATTCTTTATATTCAAAAGCCGGTAACAGATAATTCTTTCTATTTGAAAGCGGGTAACCGATAATTCTTTATATTTGAAAGCGGGTAACCAATAATTCTTTATATTTGAAAGCGGGTAACTGATAATTATTTATATTCGAAAGCGGGTAACTGATAATTATTTATATTCGAAAGCCGGTAACTGATAATTCTTTATATTCGAAAGTGGGTAACCGATAATTCTTTATATTCGAAAGCCGGTAACCGATAATTCTTTATATTCGAAAGCCGGTAACTGATAATTCTTTATATTCAAAAGCCGATAATTGGCTGATAAATCTAAATTCAAATTTATATATATTTTGAGAGCCTGATTACAAAATCAAAAGTCTCAGCATTAAAAGCCATGTCCCAAACACACAATTATGATGTTCTCATTATAATGTTATGTAGCCAACAAGACAGACTGAACTGTATTTTCCTTTTTTGAAGTGATTCAAATCATATTTCAAGCAATTCAAAGCCATCATGGTGAACAGTGCACAAGTGTCTCAGCTGAAGGAAATTATACATTATTTAATCTGCTTTAATACATTAGACAAATTTTCTAATCGGGCTGATAATGATAACATGAAAAATGAAAATATCGTCCGATTCCGATATGGTGGCCGATATATCATGCATCTCTAAAATTGAACATATGGCGGTATACATTTAAAAAATAATAACAACGTATGTTTCTATTACAGTTTGTTTTTTTAACATTTAATGGTGGTGGTCATAAAAACATAAAAACGAATTTATTCAAACATACATTATATTGAAGTAAAAATATAATGAATATGTAATATAGTGCATCTATTGATGAGTTATTTTTACTTGATAACTAACGAGTTTATGGTAATTGAATGGCTTTCCTGTTGTTCTCAAGCTCTTTTATTGATGTCTTTCCGCAGTTGAAACACTGAGCGATTGCATGAGATATGAATCATTTCAATAAGTTGTTCTGTATCTTTCATCATTCCTTCTGATGTTCATTCATGTTTATTTGGTGCTATAACTAGTAGTAGAAGAGATGATCGGTTCACGAGCCGCTTGAACTGAGACATATGCATATCGCAAGGGCACGCAATATCTGAATGATTTTAATAGGCTACTTTAACATTGTGAAAAGTATATGTTTTAGGTTGACGCATATAGCAGAGAATAGACTGGGCACACGACTGTTACTTATGTGACTTGCTTGACGTTAAAAAGAGTTATTAAACGCAATAACTTGCGAAAAACAACTCCTTGCAGTCTCGCGCTGTCTGACACACACACCGAAACATGCTCACAAGCCGTTCGTGTCTTGTTACACACTCGAACTGTCAAACACACACACAGTTGATGATATCAGTTGGGGAAAGAAATAGATTTTACTGCCTTAAAGCAATATCGTATCGCATATTGAATATCGCATATTTCTTCAGTATCGCACAGCCCTATTCAAGAGCATCAAAAACCTAATTTATTGCTTGATATTTTTTTATAAAATTTACAGAATTTGAAAGTTGATACTTTGTTATAGTATCAACGATTGCGTTTTATTGGATGGGAGGCGCTACAAATAACGTTTAGTGTCGTTTTCTTCATGCATCGACTGAAAACGAGGATTTGAGAATAAATTTGATATTTTCAACCCAGCCCAACAGATTACCCATAATGCACCAGGATGTAAATCTCAATTTCTCATTCCATTTGTGTGTGTTCAGGATCCTGTCACTGGCCTGCAGTCCCAGCGGGACGTCGTTCGTTTGCTCGGCGGCGGCTCAGGCGGCTCATTCTGCTGTCGTGCCGGAGAGCGACGCCCGAGGGTCCGCTCCCGTATCCGGACATCTGCTGCTGTGGGACACCAAAACGGTCAAACAGCAGGTACTGAAGCCAAACGCCACCAACACACAAATGTAACGACTGCACACTGGTTTAACTGGTTTATCTTGCGTTAATGTGTTCAGCTGCAGTTTTCGCTGGAGCCGGGTCCGGTGGCCATAAACTGCACTGCGTTTAACCACAACGGGAACCTGCTGGTGACCGGAGCGGCGGACGGGATCATACGACTGTTCGGTAAGAAGGCTACCATGGTGATGACAGTTGAGCCGAGATTCAGTCGTCTATTTCTATAGCGCTTTATACAATACAGAAGCAGCTTCACAGTAATAAACAGGTGATTTCAGCTGTAAAGAAGACAATCGTGGCATTAGGCCAGCGTTGTTATGGCCTAAATTAATACACGATTGATTAACTTTTTCGAACATTTTTCATTAACATTGTCTTTCTAACATTTTTACTGTACATTTATGAAATGCACTTTCTGTAAAGCTGCTTTGAAACAATGTGTATTGTGAAAAGCGCTATACAAATAAATTTGAATTGAGTTAATCAGCTCAGATCAGTTCAATGTTGATTACAGTTGCTATGTTTCCATTCACCTACTGTTATTAGGGCTGTCAAAATGTCTGAAAAGCTAATTCTTTCATAAATATTAGCAAAATTCAAATTCTAAAGGCAATATTTAAATGTTAGAGGGAAAAAGTACTGTACTGTCTCCTATGGCCAACAGAGGGCGCAAGCGAGCGCAACAAGCAAATGTAAACCAAATCAAGCATCGCATATTTTATTGAAATTAAATTAAATTCAGTTTTTACAGTGCATTAACTCTTTTTAAACAATTGTTATTAAATAAAATATAATTTCATTAATGTGCATGTAAGGAAAATTAGGTAACAAAAGTGCATAAAACTGCAAGTGCATCAGTGACCTGAGAAAACACGCTTCAACAGACAACGTGATGTGGACACAAAATAGCAAACGGACATTCAGAAACAATCCATTTCCACTCACTAAACATCTACATATTGTTGGTGAAAAACACCAAACAGTCAACTTGATCTGCAGCGAGTGCGGAGTGTTTTTTGCTGATGATCAAGTATGTCTTTGCCAGCTGCGCAATATGTGGATACATATAACGCTATACCGCATGATTTTGCCACCAACTGAGAGGATTTTCGTCAGCGGGTAGCGTATCTTCTCTTTCATTTATATTCATCTCATGCTCCAAAGCCCTGATTGCCTTCTTCTGCACTGCTCTGTGTCTGACTGAACACGCCGTTGAACAGGTTGCCCATTTTTTACAGCCGCACCGCTGTACTGGATGAACAAACCGCGTCCGTTCCGTCATCATGTCTCGCGTGCCTCTACCACAAATTCGAATGCACAGTTTTTTCATTCAAATGTGTTTTTTTTTTTGTCAATTCGACAAATATTCGAAATTCAATTTTTTTTTGACAGCCTTAACTGTTATGGGATATCGCACAAAAAAAAATGCTGGATGGAAAAGGTAAAACAAATAAAACAAAATAAAACAAACTTGTGCGCTCAATTGAAGTAGATCCTTTTTTTTATCCGATAAAAAAATATGCACATGAACTACGATGGAAATGCATTTACTGAATAAATCCCTCAATGCGCAATAGAGGATGGATACCCGACCCGAGCCCGATGGGACCCGTCGATAACCGACGGGCCGGGCCAGGTTCGGACAGATATTTAGAAATAATGTTCGGGTTCGGGTCGGGCTCGGTCACGTCAGCGCGATAAGGCATTGAACATTTTAAATTTAAAACAGTTTATTATGTAGGTGGCCAATGGGCCTGTTTAACTTGATGCAAAGGTATGTTTTTGTGATTAAAATAAATTAAAAATATTACCCTAACATCCGTCTTTCTGAGTGCGGAAATTTGTTTATGTAGCTGTGACAACACGCAACATGTTCGTGCATATTTCATATTAAGCTACATGTGACTGGCAGCGCAACTTCAGCGCTGCTGGCAGGACCATCGAGCAGAGGACAGCCTTGAAGCCATCCACAGTTGATGCAATCCTTCTTCTGCATAAATACCTGGATTAGCCTAAACTATGATGGATGGATTGTGTAAATAGATCCCATGTTGCAGTTTAGTAGCCATGCAGTTTTCGAGAAAAATGGTAAGAGTGATTTTCATGTCAATAAGCTGCATTTGTGTTACGTTAATGCTTTGTTCTGTTAGCTTGGGCCATTTTTGGTAGACCTTTGTTCATTTAATTTCAATTGGCTATTTGATTTGGCCCTGTGTTAACGTGTGTATTTGTTTCCCCGTCTGCGCACTGATGCGCTCATCTGTAATCATTTCAGAATGCCTTACTACAGTTGCTTAATAAAAGCGTACATGACGTACATGCGTCATTAGTATGAGAAAAAAAAAAATAGATTCGGGTTCGGGTCGGGCTCGGATATAAATATCTTAATGCCTGTCGGGTTCGGTTACTACTCTGTCGGACGCGGGCCGGGCTCGGACAGAAAAATGTGGCCCGATCCGCACTCTAATGCGCAACAAGAAAAATCACGTGACTTGAGGCTGTGATTGGATAACTGGACTAACCAGCGGACCAATGACATTGCAGCATCTCAAATGTTGGTTTGGTGGCTCTGAAACGCCTGAATCAAAGTCTGTTTTAATTATGATGAATCATATTTAATTTCTGCTGTAAAGCTGCTCTGCAGAAGACAGTAGAGTCATTATTCAGCTCAGTGTTGATTTCAAGTCAGTTCAATAACATGCAAAGTTAGTGTCATTAGCTCAGTTCAGCTTATAGTGTCAGTCCTGGTGCCGTTAAATCAGTATTACTGAATGTTAATTGCCTTCTAGACACAGAGTGGCTCTCGTTTAATGAGCATGTTGAATGTTTCTCCGCAGACATGCAGCGCTATGAGAGCGCGTTGAGCTGGAAGGCTCATGATGGGGAAGTGTACAGCGTGGAGTTCAGCTACGACGAGAACACGGTCTTCAGTATCGGAGAGGACGGGAAGGTGACGGGAATAATGGACTTTGAGCCACACACACACTGATGTTTTAATGCAAGGTGTCCCAAACGGGGGTTTGCAAGTTGATAGAAAGCTAATAATTAATTATAAAAATTAATGGGGCTGCACGAAAAGCGCAATATAGATGACCAATTTACAGATATTTGTCACTTGCTCACTTATTTGAACTCGTCATTTAAGAAAAATATTACGGTTTTAATCATGTTTTAAATTCAAAAATACATGCATTAAGGTATACTAGCTAGTTTATTGTTGCATCATCTAATAATTTTTATTGAACGTGGATTGGATTCATTAAACATTCAGAGGTTATTTTTGCTCATATTTGACGTATTAAAGAACTTTTAATATTTCTTTATTAAATAGAAAGACATAATACAACTCAGTGCCTTCACATAGTTCATTATTAAACTATCGGATTGCTATACCGGCCTTTTTCATGCTATCGCCGATATGCTGACGGTTATAAATTATTAGCAACCGATATATTGATGCATCTCTACTTAAAATAGCCTAAATATTTAATGTGTAAGGGATTTAGCTGACAAAAAGTTTGGGAATCCCTGTTTTAACATCTTTCAGCAGCAAAAATGGTGTTAACCCTCTGGGGTTAAAAAATGACCCGAAGCGTTTTATAATTTAAAAAAAAAAATCGTATCTTCATCGGAATGGTCCGAAACTTGGTGACTTTATTGGTACTTGGTATATGAACACCCCAAAAATTTGGGGACAGGATTTGAAAAGTCTAAGTGGGCGTAAAAAAAATTGTCTCAGTTTTTTTGTGCATACAATCTACAAAACAGCCATGATGCAGAAAAAAGGACTCAACAGTGAAGGGGTGAATCTCCAAAACATCAAGAGTGCAAAACTCACACACACACAAAAACACAATTAGCTTTTGGAATGGCACGCGTTCATTTGTGTGAGCGTGTGTTTGTGTGTGTGTGTGTGTTTTTGTGTGTATAAGTGTGTGTGTGTGAGTTTTTTTGTCTGTTTTGCACTCTTGATGTTTTGGAGGTTCACCCCTTCACTGTTGAGTTCTTTTTTTCTGCATCCTGGCTGATTTGTAGATTGTATGCACAAAAAAACTCTGTATTTTCATATTTTTGCCAATTTCCAATTCATTTCCTATGGGGGTCATTTTTGACCCGACGGTCCTGAGTGTGACTATTTTTTTAAGACCACGTAGACTTTTCAAATCCTGTCCTCAATTTCTTTGGGTGTTCATATACCAAGTACCAATAAAGTCACCAAGTTTTGAACCATTCCGATGAAGCTACGATTTTTTTTTTTAATTATAAAACGCAAGATCCACTATAGTGGTAAAAATATTGCGTGATAAAAATGCTCAATGTGTGTGTCTGGATGGCATCAATCTCATTTAAAAAATTGCTTTCATGAGGCCTAGGCTTGACTCTAAAATGAAATACAGCTTTAAGAAAATAATATACATATACATGTGTGTATATATATATATATATATATACACACCACACATATATATATAAAAAAGTGTGTGTGTGTGTGTGTGTGTGTGTGTGTGTGTGTGTGTGTGTGTGTGTGTGTGTGTGTATACACATATATATACATATATATATACATATACACATATATATACACATATACATATATAAAAATGAAATGTGTGTGTATATTATATATATATACATACATATACACACACACATTTTTTTATTATATTCAATGGGAAAAAATGGGTCATAATTATTGCATAAATATTAATTATAAATCATTAAATTATCTCAAAACACCAAAAAAGAAAAGAAAAAATATTAGTGAACAAAAACATATTTCATTGATTTTACTCAAATCTTTTTTATCTCAATACCGCCCTCCGGGTCATTTTTGACCCGAAGGTCCTGAGTGTGACCCATAACTGTGCGTTCACACCGCCGCCGGCGAGAGCGTCAAAGTGGCCGGAAGTCATTTATTTTCAATGGGAGCCCGGCGGCGAGCTCCGGCGAGAGCGGCGCGTCTTGGACGATTTGGGCGTCGAGGAGAGTTGGAATCAGGTCAACTTTATGGTAATGAGCTATGACGCGGTTCGGCGGCAACCAATGGGAATGTAGAAGTGCTCCGCTTGAGAGGATTCCAGAGAACGCAGTGCTGAAAACTTTGGTTCCGACCACATTAGTTCCCCAGTAAAATAGAGGAGAGGTTGATCACTGCTGGTGCGGCGGGTTTGATTAGAAGAAGCGCAACATTATTTATACACCACACAAATGGCTTTTAATTGGTTTATTTCGTTAGCAAACATGTAACTATAATTTGCTTTTTTTAAACTTTCCCATTTAAATGATCCCATGAGGTTATATTATACAGTTATACCCTACCTGTGGTCAGTCTGCACAAACGCCGATCAACATGATTGTTTGCTTTGCAGCCCCTTTAAATGCAGTTTTAAAAAATACCAAGCATTCGATCTACGTCAGAGCGGCAGCGCGTCCGCGAATCTTTCTACAGCGTCGATGGCAGGGCGGCCAGAGCGAAGTTTGACGCTCTCGCCGGCGGCGGTGTGAACGCATAGTAAATGAAGAACCCCAGAGGGTTAAGAGTTCAGGTTCGGTCACATTAGCAACATTTTATGGGCAAAAAAAGGTCTATTATCGGTCAGCAGCTTTCTGTTGTTCAACGCTGCAAATTCATTGAATCTGTTGCGAAATCGACATGCAAAAATGTAGCTCTCGCGCAAAATTCTCAATTGCATGGATTCCTGTTGATATGACAGGATTTTGCCCACAAAAATTCAACAAACAATGATAAATGTGACCGCAACTTTAGTTTGATTCATCTCAGTGAATCAGTTCATTCATTTCTCTATAGACACCAACAATTAAACATTGCACCTGTTGATCTGAGATTGCTGTATTTACACATCATGTTGTGTTTGTTGTCAGTTTGTTCAGTGGAATATCCACCGCTGTGGCGTGAAACAGTCGGAGTACTCACTATCCCAGGAGGCCGTGGGGCCGTTTGTCCTGTCGGGTTACAGCGGATATAAACAGGTTCAGGTTCCACGCGGCCGTCTTTTCGCTTTCGACTCCGAGGGCCAACATGTTCTCACCTGCTCCAGTAATGGAGGAAACATCTACCAGGTAAACGCACATTTACCAACCACTTCAGTTCACTGAGGAATTGCTCAGTTTTTTTATTTGATCTCTGGTTTTCTTTTTTGCCGTTTGTGTTATCAATTAGGGCTGGTCATTTTTTTCAATTAATAGTTTTTTTTTATTTTTATATATGGTCGTAAACTCTGAGCTTAAAGAAAATTCCAAGTTTCCCACTCGTAATTATGACTTTTTGAAGCCGTTCATGTGTGTTCAACTCAACTAAATACGATTTTCTGAAATGACTTGAACACTTAAGATCTGAATATCGTGAATCTCATTACTTCTTTAGATGTTACCCTCTTATTTACCTTGAGCAAGTCAGTGCTTAAAAAGGAGAACGCCACTATTTTTGAAACTAGGCTCATTTTCCAACACCCCTAGAGTTAAACAGTTGAGTTTTACCGTTTTCCAATCCATTCAGCCGATCTCCGGGTCTGGCGGTGGCACTTTTAGCATAGCTTAGCATACATCATTGAATCTGATTAAAACGTTAGCATCTCACTCCAAAAAATTACCAAAGAGTTTTGATATTTTTCCTATTTAAAACTGGACTCTTCTGTAGTTACATTGCGTACTAAGACAGACGGAAAATGAAAAGTTGTGATTTCTAGAGCGATGTGGCTGGAAAATGAACCTAGTTTCAAAAATAGTGGAGTGTTCCTTTTAAAGGGTTAGTTCACCCAAAAGACATAATTAAAGTAATCCAGGTTTAACCTCAATTATTAATCTCCAACGCACATTCACGAGAGCACCATTTTTAGAAATATCAATAGTATTCGCATTGAATCCATTTTGAGATTGGATCGAATCTACACATCTGTACCGATACCCAGCCCTATTATGAATCCGTGTTATTTTAGTCACATTGATATAGTATTATTTGTTCAATTTGTTTTCATCTTAAAAGTTTTAGTAATTAGGAAATGTAACCTACCGTCTTCTCTCCTCGTCTAGTTAAGCAAGGCAGACGTGGGTCTGGAGAGCGTCTTGTCTCTCGGCGGTCACAAGGCGCCGGTCGTGACGGTTGATTGGTGCTCGGCGATGGACTGTGGCACGTGCCTCACCGCGTCCATGGACGGCAAGATCAAACTCAGCACGCTGCTCGCTCAGAAACCTTGATCGGAGGAAGAGGAGGATGATGATGAAGCAAAACCTCTGCTAAATTTTCAGTCACCACTAGAACATCAGAGCTATGTTACTGATTCAAAGACGATGAATTTACACTTGCACAGAATTAATGTAAAAACAGACCCTATAGATCCAGAGAATTTATGCGTTTGTTTCTGTGATGTCGGAGCATATGTGGAGAAATGTTACTTGACAACGAACAAATATGATTCCATCAGGTCAGTGAAGAAGGGCATTAGCTTCACATTAATGTTTCTGTTCTTCTAAGATGCTGTTTATTTCTTACTGCTGGAACCTTAAAATGCAACTTAACCAAGTAATAAAGTATTTGAACGATGTTCATACATTTTTTTCATCTGTATCCTGTACATTCAAATAAATATGATCAATTAACAAAATCCGGTGAGTCATTAAAAGTCACAGGTCAGTGGATAATCCAGGTCTTAGCCAATAGACATACATATGTCAAAATGCACAGGATACATCTTAAAATGTGTTTAAAAGTTAAAATAGCAAAGTGTCGTTTTTTAAAAGAGGTACATTTTTCACTGGTGCTTATTAAAGGTCCCGTTCTTCGTGTTTTTTTGAAGCTTTGATTGTGTTTACAGTGTGCAATATAACGTGTTTATGTTTCACGTGTAAAAAAAACACAGTATTTTTCACACAATTTGCTCATCTGTACACCGCTGTTTTCACTGTCCTAAAAACGGCTGATGAGTTCCTTGTTCTATGAAGTCCCTCCTTCAGAAATACGTAACGAGTTCTGATTGTGCCAGCGGTTCCTGTGTTGTGATTCGACAGCAGCTTAGCGCACGTGGCACGGTTCCTGTGTTGTGATTCGACAGCAGCTTAGCGCACGTAACTTGCACGGAAAGGTCACGCCTCTTAACGGGAGATGTATGCGCTCAATGATCTCTACAGCGTCCCTGGGAAAGCCAAACAAAGGTGATTTGACTCCGGGATGAAAATAACAGCGTCTCGACGACATGGCGACAAACACACTCAAACGCACCACTTCCTTTTCTCCACTTGGGACAGCAACAAGACCACGCCCCCTTTTTCACGTATTCTTGTGGGCGGAGGTTAGTCTGTTCTACTGACTGACGTCATTAATGAAGGAAGTACCAGGATGTAGTCCAAGCCGGCCGTTCGCTGTAGGCTTTGAAAGGGAACTTCTGTTAAATAAAATATCTCGCTTGGCATTGAACTTTGAGCTTTATAATTTTACAGGTATTATTTATGCTCTAACAGCAACATTACACACTAACTAAAGTTTGAACAGTGGGATCGCGAAGAACGGGACCTTTAAAATAAAAGGTCACACTGAGCAAAACTGAAAACATTCATCTACAATCATCCTTAGAACCACTCACTGATATTATAACATGTAATCAAACTCAATGAACATTGAAACGCATTAAAACCTACAATAGAGCCACACGACAAGCTGTTATGGATTGGAAGCTGCCTGTAGATTATCATATTCATCAACAAAAAAGGCATGACCACATACAAAGTGAGAAAAAGTAAAGTAAAACAGCACAGGTCAGTCCATTTCTCTTATATTCTATTCTGCTGATGTTGTGACTAACTCACCTTTTTGTCTACGCATATACACTCCCCTAAAGGATTATCAGGAACAGCACACTAATACTGTGTTTGACCCCCTTTGGCCTTCAGAACTGCCTTAATTCTACGTGGCATTGATTCAACAAGGAGCTGAAAGCATTCTTTAGAAATGTTGGCCCATATTGATAGGATAGCATCTTGCAGTTGATGGAGATTTGTGGGATGCACATCCAGGGCACGAAGATCCCGTTCCACCACATCCCAAAGATGCTCTATTGGGTTGAGATCTGGTGACTGTGGCGGCCATTTTAGTCCAGTGAACTCATTGTCATGTTCAAGAAACCAATTTGAAATGATTGGAGCTTTGTGACATGGGGCATTATCCTGCTGGAAGTAGCCATCAGAGGATGGGTGCATGGTGGTCATAAAGGGATGGACATGGTCAGAAACAATGCTCAGGTAGGCCGTGGCATTTAAACCATGCCCAATTGGCACTAAGGGGCCTAAAGTGTGCCAAGAAAACATCCCCCACACCATTACACCACCACCACCAGCCTGCACAGTGGTAACAAGGCATGATGGATCCATGTTCTCATTCTGTTTACACCAAATTCTGACTCTGGATTTCTGTTGAGACATTCAGATGGTAGACTCATCAGCAGTGTTAATTTCGTTGACGAATAATTTGTGTCATAATTTTCGTCAATGACCTTTTTTCACTGACGAAAACTAAATAAAAACTAGTGTTGATTAACAAAAACTATAACGAAAATCAACTGTCATTTTCGTCAACAAATAAAAACGAGACGAAAATGTTAGGGAGGGTCGATTAGGGAAGAGATCCAGTCAGAACTGATGTCCTGTGTCACAGATGCGCACATTTGAGTTGAACTGATCTAACCGCTGGAGAACACGGCGCTGTTGCTCTACAGGCTCATCCCCAATCCAGCGCTCCAGAGCGGCTCACAATCAATGAATAACACACATTTATGCCAGGCAATTGTTTATGAACTAATGCTGATGAATAATGACAATGTTTACATAGTGATAGGTTTTAGACGGTTGTAACAATGCATATTTTATCTCCCTCATCTGAACTTGAATGAGCTCCTGCAACTGCAATAGTAAGGCGAGATTTCAAAATAAGAGTCCCAGTGTATTTCCAGCTGGTTTATAATTAAAAGTCACGCATTATATATTCGTTTTTGCTTACACAATAAACTGTATTTGATTTTATTCCCATTTAATTCATAGTCAGGAGGAAAGACCAGTATTTGACACATTTAAATAAAGTTCACTAAAACCATTAAAAAAATCTTTGTTACTTTAACGTTAAAAAATGTTAACTGAAATTAAAAAATAAATAAACAAACTTATCTGAAGCTTTAGCTTAACATGATATACTAACTAAAACAGAAATACAAAGTTATAAAAACGATAGTTGTTTTTAAAAACAAACAAAAAGTGAATTGAGCTCTCTTTCGTGTATTTTTAATGTCAAAAACAAAATGATGTCAAAATGTCAGTTCAAGTGACAGTTGGTTATGTAATGCTTAAATGCTTAATGTATTACAATTTAGCTAAAATTGTAGGATTTTAGGAGACTAAATCTACTGTAGATTCAAAAACGATTTAATATACTGCAAATAGCTACTAGTTTTTTATGTTTATTTATAACTCATTTAGGCAGACAACAAGGCTACCAAGTACTGCGCACAGTGTGCAGCTAATTCATTTAACGGTTTTTTTCCTAACGTAATTTTTCGTCTATTTTTCGTCTAAAATTTCAGGACTTCAGTCGACCAAGATTTTCTTTGGTTGATTACAGCTTTAGTACCCGGTTGGGTCTTCTGCTGTTGTAGCCCATCCGCCTCAAGGTTGTGTGTGTTGTCGCTTCACAAATGCTTTGCTGCATACCTCGGTTGTAACGAGTGGTTATTTCAGTCAAAGTTGCTCTTCTATCAGCTTGAATCAGTCGGCCCATTCTCCTCTGACCTCTAGCATCAACAAGGCATTTTGGCCCACAGGACTGCCGCATACTGGATGCTTTTCCCTTTTCACACCATTCTTTGTAAACCCTAGAAATGGTTGTGTGTGAAAATCCCAGTAACTGAGCAGATTGTGAAATACTCAGACCGGCCCGTCTGGCACCAACAACCATGCCACGCTCAAAATTGCTTAAATCCCCTTTCTTTCCCATTCTGACATTCAGTTTGGAGTTCAGGAGATTGTCTTGACCAGGACCACACCCCTAAATGCATTGAAACAACTGCCATGTGATTGGTTGATTAGATAATTGCATTAATGAGAAATTGAACAGGTGTTCCTAATAATCCTTTAGGTGAGTGTACAATTACAATGTTACGAGATTAAAGTTTTAAATATACAATTTGGAATATAGAAAAATGACAAGCAAACAATGGGTTTCTGCAAACAATGCTGGGTAGTAACTGATTACATGTAATAGTAATCTAAAAGTAGTCGGATTACATTACCTTAAATCATGTCTACCAACCTTTGAGTTTATCTTGAGCCCCGTTTCCACTTGTCTGGCTATCACCAGACCAAGCTAAATTTAAGATTGAACATTAGTCTGGGGCAGGGCCGTGCACAGGGGGGTGGCCCGGTGGCTAGAGCCCTCATCGGCTGAGGTGCCCCTCTTGCCCCCCTTCCCTCTCTCACGCCGAAAGTATTGGAGGATTCCCATAAAAAACGCTCTGTTCAGCTAAAAATCCACTAAATTCCGCAAATCCGCTCCATGTTTTCCCGCTGGCTCCGCTGCATCGCTCAGTCTGTGGCTGTGGTTGTGCCCGCTCTCTGGAGACGCAGAATGTAGTCCCATTAACAGGTCAATTACAAACTACAATCCACATTTAAGACAATGGGTTTATCCGCAGAATTAGTAATTTGGTAGTTTGTTTTTGTATTTTTGCAGGTAATGTTTTGCTCCTGGTCTTCTAATAGTGCTAACATCTTATGCAAAATATCCACGTTCTTAATTGGAAGATAATTAATTGTCTAATCAAATTATTGTACCTGATCTGATCTAATATAAATAACACCAAATTTGCTGTTGTCAGCACACTTTGTAGACAAAAAAACAATGAGCACAAAAAAAGAGAGCGAGAAAGAGCAAAGGAAGGCTGATGCTCGTTCAACATTGCAAATATGGATTCAAAGCTCCAGCCAACCAGCAGGTAAATCATCATATGATATTTAGAAGAATAGAATATTTAGCAAACAGTCACAATTTAACTCCTGTAAAGTATATTTCCCATTTGAATCAATTGTCTGAGTTAATACTAGTCTCTATAACATACATCATATTTATGATATTTTATTAAGACCATATTAATAGTATACACAATTAAAAAGGTAATATACTAAATGTGCTAAATGAGTTGAAAGGCACACCCGAATAAAAATTGTTTTTTTAATCATGTCAAGTTAATACTTGTTCAAAAAAAATCTCTTTAGCAAAGTTTGTACTATTTTCTGTTTATTTTGATAAATAATATAATTCATTATTGTTCAATAAATATAAAAATATATTTTAAAAATATAGAAACAATATTTTTCAAAGTAAAGATTCTGAAAGCATTGAATGCGATCCCTTAATACTTATCAGTATAGTAGCCTAACAAATAAATATACGTTTTATGATTATTATCATATTTTTTAAATCTGATGGTTTAATTATAAATATGATGATCATCTCTAAGGTGGACATCCAACTTAATATGATACTTGATATTTACTATCTGATTCTAACCCTGTCATGTCAACATTAATGACATGCTAACTATTTAAAGTCAGCTAACTATTTATTATCATGTTCATTTTTGTGCCTTTTACCCCAAATACCATACTTTTACATAATCTTCCGTTATTGAAAAACTGTTGATTTATTTACTTTAAACAAAACTGAAAATCATTAACAAGACCCTCAAAATATAAAGAATAATTTTAGCAATTCTCATTTGCTACATAAAGTACAACATTTTGAAAAACATTAAATATGAGATCAAAGTAGCTCAAATGAACTTTTTGGAAGCATAATTACAACAACATATATTGAATTGGCACTAAAGCCAAACAATTGTATAATATGATTGTAAAAGGTTTGATGATACTTAACCACCTTAAGTGCCCCTTTTTTTAGTTTGGGCCACTGCCCCTCAAAAAGTCTGTGCACGGCCCTGGTCTGGGGAGTCTGCTCTGTATTTTCTACTGCACATGCGAGCATAGATTAAATTACTCTGTTTGCAATTGGATAGTCCTTCAACCAATCAGACCACAATAGGCGTGATCAACGGGCAACGACTCATCGCTTCTCTATCCGCCATCGTGATAATCCCTCCAATAGCGGGCCAGGTCGATAAGCCAGTCTGTGATTGGTTCCTGCAAAAGTGTAACAGAAGCAGTAGAAGTGAATGTACGGGTTTCTAGACTGAGTTGCCGGGCGAAATCAAATCGCCGGCAGATCAGGCTGGGTTTACCCAGTCTACGTTTCCACTGAACAATTTGTACCAGGAACTGTTTACCCCCAGACCTGCTTCTGTCTGTGTTTCCACTGCGGTCTAAAGTACCGTGAAGATTAGGCAAATTAGTCCAGAGACGTGGGACTGTGCACGACTGCTCCTCCCAGTCACCGACAAACAGTAATAATTTTTGTGCGATACTGTCTGCAACAATAACAAGTATGGAGGAGATTAAAGCAGTGCTGCTTTTGTTAGTTATGTATTGGTTTACTAAAGATGTAATTAACAAAACGGCGAAAAAGAGACGAGCACTGATACTAAAGCATATTCTGAAAGCTCGTAAAGCTAGATTTAAAATAAGACAATGTATGTTATTATCAGCTATTACAGACATTGACCGTGAGATGGCTCAGACGAACGCGCACCATCGGACAGAAAGAGCAAGACTGATATTTACTGAACGCAGAACGAACCTCGCAAGACTTTTAAAAATGCCGGTTGAAATAAAATGCTGCGTGAGCTCAACCAATCAGCATGTTCAACGCCCAAGTCCCACCCCCAAAAGTTCCTGAACTTTGAAAAAGTACTACCTCGCGAGCAGGGCCGTTCGGAGGGGGAAATATTTACCCGGAACTTCATTTAGACCCTGCGGTCGAAACACACAGAGTACCAGCCCCAGTCTTGCTGCGACTAACCTTCATTCCTCTTCTCTCCAGAGCAAACCTCCCCCTCTCTAGACTTTCCTCCACCTGCTCCCTGCTCTCACTACAGATCACAATGTCGTCTGCAAACATCATAGTCCATGGAGATTCCTGTCTGACCTCATCTGTCAGCCTGTCCATCACCACCGCAAACAAGAAGGGGCTCAGAGCCGATCCTTGATGCAGTCCCACCTTCACCGTGAAGTCCTCGGTCTCACCCATGGCACACCTAAACCTTGACTCACTAGGGCCCAGGTCAGGAAGCAGACAAACTGGCTAAACCGACTGTCTGCTAGCTGTCTCACGTCACCGGAGTCAGATAAATCCCAGCACATAGAGACTCTTTCACCTAGATATTATCTAAAGACTGTGTCTGTTCCCCGAATTAGTCATTGACATTTATGCATTTGGCAGACGCTTTTATCCAAAGCGACTTACAGTGCCCTTATTACAGGGACAATCCCCCTGGAGCAACATAGAGTAAAGTGCCTTGCTCAAGGACACACTGGTGGTGACCGCTGGGATTGAACCAGCAACCTTCTGTGTATCAGTTCCATGGTTTAACCCACTGGACCACCATCTCTCCATTAGTGAATTAGTAAATACAAAAAAACATCAAAACCATTCAACAGTAAGAATTTAATTGATGTCCAACAAATAAACAACAGATATAATACAGATAAACAATTGATAAAGCTTGGGTTGCTGAATATTCGATCCCTTTCCCCAAAAGCACTTATTGTTAATGATATTATTACAGATAATAATCTAGATATGCTGTGTCTGACAGAAAGCTATCTAAAGCATGAGGGCAAAAAAAAGCAAGAAAAAAAAAGCTAAATAATCGTTCATTAATCGTAATCGAGGTAAAATGTTCAATTAATCGAGGTTTTTATTTTTGGTCAAATCGTTACAGCCCTAATTTAGACCGTATCATAGTGTTAAGACTGCTCTCATCAGAGTTACAAATGATTTACTCTTAACATCCGATCGTGGCTGTATCTCTCTATTAGTGTTACTCGATCTTAGCGCTGCATTTGATACCATCGACCACAACATTCTTTTGAATAGACTCAAAAATTATGTAGGTATTAGTGGAATTGCTTTGTCATGGCTTAAATCATACCTATGTGACCGTTATCAGTTTGTAGCAGTAAATGAAGAGATGTCACACCAATCACATGTTCAGTATGGAGTACCACAAGGCTCAGTTCTAGGACCGCTGCTCTTCACCCTGTACATGCTACCACTGGGAGATATCATTAGGAAGCATGGCGTTAGTTTTCATTGTTATGCTGACGATACTCAGCTCTATATTTCTTCGCGCCCCGAAGAAACTTACCAATTCACAAGATTAACGGAATGCATAGCTGATATAAAACATTGGATGACCGGTAATTTCCTGCAACTCAATTCAGAAATTTTTAATTATTGGACAAAAAAGCTCCACAAGTAGTAACCTAGAATACTGTCTAACACTTGATGGCTGCTCTGTCAAGTCCTCGTCGTCAGTGAGGAACCTGGGTGTGCTCTTTGATACCAATCTTTCGTTTGAAAGCCACATTTCTAGCATCTGTAAAATTGCATTCTAACATCTTAAAAATATTTCTAAATTACGGCACATGCTCTCAATTTATTAATATGTAAAATATTTTTTTTATCTCAAACAAACAAAAAAAAGTGGGTTGAATTTGCGATATAGGCCTAGACCTATGCGAAATGATGTATGAAAAAACTTGAGCCGGGCAAATAGTTTTTTAGCGATACAACAAACCTTACTTTTTTTTTTTTTTTTTAGGGATGACGTCATTATGCACACCATTTTATAGGTAAAAGGCATATTGGATAATAACATTATATAATTTAACAATATATTGAGGCCCTAAAAGATTTTTTGTCCCCCATTTTTCTTTTGGGAATTTTTTGTAAGTTTTCCCCTGTATAGTTTTTTTCTTTCTGTTGTTTCCTTTGATGCTATTACGAATGTAATAGATAATAATACACTGTGATCCCCTGTATGTGTATGTTGTTCTTGTTATGCAATAAAACAAAACAAAAATTTACGCATATTCACTTTGTCGATACCAAAACATTGGAAAAAGTGGATCCATATTTAAAACTTTATAAAGTAAAGTTTCGGCCGATCGCCTTCCGTATTCAATTTATGGAAAAAGTGTTGAAAGTGCCTTTGCAGTTCAAAATGCTAAAGCTACAAGTTACACTTGGGGCGATCGGCTGGAACTTTACTTTATAAAGTATTAAATATGGATATTTTTCCTCACACGAACACATCGCTTCGCTTGAGAAGGCCTTTATTAACCCTCAGAGTCGTGTGGAGCAGTTATATGATGGATAGATGGACTTCAAAACCAGAACAACAATCACTGCAATTATAAAACTTAGATTAGCCTGGACTTTTTTAAATATAACTCTGATTGGATTCGTCTGAAAGAAGAAAGTCATATACACCTAGGATGACTTGAGGGTGAGTAAATCATGGGCTAATTTTCATTTTTGGGTGTACTGTCTCTTTAAGGAGTGAGTAAATGGCTTATTCATGAATGAGCAAGGTCAGATAATTTTACTCGTTCAAAAACGCAGATTTATTCGATCAGTAAGGAAACACCTGTGTGTTCATGCAGAGACACACAATGTGGATTTGGTTATAACTCTTTTTGTTGGCAAAATAAAGAAGTTGCAGACCATACTAAACTAAACCAAAACACGCGCGGGTTCAGAGCTGAGCAGCCGTTATGCAAATGAGACATACATTTGAAAACTAGTAAGACTAACAGTGGCACTTCAGTAACAAATAACCTAATTTGACAGATGGCGAGCGGTACAATAAGTTATCCACAGCCTACCTGATCTTGCCGTTGATGTGATCGCTGAGCATGTTTTCGAAATGTCCATTTAAATGGTCAAATTAATTGATCTAGTCAACTACACACCAACAAACTCAAGATAATGAAGTCCAAAAGATCTGATCTCATTGGCTGGATCGAATATCTTCTTATCGATGGTTGGCCAGTTTACCTGTCAGTCAGTTCTTGTGGAACTCAGTGGGCGGGTCTTGGAATGACAACGTAATTTGAATGTTAATTAAAACAAAGTATTGATACTAACAACCCATTTTCACTGATATATTTAAATCAGAATACACATCTAGTCTAAACATTTGCTATTTAGATGTTAACTTATATTATTTGTATATATTTTTAACTATATATATCTTAAAAACAAGAATAAAGATAGTGTGTGAAAAAGTGAGATTTGTTTTACTTGTTTGTTGTTTCTTTATTGTTAACATATAATATGATGGATAAAATAAAAATACAAACAATTTATGACAGACTCCTAACCCTAAATTCATAATAAAAATAGCCTATTTGATTATTGTTTCTTAAGTTACAGAGAACAATGTTGTACAAACACCCAAATTTTATCTGAGCTTGATTATTGTCACAGATTATCATAATTTATAAAATGAAGAATAAGAACTAAATTAAAAAAAGAATTAATGACAGAACCACATGAATTATGTGTGCCTCAGTTATCGACTGTCATACGGTAATATTGTTAAACTGTTCCTCTTGTTGCTAGAACAACACTGTAATAGATTATAAGATAATAAACATAACATTTGAATTTTTCTTCTCAAATCAATATTTCATGCCCCCATCATTTATGTGGTGAAAATCTATGCATGTACGTGATACAAAAATGTACATTATCACTTGAAGTCACCATGAACTCAAAATAGACAATTCTTATTTTTTATGGAATATTGCAGTAAAAACTTCCCCTCCCTCTTGCTGTGACATCACTTCTCTGATGATAAGGGCGGGGCAACCTGTCACTCACATGAGATCCACCAATAGCAAACCACAACCATCCAATCAATTCCCCACAGACAAAATCAAGCCCCGCCCTACATTTGTTCTTGTTTGTGAAGCGTTTCACTCGGATATAAGGCACAGCAGGGGGAAAGACAAGAGCAACTTTTGTTTCAGGCCGACTTAATATGTCCATCTTGTTCGAACTTGTCTGTTCCACTATACGCTTGCTAGGAACAGTTTTTCTTTGCAGAAGCTTTGCATTTATTGAGCTAATAAAATATTTCCACTCAACTATCTTCTGTGGCAAGTAGCCATGTAATAATACAAAGATTAAGTGCTGTAAAATAATATAAACTGCTGGTCCATACAAAAAAACTTCTCGGCCTGTCGGCCATTTTCAACAAACAAACAATGATTCAAAGAGCTGATATGGTAATAATAAATAAATAAATAAATGTTAACTTATTTCTAACTTCTGCAGTAGTAATATCTGATGTCCTTGAATAAATTGAATTACTGAAATTTGTAAGGTTTTTATTTTAAACCAAAAAATTAACTTCAATAAATGCAGTAAAAGAAAAATGTTTGAAGTTGTAAATAAAGAATATTGGATGGGTTTTACAAGAACACACTATTTCAGTGTTTCTACATCAAAACTTTGTTTAATTCAATGTGTTACTTGCCACTTTCTTTGTAATTGTTTTTAAAATTTACTAGAAATTTCTGAGCTAAAATATTTTCTTCACCAAATTTTTTTTAGTGTATTTATAAATGTTTTTGTATATGTTATGTTACATATTTTTACTTTTTTTATTTGTTGTATTCATAAAATAGTATAAACTGCTAGTACATACAACAAAAAAAAAAGTTTTGGGCTGTTTTCAACAAACATCACTGATTCAAAGTTGATCATAAGTTTACATTACAAAAAAAAAAATTATGTCAAACTTCAATGCTTAAAGGCACAGTATGTATGTTTTACCCCTAGAGGTCGCTTTTTCAAAACGATACCAAAGGTGTTGCTTAATGAGGCCGTGAATGAGCGTGGAATCATGGGAGTTGTCATTTTCAGCCGATGGAAGGCATCCGACGTGACTCGGGCAGAAACTGGAAAACGAGGGTAACGGGTATGACGTCATTGAAAGGCAACCCAATGATTCGCCATTAAACCAAAAACCTTAGCACAGTTTACTCTGGGACTAGAATCAATTTAATTTCTTAAATTTGTTGTTTTTGGGAAATTAAAACAAATCAATGTCAATAAATGCAGAATATGAGGTACAAAATGAATCGAATGTTTTGCATGTTTTTGTACATCAATTGATTGCCTAAATTTTTTTGAGTTTTGCCAATTTATTCGGGTTTACAGTGAAGGACAAGGATTAAGGATGAATACTGCCGATCTCCAAAAGCATCATAACTCGTCAAATGATGCTTTGGGTGAGGAACAGACCTGCATTTCACTTGCTATCCACTGATCATTTCCAGATAATCTGCAATCAATGTCAGTGAGTAAATCTGCATCATGAGAAAACTTTGAAAGCAACCCGGCATGCTTGAATAAAGACTTTTGCATTTTCAACATAACATCACATTCCCTTACATAACCTCAGTGCTCATCTTCAGGGATTTTAGTTTCTATAATGGAAATTTAAATCACGTCAGTCCTATTTATTATTATTATGCGCTTTCAGAACCAAGTTCAATGCAATCGCTTCTCTTTCCTTCTCAGCTCACTGATAAACATGACAAGTAAATGAGTTATTAATGAACTGTATTCTGTCATTCATTTGCATAAGACTGTGGACAGTTTCTTTTCACTTAGAAAACGAAAGCAACGTTTCTTAATTTCCTTGCAAATGAAACTGATGTAACAAAGGCAAGTTCCAAGAAATCATCTGCTCGTTTCTATATGACGTCCATCACCATGCATAGTGTGCACTTGAGTTTATGAAGGCAAAAGAGGCGATTGGATAAATGGACAGTATGTGACCCCTTCACAGTGTTAAAAGGAAGGCTATGTGGACCCATTAATTGGACATTTTTTAAATTCTAAGTACAAGTATTATAAATCAGTATTGCAATGGCTTGCTTAGAGAAGTATCTTAAGTGAAGCGAGATGGAAGATACTGTAAACCCTAATAAGTTGAGTCTTATGTGGCGTTCACACCGGACGCGATTTGCGCGAATAATTCGCGCTTATCGCGCGAAGGTGGACGCTTGAACATTTTGAGTTTACTCGCTTCATTCGCGCGTGAAATTCGCGTGACAACTACACAACTGACGCGAATTCGCATCATGGGAGGGGCTTCTGCCCTATATGAGCCTATATGAGCCAGCTCGTCTCGGTCACTTGACGTCTTTTCTGTAAAAAATACTACTATTAATGCGTGACAAAACGTAGTTTAAAGACTTTTTCAGGCGATAATATAGTTGTTTAAAGCTCAAATCTGTGGTTAATTTATAAAAAGAGTGCCTATTTGAGCATTTTATCTGGCGTTTTCGGAGTTGTGAGATCCAGGCGATCAGTGACATTCCGTGCTCGTTTACCCGGCGAGACCCGCCTTTCCTCGGCTAGTCCTTCTCACATTTGCCGCTGGCTCTGGCTCTTTTTTTCTGCTCCAGTCTCGTTGTGAAATGGCTGACATAGATTTTGTTGAGAGGGTAGCTGACTGTCCGACCTCCTCACTCACTTTCTTCCAAGCAAGATCCTTTTTATTCCTGTTCCTGTAGTGATAGGATGATGTATCATACAGCTCCGGGTCTCCACATACGGCCACGATTATCTTGTCCTCCATTGTTGTTGGGATTTCTGCCTCCGCTTGTAAATGCGTCACTACTAGAGCAAGCTCGTGATTGGTTAACGCGGCGCGAAATATCCGCCAGAGTTCAGATTTTTCAACTTGAGCGATTCGCGTGAATCGCGAGTGCAAAACGCTCAATTCGCATCATTCGCGCCGCCTCAATCGCGCGAATCGCGCCGCAGAATGCCATTTCGCGTCTCTGCATTGACTTAAAATGTAAATCACTCCGGTGTGAACGCACCATTACTGATTCCTAAAATTTAATTGGCCAATGGTGCCAAACTAAATTTGTTTTATCAAGTTCACCTCATGTGGTCCTCCCACTGTATTAACTCAAATAAGTACAGATAAATTAAAAGGCAAGTATCACAGCACCAATGTAACCCCTCCTGTTCGAACCGCCCGCTCCAAGCGGGGCTCAAACACGGGTCCGCCGGCATGAGAGTCGGACGCTCTAACAAGGAGGCTAAAGGCTGCAACCTCCAGCGTCAGTCGCTAGAGCGTCTCTTGAGATCAGAGGAGTGAGGTTTACTCGCGACTAGTTGAGAGCGAACTCTCCCTAAATTCCTTTGGTCCGTAAAACCGTCTTTTCTTGCTGGTTTTTCTTTGTTGCCATGATACCCGAGGCAGCTGCATCTTGCCGTTGATGTGATCGCTGAGGGTGTTTTACTTATTTTTTTTCTCAAATAATTTAGAAATGTCCATTTAAATTGTCAAATGAATTGATCTAGTCCAGTACACACCAACAAACTCATGAAATCAAGATAATTAAGTCCTAAAGATGTATTCTCAGTTTACCTGTCAGTCAGTTCTACTAGCCTCAGTGGGCGGGTCTTGTCGGAAATGAATGACAAAGTAAGTTTGACACGTTTAGAGAGCAGAAATTATTTTAATGTACATGAAAACTCAATGATTGTCAGTACAAGGTATGATAATAGAGGGATGATGACTTTACTGTGAGAAACAATGAATGCAATTCAAATATGAAACACAAGTATAAATTGTTCTTATGTTTTTACATATACACAGGTGGTGGTGCTTTTTTTGTCCTTTCTGTGGCACTTTTACTTTAAGAATTATCCTTTTTTATTTTACTGTAGTAATATAAACTTTGTAAGTCTCAGGAATTTGATGATGTTAATGTTGTTTCAGCATTTGTTTATCAGATTGTTTTATGTCAACATTACATTTCCGTTGCTTTTTTTTGCTTTAAATGAGGCTGCAAACATGATGTTGAACCAACATTAAGGTGGAACATCGATTTGACGACATAAATTTTGCACTTGTCTTCACGTTCATTTGTTCAATTATTTTCTGACCACTGGGAACTGAATCTCCTAATTGTCATCTTTGGCTTTTCTGAGACTTCGCCAAGTTTGCTGTGAATCTGGACTTACAGTTCGCCAATCTGCATTTACAGTTTGTCGTGAGTCTCGATTTAAAGTTCGCAGTGAACCTGGAACTACAGATCGCCAATCTGGACTTGCAGTTGGCCGTGAGTCTCGACTTACAGTTCGCCAATCTGCATTTTCAGTTTGCTGTGAATCTCTATTTACAATTCGCCGTGAATCTGGACTTACAGTTGGCCGTGATTCTGGACTTACAGTTCGCCGTGAGTCTCGACTTACAGTTCGCCAAACTGCATTTTCAGTTCGCCGTGAATCTCTATTTACAATTCGCCGTGAGTCTCGACTTACAGTTGGCCGTGAATCTGGACTTACAGTTGGCCGTGAATCTGGACTTACAGTTGGCCGTGAATCTGGACTTACAGTTGGCCGTGAGTCTCGACTTACAGTTGGCCGTGAATCTGGACTTACAGTTGGCCGTGAGTCTCGACTTACAGTTGGCCGTGAATCTGGACTTACAGTTGGCCGTGAGTCTCGACTTACAGTTGGCCGTGAATCTGGACTTACAGTTGGCCGTGAGTCTCGACTTACAGTTGGCCGTGAATCTGGACTTACAATTCGCCGTGAATCTGGACTTACAGTTGGCCGTGAGTCTCGACTTACAATTCGCCGTGAATCTGGACTTACAGTTGGCCGTGAATCTGGACTTACAGTTGGCTGTGAATCTGGACTTACAGTTGGCCGTGAATAATTTACGGGCCATGCTTTTATATCATTTTCTTTTACTTGTTGTGGTTCATTGGACTGATAGCCTCCAAACCCATTTGTGCCGTCCCCTACACCACTCTCATTATATTTCACGGAATCATCAAGTACCACATGATCGATGTTGAAGTTTGGACCTGAAGAGAGAGAACAGATACACATTCATACACATACAGGTGCTGGTCATATAATTAGAATATCATCAAAAAGTTTATTTATTTCACTAATTCCATTCAAAAAGTGAAACTTGTATATTATATTAATTCATTACACACAGACTGATATATTTCAAATGTTTATTTCTTTTAATTTTTATGATTATAATTGACAACTAAGGAAAATCCCAAATTCAGTATCTCAGAAAATTAGAATATTACTTAAAGGGATAGTTCACCCAAAAATTAAAATTAGCCCATAATTTACTCACCCTCAAGTCATCCTAGGTGTATTTGACATTCTTCTTTCAGACGAATAAAATCGGAGTTATATCACAAAAATTACGTATAAAGTAAACTTTCGGCCTTCCGTGGAAAAGTGTTGAATGTTGAAAGTGAAACTCAAGATGCTTACATGACGTCAAGACGAGCAGACCTGGTCGTGTTAGTCTTTCGATCGGCAAAGGAATTTAACAATTTTTCCATAAATTGAACAGGGAAGGTGGTTGGCCGAAAGTTTACTTTATAAAGTTTTAAATATGGATATTTTTCTTACACAAACGCATCAATTCGCTTCAGAAGGCCTTTATTAACTCCCCAAAGCCGTGTGGAGCATGTTAATCGACGGACAGATGCACTTTTTATGGACTTCAAAAACAGAGCAACTGTTACTGCTATTCTAACGCTTGGATTAGCCTGGAATTTTGTAAAATAACTCAGATTTTATTCGTCTGAAAGAAGAATGTCATATACACCTAGGATGACTTGAGGGTGAGTACATTTTTGGCTGAACTATCCCTTTAAGACCAATACAAAGAAAGGATTTTTAGAAATCTTGGCCAACTGAAAAGTATGAACATGAAAAGTATGAGCATGTACAGCACTCAATACTTTAGTTGGGGCTCCTTTTGCCTGAATTACTGCAGCAATGCGGCGTGGCATGGAGTCGATCAGTCTGTGGCACTGCTCAGGTGTTATGAGAGCCCATGATGCTCTGATAGTGGCCTTCAGCTCTTCTGCATTGTTGGGTCTGGCATATCACATCTTCCTCTTCACAATACCAGGCGATACCAGGTCAGGCGAGTTTGCTGGACAATTAAGAACAGGGATACCATGGTTTTTAAACCAGGTACTGGTTGCTTTGGCACTGTGTGCAGGTGCCAAGTCCTGTTGGAAAATGAAATCTGCATCTCCATAAAGTTGGTCAGCAACAGGAAGCATGAAGTGCTCTAAAACTTCCTGGTATACGGCTGCATTGACCTTGGACCTCAGAAAACACAGTGGACCAACACCAGCAGATGACATGACACCCCAAACCATCACTGACTGTGGAAACTTTACACTGGACCTCAAGCAACGTGGATTGTGTGCCTCTCCTCTCTTCCTCCAGACTCTGGGACCCTGATTTCCAAAGGAAATGCAAAATTGACTTCCATCAGAGAACATAACTTTGGACCACTCAGCAGCAGTCCAGTCTTTTTTGTCTTTAGCCCAGGCGAGACGCTTCTGACGCTGTCTGTTGTTCAAGAGTGGCTTGACACAAGGAATGCGACAGCTGAAACCCATGTCTTGCATACGTCTGTGCGTAGTGGATCTTGAAGCACTGACTCCAGCTCCAGTCCACTCTTTGTGAATCACATTTTTGAATGGGTTTTGTTTCACAATCCTCTCCAGGGTGCGGTTATCCCTATTGCTTGTACACTTTTTTCTACCACATCTTTTCCTTCCCTTCACCTCTCTATTAATGTGCTTGGACACAGAGCTCTGTGAACAGCCAGCCTTTTTTGCAATGACTTTTGTGTCTTGCCCTCCATGTGCAAGGTGTGAATGGCCGTCTTTTGGACAACTGTCAAGTCAGCAGTCTTCCCCATGATTGTGTAGCCTACAGAACTAGACTGAGAGAGCATTTAAAGGCCTTTGCAGGTGTTTTGAGTTCATTAGCTGATTAGAGTGTGGCACCAGGTGTCTTCAATATTGAACCTTTTCACAATATTCTAATTTTCTGAGATTCTGAATTTGGGATTTTCCTTAGTTGTCAGTTATAATCATCAAAATTAAAACAAATAAACATTTGAAATAGATCAGTCTGTGTGTAATGAATGAATATAATATAGTTTAACTTTTTGAATGGAATAAGTGAAATAAATAAACTTTTGATGATATTCTAATTATATGACCAGCACCTGTACATTAAGACAAATAACACTGAAATCATTATTGAACTCGATCATACTCACTTTTGCCAACATTGTCCTGGATCTTCTGTAAGACATTGAGCTTCAGGTTGGTCAGGTGATCAGTGAAAGTGTCCGACACACTTAGACTGAGGACTGGATCTGGAAGGTTAAACTGGGCTCTGAAACAACATTCAAGTGTCAGAGATGATGATCACCGGAAAAAAATCCGTTCATTTTTAATGATAAAGTTTACAAGCAGTTTAATTCATAAAATGTAACTGAATGAATGAATGGGTTAGTTCAAACTAAATCCATAAAATGATGGGGACCTCCAAAAGGTTCTATATATGAACAGGGGCCATCACTATGATAACCCCCTCCCCCCCAGTTTATTATACAAATAAGTTTTTTTTTTTTAAATCTAGAATTTCGAGATTAAAGTAAAAATATTTCCACTCTATTCTCAAAATATTTCCACTCTATTCTCAAAATATTTCCACTTTATTCTTGATATATTTTGACTTTAATCTCGAAATTCTAGATTTTTTTTTTTTTTACTTTGCGGTTCAGGGCTTCCGTACATCTCAAATACTAAAATAAATTAAACATTTTTAAAGTCTATGGTTTTTGCATAATTCTTGAGTTTGATTGAGTGTGTTAGGCAATTAGGTGTCAGACTGTCTCATGCCTGTGAGTCCATGAAGTGTTTGCCTATTCACTTAGCCTACAATTAGCAGTTGTGTGAAAGATAAACAGCAGCGATGCAAAATTCTATAAAAAGGACGTTTAAAAACTCGCATTGAGGCGGGAGAGAACCCATCCATCAGACTGAAAGTAACGGTAAGACTTATCAATTCCAAGCGCAGGTCCATTCTGTAAGGCCGGGACCTCGCCATAAGGAACTCTCAGTAAAGATAGTGTAGGGGTAAGGTGTGGGGCATGAAGTTGACGCAATTCGACCTGAGGTTCGAATCCACCTTTTGCTGAACTCGCTCTACTTCCTTTTCCCATCACTTATCAGATCAAAAAGGTGTTTATTTTCAACAAAAAATGAAAATATTCGGAAAAAAGTTGAGATAAAGTGTCTAACTTGTGTGTGTTGTAACCGCTGCTCATGTTCTGTATGTGGAAAGGTTGTAGCTACAGTTTTGGGTTATGTTGACAGTGACTGGGCATGTTCGTGACTGAGACGTGCTAGTTTTACAAGGTGTGGTCTTCAATTTATTTTTTCAGTAGGATCAAAGAAAATAAGGTTGAAATGACCTGAATACTTCGTAATAATAATCCGTCCGTAATTTGTAATTTGCGGGTGGGACATGTATGCCCTCACCACTGCACAATCTCCATACCAAGGCCACTGATATGAAGAGTCTGGCAGAACCCTTTAAGATTATATATAGAACCTTCTCTTGTAAAAGTGTGATGAAGCACAGAGAGAAACAGACACAAACCTTTGCAATGTGGCCTTAAAGTTCTGTAAAGAGAAAAAGAAAAGAAATGCAAATTATTCAGCAAAACTGAGTTTGGTTTAAATCTCTGAAATTGACGGTCATATGATGAATAATGAAGATTGATGGACACCTGCAGGAATGAAACATCTTCAGCCTTCATCTGCTTCTCGATGTCTCTGATTGTGCTGCTGAGAGATGAGATCTGTCTGCTCGTCTCCTCAATCTTCTCCTTCATCTTCTGACTCTTCTGCTCCTCTTCCTCTCTCAGCGCTGTTATTCTGAACGTTTCTTCATCATGTAGAAGTTGGTGAAGTTCATCGAACACTTCTTGAATCTGCGTCTCTGTGCGTTGAGCGTTAATCTGAAATTAAACAACAATATTGGCCAAACTAGATCTACATCAGTATCTAAACTTCCAGAATTGCTTTAATCACATTGTTTATTTCAAACCTTAATATCGTCAGCAGTTTTACGCTGATTCTGTTCACAATCCACAAATATTCTCAGTTCCTCCTCTAAGCGTTCTAGTGAAGCTTTGAGTATCTCCTGAAAGAGAAAACAACAATTTGTTTTATTTACTATAGTGCAGACAGTGGAGGGAATGGATTTGCGCTGACAGATGCACTATAACTCAAAACATTTCACAACTTAAAGGATTAGTTCACTTTTAAATAAACTTTTGCTGATTATTTACTCACCCCCATGCCATCCAAGATGTCCATGTCTTTCTGCAGTCGAAAATAAATTAAGGTTTTGGATGAAAACAGTCCAGGATTTTTCTCCATATAATGGACTTCAATGGGCTCCAAACGGTTCAAGGTCCAAATGACAGTTTCAGTGCAGCTTCAAAGGGCTTTAAACGACACCAGACGATGAATAAGGGTCTTATCTAGCCAAACGATCAGTTTCTGTGAGAAACCGAGCAGTATTTATGCTATTATTTTACCTCTTATCAGACGAACGTGATCATCTCTGAGCTCAGCCCTAACTTCCGCTAAGTGAGGTCAAATACAAGCGTGGTCATAGATGTATACGTAGAAGCCTCATTAGCGCCTGCACGGATCAGTAGAATGAGGCATCTACGATCGATATATCTATGACCACACTCATATTTGACCTCACTTAGCGGAAGTTATGGCGGAGCTCAGAGATGATCACGTTCGTCTGAAAAGAGGTAAAATAAAAGCATTAATACTGCTCGGTTTCTCACAAAAACTGATCGTTTCGCTGGATAAGACCCTTATTCATCGTCTGGTGTCCTTTAAAGCCCTTTGAAGCTGCACTGAAACTGTCATTTGGATCTTGAACCGTTTGGAGCCCATTGAAGTCCATTATATGGAGAAAAACCCTGGACTGTTTTCATCCAAAACCTTAATTTATTTTCGACTGCAGAAAGAAAGACATGGACATCTTGGATGACATGGGGGTGAGTAAATAATCAGCAAAAGTTTATTTAAAAGTGAACTAATCCTTTAATCTGATGCTGCACTAAACTGAAATATTAAATGCAAGCATTAGATAATTTAGTGTCTAAAGAAAAATAGCCTACTTTTTTCATGTCAGTTAAAATTACTGTAATGCAGAAAAAAAATATTTGACTCATTATCTGTAACGTAGTAAGGAGAGATGGATCCAAAACGCCGTGAATTTTATTAACAAAACAAATTAAATATGAAGAACAGATCCAGGAACAGAATGGGCTCAAACATTACATCCAAGAAGGACAGGACTCGACAAGAAACACAATTTCAAATGTAAACATAAAATTTGCAGTTTAACAATCCGATTTTGGAAGGGATATTTAATCAAATGTTTTGAATAATTGATCTGACCTTATTATCCGCGGCAGCTTCATCGATGGGACAGAATCTGTGGTCGGTGTGTTTTCTGGAGTCTCGACACACCACACACACGGGCTGTTGATCATCCAGACAGAAGAGTTTGAGCTGCTCTTGATGAACACTGCACACGGTTCCAGATGAAGATCTCTGTCTTCTCTCCTGTAGGAAACTCTCACACAGGTTCCTCAAAGCCAGATTTAACGGAGGATCGTCATTTGAAGATGTTTTTCGGCAAAGCGGACATTCTTTAAGTGTTTTATTTTCCCAAGCCCTCTGAATACAGACTGAACAAAAACTGTGGCTGCACGACAGGAGAACAGGATTTATAAAAATGTCACAGCACACCGGACAAGAGAAATCCTCCTCAGCAGAAGAGCTGGACGCCATTTTACAACCTCAATGTAAAGTAAGTTTCACTTTCAGTTAAACCTTTAGAGAGAGGCTACCGATGGCAAGTTAGCCAATCAGATTTAAGCTTATATCAATCGGCCAATCATAATCGCGTGAGGGCGGGCCCACCTGGCGGTATGTCATCAGCTTTCGACCACAGTTCAAACTTAAAGCTACACTGTGTAACTTTTTATTCTTAGCTAAAAACACTTAGTTCTTTCAAAAATATATGTGCTCATTAATGTATATTTACTTCTTTCAAGTATTCTCGTAAGTTTATAATATGCCATTGAAAATACATACGGGTAAGGGGTTCGAATGGGGGTCGCCATGTTGCCCCTCCATCTTGAAAATACATTAGCCAAAGAGGGACATACCCGTAAATTCAAGCTTCACCTTTCGTGTTTTAAAGGGTTAGTTCACCCAAAAATGAAAATGATGTCATTAATTACTCACCCTCATGTCGTTCGACACCCGTAAGACATTCGTTCATCTTCGGAACACAAATGAAAATATTTTTGTTGAAAGCTGAGGGCTGAGAAAGGCCTCTATTGACATTCAGTACATTTACACTCACAAGACCCATAAAAGGCACTAAAAACGTCGTTACAAAGTCCATCTCACTACAGTGGCTCTACAATCATTTTACGAAGGGACGACAATAGTTTTTGTGCGAAAAAAAAATCGAAATAACGGCTATATTCTACAAGTTCTTGTCTTCCTTGTCGGCCTCTGCCATGAAACTCACGAAGCACCACGACGCATGCGCGAGAATATGACGTAGCGCCGGCGTTCGGGAATCCATGAAATGCACACTTTAGTCCCATTTTGAGCTCTACGCCGAGACCTAAAGCACGATCAATGTAGAATTCAACAGCTTAGATACGGCGCGTCTTCCTCTGCTCGTTGTAAACAAATCTGGGTCACGTGTCCGAACGCTGGTTCTGCGTCATATTCTCGCGCATGCGTCGTGGTACTTCGTGAGTTCACGGCAGAGGCCGACAAGGAAGACAAGAACTTGTAGAATAAAGTCGCACAAAAACTATTGTCGTCGATTCATAAAATTATTGTAGAGCCACTGTAGAGAGATGGACTTTGTAACGACGTTTTTAGTGCCTTTTATGGGTCTTGTGAGTGTAAATGTACTGAATGTCAATGGAGGCCTTTCTCAGCATCAGCTTTCAACAAAAATATCTTCATTTGTGTTCCGAAGATGAACGAATGCCTTACGGGTGTCGAACGACATGAGGGTGAGTAATTAATGACATCATTTTCATTTTTGGGTGAACTAGCCCTTTAACACTCGATGGCACCGTGTCGAATGTGAAGAGGGGGATTGCTTGAGACTGCTATATGAAAACCTGAAAGCCTTTTTGAAAGTCTGTTGCTGATGGAGGATCACTCTTATTCTCGAGGATATGTAACAGAGTCGCCAAGGAAGAGAAAAATAGAATTAAGACGGCAATACAACAAGACAAAGGTGAATATTGGAGTGGCCTTTCCAAGATGGAAAGAGCTCATGAGGAGCAACGATTTTAAAAAGGACGCCGACTTGCCTGCTTTCTTCTCGACAGGTAACGTTAATTCAGCCTATTTGTGTATATTGTAAATTAAATAACTGCAAATTATAATAGTTTTCTAAACTCACTTGAAGGAACACTAATGGATGAGGTCGAACTGGAAGCCGTGTTAATCTTGGACTAAATCGGCCACCGTAGGAGTTAAAACGAAATCGGAAATGGGAGGAACAGAAACTAATATTTACTGGATGGTCATATACCTTTTCACCGCTAGATGGGGGAAAATATCACACAGTGTAGCTTTAAGTATGGATTCTTATGTTTACTTCATAAAGAATGATTCATGTGCATACCATATATGTCTCGTACTATTTTCGCACTAAGAGCAGTCACAGCAGTGTGTTTGTACCACACATTCAACTAATTTATGTAGCCTAATGAAGTGCATACATCGGAGACCATGTACGTTTCATCTATGCTTTGTTTTAAGCGTCATATATATGTTGTTTTATTGTTTCAGATTTCCAAGACAGATGATGTATGAAGTTGCAGAGACAACCCGTTTCCTGACCTTACCGTTCCTACTGCAATTCTTTCAAAACAGTCATGTTGCAAGCCATCCATTTTGACTGTTGTTTCAAGAAGAGGTCATGCATTGTTACTGTATTAATGTACACACTCAAGCAATAAAGCCCTGAAAAAACAATAATAAAGAGGTAGTGTGTGAAAAAAAAGTGAGGAAAAATTGACTTGTTTGTCGTTTCTTTATTGTTAACATTTCATATGAAGAATAAACGCCAAATTAAAAATAACCATTTATGACAGAACCCTAACCCTTCATTCATAATAAAAATATAAGATTATTGTTTTATATAAGTTACAGAGAACAATGTTGTGAATAATACCCAAATTACAATGAGCTTGATTATTAACAGATCAAGATAATTATTTAAAAAGAACAATTTATGACAGAACCATATTCCAAATGAATAAATATCAATTACATTTAGATTTAATATCATTAATTATACTTTTCATAACAGAGAACAATGTTGTACAAAACACCCAAATTCTATCTGAGCTTGATTATTGTCACAGGTTATCATAATTTATAAGATGAATAAGAACTAAATTAAAGAAATAATTCATGACAAGAACCACATGAATTATGTGTGCCTCAGTTATCGACTGTAATACGGTAATATTGTTAAACTGTTCCTCTTGTTGCTAGAACAACACTGTAATAGATTATAAGATAATAAACATAACATTTTAATTTTTCTTCTCAAATCAATATTTCATGCCCCCATCATTTATGTGGTGAAAATCTATGCATGTACGTGATACAAAATGTACATTATCACTTTAAGTCACCATGAACTCAAAATAGACAATTCTTATTTTTTATGGAATATTGCAGTAAAAACTTCCCCTCCCTCTTGCTGTGACATCACTTCTCTGATGATGAGGGCGGGGCAACCTGTCACTCACATGAGATCCACCAATAGCAAACCACAACCATCCAATCAATTCCCCACAGACAAAATCAAGCCCCGCCCTACATTTGTTCTTGTTTGTGAAGCGTTTCACTCGGATATAAGGCACAGCAGGGGGAAAGACAAGAGCAACTTTTGTTTCAGGCCGACTTAATATGTCCATCTTGTTTGAACTTGTCTGTTCCACTATACGCTTGCTTGGAACAGTTTTTCTTTGCAGAAGCTTTGCATTTATTGAGCTAATAAAATAATTCCACTCAACTATCTTCTGTGGCAAGTAGCCATGTAATAATACAAAGAGTAAGTGCTGTAAAATAATATAAACTGCTGGTCCATACAAAAAAACTTCTCGGCCTGTCGGCCATTTTCAACAAACAAACAATGATTCAAAGAGCTGATATGGTAATCATAAAAAGCTTATTTCTAACTTCTGCAGTATATGCTTCATATCTGATCATATTTTATTTCTGTGACCTTGAATATATGTAATTTCAGAAATTTGTATATATGTAATTTCTTTAATAAATGCAGAATATACTATAAGGTACAAAGTAAAACCTTTTTTTTATTCAAAGTTATAAATAAAGAATATATTGGAGTAGGTTTTACAAGAACACACTATTTCAGTATTTCTACCTCAAAACTTAATTTAATTCAATGTGTTACTTACCACTTTGTTCTGTTTGTGAAATTTAGTAGCAATTTCTGAAAATTTTTAAACCAAAATTTTTATAACATATTGTAATGTTACATATTTTTATATATGTGATTTGTTTATTCATAAAATAGTATAAACTGCTAGTACATAAAAAATAGTTTTTGGCTGTTGGCATAAGAGACAACAAACCTTCACTGATTCAGAATTGATTAAAAAAAAACATTTTTTAAATGCAAACTTGTATGTCAAACTTCTATGCTTAAAGGCACAGTATGTAAGTTTCACCCCTAGAGGTCGCTTTTTCAAAACAATAACAAAGACGTAGCTTGATGAGGCCGTGAATGAGCGTGGAATCATGGGAGTTGTAGTCTTCAAATCCACAGCCGATGGAAAGTAATCCGACGGGACTCGGGCAGAAATCATGTTCATGTATGAGCTAATGTATTAAAGATTAATAACGTTACTATGCTATGAAGCCGAGAGCCTGGGACATTATACGTTTTATGCAGTTTTTATTGTGCTTATATGCCGCAGTTGGCCCCTGACGCTCCTTTCGTTTCGTTGTTTAGGTTTATTTTACAATTAAAGTTGTTTAATGTTCGCCTCCTTCCCTGAACTTGACCTTTGTTACAGTTATGTTTGATCACTTAAATTAACATTATTTTATTTTATTCTAATGAAACAGCTGTAAGTGCTGAATTACTACTCATACAGGTCACTTTATTTAAATACATTTTAATTGTGGGGTGAGGCAGCACTGTTCTACTTGGTCAAAGTAATCATACTAAAATACATTTGAGTGTTTTGAAAGTTGTTATAATGTTACATAATATATAACAATAAGATATAATATTTAACAATTCATTTTCTGTTGATAAATGTATCCAAACTGCTCACCTGTCTAATTAAACACATAATATATTAAAGCATATTTGGTGTTTCCATCTTTCTATGGAAGTAAAACTGGAAATCGAGGGTAACCCGGGTATGACTTCATTGAAAGGCAACGCAATGATGCGCCATTACACCAAAAATCTTAAATATTGGGTGCAGTTTACTCTGTGACTAGACTAAATATAATTTCTTAAATTTGTAGTTTTTGGGAAATTAAAAGAAAATAATGTCAATAAATGCAGAATATGAGGTACAAAATAAAAAAAATATTTAACATGTTTTTTCAGGTTTTTTTGTAAATCAAAAAGTCAATGTATTACTTGTTTTTTCTTAGTAATTGTTTGTTAAATTTACTAGCGATTTCTGAGTTTAAATCGTTTCTAAAAAAATGTTTTAATTCAATGTAGGCCATTTATCATTTTTATAACATATTTTACTGTTACATACTTGTACTTTAGTGTTTTAGGTTCAGCGTTTTATGGTCTCTACTGTGTCTAGAATCGGATTATGGGCCCTGCTATGATTATAGTCCCCCCTGGACCTATATGATGCCCCAAAACTTTGGCCGTCCCCCTGGAACATGGGCCCCCCCTGGAATTGCGGCCCCCCTCTGGAACTCTGGGCACCCCTGTGATTATGGCCCCCCCTGGACCTATATGATCCCTCAAAACTTTGACCATTCCCCTGAAACTCTTGCCCACCCTGGAAATCTGGGCCCCCCAGGAACTGTGGCCCCCCTCTGGAACTCTTATGGCCCCCATTTGATCTATGTGATCCCCCATAACAGTTGCCATCCCCATGGAACTCTGGGGCCCCCTGGAACTGTGGCCCCCCCCCTGTTATTACGCCCCCCCCTGTAATTATGCCCACCCCTGTAATTACGCCCACCCCTGTTGTCCCCTTTAGAGATGGGGGCCCCCCTGACACTGAGGTCCCCGCTGGTACTCTCAATCTTCTGTAACACAGTCAGCTTCAGGTCCCTCATGTATTTTGTGCCATCGATCAGCAATTCTGAAATATTCCCTGGATCTGGTGGGCTATTTTCGGCACTGTAAAAAAAAAGAAAAGAAAAAAGCATTGGGTCAGAAATGCTGATCGTTCAGAACCCCAGAGTTTAGAAGAGAAACACAACAGACCTTTGCAACGTAGTCTTGAAGTTCTGTAAATAGAGGGGAAAAAATCATTCAGCAAAACCAAATGTAATTTTTATCTCTAAAAATGACGATATGTTTCCCTTTATGAATAATTCATATTGAAACTGTCACCTTTAAGAATGAATCATCTTCAGCCCTCATCTGCTCCTCGATGTCTCTGATTTTCCATGTGAGAGATACAATCTGTTTGCTCGTCTTCACAGTCTTCTCCATTATCATCTGACACTTCTGCTTCTCTTCCTCTCTCAGTGCTGTTATTCTGGTCGCTTCTTCATTGCGTAGAAGCTCGTGAAGTTCCTCAACCTCCTTTGTGATCTTCTCCTCTGTACCTTGAGTTTCATTCTGAAAATTAACAAAGATATAAAGGCCCAAACTAGATCTATATAAAATCTAGATTAGCCTAAATCATGTTTATTTCAAACCTTAATAAGATCAGCAGTTTGGTCCAAAGTCAGTTTAAAATTATCAAATGTTCCCAGTTTCTCCTTTAAGCGTTGCAGTGAATCTCTCAGTTTCTCCTGAAAGAGAACAACAAAATTAGTGTCTCGCTTTTATTATTATCGATTGATTTTATATCTATAGTATAGATGATTAAGGGTGAATATCTCTGGAGGGAGGGGTCAAAATTAATTGAAACCTGTGACACCTGTTCAATGCCTAATTGACTGATGCAATTTTAAATGTCACGTATGCTGTAACCCCTCCTGTTCAAACCGCCCGCTCCAAGCGGGACTCGAACCCGAGTCCGCCAGCATGAGTTGGAGGCTCTAACAAGAAGGCTAAAGGCTGCAACCCCTAATGTCAGTCGCTAGAGCGTCTCTTGAGACCAGAGGAGTGAGGTTTACTCGCACAGCGGGTAACTGGTTGCAGCGATGAGAGTTTAGGCAGGATATAATCACCGAATTTAAAGGGTTAGTTCACTTCAAAATTTAATTTTCCTGATAATTTATTCACCCCCATGTCTTTCTTTCTTCAGTGGAAAAGAAATTAAGTTTGAGGAAAACATTCCAGGATTTCTCTCCACATAATGGACTTCAGTGGCAACCAACGGTTGAAGGTCCAAATCAATGCAGTTTCAAAGGAAGGGCTTCAGAGGCTCTGCACGATCCCAGACGAGGAATAGGGTCTTACATGGGCGTCGGAAGCAAAAAAAATGTGGGTGGGTCCTCAGAATTTTTTTTACTGGAGTAGATGCCAATAAGTACAAATATATCGCTTTGCTTACTAAGCGAATAGGTCGGAAAGACAAAGTTACGGGAATCACCATATCATTGAGAGCGGCAGTAGTGTAGGGGTAAGACGCTCGGCATCTAGTTTTGACACAAGTCGACCCGCGGTTCGAATCCGCCTTTCGCCGAGTTCAATCTTCTTCCTTTTCCCATCACACATCAGATCGGAAAGGCATTTATTTTCAATAAAAATGACGAAAATATTAGAAAAGTGGAAATAAAGCGTCTAACATGTGTTTAATAATAAGTGTTTATCGATTAGGGGTAGGTAAACACACATGTGCTGAATGTTAGAGACGATAAAAGTGAGTGGGTCCAATATCATTGATCGTAAAAAGTGGGTGGGTCTTGTCCCACATACATACAATGGTTCCGACGCCACAGGGGTCTTATCGAGCCAAACCATCAGCCATTTTCTAAAAAAAAATAAACATTTATATACTTTTTAACCACAAATGAGCGACTTCGGTGTTGTCATTCTTTGCGGCGTGTGACGTCATCACGTCGGAAAGGTCACATGTGACACATGTGGAAGTAACGACCCAGTGCGGAAAAACTAGTCCGACATCGTTGTTTTACCTTTATTTTTGTAAAGGCCGTTTGATTTAGTCTTTGCACATTTGTTTTAACACTGGGTCGGTACTTCCACCTACGTCACGGGCGTACCCTTTCCGACGTGATGACGTCGTGTAAAAGCAGAACACCGAAGTTGAGCAATTTAGGTTAAAAAGAATAAAAATGTTTATTTTTGTTGAAAATGTCCGATGGTTTGTCTAGATAAGACCCTATTCCTCGTCTGGGATCGAGAAGAGCCTCTGAATCCCTTCCTTTGAAACTGCATTGATTTGGACCTTCAACCGTTGGTTGCCATTGAAGTCCATTATGTGGAGAAAAATCCTGGAATGTTTTCCTCTAGAAACTTAATTTCTTTTCCACTGAAGAAAAAAAGACATGAACATCTTGGATGAGATGGGGACAAGTAAAATATCAGGAAATGTTCATTTTGAAGTGAACTAATCATTTAAGCCAAAAATTACAAACATGCAGAACAGGAAACCGCAGGTGTAAAACAACCAATTAAAGGGTTACTTCATCGATTTAGCATTAGGCTCTGTATCAATAGAAATCCGGTAGTATATCTGAATGATCATGCCCCGAGGCTTTTTGGCCAGAGGTTAGAGACTACAGCCAGTAGAAGGAGCTAGTTCTGAATGTTTTCAACCTGACCACAGGGTGGGATCACACTCACAGAATGTAAGACACAGACGGCCGCTTGGGCATTCACAGTGGTCGGAGCAACGCAAGTGTTTTCAATGAATTTCTATGAAAGTTAAGCTTCCATAGGCATGAACTGAAAACGTGCCAGAGTGGATACACGCCGTGAATGAATGACAATGCGGCCGTGAATGAATGCCAGTGAAAAAAATGCTCATTTTAGTTTTGTTTAAAATTAGTGCCAGTTCGGGGGTGTTGTGAGATTGTCTATTGTCCATGTGAAGCTACCGTAGTTGGGGTAGCCTAACCACTGGGTTGCTTGAATTGTGGGTTCATGAAAACAACAACAAAACGGTACAATGACAAACTTACTTAAATAGGCACATTTCGCTTTGAAACCAAATCTTCCGCGATCATCTGGTCTGTCAGCTGTTTGCTCTCATAATGAATGAAATCTGACTCCTGCTGTGTTTGTGCTTCGACTCTCGCTCGGCTCACGCTGTATTGAACAGACATGTTCAGTTTTTAATTGTAGTGTCTGTTCTCTAACTGAACTAAATTATTTTATTACCATAAAAATCTAAATGACGGTGGGGTGGTGCCGCGGTGGGCAAATGATGTAACCGGTAGGCGGGGCTTGGGAGTGGCCTCATAGGGCAGCGGCCTCTGGGAGTTATTGGCCCGGTTTCACAGACAGGGCTTAGACTAAGCCAGGATTAGGCCTTAGTTCAATTAGGACATTTAAGTAACTTTTATAAACGTGCCCAAGAAAAAAAACATTACTGGTGTGCATCTTGAGACAAAACAATGCCACTGACATATTTTAAGATTTGTCAGTGCAAGATTCTTTCAGTTAAAACAGCTCAAACATGCATTTTAGTCTAGGATTAGCTTAAGCATTGTCTGTGAAACCGGGGGATTGTCTTTCATCCATGAGCCAAAAATAAATTTTCTGGCTTTTCTCTGTCTAGAAAGCACCAAATTCTAAAGAAATGTCACATTTCTACTACATGACCCAGTTTAAATACACCTTCACATGAAGTACCCCTTTAAACAGCAACAAGAACGGACTCAAGCTGAGGGCTATAAGGGATCCACCTGCTCCTTGATAGTTACTCTATGGCAACACATGAAAACATGCTAAGAAACCATGAGAACAGAAAGGAAACAATAAGCTACAAACTAATAGTCCAGGAAAACAAAACTGAATGCTACATTCAACCACTCCCTGTAACACAATCTGATAATAGCAGAAATAAAAATATCCGTTTCACAATTCAGTAAAAGAATGTTTTGATTATATTCACAGATCTTATTTAGGCAGTGAAATATTTAAAGACAATGAGCAAATGAATGTGCGTGTTCTTTGGTTTCAGGACATGCATAAACCTCAAAACATACCGTTTCAATGTTCAATTTGTATATCTGTCATTGTGAACATTATCAAAATATTTTGAACATCATTGATCTGACCTTATTGTTGTGCACAGCTTCCTCTAGGGGACAGAATCTGTGGTTGGTGTGTGTTTTGGAGTCTCGACACACCACACACACAGGCTGTTGATCATCCAGACAGAAGAGTTTGAGCTTCTCTTTGTGAACGCCGCAGACGGTTTCAGCTTCAGATGAAGATCTCTACCTTCTCTCCTGTTGGAAAGTCTCGCACAGGTTCCTCAAAGCCAGATTTACTGGAGGATCACCAATTCGAGATATATCTCTGCAAATGGGGCATTCCTTCCTTCCTTTACTTTCCCAAAATGACTGAATGCACTCTGAACAGATGCTGTGACTACAGGGCAGAACAACAGGATTTACAAAAAAGTCCAAGCACACGGGACAAGTGAAGTCCTCCTCAGAAAAACCTTCAGATGCCATTTTGCAGGTCAAAAAGCAATCTCCAAAGTTTGACTTTAGGCTAACCAGGTTTTAAGATTCACATCCACAGAAGGGAAAATGAGCATACAAAGCTGAGCTTCAGGTAATATATGAACCAGAACAGCAGATTAGCAGGTGTGTCTTGTTCTTTATAAAGTAGGAGGAGCTCAATTTTACACAAACAAATGTGTTATTTCTGTTCTGTATATGTACAATGCAGATAAACTGGATCCACAAAGGGGCCACTGCTTTCAACTAAAACAGAAAAAGTTCACGCTTTGGCCGTTCATTTACGTGACAACGGCGTTTTGGGGTCCTGAAAATGTAAACTTTATTGAAAAACGACACCGTTATCATCTACATGTAAAGTACAAAAACACGAAATTGTGCAAATGGTGACGTCATGGGCATATGTATTGCGTGTTCAGTCTATAGGTGCGTAGTGTTTCTTTACAAAGTGATATCGCCACCTACTGGCCTGACAGCAGAATACAGCGATTTTAGTATTTTCTGTGTGAACGGGGATTGTTTTGACAACGTTGTCGTCTGTTCATGAAAAACGCAAAGGAAAAACGAGATTCACAGTTGGACATTTTAGAGATCACATGACTTTTTAGTAAATAAATACTAATTCGAATAATAATTTTAATTATAAATAATAAATTCGAATAAAAATCTTTATTGACCATAATATGAGCCCTTTTTTGTTTTTCTAGATGTTTTGGTTTTAGGCCCCGTCCACACGGAGATGCGTTTAGCTGTATACGTTAAAATTTTGTATCGTAATCAGAGTTTCGTCCAAACGGATCCGGCATTTTGAGAGCATGAAACCGATGTTTTTTGAAAGCGGGTCCCAGAGTGGAAAAATCTGAAAACGACACCCTTGCGTTTTCATGTGAACAGCCGATCCGTATATTTTGTGAAACGGTGAGGTCATCACACCACGTCCTGCGCGGGAAAGACTAAAAGGGATACAGCGACGGGCACTGGGCATGCGCACATGAATATTGCACCATTTAATTACTGTATTTGCATTAGGGTGTAATAAAACACATCTGGTAAGTAGATGCACATTTATTGAATTATTTTATAGTGAGATTTTGCCTCACTTCCGATCGTTGCTGTACCCCTTCTAGCCACAACTCTTCTTCTCCGGTTTTAGTGTATTTCTGTGGCAGAATTACAGCACCACATACTGGCCTGGCATGTATACTACATCGTTTTGAGTCGGTTTCATTGCTCTTGTGTATTTCTTGAAACGAGAGGGGAAAAAAGACTGGATAGGGAAAGCTCTGGCTTTGTGTGTAAGTTTAGTTTTTTTTTGTTTTTTTAAGAGAACATTTCTACTGCCTCCGATGCAGCCTGAGGTGCTGTACAAAGCAATCAATAAAAACCAAAGGAAAAACCCCACAACATTCAATTAATATTTAGTACTCTCCTGGGTCAGAGTCAAACGCCAAGCTATAAAAGTGCTTCTTCAAAGCAGTTTTAAAAGAGTTCAAACTAAGTGGGAATAGATCGGATGGCAAGCTGTAAGTTATTCCATCCCGCTATTGAAAAGGCACGATTGCCTTTTCGCTTGAGTTGGGATCGTGGTACATGGAGCAATAATTTATCTGCCAATCTCAGATTCTTTACTGGCCGGTGCGGATTAATAATATCTGACAAATAAGAGGGCGCGAGACCATTTAAAATGTAACAAATTATTAACATGGCCTTGAAGTCGATCCGAAATCTGATTTCCATTGAAGAGATTATAAAATTGGGGAGATTCTTTCCCTCTTTCTTATACCAGTCAATAGTCAAGAAGCGGCATTTTGAACCAGCTGCAATCGATTGACCAATGACTGAGAGGGTCCTAAATACACAACATTACAATAGTCCATGCAGTCTGGATGATATAAAAGCATATATAAACGGATCATCTCTGAGAGCATAGGTTTCATTTTATCTTAAATAGTAGAAACTAGTTTTCACCACAGCACTAACTTGTTTTGCAAAATTCAGCTCTGAGTCAAGAAACACACCCAGATTTTTTGCGCATGGGTGAACATTTCTAGAGCGTGGCCCAACACTCTCAGAAAAAAAGGTATAGTGGAGGTACAATTTTGTTCCTTGGAGAACAAAACGTATAACTGTACCTTTAAAAAAGGTACACAATTGGTCCTAGGGTACAATTATACCATTGTTTTCCTCTACTTAGAGCAGGGGTAGGCAAGTTCGGTCCTAGGGTGTCACTGCCCTACAGAGTTTGGCTCCAACCCTGAAAGACGTCTACAGAAGCTGTTATTGAGAATTAACTGAGGTTTAGATGTTGATTTAAAATATTTGGTCACCATTATGGTGCTCAGCGTTTCCTTTAGTTGGGCAGTTTGACTCTTGGCATTATGCGAGTTTGTGGTTTTTGTTACAGTGTTAACAAAACACATAATCTGTTCAAATCAAAAGAAGCCATAAACAAATTGTGTCATGAAGAAAAAGAATACTAAACTCACTGACTAAAAATGTTAATAAATAATATTCAAAAAAGTTTAGATATTAAGAATCAGCATATGAATCTCAACAATGGTGACATACTTAATGCTGCAATGCATGCTGGGAGCCATGAGTTTTATACTGTGGTGGCTTAGTAGGGTTGGAGCTAAACTCTGCAGGACATCAGCTCTCTAGGACTGAACTTGCCTACCCCCGACTTAAGGGTACAAAAATGTACCCTTAAGGGTACCACCCCAGAGATGACCACTTGCACCTTAAAAAGGTCAAATTTTGCAAAATTTTACCTCATCCAGATGCTTAGCAATGTTGAAACAGGACATATCAAGAGGATGTAATGGAACGTACAATTGAGTGTCATCGGGTCTGTTTTCAGGAAACATGAGATCACATGCCACTAAGGTAACATGTACAAAGAAAATAAGATAGGACTTAATATGGACCCATGTGGGAGACCAAAAAAGGAACGATTACCATTTTTTATTACCATTGGAGAGATACGAATAGATCCAGCGCAAGACCATGCCGCTAAGCCCAGCCTCCTAATGTAGACGATCTAAAAGAATACTGTGATGCATTGTATCAAAGGCGGCTGTTAGATTGAGAAGAATTCAAATAACGTGGTTACCCGAGTCCAAAATGAGAAAGTGGTCATTTGACACTTTATCATGAAGATTATGGTCTGTTAAGAATGCAGAGTGTTGAAGAAAGACAATCTTCTCCAACACTTTCAACAAAAATGCTATTGTGGAAATAGGCCGAATATTATTCAAATCAGACGGATCAAGACTTGGCTTCTTCAGAAATGGACTAATCACTGTCTGCTTAAAGCAGGATGGAATAATGCCAGTGCTCAATGAACCATCCATGATAGTTAAAACTAGCCTGACAGCCAGACCCACATCAAGATGTTGGGTCTGGGAACACACCATTGGCTGGGCTCAATCTGAGGGGCAGGATAAGCGGTTGTCTTTCAAATTCCCTCTGCACGCAATAAGATGGCGCTAACCAACCACCAACCAGAGCCGTACCCTGTCGGCAAAACTCTGAACACATTTTCCTTTCTTAAGAATGACTTCAGTGCAGTTCTTTGTTCTTTCCTCAAAGAAAAGCTTAACTTCAAGTCTTCTAGGCGAAAGCCTATTCGAAACCGCCGCAACTCTGCCGTCATTATGTTAAGCCCGCCCACCGACTCGATACACGATGTGATTTGCCTGACTAGAGTTTAGTTTTTCAAGCTCGCAAGCCAACGGAGAGTTGCTAGGCAATCCTGGCTGCAAATTACATTTGCTGCCGCTAGGGTGCGTCTAGATTTCTAGACCAAGTTAAAACACATGCCGCTTTATGTCGGTAAGGCGGCCTTTGCAATTCGGAGGCCCTTTTCAAAGAAACAGTTGGAGGACCCCATCATTCAGTCAAACGATTCGTTAAAAACGTGTAATGAAATTTATTTAGTAACGAAACATCACTTTGTTGCTTGGAGACATGCAATGGCTCTGAATTTGTTTTGAACTACCGTATTTGCGTTGACAAAATGAAAGTTACCTAACAATTATAACTTGTTTATTGAACTATTTGCAATCGTGCTGATATTCGGGAAAACAACACTCCTGTTATAAATACTAAAAACAAGAGCTCATACAAGAACATTTTTGACCTATACATTTTTATTCATTTTTATACATGTTTTGCCCCAGCCCCTGTTCATTTCCAAGATGACGGGGGAGCCGGGCTCTTTTTCGAGCCCTTCTGTTGTGAGGCCTGTTTCAAGTGAAACCGGTGAAGCATAGCAAAGGCTGCTACTGCGCATGTCTTTCTATCTGCCGTGGAACACAAAGGAAAGATGTTAGGCTTAGATGTTAACTCAACTTTAAACACTGTAAACACTAAAAATAATGAACTGGTTCGAGTAGAGCCAACTCAAATTAAACAAATTAGTTCAATCACATGAACTTTTATTAGTATTTAGAACTTTTTTTCTTTTTGAGTTCTCAAAACTGACACATTTTACATAATGTGAGTTGTTTCATTGTTTTGAGTTTTATGAATTTGTTTCTTTTAATTTAGACAAACTTAAATTTAACCGAAACTGGGCTGGGATTTCTATTTCCCATGCATGCTTTGCCATTACACTCAAAAGGAACAGTAAATGCCCAAATTAAGTGTTATATAATGTTTTTTTGCAAGATTAACATTAAGTGGGAGATTTAGTAGTGTTTAATGTTTTATGTTTAGAAGAGTTTGATTTGTTTTTGGGTTTTTTTTTTCCATCTTGTGACGAGTGGAGCATGAGCTTAGTTTGAGAACATACATACGATAAATGTATTATATTGCTGTATTCATTCAGCAAGAGCCATAATATTCTAATGAAGCATTGTGTAACCAATTAGCAAGGTGGCATTGATTGAATTAGCTAGTTAAAGCTAGCCAAGTTTTCACTACTAAAAATGTGAGATTACATGATTTTTTTTAAATAAATGTATGAATTAGCTTACTCAGACATTTTAATTGCTCTGAACTATAAATATTTGAGTACAAACTAAAAATCTGCAAGTTCTGCTTACTTAATGAATGTGTATTTAAACTGGGTCATTTATGTAGTAGAAATGTGAAATTATTTTTGAATTTGGTGCCTTCTATACTGAGAAAAGACAGAAAATGTATTTTTGTCTCATGTGGATGAAAGACAACAACTCCCAGAATGCACTTGCTTCGCTGCCCAACGAGGCCACTCCCAAAGCCACGGCTACTGGTTATCACTTTCCCACCATAACACCGCCCCCGCCGTTGTGTTGATTTTCGTTCAGTTAGAGAACAGACACTACAATTAAAAACTGAATGGTGTCTTTTCAATAAAGTGTGAGTGAGCCGAACGAAAGCCACAGCACAAACGCAGCAGGAGTGAGATTTCATTCATTACGGGAGAAGAGCTGAGTAGAGCTGGGGTAAGCGTGGCTGTCATTCACGGTTGTCCAGTCTGGCGCATTTTCAGATCATGCCTATGGAAGCTTAACTTTCATAAGAATTCACTGAAAAGTTGAAACACTCACTTTGCTCTGCACCGCTCCGTTATGAATGCCCAAGCGAGCGACCGTACGCATTTACATTCTGTGAGTGAGATCCCTTCCCTGTGGGCGGGTTGAAAACATGCGGAACAGCTCCATCTAGTGGCTGTAGTCTCTAGCCTCTGGCCAAAAAATCCTCAGATGACGCAAAATGACGTTATTTGCATCATCTGAGGATTTTTCCAGAAATAAAATGCATAATTCTCTCATCTCAGGGTGATATGAGGGGGAAAGTACAATCTTTCGAATATACTCCCGGGTTTCTACCGATACAAAGCGTAATGCCAAATCACTGAAGTTACCCTTTAAGGATGAATACTGCCAAAAAGCGGTTCTCCAAAAGCAAATCATGCAAGTCTTCAGAAGTCAAATGATGCTTTGGGTGAGGAACAGAACTGCATTTCACTTGCTATCCACTGATAATTTCCAGATAATCTGCAATCAATGTCAATGAGTAAACCTGCATCATGAGAAAACTTTGAAAGCAACCCGGAATGCTTGAATAAAGACTTTTGCATTTTCAACATAACTTTACCAAGAACAATATCACATTCCCTTACATAACCTCAGAACTCATTATTCAGGGAAATTATTCATGTCTGCATGATCCTATCAAAGCTGTTGAAAGCTGGTTTCTCCTCATTCTTGATATGGCAGGTATAGGTGTGGGATGCATAGAAATAGTTTATGTACTTTATCAGGACCAGTTTTCTTTCACTTTGAAAACGAAAGCAACGTTTCTTAATTTCCTTGCAAATGAAACTGATGTAACAAAGGCAAGTTCCAAGAAAACATCTGCTCGTTTCTCTGACGTCCATCATCATGCATGCATTTACGGTGCAATTAAGGTGTGCACTTGAGTTTATGAAGGCAAAAGAAGCGATTGGATAAATGGACAGTTTGAAAGGAAAGGAAGGTTGTGTGGACCCAAAAATTTGGACATTTCTTATGGAATTCCATTTGTGCCAAAAATAAGTCGATTGCTATTTGCTTTGTACTATACATTTGTTCTTGTCAACAGTCATTGCCCAATTGTTTAAAAAAAAAATTTTTATTCAGTTATGAGATTTCAATGATGGACAGTTTTGTTCGGTTACGGCTTTTGTTCCTTGCTGAAATTTCAAAGACCGCCTGTTTTGTTTGATTACGAGATCTCAATGACAGTCGGTTTTGTTTTGTTACAAAATCTCAATGACGGTCGCTTTCAGAGTAACAGAGTTTTGTTCAGTTACAGTTTTGTTCTCTAACGAGATTTAATAGTTAATTCTCAATAACAACTTCTGTAGACGTCTGGTTAGTAATGTGTGAAGCTGGTAATGAGACCGTTATTAAGCTCTCGAAATGAAATCATTGAAAACTCATAACCAAATTAAACCAACCAACATTGAAATCTCTAAATTGAACAATGACACTGACAAACCGACAGTCATTGACGTCTTGTATTTGAACAAAAACTTCATTGAAATTTCATAAAATTAAACAGACCATCTTTGAAATCTTGTAATGGAATACATCAGACCGTCATTGGAATGTCTTTAGTTATACTACGGGGCCGTTGAATGCTTGAATCTGATTGGCTGATGAACGTTCTGAGGTGTGCAATTATTTTCTGGGAGATGCACAGCGAACGTAGTTCCAGCAGCTCTTGACCGCATTACAGTTCCATATCACTTCGCATAGTTAACTGTAATAACGGACATTACAGGACGAAAAAACAACAATATGACAGACGATTTTCCTAGAGTAAATCTTAATATTTACGGTGAATATAAAACGTTCAACAACTGGGCGGCAGCAGTATTAGACAGTCCAGATGAAAACCAACAAACTGAAGCGGACATCAGCTTTTCTGTCTCATTACTGAAATCACACGTGCTCGCACACGCACTACAGTTTGCACTAAAGGTGTCAGTGCTGCCCTGACCATTTGATCAGTTAGCCTATATACAGTGTGTATATATATTATATTTAGTGGAGCAACTTAAAGGCTACACGTGACATTTTTTCACTAGTGAGGTAATAACAGCTGTTTAGAGACACACAGAGGCAGCCTAATTCTCTCTCGCTCTCGCTCTCGCTCTCTCGCTCTCTCGCTCTCTCTCTCTCTCTCTCTCTCTCTCATAACTGCAGTAGAATGCTATCAACGGCTCAAGCCTCCGTTAACAGCTTTAAAATGACGTTTCGGAACCAGCAAAAGAGCCGTTGGATGAGACGCGGAAGAAACAGTCCTACTCACAATAGCGCTTTAAGTACAAAAAACGGACGAATCCCTTTAAATATATCTTCGGATCGATGTCTTGAGGTGTGGTAACCGTAGTATGAGCGGAATAATTGACTCCGGGGCGTTCAATTATTAGAATAATAATGCACACTCCGCTTCGCGTCGTGACCGCATCACCACCTCGGGTGTGCATTATTGTTCTAATAATTGAACGGCCCGTCGTCAATTATTCCTTACGTAACAAAATCAACTGTTTTTGAAATCTCATAACCGAACGAAACAGTTACGAGATCTCTGAACTCTTGCAATCAAACTAAACCAACCGACATTGAAATCTCGAAATTGAACAATACCGACTGACACTTATAAGATTTCAATGACAGTAGGTTTGTCAGTGTAAGTCGGTATTGTTCAATTTCAAGATTTCAATGTTAGTCGGTTTTGTTCGGTTATGAGATTTCATTGATGGTCGGTTTTGTTCAAGGCAATTCAGTTTTGTTACCTAATGATATTTCAATAATGGTCGGTTTTGTTTGGTTACAAGAATTCAATGACGATCGGTTTTGTTCTGTTACGAGATCTCAATGATAGTTGGTTTTGTTCTTTTATAAGATTTCAATGACAGTAGGTTTGTCAAAGAACAAAACTAACCATCATTGAGATCTCGTAACAGAACAAAACTGACCATCATTGAACTGTTATAATGGGGGGAAAAAACTAATGGTCTTCAACAAAATGAAGCCAGTCGTCATTGAAATCTTGTAACAGAACAAAACCAACTGTCATTGAAATATCATTAGGTAACAAAACCAAATGGCCTTGAACAATACCAACCGTGATTAAAATCTCGTAACCGTACAAAACCGACCATCATTGAAATCTCGCAACAGAACAAAACCAACTGTCAATGAAATGTTATTAGGTAACAAAACCGAATGGCCTCAAACAAAACAAAGCCAATCGTCATTGAAATCTCGTAACCGACTGAAACAACCATCTTTAAAATCTCATACTGTAAAGAAACTGACTGTCATTGAAAACTCGTAACCGGACAAAAATGTCCATCATTAAAATATCATAATCGAACAAAACTGATCGTCACTTAAATCTTGTAACCAAACAAAACGGACCATCATTGAACCGTTATAATGGGAAAAAAAGAACCAAATGGTCTTCAACAAAATCAAGCAGATCGTCATTGAAACCTCGTAACCGAACAAAACCAACTGTCATTGAAATATCATTAGGTAACAAAACTGAATGGTCTTGAACAAAACCAACCGTGATTAAAATCTCGTAACCGAACAAAACCGACCATCTTTGAAATATTATAACAAAACCGAATGGCCTTCAGCAAAACAAAACTGATCGTCATTGAAATCTCATAACCGAACAAAACCAACCATTGAGATCTTGTAACAACCGTTATTAAAATCTCGTAATGAAATTAAACCGACCATCATTGGAATCTCGTAACAGAACAAAACCAACCGTCAATGAAACATCATTAGGTAACAAAACCAAATGGCCTGAAACCAAACCAATCCGTCATTTAAATCTCATAACCGAACAAAACTGACTGTAATTGAAATCTCGCAACCAGTTTTTTTTTTCGGTTATGAGATTTCAATGACGGTTGACGGTTATAACATTGCAAAGATGGTCGGTTTTGCTCGGTTACGAGATAAAACCGAATGGCCTTCAGCAAAACAAAGCTGATCGTCATTGAAATCTCATAACTGAACAAAACCAACTATCATTGAGATCTTGTAACGACCATTATTAAAATCTCATAATGAAACCAAACAAACCGTTATTGAAATCTCACAACCAGTTTTCAATGACAGTCGGTTTTGCTCGGTTATGAGATTTCAATGACGGTTGGTTTGGTTGTGTTGAAGACCATTCGGTTTTGTTATAATATTTAAATTATGGTCGGTATTGTTCAATTTCAAGATTTCCAAGTTGGTCGGTTTAGTTTGGTTGCCAGATTTCAATGACAGTCAAACTAAACCGACCAACTTTGAAATCTCGAAACTGAACAATACAGACTGACAAACATACTCTCATTGAAATATCATAAAAGAACAAAACCAACCATCATTGAGATCTCGTAACCGAACAAAACGACCCTCATTGAACTGTTAAAATGGGGGTTATAACCATTATTAAAATCTCAAAATGAAAGTGACTGTCATTGAGATCTCATATCGGAACAAAACCGACATCTTGTAAATGATTAAAGCTGAACGTCATTGAAATCTTGTAATTAAACTAAACCGACCGACATAGAAATCTCGAAATTGAACAATACCGACTGACACTGACAAACCTACTGTCATTGAAATCTTATAAAAGAACAAAACCAACCATCATTGAGATCTCGTAACGGAACAAAGCCGACCGTTATTAAAGCAGCACTAGGTAACTTTTCAACCTTCATAATATATTTTCAAGACTCTTGTGATGATACATCGACTTACAATAGGTTGAATGACACGTCTGCCATAGCCTGACGGGGTCTGTATCGTTTTTAATCGTACTTTTAAACTTCGGGTTTCGGGTAGTAACCCGAGAAAAAAAAGAACTACAAAATTCGACTGCTTTACGGCATATATGTCACTTCCACCATCACCCCCACTTCCTTAAATTCGGACTTGCGAGGGTAAACCTATGTGTAAACGGCGTGTACAAGTTTGGTAGGGGCTACATTCTCGCAAGTAAATACATAAGACGTACAAAATCATATTTTAGGATACTGTAACGCGTGTGTCCGGGTGAAAAATACGGATAGCTCACTCAACGCAACTGAAGTCGATGCAAACACGGAGGCGATTGACATCAAATAGCCCGCACTTTATTCCCCGCGGAACCCCCACAAGAGTCCGGCACAAACTCCACTTCCGTCCACAGCATTACCCACCAAAACAAAAATAAATTAATGTTTGCAACAGAAGACAGAAAATAATCCGCACACATGGGAGCTCGAGGCGCAGTGCACACACACACACACACGCACAGAACGCGCTCCAACCGGGGCGAACGCTCTTAAAGGGGCCACACTATTTTCCTACTCGTTACAATACCTAACATGTCTGTGATATTGTTTATTTGTCTTGCCTCAAGCTATAATGCAAATCGACTTTTCAAATTTGAAGATTCATCTATGGTAGCTTGATATTATATTGACGATATATGTTATTACCTACCACTCAAACATTGAATTGAAGTATCATATAGATTCTGTAAAACGGTAACCAATAGACTAGACTACTATAATGACGCTGGCTTGTTAACGTGAGCATCGCGATCATTTGGCGTTTGAAAAAAAATTAAACCCATGAAATTATATTCATATGACATGCTGAAACATATGCCACTGTACCTGGGATGAAGACATTTCACACACGACTCAAGCAGAACACCTGCATGTGAACTCCTGCAGTGTTCAGGGCTATCATAGCTGTCATGTCAACAAATGCACGTGCTATATGCATCCCCTAATGTAGGATGACAGCGTTTACGACAGTAGTAGAGGACAATACTGTTTCCCAACTGTAGGGGGAGCCCGAGAGCAAAAGTTACCTAGTGCTGCTTTAAAATCTCAAAACGAAAGCGACTGTCATTGAGATCTCATATGGAAACAAAACAGGCATTTTGTAACTCAACAAAGCTGAACGTCATTGAAATCTCGTAAAGGAACAAAACCAATTTCATTAAAAAATAAAATAAAACAGACCATCTTTGAAATCTCGTAAAGGTGCAAAACTGACAGTCATTGAAATCTTGTAATGGAATACATCAGACCATCATTGGAATGTCGTTAGGTAACAAAACCAAATGCCTTTGAACAAAACCAACCTTTTTGAAATCTCGTAACAGCGCAAAACCGAACATCATTGAAATCTCGGAATTGAACAATACTGACACTGACAAGCCTACTGTCATTGAAATCTTATAAAAGAACAAAACCAACCAACCATCATTGAGATCTCGTAACGGAACAAAGCCGACCATTTTTAAAACCTTGTAGTAAATTTAAACCAACTTTCACCGAGATCTCGTAACAGAAAAAAACTGAATGGCCTTGAACAAAACCAACAGTCAATGAAATCTCATAACCGAACAAAACCAACAATTATTGAAATATCGTAACTGAACAAAAATGTCCATCATTGAAATCTCAACCAAACAAAACTGACTGTCATTAAAATCTTGTAACAGAACAAAGCCAACTTTTATTGAAATCTCATAACTGAATAAAACCGACTGTCTTTGAAATCTCATACTGTAAAGAAACGGACTGTGATTGAAATCTCGTAACTGAACAAAAATGTCCATCGTTGAAATCTCATAATCGAACAAAACTGACCATCACTGAAATCTCGCAACCAAACTAAACCGACCGACATTGAAATCTCGAAATTGAACAATGACACTGACAAACCTACTGTCATTGAGATCTCATAACAGAACAAAGCTGACCATCATTGAAGTCTTGTAACCAAAATCAAACCAACCTTCACCGAAACCTTGTAAAATGAACAAAAACTATTTAATTCAAATTTCATAACAAAGTGAAACAGACCATCTTTGAGATCTTGTAAAGGAGCAAAACTGACCATCATTGAAATCTCGTAATCAGAGGTGGAAAGTCCAGGGATCAGATATTAAAAGTCCTGCCATATTTTTATTCCACCCATGAACTCAGTCAGCTTATTTCACTAATTAACTCTACCTCCTGGCTGAAAAACTGTGCTACTTAACAAAATACCAAGCAGGACTTTTTATCTTCTGAACCTGGACTTTCCACCTCTGTTCAAGTCTCTGCTGCCCTGTGGTGGACAACTTGAGACACTGACAATCAGATAAACGTTGTGACTCGTGACTGCCCAGCCAGCACAGCCATGTGGGGCCCAGATGGGTTTGACCTGGGCTGTCTAACTGGGGCCCAGTCAGTTTTGTCCTCAGTTTCCATGGAGGTGCCACATGGGCTAGCCCAGATTAAATAAAATCGAAGTATGCACACTACAGGCTGTTAAAGTGAAGAATGATGAAATGTTATTCTGACTCGGCGAAATGACTCAGAATCATGTTGTGGGGTAAATCGAGCCAGAGTTTTAACTTACCCCACCATAAGGCACCATTGACATTCATTTAAACTAATTGATTAATAATTTATAAACTGCTTGTGTGTAATCAATTAAGGATATATTAATTATATAAATAAATTTTAAAAATGTAATTATTAAAGCCAGACTTTTTTTTATCATATAGTGACCTTTAATTTGGGGCACTTCGCTCCAAGACCGACGGAAACGGAAAAGTTATGATTTTCTAGGCCTGGTTAGGAACTATACTCTCATTCCTGCGTAATGATCAAGGAACTTTGCTGCTGTACGGGTGCAGCGGCGCAATATTACACAGCACCTGAAAATAGTCCCCAGCATGCTCCCTGTGCAAGCAGGTTGTCACGGTGCTGCGTTATATCATTGCTAGGGAAAAAAAAAAGAAAAAAAAAAAAAAACTTCACATTTTCTGTCAGACTTAGCACACGATGCAACTAAAGAAGAGTCCAGTTTTAAATAGGAAAAATATAGAAACTCGTTGGTCATTTTTTTGAGCGAGATGCTAACGGTCTAATCAGATTCAATGATGTATGCTAAGCTATGCTAAAAGTGCTGCCTCCAGACCCGGAGATCGGCTGAATGTATCCAAAAACTATAAAACTCAACGGTTTAACTCTAGGAGAGCTGGAAAATGAGCCTATTTTCATGAAAAGTGGAGTGTTCCTTTAATAAAAATGATTCTAAACAGGACCAAATCAGGGTTCTTTGGCTTGTAACAATAGCAGAACCCATTTGGTGCCAAATAGAACACTTTTTATGAGGTTCCATACAGAACCATGCTTTAAAAAAAAAAAGTGTTAAGCCGCGTTTCCACCGAAATTACCCGGAACAATTTGTACCAGGAACTTTTTCCCACCAGACCTGCTACTGTCTGCGTTTCCACTGCGGTCTAAAGTACCATGAAGATTAGGCAAATTAGTCCAGTGATGTAGGACTGTGCACGACTGCTCCTCCCAGTCAGAGACGGACAGTAATCATTTTTGTGCGATACTGTCTGCAACAATAACAAGTATGGAGGAGATTAAAGCAGTGCTGCTTTTGTTAGTTATGTATTGGTTTACTAAAGATGTAATTAACAAAAAGGCGGAAAAGAGACAATCACTGATACTAAAGCATATTCCGAAAGCTCGTAACGCTAGATTTAAAATAAGACATATGTTATTATCAGCTATTACAGACATTGACCGTGAGATGGCTCAGACGAACGCACACCATCGGACAGAAAGAGCAAGACTGATATTTACTGAACGCTTGAGTTCAACCAATCAGCATGTTTAGCGCCCAAGTCCCACCCCTGAAAGTTCCGGAACTTTGAAAAAGCACTACCTCGAGAGCAGGGCCGTTTGAGTCTCTAACGTCATCACCGGCGGCCATCTTGTCACAGGCAGGGCTCTGTGGTACCTGATGTAAGACGAGTGACCTGCATGAACATAAATACTCTTATCTCGCTGAAATCTTGACGGACATACAAATGGTTTGGTTTCTTACAAACGTTATTAACGTGGCTATAATTATAGATGCTTGAACAAGTTATGAATAATTTTTCATAAGTATGCAGTGTCATAACTACATCTCTGACGTTTATAACAACCCAAAAAGTTTGAAAATCGGTAGAAAATTAAGCAAGTTATGGTTATTTAAAAAGTGCAAGCACCTGAAAACATGTTACGAGTGAACGAGCTGCCTGTGACAAGATGGCCGCCAGGTGCGGAAGTCGACCTCCATTGGCCAGCAGCGCGCACAAGACATCTAGCCTTTATTATGGATATCTATGGTTTGGAGGGGGAAATATTTAGCCGGAACTTCATTTAGACCCCGGTGTCTGCGGTCGAAACACACCGAGTACCACCCCAAAGTTCCTAGTTCCTGGGGAAAGTTCCTGCGGTGGAAACGTGGCTAGTAGGCTACCTTAATGGTGTTATAACTAACCATTTTAATAATAATTTATTTTCATTAGTATATAAGAATATTCATATCTATATTTTTATTAATATTGTCTTTTTGGTCTTTTTGGGTTTAACAAAAATAATTTATTAATAAAAAACAACGTGTCAATTAGGTACTTTTACAATATGGTTCTAAATAAAACTTTTGTAAAGAACCATCTTTTTTTTTTTAGAGAGTGTAATAAAATAACCAGTGATAGTTTCTTTGTAAATAAGTTTAAGTGTTATGTCAGTAAATGATAAAGCTTTTACCTGTTAGATGGTAGACCTGCACTCCCGCAGGACTATAGTTGGAACTAGGGCTGCACGATTAATCGAAATCGAACCGCAATCGCGATTTGGCTTATGTGCGATTATGAAAGGCTGCGATTTTAATGAAATAAAGAAACGCCCAGCGTGTCAGTGAAGAGCGGCTCTGTGATCAGATAAACACTGCTCTGTCTGAAAGCACTGCAAGTCGCTTAACATGCGTTTGAAAAAGCAACATGCGTCAAATACTTAAATACTCTATTTTTAATAATGGAAATGTTATTGTAATAGTAATATTTCTTATTTAGTTAAATATTTTTATTTAGCAATAATAATAGGCCTAACCATAATTATTCATAATATAATATATAGTAGTCATAATAGTCATAATATATAAACAAAATGTTATACACACACACACACACACACACACACACTTTTCAATTGTAAAAAATAAATGAATAAAAATTGCATTTAAATCGCACTTTTAACCAGAATAATCGCAATTAGAAATGTTCCCCAAATCGTGCAGCCCTAGTTGGAACCAATGCAACAGAGCGTTTGATGGCCGAGAGCAAAATAAAAATGATAAATTGTCGATTAGGGGAGCGGGGCTCAACCGGGGTTAGTTGTAACGCGCATGTTTTAACCCTTTTCACCAGAGCCGGCGCCAGAGCAGATCTACTGGAGGGGCATTGGGTCATCGGCAGGGGGGCACTGCCGTGTGATAAATATTTTGATGCAGTTGCGACATTATACTCCAACACAGCGAAACAATTTTTATTATTATAAATTATTATTATTAATATTAATATTAATTATTATTAATTATTATTATTATTATTACTCACTGCCAGGATTCCAGTTTTGGATGGGCCAGAGTCCCTTAAATTAAAAACGTTATCAAATCACTGTTTAACCTAATAAAAATGACTGACTAATATACTGTTATATTGTCTGTGCTTACATAATAGAGATTTTAATAGCTTGATGCCCTTTAAATATTTTGTTGCATTGTAAAAAAAAATTCGGACCTGTCCGCGATCGCTCTCTGTGGTTCTGCCCAAAGAAGAGCACTTTGGAATCTCCATTGCGCAGGCTGTGCTTTAGCACATCTCTCTAGAAGGCCAATAGACTGTAAAAGTGGTCAGAATATTCCCGCAAAATAAAGTTTAGTTTTGCTTGTATAACATGAGCCTGAATATTTGACAATTCTGTTTATTTGTGTTAAGGAAACAGGAAAACATAGGCTATGCATGTCAATCCATTCCCGACGATCTCGGTTTGCTTCGTATTTATTAAATATACAGACAATTAACGTTAAATAAAAAATAACGTTATAAGCTACTATTTAAACATAGACTAACTATGAAACTAAATAAAGACCCTCTGTCCGACGAAAGCGCCCGCGCAGTTTTTCCTTTATGAAATCGGAAACAACTGGCACTCCATAATTTTTTAGCCATACAGATAAGTGCAAGATATCATTATAAACTATAAACTGTCTACTTTTATTTGTGTACACTCAACACCAACAAAGGCCGTGGACTCAGGGAAAAGATTATTTTGCACTCCACTCCAAACGCTGTCTTTATTAAAAAACTATTTTAAAACAATTGTTTATTAAACGCAAAGTTTTTCATTTAAAAAGCATTTCAAAATTAACTTCATATTTCCAACAAACGAAATTCCGAGTGGTAAAAAAAAAAAACAACAACTTTGAGTTAGCCTACCACCATGCAAATGAAACATTTCGCCCTTCTCTTCTCTGGCGGAGACTACCCGACAGGGGAGGTAGCCTAATTAACTAAATGTTCTAAATAAATATGCACATAGCCTATTGATGAATAATAATAATAAACAAATACACAACTTATAATAAACTAAAATATTCTACAACACATATAGCCCAATGCCATAAATGACGGAGTAGGCTATTTTAAGTTGTTACACTTTCACAGTCTACTTTAATAACATATCTCGTTATTACAAAAAAAAACAAAAAAAAAATTGTGGAAAAAATATGTAGGGCTATGATGTGGCAGATGCGCGTCACCGTATCGATCATTCCGACGCAGACAGAAGACAAAGTGTTTGTTATTAAACTCAAGACAACAGAATTACAGGAATAATGGTTCTAAACTAAGAAATGCCACAATTTATCCAGACCTTGAAGCAGATCTGAGGGAGAAAAACACAAACACCTCATATGTACATAACAGTGGCGGATCTAGAGGTCTTGGCAAGAGGTCTTGGCAGGGTGGCAGGGGTAGACGGTACATGGAAATCAATATGTGAAAACCTCTGGTTATCCTTGTATTACATTACACTGTAGGGCCATGTAGCTAATAAGTAGCCTATATAACAAATATAAAATCAGAAAGATTTAATCACATGCACACACATGTTTAGACTACTTAATCCTATTGTATTTGTTATTTCCCCAGTTGGTTTCATTGCTGTGATATCTGAGAGGAATTGGATTTAATAGGACTGCTTAGCTAAATCAAATGTAAAAAAAAAAAAATAATTGCATCACAATAAGTGTATTGTGATTGTCACTAACATTTTAGTAACAACTGAATTATATTAGGTTTAGTGACAACATGTTACAGTGTTTACATGGTACAATTTCTGGTAAGCTACGTTTTTTGTTATTTCAATTCAATTAAATTATCGTGATTTGATTTAATATTGACTCATTTGGATAAATATTAGGCACACAAGATGTACCTAATCTCAAGAAAAAACAACTCACCTAATGCTGTAAACATAGAGAGAGCCCAGCTGGCAGTGTTATTTAAGGTTAAAAATTACTCGAATTACATACAATGCGTTTTTTTTAATTATATTAACAACTTTATTTAATGATATAAATAAAAATATAATAAATATGTAATATGGTACATTACACATATTTAGCAAAATACTCTCTATAGCTCTTTTTTTCTAGCCAACTAATGTGCTATAGTCTATTATGGTCATTAAATGGCTTTCCTGAGGAAAATGTTATGTGACATAATTGTTCTCCAGTTGTTTTATTGACCCCTTTGTTAGATTGATTGGTCGATATTTTGTATGAGGAATATACATTTAGGTAAGTTGTAGGCTACTGTTTCTTTCAACATTGTTCATTCGTGTTTATTTAGCCTAGCTAGAGATGATCGGTCCACGTGCAGCTAGGGATCTGTCACATAACATTTACAAGCGCCAAAACGGCATTTATTGTTTGAATTTCGTAATAAAAGTGACAGAATCTGAGAGCTGAGATTTTTTTTTTTCTATCATAAGTAACCTGCTCTGTCTAGTCTGTCGGTCTCCGTGTCCTCTTTGCTTCGCGATTTTTCTGTGCGTGAGAAAATGTATGTGTGGCGTGAGAGCGTGAAAAGTGTCAATTGCATGTGTCTCACGGTGAATGCGTGAGATTTGGCAGTTATGGATACAATATTTTTATATGTTCTTGTCTTTACTAAAATCAAAATTAGGCTAATCAAAGGGAAGAGTGCTCTTACGATTCACAACCGCTGATTTTGGCTAACGTAATAGACTCGCTGTTTTTGCTGATGCTGAATCGTCTTTAGCATACAATACATTCATTACAAATGTAATTTCAAGTTAAACGTGTGTTTAAACTACACCTGGGGAAACTCACTTCACCTTCAGGGGCTCTGGGGCAGCTCAGTCTCTCCAGTCGATTTCAGGGCCGTGCAGAGACCGTTGGAGGGGCAGGTGCTCAAAGTATAAAAGGGGCACATGGAACAAGGCTTTTAATCGGGCTGTGCTCAAAATATCAATACAGCAATATATTGTGACGCATTCCTTTCTGATACGCGTTCCGATACGGATGTTTCTGTATTGATATGGTAGCAAATGCTTTGATGCAGTTTTGAAAAAGAAAGAGAATAAAAAAGACCATTTAAAGGTTAAAAGTAAAAAAAAAAATTTATTGGCACCTATTAATAACTCTGGGATTAGAAACTGTTATACTTATGATTCAGTTATACAGAATAGTAAAGAACAGCTGTTATAGTAAACTGTAGGACATGGTCATTATTCAAAATCAACGTGGACCGTTTCGTACAGTACAGAATAGTTTTATTTAATGCCATGTCAGTATCTGTGGCTATTTTCATGGCAAAAACTGAATTACAAATATACAAGAGTTACATTTATCCAATAAAAATAAAAACCAAGCAAACAAAAAAAAAAAAAAAAATCACAGCAATCTTATACAAGATTTTTAACATTAACGTCTAAAAAATTTCTGGTAAAATCTTAAAATCTTAAATTCCTAAATAAATCCTTTAGTGGGTTTGCTGCCTTTGCTGTTGTTGTTGCTGCTGATGCTGCTGGAGTATATCTGAGACTATAGAAATTAAAACAAGCATATGAGATATATTAGCTGATTAAACAATTGTTATGTGACCATGACAAGATGTAAAGATTGCTGAAAGTGTTTGTAACTCGCTCACTGTGCTGCAACTGCTGCCAAGGCTGACTGCTACAAGAAGAGGGAGATGTTCATATAGGCTGCTGCACACCAAGAGCTGTGGAGAGAAAATAAGATATCAGATTCAGAAAAGCATCTGAGAAAGAAACAATAGGGGGAACGGATGAGGGCCATGGCAGGGGTAAGAGTGAAACAGAAAAAACTATATAGACAGTGATCATGATTTCATATATTGCATTGTGACTCTGAGATGTAGTTGGATTTTGATTATGTCTAATCAAAAATATAAATAAAGAAACTAAAATGTGTGTGTTCATTCTGTCGGCACCTACTTAAAACAATCTTTATATAATCCCATTATAATAAATGTTATATTTACCTGTGGCCTTCCCTGTTAGACATATACAGAAAACGTAAACGTTAACATAACACCTTTCTGAACTGCACAAATAATAAACTAAATACAGATGAATTATGATTAAAGCTACACTTTTCTCTGTGATGAACATTATTGACATGAACATGATTGAATCCTGTTCTGAATTGATATATTTTTTTAATGATAATAAAAACAGATATAGGCTAATTCAGAGGACGAAAAATCAGTATATTACCAGTGTTGGAATACGTTTTTTAAATAAATACTGGAATAAAACTAATAGTTTAAAGTATAAACAGTTTTTAGTAAAATAACATAAAAAGACAAGACTGTGTAACTCTACGCCAGTGAAACTTCTCTCCCTCACAGCAAACTAATGTTAACGTTACTTCTACAGGCTACACATACAGGAAACAGCAATATAAACAACAGCTCCATGCTCTCTCCACGTCGTTCTTGTGAAATAATACAAAATAATAAGTAAACAAACACTTACCAGCAGCCGCGGTATTGAAGAATCCTCTCCTGTCAGTCCACTAGGCACTGGCGCGCGCGTGAGCGGCGCGTGAGAGATGAGGTCGTCGGGTGAAAGGTCATCATCATGTGATTCATTTTATTCACGGATAAATTATTATTCATTAATTTTACTAATAGTTAGATTGGGCAGGCCTTCACAAAAGGGCCTTTAATGACATATATATATATTTAAAAAAAAATTTTTGCCTTGACAAAAAGGGCACTTTGGGCATCAAGGGGCAAAGAGGCAGGTGCTCAAGCACCCTCCGCCCCCCCCCCTCTGCACGTGCCTGGTCGATTTGTAGGGCGACCGCACCGCAGCAGACTCGCTGTGTGTGAGCCAGACTGAGCGAACGCCGCTGCGGCCGCTCTGCACGTTTGAATCAGGGACGTAGCTAAGTATTAGAGGTGCGGGGGGAGGGGTATTTTATGCATTTTAATTTTAATACATTTAAAAAAATGAATAAATGGTTTACTTTTGGTAAATGTATTGGACATACTGGCGGGTTGTTTTTACAAGTACAGTTTTTGGATTATCAAAGTTAGGGGGGCAGCTGGGGGGGCAAGGCTCTAGAGTGGGGGGGCACCTGCCCCCCCTTGCCCCCCTGTAGATCCGCCCCTGGTACATAAGCCTACCAACATCCATGGCATAATATTTGGAATGATTTATTGCGAGAGGAAAAAAAAAAGTTTTAGTCGCACAACATTGTTTAATGGAAACTGTCATTTCGCAATAGTTTTTTTTATTGAAATTTAGAAAGTAATCGCAAAAGTTTTTGCACAAATCTGTAATGGAAATGCGGCTACCCGCAAATGCCCCACCACAGCGCCGACACTGCTTTCCACACATGCCAGAATGACACTTAGTGTATACTAGTTGCTATATCAACATTATTTAGAGAATAAAATAGCCAAAATACAAAAAAAAACAATTATCTGGAACATATTACTGAACATGTAGGCTATTTAACCATAGCAAAAGTAAATTTCTTACGTTTAGTTTCATCTGTTTTTTGTGTTTATTTAAAATAAGACAAGTCCGATATTATTTTAATCTTATCTCTGTTATTTAACAGTTGAGATGGTTCTTTAATGCTGACCGCGATTCAAACCCCAGTTGCGCAGATGAGGTGCGCTGTAGCACTGCGTTACAATGAGCCCCTAGTAGAAATATGCCATTATATTCTACACTTTTATGAATTCTTTTGAGAAACCACCAGAAAAGGGTGAATAATGACAGAGTTAATGTTCAGGTTTTATTATTACGTTTTGAACTGCTGTATAGCTGTTTTTATGATGTGTTTGTAGTCAAACTCAAATGCTTATATTTTTAATGATAAAAAAAGCCATTATTTTATTTTAAAAAGTTAATAATTGTATTTTGTTGACAAAATATTTTAGTTCGTCTTGTATATATATATTTTTTTGATTATATCAGGTAACATTTTAAGCTGTTCTTTGGTCATGTTACATTGTGACCCACCACATGTTACCTATGGGACATGTTGTCACATTTCACTTCCATTCTTTCAGGGTAAATCAAGAAAAAAAAAAAAAAAAAAAGTAGCACTGTATTAATTAAACAAAACCACAATTGTACTAGACATGTGTGCAATTAATGTGGGAAATAAATACTCTGAACCCCGAGTGGATTTACACAAACTGAGAAAGTCAAAAGGTTGTGCCCCGCTCTCCCCTACACAAAAACAACAAAAGATGATTTACTTGAAGCAATTTCATGGACGTTCAGAAGAAGAAAAAAAATCTATTTCTCCGGGCTTTTGTAGGCGGAAGAGGGACAAAATGAATGTTGCGGGCGGGAGAAGGCATCTTTGCTGGAGCGGGACAGAAACCCGCGGGAGTTGGACTGAAATCAGTCCCTCGCAGGTCTACTCCAAGATTTACTCAGTGAAACTACTTTGAGGTAGATCCTTTGTGGCTTTTGTTCTTCTTACTCTGAATCACTTGCTCACCTATTCTTTTACTGTGAGGTTACGTCGAAATTTGGGTTTGATATAGGCTAGTTTGGCAGTAAACATGGAGATAATTCCTCCAGTTACCCAACAAGACGTCCCATTTAAAATAAAGTGTGATTTTAATTCACCCTTCACATGTTGTAAAGTGCTTTATTGGTGGGCAAATCATTGTAAGTGGGGGAAAAGCCCTCCTGTTTATGCGAATTTGTTAAAAAGGTTCCACAGCTTCAATAAAAATAAATCTGAAACTTTGTTTCTCTTTGTCAACATATTTTATTTTAGCACATTTTTCTTTGATGTCAAAACCGGCTACCTGTTTGTCTTCATCCTTGTTCTTTTTTTATTTTATTATTATTATTATTATTATTATTATTATTATTATTATTATTATTATTATTATTATTATTATTATTATTTTTTTAATTCCTTCTCAAATTCAAACTGTGTCACAATGGAAGGGTCTTCCATTGATGGTTGTTCCCTGTCCCCGTAAATCCTGCATGGTTTCTCCCGGGTTCTCCCTTCCTCATGCTGTGAGTCTTTAAAGGAGAACTTGGACCGGGGTTTCATTTGTTTGACTTCTTGCAGTGGTCCTTTTCTGGACTGATAGCCTCCAAGCAGATTTGTGCCGTTCCCTCCACCCTGAAAACGCTTGTGTTCATTACTCTTCACTGAAATCAACAAATGGGAAACGAGAATGATGAGCTGAAAAGAGAGAGAACAGATAAACACTCAAACACTTACATTAACACAAATAACCACTGGAATCACTGTTGAATTGTCATACTCACTTTTGCCAACATTGTCCTGCATCTTCTGTAAGACATTGAGCTTCAGGTTGGTCAGGTGATCTGTGGCCGTCACACTTAGACTGAGGACTGGAAGTGGAAGGCTAAACTGGGCTCTGAAACATTCAGGGGTCAAAAATGATGGTGGTTTGAGTTCAGAAGCACAGAGAGAAACAGACACAAACCTTTTCAATGTGGCCTTAAAGTTCTGTAAAGAGAAAAAGAAATGCCAATTATTCAGCAAAACTGAGTTTGGTTCAAATCTCTGAAACTGACGTTCATATCATGAATAATGAAGATTGATGGACACCTGCAGGAATGAAACATCTTCAGTCTTCATCTGCTCCTCGATGTCTCTGATTGTGCTTCTGAGAGATGAGATCTGTCTGCTCGTCTCCTCAATCTTCTCCTTCATCTTCTTTCTTTTCTGCCCCTCTTCCTCTCTCAGCGCTGTTATTCTGAACATTTCTTCATCATGTAGAAGTTGGTGAAGTTCATTGAACACTTCTTGAATCTGTGTCTCTGTGCGTTGAGCGTTAATCTGAAATTGAACAGCAATATTGGCCAAACTAGATCTACATCAGTGTCTAAACTTCCAGAATTGCTTTAATCTCATTGTTTATTTCAAACCTTAATATCTTCAGCAGTGTCACACAGATTCTGTTCACAATCCACATATATTCCCAGTTCCTCCTGTAGGTCTTCCAGTGAAGCTTTCAGTATCTCCTGAAAGAAAACTTTCTTTAAACTTGTATTTAATAGTAGCCTACAGACAGTGGAGGGAATGGATCGGTGTTGGTGCACCATAAGGTAGGGTGAATACTGGTAAAGTGGGACAGTTAAGCTTTATAATTTCTATATTTATATGTATATGCTTCCATTAATAATAATAATTAAAAAACAAATCAACACTGAGCTTATCATAAGCAATATATAGGTTCTGTGGCCATGACATCACCTCCAGGGGTGTGGCTTACCATATTCAACAAACTTGCTGTGAATCAGGATGTTAAGTAAAATGACATAACATTCTGAGGTGAATAATATTAAGGTTATAAAATAAACTCATGGATCGTTTGTAATCGTTATACATGTTATGAGATGTAATGGTGAATCAAATAAATAAAAATCACATTTAATATTAATCTAGTTTTTTTAAGTGCAATTTTGCCAATAGCGTATTGTTAAACTGGGACAGGATATTACTGGCAAACTGGTACAGCCATAAATAATTTTAATGGGGAAATTTAGTTCCCTTTTTATATTCACCTCTCACAAATTTAGTAAGCTAGCTAGATATTTCAACAAAGACTGATTCAACTTCCACATTCTCTTACATTCAACATTTTATACATTGCCTTAAACCAACGACTGCCACAAAAACAAACAAGAAAGATGGAGGGTACAAGCTCGGATGGCCAGGACATTTGCGATATTTGTAAAGCCAAATTTGGTGATGAAAATGAACCCAAGACGACAGGATTGGATGTGCATTATTTGCGAGGACTGGTTTTATGAGACGTGTGGCGAGGAGAATGGCATCATTGAAGACGGGGAGGCATTTACTTGCACTGGCTGTATTGACGAGACTAACTGTAGAAAAAACAAATGAAATTAGCCTATATAAGATGATATGTTCATGAAGGTTCCTCTTTTTTTAAATGTAAATTGTATATGAAATAAATTAAACCCAATGCAAAACATTGCGGACCAGTCCTTCCAGAAAAATGCGGCTTTTTTTTGTGATTGTTGTGGGCAAAAATCCTTGATTATGCGGCATGTTTTCTTAAAAAATACGATGGAAAATGCGGGATATTTATGCGATGAAATTGCGGGAACTTGCAAAAACTGCGGTTTGATGAAAAAAAGCACTACATCACAGAAAGTGCTGGGAATATTTAAGTTCCCATCTTGTTTCCCATTCATGTTTTACAGAGGTAGCTACACAAAACAGACATTTGAGTGCTTCCAATGCACAAAGTGCAATCTCTTAAACGGTTAGTTCATCCAAAAATGTTAATTCTGTCATTAATGACGTCCCCTCATGTCATTGGACACCCGTAACACCTCCGTTCGTCTCTAAATAACGACTTGTATAGTGATGACCGATTTCAAAACACAGCATCATGATGCTATGAATCAGTGAGTCGATTCATGATTCGGATCGCGTGTCAAACTGCTGAAATACGTGACTTTGGCGATCCGAACCGCTGAATCGACTCATTGATTCATAACGCTTCAAAGCTTCATGATGCTGTGTTTTGAAATCGGTCATCACACCGGGAAACTGCTTTGCTCTTTTGCTGTTATTTTTGTTGGCAAATGGGAGTTTGCGCTTCATCATGGTTTCACTGATATCTATGGTTTCTCCATGGGGGTTTGCAGCTTTTCGATGACGTTCACGTCGGGTAATTACGTCACTTCAAAACGTTCCCATGGTAATAGGCTGAAATGGTGGCTCTTGTGTGAAGTAAACGAACATTTTTCAACTTTCTGCTAATATATATATATATATATATATATATATGACTTTTTTTGCAAAGAAAATTTGGGGATTATGAAATCATCCTAGCCCCGCATATTTTGCACGCAGAAATAGGCAATTTATGTGGCGAAAGTGCGGCGTATTTGAAAAAATGCGGCCCCCGCATAAATATGCGGACTTTGGCTGATTATGCGTTAAATCACGCGATCGCATAATCACGTTTTTCTGGAGGGACTGGTGGACAGGCGAAAGGGAGGGGGTGAAACTGCTGTCCCTTAAAAAAAAGTGATGTTTATTATTTGTTGTTTATATTGTTATCGTGCATTGAATTTATTAGGCCTACACTTGAATAATAATGTAATGTGTTTGAGTGGAGTGTCCCAGTTTGACAGTAACGCCTGGGAAAATGTGGTTTGGGGTCAATGTGTGTTTAAGGAAGACTCATCCATCCTGTTTAATGTTTCTTTCTTTTATTCTGTATAGTAGAGCTCGTATGCTAGGCTATTTTAAATACTATCAAATGAGGGGCTAAGACATTCGGATCATAAAATTATGCAGAAGGTAAATTATCAGAACGTGTCCCACTTTACCAGTATTCACCCTACATTTTACAACTTAATCTGATGCGCTAAACTAAACATCAGATAATGTAGTTTAGGCAAAAAATAAATCCGTAAGAGAACCGAAAAAGTACTGGCAGCTCATTGCCTGGATATTGTCCAGCAATGCAACACCTGTAAAAAAAAAAAAGAAAAAAAAAAAAAAGTAGCCTACGGAAGAATTACGTTTAATTTATACAGTACATTGTGCCCTATTTTTTTACGGATTTTACGGAGTGTGCGAGTGATGACATCGTTGTTGATATCAAGCATTAAAAAAAAAAAAAAAAAAAAAAAGTATTAGTGGAAATGAAATTCCTGATATCATAAGTATTTTAATTAGCGAAAATTGAACTGTTGATAAATAACATCCATATGCCATACTCGTGCCGGATTTGATATCGTGTATCCAGAGATTGTCAAAAGCATCTATATCGATATCAAGAGGATTTAGTATTTCCAATTTCCGCATTTGATAATAATAATAATAATAATTTATTATTATTATTATTAACTTTAAATTGATATTACAAATCATTTGCCCCACAAAAAATTCCATGGAGTAATTTTAATTTTAGGAGTAAATTTAAATTATGCATTAGAATTGCATTCATATTTTCAGTCCATTTGAGGACTGAACTTAATGTGATTGATATTTGTCAGTCACTCGTAAATGAATTAAGTTATGTATACACAGCAAAATGCCCATGATAAATCATGTCCACATTGCGAAGCATTTTTGAAGTTAATGAGATAATTGAGCATTAAAGATGAACACCGCGGAAATAAGCGAACAAAAACAAGCGAAAACAGGTTAAACAATTGAGTCTTTAATGCAGCAAGAAAGAAAACGAAAAGGGGGAGATCTTTAAGTTCAGCGGTCAACTAGCTGCAATTTAGCGGTTACTTACCTCCAAAAAACAGATTACCCACATCTTCTGTTGTGAATTCTTTGTTTTATCTCTTATTTTCCGTAACTTAACACATTAACAGGGTATTTGTTGGGGGGGATATTTCGAAAACTTGGTGGGGCAGCATTATTTCGAAGTGTTGGTTGGTCAATTTTTTTGATTTATAGGTTTTGGTGTGGCAAATTTTCCTGCAAGAAAAATAAATGTAGGATTGTTTATTGCGCCAAAAGTAATTTAAGAGGAACTTTAATACAGTTCAAGTCACATGATGTTTGTTAACAGAGACCACAAGACATGATAATTGAATTTACACAAGAGTTCAAAAGTTGACATATGCTTGATTCTTAATGGTGCGTGTTGTTATCTGAATCAAAAGCTGCGAACATTCACTGATGCTCAAGGCAATACAACACATTAAGAGCAAGAGGGTGTAAACATTTAAACAGGATTTTTTTTAGTACTGCCCTGCAGAAGCTACATAAAATGCATATTTTTCCCGACGACAAATTAACTATTTTAATTTCCAATGTTGATTTTTTTTTTTGGAGGGGCACAAGGAGTATAATCTATTATATATAGCAATATGTAGACAAGCAACAATCAAACCTTGCGCGAGACCATACTAATCCCGTGCGAACAGGGCTTTAATCTGATGCGCTAAACTGAGATCAGACATCAGATCATGTCGTTTTTAGGCAGGCGAACACTTTGCGATTTCAGCAAGGCACACTGTACGAGATTGCATACGATGTACAGCCAAAGCTCACGATTTGTACCCTGGATAAGCTACATAAAATACATATGTTCCAGACGACAAATTACCAATTTAAATTTGCAATATGCTGATAATATATTTTAGAGCAAAACTATTCCATATTTTACTATGGGGGGGAAACAGGTTAAAACAGGGGGCGCACAAGGATAATCATATATATATATAATATATTATATATATATATATATATATATATATATATATATATATAGCAATATGTAGACAGGCAACGTTCAAACCTTGCACAAGAGTTATGCCAGTAAAGAAGTCTCAAACCCCAGTCAGTCATTCACGATACAGAAAGTGAAAGTAAAACCTGACGATCTTTCGGCGCACATTCTCTCAAAGGAGTGATAAAGCTACATAGACCTATGCCGATACTACTACTAATAAAATTATTATTTATTTATTATTTATTATTATTATTGAACGCTAAATCCTCTTGATATCAATAGCTTTTGACGTCATATTGCACGATAGATGATATCGCGTATCCATTTTTTAGGTTTATCGCGCATACTTCATACATAGACTAGGCCTAGTGTGAGCAGTCAAGTCGCAGCTCGATGATCGGACCATATAGTGAGGTGACACACATTAGCAACGTGGAAATGACATGGCTAGTGACTGAACATGCGGGAGCTAATCTGATAAATAGGCCTAGAAAACAGAAAATACTTTATCGTTAGGACAGCATATTTACCAATACTTACCCACATGTGGCACACAAACAGATGCCAATTATCACAATGTGTTCTGAATGACACTTCACATTTCATGACGATAAAATTTGCCTGTGTTTACACGTTAAGCGTTTTTCCTAGCGTAGAAAAAAAAAGCGATTTTTTTTTTAAACTCATTTAGAGTAAATTCAAAGTTATTATATATACCCTTACTCACACAATATACTCGTATTGTAAAAGAGGAAATTATGTAGCCTACACACAATAGGCTAGCATGGCCTGTATTCAGAAAAATTAAAATTATTTTAGACAGATTTTGCTGTGGTCAATAACGCACAAGTCTGGTCTATCAGGTAAAACCAGGTAGTATTTAGTAAAAAATGTAGAACAACTACAGTATAATTTCACTTTGAACAAGTTGCACATTACTTTCGATCCCGTCAGTTCGGACGAATATTCTGCTTTACATAGTAGGCTATATGCTATTAGTATGGGGTTTACCTAGTTTGGTCTTTTGATATCACGGTCTTGGTACATTAATTCGATACGGTAGGGATTTAAATGAAGTGAAAAGACGAGGATGTTAGCTGACAAGATGATTGATATGCCGGTTTAAAGTGAACTGATGCGTGTAACTTATGCTGCCTTCATGTGCTATCGGAATTATCGTAAATACGAGTTTCCTAGGTAAAAATTGTACATGAACGCCCTCTGATGTCATGTTTACCACTGGGAAGTTCGGAAATAATTTTGATACCCCAATTCCCGAGATGGGCGTGTCATAAGCTTTAAACATGGTGGCGGAGAGAACTACTGCTGTGGCAGGTGTGGTTTTATTGTTTTTTTTTCTTCCAAAACAGCTTGGTTGTCTTGTCTTGACATTAATGTAGTATATATTTACATGTAAGAGTAATCATATGAAGTGTATTGTATGTTTGGTACACAGCGAAAATAGCCTGCATTTGACTGAAATTACAGAATCAGCAGAAAGCGGACTATCTGGAATGTTTAGGTTGTCGGTGCATGGGAGACTACAAATGATGATGTTTTAATAAGATTTTCCCAATAAATAGGCAAGAATGACCTGGTGTCCACCATGATTCCTGTTCACTCCGACAACAAAGCACTTGAATGCAACAAGCTCGTAATCACGACTTCTAAAGTGGGAATTAGGAAATTTCCGATAGCACGTGAAGGCAGCATAGGGACAGAGAGCAACCATTATTTTATGACGTGTTAGCATGTCAACTCTTCTGCTACACACTCAAAAGTATGTAGGTCTACTTCACAAAAAGAGTAGCTGGCCTAGAACATACTTTTAGGGCGTAGCTAGTTATAGTTGCGTTGTCCCAGTTCTATCTTAAAACCAGAGACATTTATTTATTATTCTGAACATACTTCACCGATATAATTTTAAATGTAGCCCTAAACATTGTATTTATTAGCATAAATTAGCAGTTTTACAAACTGATTATATACACGTGAATAAACCCACACCAGTAGATTGTCATTGTTAACATTATGTGTCAATAATAAATTATTCAAAATTATTGATATTTAATCAAATATCTGACCTTGTTATCCGCGATGGCTTCATCGATGGGACAGAATCTGTGATTGGCGTGTTTTCTGGAGTCTCGACACACCAAACACACGGGCTGTTGATCATCCAGACAGAAGAGTTTGAGCTGCTCTTTATGAACACTGCAGACGGTTTCAGATGAAGATTCCTGTTGGAAACTCTCACACATGTTCCTCAAAGCCAGATTTAACGGAGGACGATCATTTGAAGATGTTGTTCGGCAAACCGGACATTCTTTAAATATTTTATTTTTCCAAACCCTCTGAATACAGCTTGAACAAAAACTGTGGCTACACGACAGGAGAACAGGATTTATAAATATGTCACAGCACACCGGACAAGACAAATCCTTCTCAGAAAAAGATCTAGACGCCATTTTCCCTCTTCAAAATGAATTTCAAAGTCCCTCTTTAAAGTATCAGTTAAAGTTTGGGTAGGCCAGGGGTTTTCAAACCTGTCCTGGAGAACATCCAGCACTGCATATTTTGTATGTCTCCTTCATCAAACACACCTGATTCAACTCATGCGCTCATTAGAGACTTCAAGACCTGAAGTGGGTGTGTCGAAGAGCACGCAAAGTTCGGACATGGCAAGTTCGGCTCAGGAGAACGAACTCCTGAGCGGAGGATGCAAGACCGGTAATTCTGCAAATGGAACGGCAGCGTTCTTGATAGCGTCTGACTACTCCAGTTATTTCTGTATAGGCAACAATAAAACGAAATATTTTAAAATAAATGTGGATCAGACAACGCGTGCATTGTTTTCACTGCATGTATATTTATAACAAAACTAAATATAAAACACAACCCTGCCTCTTTTCGTGTAGGCTACACTCTAAAAAAAAAAGGTACTATTTGGCACCAGAAATGGTTCTTCGTCGTAATCATAGAGGAAACCACTTTTGGTGCTATATATCTTAGCATGTTCTGTATATGGTAGCGGTGCAATATAGCACCATAGTTAGCAGTGCTACCTTAGTCAAAGAACCGGTGAAGAACCGCTGAAGCACCCAAATTGGTGCTATTTAGCACTTAAAAAGGTTCCCCTACACTCTAAAAAAGAGGAACCACTTTTAGTGCTATATAGCACCATATCTTAACATGTTCTGTATATGGTAGCGGTGCTATATAGCACCATAGTTAGCGGTATAGAGCGGCATAGTAATCGGGGAAGAACCTCTGAAGAACTGCTGAAGAACCACTGAAGCACCAAAATTGGTGCTATATAGCACTAAAAAAGGTTCCCCTATGATTACGAGCCAAGAACCATTTTTGGTGCCATATAGAACCTTTTTTTTAGAGTGTACATTTAAAACAAATATTGAACATATTAATGTGGTTCAGGCAATGCATTCTCTCTGATTATCTTCACTGAAATAACTGAAATATTTGGGCATTTAACACTTATACATGCGGTCCTTCAGTAACTCTCCTGTCGTGTTAGTCAGAAGACACTCTGTGTCTAAAACAAAATGCGCTTCACATTGGTCCAGATCTGTAGGATACAAACCAAACACGCGATTCTGCACCATATTAAACATGGTTAGAATTTCGCTCCTTTCTGCCTTTTTATATATTTGAATTTGTTATAAGAGAATTGTTTATACCGTAGGCCTACAGGATATTCATTCAAGAACCGATGAATCGCAGGAAATCTGCAAAGAAGCGTACTAAGTCCTAATTCAACTCAAAACCAACATATTGGAAATAAAAATACTTATTTTAAAAACCCAAATATTTTTTCGTGCAATTTTTTTAAAATTATTATAGCCTAATGAAAAGTTATTCTCATTAGGGCCTACTAAAATACAGAAAAAATATTTTGTATGTCTAAAAATATATAATGGAAGTATCTGCTGCACTAATTTTAATTAACAAATAATCATTTTTGTATTACATTAATGGCGATTTTCTTTGTATTATGGTAATGAGGATTTCAGGATCAAATCTGATCTTTTTTTCTATATGCAAAATAACGCTGCTCTCTTTTAAATGTGGGTTAAAATATGAAGGGGGACAGAATACAGTTTGTACACATTATGTCTATGGAAAGTCCCCATAAAACATGAAAACGTTTGTGTGTGTGAAAACATCGGTAAATCAAATCAGAACACATATATATCATCTTCATCACAATCATCATCAGTGGCTGTTTGAAACTTTAATAATGATTCATCAATTATGTTTTACACGTTACAACAGTGTTGTCAAGTTGCTGACGTGTTTTAAATGAAACTTATAGAGCCCTGCACATGACATGCAGACAAAAACATATAAATATTTTTTTGTGACCAGTGGTTGAAGTTGGATTTGGCAGGTGGGGAACCCTCAAATGTTGTGTTGGTGCATCAGGGAAATATTACTCACTGTGGGATAACATACTGAGTCTCGTGGTATAGCAATACTTTTTGGGACAAGAGTGTCACTGTGGCACCAACTATCACAATACTTATTTACTTGATATTTTAATGGTTTTATTTTGGTCCATCTACATCTACACTGATGATGATGCTATATTTTTACCAATGTAAATTCAAACATAAAAATGGGAAGTATAAAAATGATTAAAACCCGAATTAAGAACATGTAGGGCCCTGGGGCTATAACAAACCCAAGGGGTTAGTAGCCGAATAGTAAAACCCAAGGGAATAGTAGCCGATCTTGGTGCCACTACTTTTTCTACCACACTGTAAAATAACAATACAGAAAATAACTCTAAATTGTTTACAGTATTTTCCTGTAATTTTGAATTATGTTTAAAACTATGTAAAATTACAAACATCTGTAAATAAATAACTTGACTGTTATTTTAAGGATTATATCATTAATGACAAATAGTTTATTCTCATTTCTCATTCTAATTCTCATTTCTTATACAGGGAAATTACTGTATTATTTATACAGTATTTTTCTGTTTTCTTAAATTACATACAAATTCATGTAAAATTACAGAACTAATCTGTAATAAAATATTCAGCTCATTATATTAAAGGTTTATGTCCATACTTACAATTTAACATTATTCTTTGTCATTTTAAAGTAAATCTTATTAGTTTCACTGTAAAAATAAAATCGTAAAAAAATTGTAAATGACTGGCAGCCAAACAAAAAACGTAAAATTAAAGTAAAATATCTTAATTCAAATAAAGTGCAAAAACTTTACGTAAATGTACATTAAAAGTTTGAGAGAGAACTGTTATTTTACAGATTTTTCCTTATTTAAATTAAGATATGTTACTTTAATTTTATGGTTTTTGTTTGGCCAGTCATTTACCTTTTTTTTTTACAGTGCACAGAAATAATTAGTTTTTTTTTGTTTGTTTTTTTACAAAATTGTCAAAGCACAGAGATGAGTATATATTGTCGGAATATTCCATTTTAATATTAAGTAGGCCTATATATAAATATTCAACCCGTTCTCACTCCCAAGGCGTCAAATTCCGAAGCATGGTCAAGTGCTTTCCGCGTCACAATAAAGACGCTAGTCACCCCTGGGCGTCAGTATATCGACGCGCTGAGTGCTCCATTCATTTCAATGAGAAACCTTTGGCGTCAGACACAGACGCGTTGGGCATGGGAAAGTTATCGTCATGCTGATCATATATTGGGTTATGATTTTGCCATTATGACATGTTGGACTGTGATTCTCAATTTAATCAGCCAGCATCATTTTATTTACGCTATCTAGACACGTTTTAACATGTAACCCAACCCTATTCCATCCCTAAACCTACAATTTATAAAAAAATACAAATATTCCGAGGCCAAGCGATTGATTTGTGTGAAGGAAATCCCCAAAAGCGATCAGCATCTCCATCCGCAGAAGATCACTTGTTTGGGTAAACAACTGAAATCAATGGAGCACCCAGCGCGTCTAAATAGTGACGCCTAGGGGTGACTTTAGCGTCTTCGTTGTGACGCGGAAGGCACTTGACCATGCTTCAGATTTTGACGCCTTGGGAGTGAGAACGGGCATAAATGCATTAACTCCAGATATGAGGTCAAAGCAAACATGTTTCCAGAAACAGCAACAACCTTTGAGCATATACAACTGCCTTAAGGAGTTTTAAAACAAGGCGAGGTCCCAAATTTGAGATATTTTAGGGGGGTTCAGGGGGCATGGTCCCCCAAGAAAATTTAGATTTCTCTGATTTGTGCATTTTAAGATGTTTGAAGGCTAAAAACTAATAATAAATAACTTTCAAAACCATGTTAGTGGGCAGTAGATTATCTTGTCATACCTGCTCTCTCCTCATTTCCATCACTCTGTCTTTTTCTCTCAGTCTCCTTCTCTTGCCCTGTCTCTTCCCCTTCTAAAGCTGAGCTCTGACTGATAGTCTTTTCATTTCCGTCTGTGTCAGTGAAGAAGGTAAACATAGGGTTAACTGATATTTAGCCTATATTTTATTAAGCATTTTCTTAGCAAGTTAATTCACTGACGGCTAGGAACGTGTCTCGTTATCACTTCAAAAGAGAGGCGAAAGCGCAGAGCGAGTTTGTCAGCTGTGCCTGAGACGATCCAGCTGCTCTCGTGCTGCGACTGCTTGATCTATTTATTTCTTAATTTATCTGAGGTGCCGGAACGCAGTGACCCCTCAGGCCCTACTTGCTCCGCAATATGTGGGCCTCGAACCCGGGTCTTCATGAGGTTTCAACACTGGACACTAACAGTGCTACACAGTAAAAAATGATTGTGATTTTAACGGTATTTTACTGTAAAAATGCTACGGGGAAAAACAGTTAATTGGTTAACAGAAAGTTTCCGTACTACGGTGAATAACTGTAATAGATCTAACCTTACATTTCTTTTAATTTTACAGTAAAATACCATTAAATTTACAGTTTTTGGAAGTGAAAAAGAACAAGTCATTGTGTAATTTACCGTGAAAACCCGTAAATTGACATTCCCAGAATTCCCAGCGTGACACTTTGCATTTGATGTATTTTCATCAGTGGCGGCTGGTCAATAGAGGGCGCGGGGGCGCTGCCCACATCAAAATTACAGAAATATACATGTAAATAAAAATGATATAAAAATAAAATAAAAATAAAATCGTTTACTCATACGACATGTTAGTAAGATCCTCAGCATTTAATAAAAACTGGCTTTGATGGGTTAACTATTTTATATGTTCTTCAAAATGTTTCATGCTGTTTCATGGGCGAGGGACGCCGGACAAATGGATGTCTATCGGAGTCCAAAAATATACAGGCAGCATGTGACCTGAAGCTGGTCTCTAATTGGTTTCTTAAAGATCCTCCTCCGGACGCAGGTCGCTGCGTCCCTGGCGAATCAGAATTGGATGCGTGTTATTTTATCCAATCTGATACTCTTCACCTGTCATTCAACTTTCTGCTCTTAGCCACTAAAGCGAAAGTGCGCGGGCGACACCGTCACTCCGACTCCGCCAAAACCTTGTTAGGATGATCACTTACATTTCCATTTATGCATTTGGCAGACGCTTTTATCCAAAGCGACTTACAGTGACCTTATTACAGGGACAATCCCCCTGGAGCAACATGGAGTAAAGTGCCTTGCTCAAGGACACACTGGTGGTGACCGCTGGGATCGAACCAGCAACCTTCTGCATATCAGTTCAGTGGTTTAACCCACTAGACCACCATCTCACTTTCGTAGAGATGGCAGCAGTTAAACCAAATTCTTTCACAAGGCATTCGCTGGAAGAAAAAAAGGATAAAGGATCCCGGACCAAAGCGATTTACAAATCCAGCAGCAGGCCAGTGACAGAGGATGAAGCTACACTCGGAGCTTCACACGCTTGTTATGAGAAACGCAAGTTAGGTGGCTGGCTGGATGTGTTGTTAGCAATGCCCTTTATTGCTTTCCCTGTCTTTTATTTCAAAGTGTTGGTACTGAAGTTTTGTGGACAACAACGGGGGTAAGAGACCTCAAATATCTGACTGAAAAATGCAAACGTCATGACACTACTGAGATGACTGACTTTGATCAGAGAGTCATTGAGAAATTTGCTGGCCAGAAAGAAAGGAGAGCAAAATTTATGTTCAAGTAGTCAACATGCTAGTCTGTTGTTGCTGTTTTCTTATGTTTCTCCTTTTCCTCATTCAATTATATGTGGGAAATGAATGTGTAAAAAGATAAAAGTGAAGACACTGTTTTCTCTTAAATGCTTGAACTTAGTCAACATGCATCTTGATACTGCTAAAATTTTATGGGGATTTTTTTTTACAGTGACACTCTTTGCTCCACATCTTGCTTAGACAACTTTTGCCCCCTTTCATCCGGACCAGCACGCACCACCCCCTCTGCCCCATGGCTATCCGATGTTCTCCGTGAACATCGCTCCAGACTCAGGGCTGCAAAGAGGGAGCTGCGCAAATTAAAGGTCCCGTTCTTCGTGATCCCATTGTTCAAACTTTAGTTAGTGTGTAATGTTGCTGTTAGAGCATAAATAATACCTGTAAAATTATAAAGCTCAAAGTTCAATGCCAAGCGAGATATTTTATTTAACAGAAGTTCCCTTTCAAAGCCTACAGCGAACGGCCGGCTTGGACTACATCCTGGTACTTCCTTCATAAATGACGTCAGTAGAACAGTAGAACAGACTAACCTCCGCCCACAAGAATACGCGAAAAAAAGGGGGCGTGGTCTTGTTGCTGTCCCACGTGGAGAAGAGGACGGTCGCGTGGAGAAAAGGAAGTGTTGCGTTTGACTGTGTTTGTCGCCATGTCGTCGAGACGCTGTTATTTTCATCCCGGAGTCAAATCACCTTTGTTTGGCTTTCCCAGGGACGCTGTAGAGATCATTGAGCGCATACATCTCTCGTTAAGAGGCGTGACCTTTCCACGTGCGCTAAGCTGCTGTCGAATCACAACACAGGAACCGCTGGCACAATCAGAACTCGTTACGTATTTCTGAAGGAGGGACTTCATAGAACAAGGAAGTCATCAGCCGTTTTTAGGACAGTGAGAACAGCGGTGTACAGATGAGTAAATTGTGTTAAAAATACTGTTTTTTTTACACGCGAAACATGAACACATGTTATATTGCACACTGTAAACACAATCAAAGCTTCAAAAAAACACGAAGAACGGGACCTTTAAATACTCTGCTGACCTCCTCTCTTTCTTCTGTGCAAATGTCTCTACTGCACACTTTTCCTCTTCTTTTTCAATTCTCCACACCACAAACTGACAAACACATCATAACAAATACACATTCTCTCTCCTCCTTCTCTCCGCGGCAGACATTTCCAAACTTATCCTTTCCAACCATCCTACTACCTGTCCGCTTGATCTCAACTCCTTCAGGCCATCTCTTCTTTAGTTGTACCTGCTCTCACACATATCATCAACCCCTTTCTTCTCACTGATACCTTTCCCACAGCATTTAAGCAGGCTCTGGTAACCCCACTGCTTAAGAAACCCTCTCTAAATCCAGCACTTTTAGAAAACTATAGACCAGTATACCTTCTTCCATTCTTTGCAAAGACACTTAAGTGTGTTCAGCCTTCTCTCTACCTTTCTCAGAGAGAACCTCCTGGACAACCAATACGGCTTCAGAAGCGGCCACTCAACCGAGTGGTTGGCTTCCAAATCCTCAGTACTCATCTTGCTGGATCTGTCTGCTGCTTTTGGCACAGTCAACTACCAGATCCTCATGACGAAGGGCATCTCAGGAACTGCACTCCAATGGTTAAGTCTTACCTTTTTTAGGTAGGTCCTTCAGGGTGTTGTGGAGAGGTGTCTAAGTCATAACTTCTGGCTACTGGGGTTCCTCAGGGCTCAGTACTTGTGCCGCTTCTAATCTCCATCTACATGTCGTCACTAGAATCTGTCATTCAGAAACATGGCTTGTTCAATCACCGCTATGTTGATGACACACAACTCTACCTCTCATTCCAGCCAGATGATCCAGCTGTTCTCATTGCAACCTGCCTGACAGACATATCTTGCTGGATGAAGGACTACCACTTTCAACTCAGCATGCGCGAATACAGAACTGCTTCAACCCAACTATAGCGGGAGCCTACAGCTGCTGAGAGGCTAAGCAGCAGGAAAGATGTGTGACGTGTTTCCATGCATTTAAAACCTGAAACAGGAACGTTTTATCGTCATGATGTAATATATAGGCTTAGTCCATATTCACTAGATCTATAAACGTTACAAACAGTCAGCAAAAAGTGACTTCACCACAACTTGAAGAATGACACGGTTGTGGTCGGGAGAGTCCTCTCTCCCGGGTGGAAAGTTAAAACTGGCTGAAGTGATCGGTGAGGGTGCTTCACTTATATTTTCTTGAAGAATTTAGAAATCTCCATTTAAATTGTCAAATTAATTCATCTAGTCAAGTACACACCAACGTATTCAGGATATCAAAATAATTAAATCCAAAAGATCTAATCTCATTGGCTGGATCGAATGGCTGACGACTTAATCAATTAATTGATTGTTAGGCTGCATTAACTAGGTCAGCCGGAACCGGGAACACTTCCCATAACACCTGATGTACTCGTTACATCATCAGAAGAATGGCATCTACGCTAATGATATTCTCTCTGTTTTATCCCGAGGTTTACTGCAGTCAGCCAGATCTGGGCCGTATCCTAATCAGATGGTGGACCAGAGAAGACCAATACAGGACCCCGAAGTGTCTGCAGAGACCGTGTCAATTATCCTCCCCCTGCAACTGCCTCATCGACACGGCATCCTCAATAAACCCGTCTCCAGTGTGATGACTCCGATTGTTCGAATATTAACATTAAATAATACTTAAATCGATATGTCATCCGCAATAAACCCGTCTCCAGCGTGTTGCCTCCGATCATTCGAAAATTGCACTTTAATAATTATTTAATCAACATCATCCTCAATAAACCCGTCTCCAGCGTGTTGCCTCCGGTCCTTTGAATATTCCGATCTATTATGACCTCTGACCTGTAAAGCAGCCAGAATAATAATAATAATACGTTGTTTGTAAATTGGCCAGAGGAGAACTGGCACCCCGACTGAGCCTGGTTTCTCCCAAGGTTTATTTTTCTCCATTAGGTCACCTAATGGGGTTTTGGTTTCCTTGCCACTGTTGCCTCTGGCTTGGCGTGCTCAGTTGGGGACACTATATTTTTCAACTAAACATAACGAAATAAATCTAATTAATAAACTAATTTAACCATGTAAACTAAATTACTGATCTAATTATTGATCTAAAGCCCATACTGTCACCGTATGGAAATTGAAATGAACTGATGACATCAAATGGCTATACAGCTGAATAAAATTAGGCTGCATTATTTTCCTGTTTAACACTGTAAAGCTGCTTTGAAACAATCTACATTGTTAAAAGCGCTATATAAATAAAGTTGACTTGACTTGACTTATCAATGGTTGGCCAGTTTACCTGTCAGTCAGATCTACTAGCCTATGTGGGCATGAGTGAATGTCAGGAGTGAATGACAGAATAAGTTTGACACGTTTAGATGTGCAGAGAGCAGAAATGATTTTAATGTGCATGAAAACTCAATGATGATCAGTACAACAAGGTAAGGTAATCGAGAGATGATGACTTTACTGTGAGAAACAATGAGATGATTGTGTCTTTACTAGATAAACAACACATTTTCACTGACATACCTGATCATAATATAGTAAATATTCAAATATATTTAAATCAGAATACACATCTAGTCAATTTGCTATTGAGCTGTTTATTTTTATTTAAAATATCTTTCCGATTGAATTTATCTAAAAAAAAAGACAAAATAATAAAGAAATATATAGAAATCTGTATGAACAAAAAGCATTATAGAATCATTGCAGATTAAAATGTGGATCAAATACCCGAAAAAAACAAACCTAAAATGTACTTTGTTGTTTCTTTATTGTTAACATATAATATGATAGATAAAAGCTGAATTATAAATATCAATGTATTAGTCTACAGAACACCAACCCCAATTCATAATTAACAATAATAAAATAGCCTAATCTTTTCACAAGTTACAGAGAACAATGTTGTAAACTGTAAATTGTGGTGATAATTTATCAAATGAAAACTTAAAGCTACATTGAAAAAGAACATTTTATAACAGAAACACACCCTAATTAATAATTTTCAGTTGAAGTTACACGTTTATTACTCCTAGTAATAATTCAAATATCAAACAAAAGTAAAAAAATTGTTCTTATGTTTTTACATTTGCTCTATTTTAAAGGTTGTGGTGCTTTTGTTGTCCCTTATGTGCCACTTTTACTTTTTGTACGAATTACCTTTTTTGGAAAGTAGTCATTTCTATTGATTGTTTTGAAATAAAAGCGAAATGTGTTAAAAGTGTACATGGTTTTCATCAACCTTTTTTTTTTTTTTACAGTGTTTTACTGTAGTAATATAAACTTTGTAAGGGTCAGGAATTTGATGATGTACCATTGAAGTGTAGCTGAAATGTTAATGTGGTTTCAGCATTAGTACACAGATTTCAACAGATTGTTTTATGTTAACATTACATTTCCGTTGCATTTTTAGCATTCAATGAGGCTGTGATGTTGAACTAACATTAAAGTAGTGATGGGCAGACCAAGGCTTCGTGAAACACTGAAACAGTTGAAGCAAATGTGTCGTACCACTGATCTAGAGAATCAGTCATTTATATAGATCAGTGGTCAGAACAGTATAAATGCCACAAAAACCCATGCCCAACAGGCATAAAACACCCTTTACAAATATATTGCAAATGTTTTATTGAAAGAAAAATCTTTCAAATGCAATTAAAATTTTTTTTTAATTGCAGCTTTTAAGTCTGCAATTAAAGTTTGCTGTGAATCATTTACAGTCCTTGTCACCACAATAAGACCTGCAGTTTGCTGTAAATCATTTACAGGCCTTGTCACCCCAAAAAGACCTGCAGTTTGCTGTAAATCATTTACAGGCCTTGTCACCCCAAAAAGACCTGTAGTTTGCTGTGAATCATTTACAGGCCTTGTCGCCCCAAAAAGACCTGTAGTTTGCTGTAAATCATTTACAGGCCTTGTCACCCCAAAAAGACCTGTAGTCTGCTGTAAATCATTTACAGGCCTTGTCGCCCCAAAAAGACCTGCAGTTTGCTGTAAATCATTTACAGGCCTTGTCGCCCCAAAAAGACCTGTAGTTTGCTGTAAATCATTTACAGGCCTTGTCGCCCCAAAAAGACCTGTAGTTTGCTGTAAATCATTTACAGGCCTTGTCGCCCCAAAAAGACCTGTAGTCTGCTGTAAATCATTTACAGGCCTTGTCGCCCCAAAAAGACCTGCAGTTTGCTGTAAATCATTTACAGGCCTTGTCACCCCAAAAAGACCTGCAGTTTGCTGTAAATCATTTACAGGCCTTGTCACCCCAAAAAGACCTGCAGTTTGCTGTGAATCATTTACAGGCCTTGCCACCCCAAAAAGACCTGTAGTTTGCTGTAAATCATTTACAGGCCTTGTCACCCCAAAAAAGACCTGCAGTTTGCTGTGAATCATTTACAGGCCTTGTCACCCCAAAAAGACCTGCAGTTTGCTGTAAATCATTTACAGGCCTTGTCACCCCAAAAAAGACCTGTAGTTTGCTGTAAATCATTTACAGGCCTTGTCACCCCAAAAAAGACCTGCAGTTTGCTGTGAATCATTTACAGGCCTTGTCACCCCAAAAAGACCTGCAGTTTGCTGTGAATCATTTACAGGCCTTGTCACCCCAAAAAGACCTGCAGTTTGCTGTAAATCATTTACAGGCCTTGTCACCCCAAAAAGACCTGTAGTTTGCTGTAAATCATTTACAGGCCTTGTCACCCCAAAAAGACCTGCAGTTTGCTGTAAATCATTTACAGGCCTTGTCACCCCAAAAAGACCTGTAGTTTGCTGTAAATCATTTACAGGCCTTGTCACCCCAAAAAGACCTGCAGTTTGCTGTAAATCATTTACAGGCCTTGTCACCCCAAAAAGACCTGCAGTTTGCTGTAAATCATTTACAGGCCTTGTCACCCCAAAAAGACCTGTAGTTTGCTGTAAATCATTTACAGGCCTTGTCACCCCAAAAAAGACCTGCAGTTTGCTGTGAATCATTTACAGGCTTTGCCACCCCATAACGACTTGCAGTTTGCTGTGAATCATTTACAGGCTTTGCCACCCCATAATGACTTGCAGTTTGCTGTGAATCATTTACAGGCTTTGTCATCCCATAAAGACCTGCAGTTTGCTGTGAATCATTTACAGGCTTTGCCACCCCATAACGACTTGCAGTTTGCTGTGAATCATTTACAGGCTTTGCCACCCCATAACGACTTGCAGTTTGCTGTGAATCATTTACAGGCTTTGCCACCCCATAACGACTTGCAGTTTGCTGTGAATCATTTACAGTCCTTGTCATCCCATAAAGACCTGCAGTTTGCTGTGAATCATTTACAGGCTTTGCCACCCCATAACGACTTGCAGTTTGCTGTGAATCATTTACAGGCTTTGCCACCCCATAACGACTTGCAGTTTGCTGTGAATCATTTACAGGCTTTGCCACCCCATAACGACTTGCAGTTTGCTGTGAATCATTTACAGGCTTTGTCATCCCATAAAGACCTGCAGTTTGCTGTGAATCATTTACAGGCTTTGCCACCCCATAACGACTTGCAGTTTGCTGTGAATCATTTACAGGCTTTGCCACCCCATAACGACTTGCAGTTTGCTGTGAATCATTTACAGGCTTTGCCACCCCATAACGACTTGCAGTTTGCTGTGAATCATTTAAAGGCCTTGTCGCCCCAAAAAGACTTACTGGTTTCATTTCATTTTCTTTTACTTGTGGTGGTTCCCTGGACTGATAGCCTTCAAATATATTTGTGTAGCCCCATCCACCACTCGGAAAACGCTTGTATTCTTTATATTTCACTGAATCATCAAGTATGACATGAGAATGATCGATGTTGATGTCTGAAGCTGAAGAGAGAGAACAGATTCACTCTTTCACGAACATTAATACAAATAACAGTGAAATCATTGTTGCATTCAGTCATACTCACTTTTGCCAACATTGTCCTGCATCTTCTGTAAGACATTGAGCTTCAGGTTGGTCAGGTGATCAGTGAAAGTGGCCGACACACTTAGACTGAGGACTGGATCTGGAAGAATATACTGGGCTCTGAAACAACATTCAAGAGTCAAAGATGATGATTCATACGCAATACCTGTTTATTTTTGTTATATGAATTTTTATTATACTGCAATATTGGTATGTGTCACTTAAACAACGTTTGGAACGCGACTCTGTTTGAGAGGGGTCCCGTTTCACTGTTGCACTGTAGTGAGAGCAATGCTGAGATCGCATTACAGCGGAGAATCCAAACAACACACAGCGCCCACAACAGAGCGGCTTCTGATGTTAACAACGCTCACCACATGGATCATAGATCAGATACAGACCGGAGTGACTTTCAGTCATGACCCAAAGCTCATGACCATAGGTGAGAGTAGGAACGTAGATTGAGCGGTAAATCGAGAGCTTCGCCTTACGGCTTAGCTCTTTCTTCACCACGACAGAACGGTACATCGACCGCATTACTGCAGAAGCTGCACCGATCCGTCTGTCAATCTCCCGTTCCATCCTCCCCTCACTCGTGAACAAGACCCCTAGATACTTGAACTCCTCCACTTGAGGCAGGAACTCTCCACCAACCTGAAGTGGGCAAGCCACCCTTTTCCGACTGAGGACCATGGCCTCGGATTTGGAGGTGCTGATCCCCATCCCAGCCGCTTCACACTCGGCTGCAAACCGTCCCAGTGCATGCTGAAGGTCCTGGTTAGAAGGGGCCAACACGACAACGTCAACCGCAAAGAGCAGAGACGAAACCGTGTGGTCCCCAGCCGATAGTCCTTTTCCATGGCCTCACCGAACTCCTCCCAGGCCCGAGTTTTTGCCTCCACAACCACCCAATATCTCCAGCCTCCCTCGGGATCTGGTCGAAGCTCTGCCGGAGGCAGGAGTTGAAGATCTCTCTGACAGGAGACTCAGCCAAACGTTCCCAGCAGACCCTCACAGTACGTTTGGGTCTACCGAGTCTATCCAGCTTCCTCCCCCGCCATCGGATCCAACTCACCACCAGGTGGTGATCAGTTGACAGCTCCGCCCCTCTCTTCACCCGAGTGTCCAAGACATACGGCCGCAGGTCAGATGAAACGACCACAAAGTCGATCATTGACCTACGACCTAGGGTGTCCTGGTGCCATGTGCACTGATGGACACCCTTATGCTTGAACATGGTGTTCGTTATGGACAAACTGTAACTAGCACAGAAGTCCAATAACTGAACACCACTCGGGTTCAGATCAGGGGGGGCGTTCCTCCCAATCACGCCCCTCCAGGTTTCACTGTCATTGCCCACGTGGGCGTTGAAGTCCCCCAGTAGAACTACTGCTTAAACGACTGGCATCCTGTTGCTTTGACCCCCATCATCAGCAAATGCTTTGAGAGAATAATCAGAAACCACATCTGCTCTGTTCTCCCCCCCTCACTGGACCCACTGCAGTTTGCATACCGCAAAAACCGCTCCACTGATGATGCCATTTCATCCACTATACACACTGCTCTCTCCCACCTGGAAAAGAGGAACACATATGTGAGAATGCTGTTTGTAGACTACAGCTCAGCATTCAACACCATTGTGCCCTCCATACTTGACATTAAACTCCAGGCTCTAGGCTTAAACAGCTTATGCAGCTGGATCCTGGACTTCCTGTCAAACAGACGCCAGGTGGTCAGAATGGGCAGTAACATCTCATCACTGACTCTCAACACTGGAGCCCCTCAGGGCTGTGTTCTCAGCCCACTCCTGTACTCTTTGTACACACATGACTGTGTGGCAACCCACAGCTCCAACACCATCATCAAGTTTGCTGACGATACAACGGTGGTAGGTCTCATCACTGACAATGATGAAACGGCCTACAGAGAGGGGGTGCACACTCTGACACGATGGTGTCAGGAGCACAACCTCTCCCTCAACGTCAGCAAGACCAAGGAGCTGGTGGTCGATTTCAGGAGGAATGAGAGAGAACACCGCCCCATCACCATCAATGGAGCACCGGTGGAGAGAGTCAGCAGCTTCAAGTTCCTCGGTGTCCACATCACAGAGGAACTCTCATGGTCCGTCCACACCGAGGCCGTTGTGAAGAAGGCTCATCAGCGCCTTTTCTTCCTGCGACGGCTGAGGAGGTTTGGAATGAACCGCCACATCCTCACACGCTTCTACAGCAGCACCATAGAGAGCCTGCTGACTGGCTGCATCACCACCTGGTACGGCAACAGTACCGCCCGCAGCCGCAAAGCCCTGCAAAGGGTAGTGCGCACGGCCAGCTGCATCATCGGAGGTGAGCTTCCCTCCCTCCAGGACATTTATGCCAGGCGGTGTGTGAAGAGAGCTCAGAGGATCATCAGAGACTCTAGCCACCCGAGCCATGGGCTGCTCTCACTGCTGCCATCAGGCAGGCGGTACCGCAGCATCAGAACACGCACCAGCCGACTCCAGAACAGCTTCTTCCCACAAGCAATTAGACTACTTAACTCCTGATCCATCAGGATCATAACACACACTGGACAGAATATCACTCAGCACAACCCACTGTAGATACACACACATTATATACACATTTATTTATCATATAGCGTATCTATTGTACATTGGATGTCTATTTGTGAATATTGTATACTGTACATTGTATATTATTATTATTATAGCGTAATGTATATTGTTTAATGTATGTTTAGTGTATATTGTTTAAAGTAAATGTATATTGTAAGTATGTGTATATTGTTTAAAGCTGTGAGAACTACACTCACATTGTGTGTAAATTATTTATTGTTTATTGTAGAGTTTACTGTGCTGTGAGTAATTGTGGGCGCATCAGATGATGTAATCTGATGTTGCTTTAAATGTTGTACATGTCATGTCATGACTACTATGTTGCTCGGAACTGCACCTAAGAATTTCACCTACTGTTGCACTTGTGTATATGGTTCAGTGACAATAAAGTGATTTGATTTGATTTGATACGGAGTCCCCAGTCGGAGCACTTTCCAGCACCCCTCCCAGGGACACCAAGAAGGTCGGGTACTCTGCACTGCTGTTCGGCCCATAGGCATACACAACAGTGAGAGACCTATCCCCGAGCCGAAGGCGCAGGGAAACGACCCTCTCGTTCACCGGGGTAAACTCCAACACATAGCGGCAGAGCTGGGGGGCTATAAGCAAACCCACACCAGCCCGCCGCTTCTCACCATGGGCAACTCCAGAGTGGTGAAGAGTTCATCATCTCTCGAGGAGTGTGGTTCCAGAGCCCAAGCCGTGCGTGGAGGTGATTCCGACTATCTCTAGTCGGAACCTCTCAACCTCACGCACAATCTCAGGCTCTTTCCCCGCCAGCGAGGTGACATTCCATGTCCCAAGAGCCAGTTTCCGTGTCCAGGGATCGGGTCGTCTAGGCCCCCGCCTTCGACTGCTGCCCGATTCACTTTGCACCGGCCCCTTACGGTCCCTCCCGTGAGTGGTGGGCCCACGGGAAGGTGTCCCCACGTCGCTCCTTTGGGCTGAGCCCGGCCGGACCCCGTGGGGGAAGTCCCGGCCACCAGGCGCTCGCATACGAGCCTCAACCCCAGGCCTGGCTCCAGGGTGGGGCCCCAGCTGCGCCGTACCGGGCGACGTCACGGTCCTCCTTTTTTTTGTCGTCATAAGGGGTTTTTGAACCCCTTGAGCCACAACACAATGAAATAAATCCACAACACAACGAAATAAAGCCACAACACAACGAAATAAATCCACAACACAGCGAATGAAGCCACAACACAACGAAATAAATCCACAACACAACGGAATGAAGCCACAACACAACAAAATAAATCCACAACACAACGAAATAAAGCCACAACACAACGAAATAAAGCCACAACACAACGAAAAATCCACAACACAACGGAAATGCTCCCGACCACTAGGGGACTCTCGGAGTGCGGTAAAGTTAGTTTTCCTTGCATTGTTCTATAGATTCACCAATATTACAAATATTTAAACACTACGATCAGTTTTAAGTGTGCAGTTGTATATCGACATGAAATATCAATTCAAAATCACCTACGTGCATAATAGCGCCATATTTATACTCGAGAACGCTTTGGCGGCGCTAAGGGAGCGTCTGCCAATTCCACCAAGTTGAAACATATAATTTGTATGAATTAAATTAACTTTTTTTGAATTTTCAAATTCCAATGTTGTGTTGTACATTATTAAGTCAGTTTTACCAATACAATCAAGCTGTGGAATTTTAACATGTCTGTTTTTAAACGTTAAAAGCAATTTTAATTCATACAAATGATAAGTTTAAACCAATTGGTAGAATTGGCAGACGTTCCCTTAGCGCCGTGGTATCGGGTTAAAGCATTCTCGAGCATAAATATGCAGCTATAATGCATGTAGGTGATTTTAAATTAATATTTCATATCGATAAACAATGGTTAGCCTACATACTGTTAAAACTAATTGTGTTATGGTGCTTGCTCTAGTAATCACGCATTTACAAGCGGAGGCAGAAATCCGAACAACAATGGAGGACCAGATAATCGTGGCCGCATGTGGATACCCGGAGCTGTATGATACATCATCCTATCACTACAGGAACAGGAATAAAAAGGATCTTGCTTGGAAGAAAGTGAGTTACCCTCTCAACAAAATCTATGTCAGCCATTTCACAACGAGACTCCGAAAACGCCAGATAAAATGCTCAAATAGGCACTCTTTTTATAAATCAACCACAGATTTGAGCTTTAAACAACTATATTATCGCCTGAAAAAGCCTTTAAACTACATTTTGTCACACATTAATAATAGTAGTATTTTTTACAAAAAAGATGTCAAGTGACCATATAGGCTCATATAGGGCAGAATCCCCTCCCATGACGCGAATTCGCGTCTGTTGTGTAGTTGTCACACGCGAATTTCACGCGCGAATGAAGCGCGTAAACTCAAAATGTTCAAGCGTCCACCTTCGCGCGATTAGTGCAAATTATTTACGCGAATCGCATCCGGTGTGAACGCCACATTATTGATTTCTTTGTAAGATTGCCGACATTATAGAACAGTGGCAACTTTACCGCGCTCCGAGTGCCCCCGAGTGGTTGGGAGCATTTCCGTTGTGTTGTGGCTTGATTTCGTTGTGTTGTGGCTTTTTCGTTGTGTTGTGAACTTGTGTTTGCTTTTTATATTTCGTTGTGTTGTGCACTACTGGGCCACCGTACTACGCTGATGGTTTGAGTTCAGAAGCACAGAGAGAAACAGACACAAACCTTTGCAATGTGGCCTTAAAGTTCTGTAGAGAAAAAAAAAGAAATGCAAATTATTCATCAAAACTGAGTTTGGTTTAAATCTCTGAAACTGACGTTCATATCATGAATAATGAAGATTGATGGACACCTGCAGGAATGAAACATCTTCAGCCTTCATCTGCTTCTCGATGTCTCTGATTGTGCTGCTGAGAGATGAGATCTGTCTGCTCGTCTCCTCAATATTCTCCATCATCTTCTGACTCTTCTGCTCCTCTTCCTCTCTCAGCGCTGTTATTCTGAACGTTTCTTCATCATGTAGAAGTTGGTGAAGTTCATCGAACACTTCTTGAATCTGCGTCTCTGTGCGTTGAGCGTTAATCTGAAATTAAACAACAATATTGGCCAAACTAGATCTACATCAGTGCCTAAACTTCCAGAATTGCTTTAATCACATTGTTTATTTCAAACCTTAATATCATCAGCAGTTTTACGCTGATTCTGTTCACGATCCACAGATATTCTCAGTTCCTCCTCTAAGCGTTCCAGTGAAGCTTTGAGTATCTCCTGAAAGAGAAAACAACAAAAATAGTGTCTCTTGTTGAATTATTTTGGTTGGTTTTTATTTACTATAGTGCAGACAGTGGAGGGAATGGATTTGCACTATAACTCAAAACATTTCACAACTTAATCTGATGCTGCACTAAACTGAAATATTAAATGCAAGCATTAGATCATTTAGTGTCTAATGAAAAATAGCCTACTTTTTAAAAGGTTTTCAGTTAAAATTATTGCTGTAAGTTTGACTAATTATCTGTAACGTCGGGGGATTCAAAAATGAAGGATTAGGAAGGGATATTTAATCAAATGTTTTGAATAATTGATCTGACCTTATTATCCGCGGCAGCTTCATCGATGGGACAGAATCTGTGGTCGGTGTGTTTTCTGGAGTCTCGACACACCACACACACGGGCTGTTGATCATCCAGACAGAAGAGTTTGAGCTGCTCTTGATGAACACTGCACACGGTTCCAGATGAAGATCTCTGTCTTCTCTCCTGTAGGAAACTCTCACACAGGTTCCTCAAAGCCAGATTTAACGGAGGATCGTCATTTGAAGATGTTGTTCGGCAAACCGGACATTCTTTAAGTGTTTTATTTTCCCAAACCCTCTGAATACAGACTGAACAAACACTGTGGCTACACGACAGAATAACAGGATTTATAAAAATGTCACAGCACACCGGACAAGAGAAATCCTCCTCAGCAAAAGAGCTGGACGCCATTTTACAAAGCTACTTAGAAATGAATCTCAAATGTAAAGTTTCACTTTCAGTTAAAGCTAGAGAGGCTACCGATGGCAAGTTAGCTTTGAAATCACGTGATCCCACCCTCCCTACAGAGTGTCTCCAAAGCCACGCCTCCTCCAACTATATCAGAACTATAATCAGAAAGAGCTTTTTTGTCTAGTTTACACACAAGATATTTGTTTTGGTGACAGAAACAGGCACACACACGACCAATGACTCGTTAGACTAGAGTACAGTTCATCGATGTTGCATGAGAAGTCAGCAGCGAGAGACACGAGACTCTGCGGAATTAGGGTTGCCACCTTCAGTGTGACAAAATAAGGGACACTATTTCACCCCCGCCCCCCCCCCCCCCGCCCCCCCCAAAATCAAGGACACAAATAAAGAATAAACTCATGAACTGATTATTTCAACAATAAACCATAAGAAAATGTGAGATAAATTATGTGAACTTGCAACAGAACACATTTTATATTATTTTATGTTCGATTATTTTATTTATTTATAACTCTTTGGTAGCCTATTTGGTGCACTTTAAAGGGATAGTTCACCCAAAAATGAAAATTTTGTCATCATTTACTCACCCTCATGATGTTTCAAACCTGTATGAGTTTCTTTCTTCTGCTGAACACAAGAGAAAATATTTCGAAGAATGTTTGTACCCAGGCTGTTTTGGGGGCACCATTGACTTCCATAGTTGGAATGAATCTTCCTATGTGTTCAACATAAAGACATTTATCCAGGTTTGGAACAACTTGAGGGTGAGTAAATATAATGACAGAATTTTCATTTTTGGGTGAACTGTCCCTTTAAGCAGTCATTCTGAACCAGTAATCACTTTTTGTGACTGAAATTCAAAAATGTTTAATTTTTTATGAATTTATTTAAATTATGACTACCGGTATATTGTTATGTAATTATTTGTCCCATTTTTATCTTAATATTTTTTTTTTTAAATGTCATAAGCTTTATATGACAGGATTATTTATTGGATTATTAATATAGCCTAGCTAAATGATAAATGAATAATAACATTAATTACATCAAATATAATAATTCTGTCTGCCAAGCTCTGATAATATTATATCAATATCATCCATCAAAAAAAAAAAAAAACAATAGGCCTAACGTTACCTTTGGAAGCACGGATGTGTCGGTCACCGCATGTTGTTTTAAGTCAGACAGTCAGTCTGAGACACTGAAATGCTTCTCTGCAAAGTGTGCAGTTCGCCTGAGGTTCATCATGAGTTACTGGACAGACCCATTGATACCTTTTTCTATTCAGCTCTATATCTGGAGATCCTCTTGTGTTCAAACGTTGGACGCGAGCTCGACATGTTTTTAAAAAAACCGCGCAAGTGTTCAGCGCATATGGTCTCGAGAGACGCTGCCGCTTTGGCAACAAAGCCACAAAAACGCAGCCACGTGCAAATTAACTTCTCTACTACTCATTGTGAAATTGATTTCTTTATATTTGCTAGTCGTGTTCTCCACACTGCAAAATCCTTATGTGTTTTTTGAACTATTTGTGGACCTATGTAAAATACGGGACAAATTGCGTCCCGTATTGGTTTGATACGGGACGCATCATTTTGCTTGTAAATACGGGACGATTCCGTATTTCACGGGACGGGTGGCAACCCTATGCGGAATATACATTTGTATATATTGTGAACAGTAGACAAAAACTCAAAGCTTAAAAATATAAAAACAGTTCTCATGAATTCACATTAACACAGGGAAACTATGAACTTAAGTAACCATTATTTTAAATGAAATGCAGAAAGGGAAAAAGCACAACTCTAAAATGCAAACTCACAAGTGGTGAAAAGGTGACATGTTTCTGAAGTGTTGTAGGGTCTGTGGGTATCATCCCCCATGAGAATATGTTTGTGTGATTTTAACATGTCAACAAAGCATTCTGGTGCAAGAAAATAAAGGAAGAGACAACATTTGCTTCAAAATAAATACATTTAAAAACACCCACATTTATTGACACTGGGCATTGACACACATTTCACAATTTGATTCAATATTGATTAACTTGTGGCCTATCAGGTACAGTACATAGTAAATATCCTCAAAGAAAAAATATATTTTAACTATATAACTAATGCTGTAAACTATCCCAGTTGGTACATTATTGTAATATTAAGGGTTAAAAATGATTGATATAGGCTACTTATATTTAAATTACACATAGGAAAGTTTTTATAATAATGTTATAATGCATTTCAATTTTATATAAACATTTAAATGGTGACAGTCATAAAACAGATTTTTTTCAAATATTAAAAACAGTAAAAAGTTACAATGAATATGAATATAATTTATTCTGAAGCAATATTCTCATGTGTGTTTTTACATAGCTAGCCTACTTAAATATGCATATTTGAGATATTTACCTTTATAAAGGCTATTTACTTATTACATGTACGTTTCATCTTTCATGTCAAATTCTTCCATTTGATCAATAAATTCAGTTATAATAATAAGACACTATAGGGCTGTTACCAATCAAATAAAATAATTTACACTGCAAAATTACAACTGCAATAAATAATGTTATGAGTTTGATGTTTAAACAAATGTTTGAATATACAAATAAGAAAAAACGAATGATACTTTTAAACATGAAACTAAACCACCGGTAGGTGGCGGCAAGTGAGCGTCTTAAAGAGTGAATCATTGAGTCGATTCGTTCAAACGATTCCTTCGAAAAGCTGAATCATTCAATAACAAAACACTGAGTGTTGCTTTTCTTTTGGAACCATTTACGTCGGTGAAATCGAACAAAAACATAAAAAACACACAAAAAATGATATTCAATAGTGTCTAAAATGCAAGTAACTACTTGTTTATTAAACTTTATACTAAGGAGCTGATGTCCTAAAACGTCCTCTTTTGGTTATGAAAGGGCTGCAGTTCAAGGATTCATGACTTTAGGGGGACATTCCAATTTGGTTATTTTATGGTCACATAGCAATGTTACAAAGAGGACATTTGGGATGTCAGAATGTTCTCATACGGTTCCCTGTTAGTCCAATGGGGACGTTTCATTCAGGACTGTGCTGCAACATATCTCAGTCCTTCCAGAAAAATGCAGCTTTTTTTGTGATTGTTGCGGGCAAAAATCCTTGATTTTGCGGCACGTTTTCTAAAGAAATGCGATGGAAAATGCGGGATATTTATGCAATTTTATGCGATAAAATTGTGGGAACTTGCAAAAACTGCGGTTTGATGAAAAAGAGAAAAAAAGCACTCCATCACAGAAAGTGCTGGAATATTTAAGTTCCCATCTTGTTTTATTGAAGACCTTAATAAACACACGGCTCAAATTTACAAAACATTGAGTCAAACAAGTTCTGTAGCTTTACAAAAGGAATATGCTACAACTTCTGAAAAAATGAATAAATAACTTCCTGTTTTACAGACATTTGAGTGCTTCCAATGCACAAAGTGCAATCTCTTAAAGGGTTAGTTCACCCAAAAATGTAAATTCTGTCATGAATGACGTCCCCTCATGTCGCTGGACACCCGTCAGACCTCCGTTCATCTTCAGACACAAATGAAGATATTTTAGTGTAAATCCGATGGCTCAGAAAGGCCTCCATTGGCACAATGTACACTCTCAAGACCCATAAAGGCACTAAAGACGTCGATACAAAGTCCATCTCACTACAGCGGCTCTACAATAACTTTATGAAGCGATGAGAATAGTTTTTGTGCTAAAACCTAAATAACGACTTATATAGTGATGACCGATTTCAAAACACTGCATCATGAAGCTTCGAAGCGTTATGAATCAGTGAGTCGATTGATGATTCGGATCGGGTATCAAACTGCTGAAATACGTGACTTTGGCGATCCAAACCGCTGAATCGACTCACTGATTCATAACGCTTCATGATGCTGTGTTTTGAAATCGGTCAACACACCGGGAAACTGCTTTGCGCGTCTTTTGCTGTTATTTTTGTTGGCAAATGGGAATTTGCGCTTCATCATGGTTTCACCGATATCTATGGTTTCTCCACGGGGGTTTGCAGCTTTTCGATGACGTTCACGTCGGGTAATTACGTCACTTCAAAACGTTCCCATGGCAACAGGGGGAAATGGCGGAAACATTTTTCAACTTTCTGCTAATATATATGACTTTTTTGTAACGAAAATGTGGGGATTATGAAATCATGCTAGCCCCGCATATTTTGCACACGGAAATAGGCAATTTAAGCGGCGAAAGTGTGGCGTATTTGAAAAAATGCGGTCCCCGCATAAATATGCGGACTTTGGCTGATTATGCATCAAATCATGCGATCGCATAATCACGTTTTTCTGGAGGGACTGATATCTTGTTCAGTCCAGTGCTCTCTACACTGCATTCCCATAACGTTTGCAGGACCTTTAGGGGACCAACCTAAAATGTAGTAATATAGAAATGGTCCTATAGTAATGGTCCCCTTAATATTCCCAGAACGTCCTGAATGTTCTGTGAGTGTGAATGTCCGCCAAATAACGTTCCCCAATCCTTTAAAGAACTCCACATCATGACCATCTAGGAACGTTTTGGGAACGTTACCAGGCGACGTCCTTGACACCAGCGGGGACGTTCTGGGAACGTAAAATTTCTAGCGGGGATGTCCACCTGATCCACTGACTGGTCAGTGGTTGCCAATTGATGTTTTATTGGGGAATTTATGAGGCCTGTCACCCTGATTGGCGGGTCAGTCAGTGGCTGTTTTTGATTAGATTTATAACTTGGCAGGTCATGAGTCTCAGAGGGTCAGATGGATTTATAGTTAGATATATGAGTATATTTATGTGGGTTATATCTTACCCCAGATTGGCGTTGTTATGACATTTGCTGAACCCTGGTTATCTGGTTCCTTCCGGTTTGTTGGAAGCTGTTTGCGATTGTGTTTCCTTTTATTATTGATCAATAGTGCCAATATAGTGCCAAACCCGGTGCCAATATGGTAAATACCTATATAACCGGTATGTAGCCTACCGGACCGAATCAGAACGCAGATTTCAGTACCTCATTTCGGTGCCACTTAAATTCAAACGTGCTTTCGCGCTTTGGCTGGTGCCGAGCCAGAGACAGACACGCTCAGCTCTCGCCACATATCACAACAATTTTGTGTTTTCAACCACATAATGTTTATTTTAGGTTTTAGACATTTAAATACCTATATATAAAAAAATGTAAAAAAAATTCCTCTCCTCTTCCTCTTTCTTCTTCCCTCCCCACTCTAGCCTGTGCTACACTGAGCAATGTAGACGGTCTCAGGATTTCAGGCTCTTATTGCGCTTCTCGACCCTTCATGACCAATCGCTTCATGATCCCCCAAGTTGTAAGTCGCTTTGGATAAAAGCGTCTGCTAAATGCATAAATGTAAATGTAAATGTAAATTGAAATGCTCATTGTTTATGGAAGCGGCAAAAACTATCCTTTCAGACAATAACTTGACTACGTGTTTTATTCACATCAGATACACATTATATAGTAACTATATAGTTTACTCTATTCTTCTCCCAGTTCAGCAGCGGTCACTTACTTTCATGTGTTTCGTGAATTAATTTACGTGATGTAAATCTGACAGATCCGATTCTCTGAGGCCGCAAACTAACATGGCGCCGCCCATCGCACAGTATAGATCAACTAACACACATTCACTCACACATATTTGAAAATCAGAATCAGATACTTCATGACATGGTTAGCAAGTTTGTGAATATTTTGAATAAAAAAGAAAAAACGAAATGAACCCCAGCTGAGCTGTCATACAGCTATTGTGGCAGCTGTGTGTCACGTGAGAAGCAAGACACGTCGCCATGGAAACAATAAGGTGACGCGTTCTAAAATATTTAGCCAGAGAATATGGTCATATTTCTGCAAAATAAAGCTGAAGCTTGAAGCTGGTTTGTAGCATACCAAGAATACAGACTACTGCTGTTATTACTGTAACTGTTATTTAGTGTTAAATTAGTTGTAGTTGGGTTAGGTGGCTTTAGTTTTACTGTGAATTTGTGAAGTAAATTGTGTTTTGTATTTATTTATATATTATATATAATAGGCCTATATATTTTATTGATAAAAAAAAAAAAAAATCAATAAAAAGCCATTCCTTAATCTCATCCACCTCGGCTCTTTTTTATTTATTTTAAGTATCGGTTCAGGCACCGTTTAGGCACTGGTACCGTTTTAAAAGTATCGGTTTGGCATCGGTATCGGAAAAACCCAAACGATACCCAACCCTAATGTTAATTGAGTCAAAATATTTAAGTCAAGACATTCTGGAAGACCATTGGGCTCTTATGCAACTTAAAGGGGTCATGAACTGACTTTTTACATTTTTTTTTTTCTCATATGTTGTCTGAGGTCAACTTATGACGTTTGCGTGGTTTTTACATTCAAAAACATAATGAATAAGTAATAGGCTATTTTCTGTCTTGGTTTTGAGGCTCTCTGAAGAAACGGTTTTGATGGACGAGCTGCCCTGAAGACTTGGAAGTAAACGCCCACGGCTAGGATTAGATAAGATCAAATTTGGGGCCTCACAGGTTTTAAAACTCCTTAAGGCAGTTGCATGCTCAAAAGTTGTTGTTGTGTCTGGAAACCTGTTTGTTTGACCTCATATCTGGAGTTAATGCATGTATGCTGTTACAGCCTGGAATATTTATATATAGGCCTATAGTATTCAGACAGTATTCATTGTATCTTTGTGCTTTGAAGATTTTGTTTAAAAAAAAAATACTAACTAATTCTGCGGTAGAAAAGTTGTGGCATTAAGATCGGCTACTATGGGGCCCATGGCTTTGTTAGAGCCCAGGGCCCAACGGGTTCTTAATCCGGGCCTGATCATCAGGAATAACAATCATCACCAAATTATTAATTGTTCAGCTTTGATTGAGCTACAGGCTCAACTATAACCTCAGATTAACTCATGTTGCATTCCAAGTCTTCTAAAGTCATACGATATCTCTATGTGAAGAACAGTTGATCATAATGTTTTAATCGCTGAAATGATCCCGCCGCTCCGTGAACACACGAACGCACGCAGTCATATCTCATTCAAATGATACACACGACTCTTCAGCATGACGCAATCAGTCACGAGACACACGATAGCCAATTACATTTCACTATGAAATCTGACGCAATGTTTCTTCGAGCTGCAATTTTTGAATGTGTGCATGAATGTGCACAGAGAGGAGGTGCACACTCTGACACGGTGGTGTCAGGAGCACAACCTCTCCCTCAACGTCAGCAAGACCAAGGAGCTGGTGGTCGACTTCAGGAGGAATGAGAGAGAACACCGCCCCATCACCATCGATGGAGCACCGGTGGAGAGAGTCAGCAGCTTCAAGTTCCTCGGTGTCCACATCACAGAGGAACTCTCATGGTCCGTCCACACCGAGGCCGTTGTGAAGAAGGCTCATCAGCGCCTTTTCTTCCTGCGACGGCTGAGGAGGTTTGGAATGAACCGCCACATCCTCACACGTTTCTACAGCAGCACCATAGAGAGCCTGCTGACCGGCTGCATCACCACCTGGTACGGCAACAGTACCGCCCGCAGCCGCAAGGCCCTGCAAAGGGTAGTGCGCACGGCCAGCTGCATCATCGGAGGTGAGCTTCCCTCCCTCCAGGACATTTACGCCAGGCGGTGTGTGAAGAGAGCTCAGAGGATCATCAGAGACTCTAGCCACCCGAACCATGGGCTGCTCTCACTGCTGCCATCAGGCAGACGGTACCGCAGCATTAGAACACGCACCAGCCGACTCCAGAACAGCTTCTTCCCACAAGCAATTAGACTACTTAACTCCTGATCCATCAGGATCATAACACACACTGGACAGAATATCACTCCGCACAACCCACTGTAGATACACACACATTATATACACATTTATTTATCATACAGCATCTATTGCACTTTGGATTTCAATTTGTGAACATATTGTATACTGTACATTGTATATTATTATTATTATAGCTTAATGTATATTGTTTAATGTATGTTTAGTGTATATTGTTTAAAGTATATGTATATTGTAAGTATGTGTATATTGTTTAAAGCTGTGAGAACTATACTCACATTGTGTAAATTATTTATTGTTTATTGTAGTGTATACTGTGCTGTGAGTAATTGTGTGCGCATCAGATGTGTAATCTGATGCTGCTTAAATGTTGTACATGTCATGTCATGACTACTATGTTGCTCAGACTGCACCTAAGAATTTCACCTGCTGTTGCACTTGTGCATATGGTAGAGTGACAATAAAATGATTTGATTTGATTTTGATTTGATTGATTTGATCTTCGGAGGATGAAGACACTGATCACTTTTGGGGATTTTCTTCACACAAATCAATCGTTTGGCCTCGGAAGTTGGAACACTTGGAATAATTGTAGCCTACTTTTTGAATAAATTGTGCCTGCAGTCATATTTGCCTGTTATTTCCTGTTTTATATAATTTAATAAATGGGTAGGTTTAGGGATGGGGATGGGGTTGGATTACATGTCTAAATGGCATAAATAAAATTATGCTTGCTGATTAAATTGAGAATCACACTCCAACATGCCATAATAACAAAATCAAAACCCAATATATAATTTCATAACGACAATAATGGTCCAATGCCCAATGCCCAATGCCCGCCAAAAGTTTCTTACTGAAAGCAATGGAGCACTGAAAAATTACGCTAAAAGGATACCCTGATGCCGAAGGGTCCTGACTAAGCGTCAGTATGTGACGAGTTGGGAGTGAGAACGTGTTGGGTTAAACAAGGATAATTTTGACATGAAGCATGATTTACAGTAGATGAGGATACATTAACTAGTGGTTCAATCATAAAGCACAAAACAGTATACAATACAAAAGACAACACACAAAACAGTAATAATACACATATCCTGGGGATATGCATGTTCATTCATAGAAAGAACATAATTAGGAACGTAATGAGTGAGTCCCAATTTGTTTTTGAACACTTTCTTTATGCTTTGTGTCAGGGTCCTGATCACTCTGTCTGGGTTTATTCTGCGATAACAACCGGCTGGATGTACATTATCCCGCTTGTTACACAGCTACTTGTCTCAAGTAAATTAGACACTAAATATTGTCTTGGGTTAAAATATTTTATTGGCTCTTTTGCAAAGCTTCCGCAAAGAAAAACAGTTCCAAACTGCTTTAAGCATGGGTTACAATGGAAGACTGCAAGGGATAGTTCAACCAAAAATGAAGATCAGCCCATGATTTACTCACTCTCAAGTCATCCGAGGTGTATATGAATTGATGCGTTTGTGTAAGAAAAATATCCATATTTAAAAACTTTTTTAAGTCAAGTTTCGGCCGACCTCCCTCCGTATTCAGTTTATGGGAAAAATGTTGAAAGTGCCTCTGCAGTGATTTATGAAACTTCAAAGGGTTTCCTTTATATATATATACACACACAAGTTTCATACACAATGGTAATTCAAAGTTCTTTACATAGAAAAGGGAATTCAAATAGTGATGGAATAATCTCAACATATGCAAAAGAAATCAAATTAACAATCATATTTAACTTAAGGCTAAAATACTATTCCTGACTAAATTTGGGGCTCCCCTGTCTGAACATAAGTTCGTGAGACACACTAGTAGCAGCCCGGCTTCCTAGTGACCTCCTGCCCTTCAATAGGGAGGAGTTTTTCCGACACCTTCTGCCTCTGATGGCTTCCAGTGTCCCTCCAACGTCTCAAAGGAGTGGCGTTATCACCCACTGTCTGCCTCTGATGGCTTTCGGCAATAAAATAAACTGTTAGGGGAATAACAGTGTAGGACCCAGACCAGTTGTGAAGAATGAAGACCAAGAGTCAGGAGTGTAATTAATTAAAGAAAATTTACTGAAGAATAATTTGCAGTTTCATCAGCAGAAGCAGCTTCAAGGAGTTAGTAAGCCGCGCTCCCTCTATACCAGTTTTCGTACATACAATTTCTCAGCAGTTTTACTGTTTTCAAGGTCTAGCTACATCATTACTTCAGGTTGAATTGTTCTGATTGGCTAAGAGAAAATAGAGTCATGGTAATTTTTCACACATTGTGTTAATCAGATGCACGTATACACTTGTTGACGCTTTCACCCCGGAATTAGGCACGTAGTGACCTTCCAGATCTGAAGCAGGCGCCGGCGTGTCCAGAACAACATCCTGTCACTCTCCCTGGATGCCCGTAATCCACATCCAATACTGATCTGTAACACAGAAGACTGCGCACATACACAGATACACAGTCTCTCCAAGGTTGGAGTTGGCTGAGCCCCAACTCTGACCAGAAAGTTCCCCAAAACATACAGATAGCATGTGCTTTCTCTCAGTGAAAGGTACAGACAATATTCAACATAATTCTTTAGTGTTTCAGTAAAAGTGAATGAATGAATAAAATATAATATAAAATCAAAAACTAATCCGGGCTAAGTGAGCAAGCACTGTTACTCCTGTCGAGTTAGGGGTGTGTGATACCTCCAAAATCCAAACAGACGACAACATGTTCTGAAATCAAGTGTTTTGGCGAAACATCACACACCCCTTGGACAGACCCTCAGTCAGCACTCAGAGACCAAACACAAACTTTAGAAAACATAGAGGAATCATTGGTCCTATTGATTGAGCAAAATCATAACTGGAAAGAATCATTAAAAATCATTATAATAATATAGTAGGATAAATATTGATACATTTTTTGATTATAAATTCAATTAGGATATATATATACACTCACCTAAAGGATTATTAGGAACACCATACTAATACTGTGTTTGACCCCCTTTCGCCTTCAGAACTGCCTTAATTCTACGTGGCATTGATTCAACAAGGTGCTGAAAGCATTCTTTAGAAATGTTGGCCCATATTGATAGGATAGCATCTTGCAGTTGATGGAGATTTGTGGGATGCACATCCAGGGCACGAAGCTCCCGTTCCACCACATCCCAAAGATGCTCTATTGGGTTGAGATCTGGTGACTGTGGGGGCCATTTTAGTACAGTGAACTCATTGTCATGTTCAAGAAACCAATTTGAAATGATTCGAGCTTTGTGACATGGGGCATTATCCTGCTGGAAGTAGCCATCAGAGGATGGGTACATGGTGGTCATAAAGGGATGGACATGGTCAGAAACAATGCTCAGGTAGGCCGTGGCATTTAAACCATGCCCAATTGGCACTAAGGGGCCTAAAGTGTGCCAAGAAAACATCCCCCACACCATTACACCACCACCACCAGCCTGCACAGTGGTAACAAGGCATGATGGATCCATGTCCTCATTCTGTTTACGCCAAATTCTGACTCTACCATCTGAATGTCTCAACAGAAATCCAGACTCATCAGACCAGGCAACATTTTTCCAGTCTTCAACTGTCCAATTTTGGTGAGCTTGTGCAAATTGTAGCCTTTTTTTCCTTTTTTTAGTGGAGATGAGTGGTACCCGGTGGGGTCTTCTGCTGTTGTAGCCCATCCGCCACAAATTAACCTTGTGTAAGTATAGAGTTTAATGCTGAGTAACTTTCTTAAAGAACAGTATTTCATTGTGACCTCAGAGGGGCCTAACTTCAACATCTGTAGGCGTATAGTTAAAGAATCTGGAGTGCTGTCCTACTTATTTACAAGACAGAAAGGTAGGGGGTGCTAAAAAAGAAAAAGAAAAAACTTCTGTGTGAATGCCTCTTAGAATTCCCCGTGATGGGGCCCACCCAAAGGGGGGCTCCTCCTCATACTGCAGGGGCTCTGGGGGTGTCCTGTAAGCCACTGGGGTCCGGGTGGTGGTGGTGGGGATGTTGACAGGGGTCCCGCAGTGGCTCTAGTCTGAAGCTAAAGAGAGAGAACAGATACTCATACACAGAGACGACCAGTACGCTGATAACTCAAATATCAGCTTATTGAAATAATCAGTTTTCCCTGTTTATATGCAAATAAGTAACTTGACAACGCAAGAAAACTATTCCATATGTTATGTCAGTTGTGATGTTAAATAAAGTTTGCATGTCAGCAGGAAACTTACAACTCATTAGGCCTATGTTATCATCTCATGCAGCTACAAATGCAGCGTTTTGACTGAACCCCTTCTACCTTCTACATTTTCTGGGCAATGAAAGAGTCTGCATTGTGATATTTCCCTCTTTCTTTAAACAATCGCTCTGTCTGGATGTACTTAAAATCTGCACTAAGGATGTGTTCCTGACTGTCACGTATCCCACATGTGCACTTCAAGCTGTTTATGACCTACATTTATGACCTTACTCCAATAAGAAAACAGATTACCGCGTTTACATGACCACTTCCGTTGTCGCTTTATTAAGCATAATCAGCTTAAGAATGTTCATGTAAACATACTCATTGTTGCATTCTGTCATATTTACCAACATTGTCCTGCATCTTCTGTAAGACATGGAGCTTCAGGTTGGTCAGGTGATCTGTGAAAGTGGCCGACACACTTGAACTGATGACTGGAAGTAAAAGGCTATTTTTGGCTCTGAAACAACATTCAAGAGTCAGAGATGATGATGATCGTTTGAGTTCAGAAGCACAGAGATAAATACACACAAACCTTTGCAACATGGCCTTAAAGTTCTGTAGAGAGAAAAAAGAAAGAAATGCAAATTCAGCAAAACTGAGTTTGGTTTAAATCTCTGAAACTGACGTTCATATGATGAATAATGAAGATTGATGGACACCTGCAGGAATGAAACATCTTCAGTCTTCATCTGCTTCTCGATGTCTCTGATTGTGCTGCTGAGAGATGAGATCTGTCTGCTCGTCTCCTCAATCTTCTCCTCCATCCTCCGAATCCTCTGCTCCTTTTCTTCTCTCAGCGCTGTTATTCTGAACGCTTCTTCATCATCAAGAAACTGGCGAAGTTCATTGAACACTTTTTGAATCTGCGTCTCTGTGCGTTGAGCGTTAATCTGAAATTGAACAGCAATATTGGCTAAACTAGATCTACATCAGTGTCTAAACTTCCAGAATTGCTTTAATCACATTGTTTATTTCAAACCTTAATATCGTCAGTTTCACACAGATTATGTTCACAATCCATATATATTCTCAGTTCCTCCTCTAAGTTTTCCAGTGAAGCTTTGAGTATCTCCTGAAAGAGAAAACAACAAAAATAATGTCTCTTGTTGAATTTTTTAATTTTATTTAAAGTACAGACAGTGGAGGGAATGGATTTGTGCTGACAGATGCATCATAACTAATTTTTACAACTTAATCTGATGATGCAATAAACTGAAATATTAAATGCAAGCATTAGATAATTTAGTGTTAGTGTCTTAAGAAATCGGCTAGCACGTTTGAATACGAATGTACACAGGCGTGTAGTTTTCTTTTACAATAAGACTGCCAAATTACTTATCTGGCATGCATAATACAGCATTTTTAGTTGTTTCCAATAATTTCTGTAACGTTTTCATCTATACAGAGTGAAATTGAAGTGAAGGAGGCCTTCATAGGTGAGTCTACTTGACTCTCAGACAAACAAGGGGCAACAGCATGCAATTGCTGTAACAAGTCTCAGTTAATCTAGCGTAGTACACATAGTACAGTACCCATACTTTAAAAAATAAATAAATAAATAAACAAACAGATAAATTAATAGAATAGTTAAGCGCTTGTCTTAATTGGTCAGGTGCTGCTGGAAAAGATGTGTCTTTAGATGTTTTTTGAAAATGACTACAGACTCGGCTGCTTGAATTGAGATTGTCGTTCCACCAGGTGGGAACAGTCCAAGAAAAGGTCTGTGAGAGTGATTTCGTGCTTCTTTGGGATGGCACCACGAGGCGTCGTTCACTTACTGAACACAAACTTCTGGAGGATATCAACTGTCACATTGATCTGACATCGCTAGCTTTCATCTAAATCGCTATCATTAACAAAACGCGCTAGCATTGCGCAAGCCTGTTAACCTGCCATCCATGCCTACTAAGATCCCATCAAACAATTGTGAGTTGGATAATTCAACAAACATGGTGAGTCATGTCATCTGTTATTGTCACATACTGTCACATATGTTTAGCATAGCCTTCTCTGTCAGCGAAAAGGGCTGTGTGTTGAAAGTGTCCTAGTTATTGGCGATTCTATTACTCGGAACGTGAAAATAGAGACACCAACCACCATAGTCACGTTTACCAGGAGCATGTACAGGGTGAAAAGCAACAGTCCTAACACTGAGCCTTGCAGTACTCCTACTGAATTTGTGATCGATATGATATCTCTTCATTTACTGCTACAAACTGATAACGGTCAGATAAGTATGATTTGAACCATGCCAATGCAATTCCACTAATGCCGACATAATTTTTGGAGTATATTTAATAGAATGTTGTGGTAGATAGTATTGAATGCCGCACTAAGATCAAGTAACACTAATACAGAGATACAACCACAGTCGGATGACAAGAGCAAATCATTTCTTCTACAAAATCAAGTTCTTCTAAGCTGGGATGCTGAGGAGATGAAACTGATCAGGAAGATTATTTAAAAAGCAATCTTAATCGGTAGGAATGATAGTTCTACCATATTTGTAACTGTTATGATCCTGGGTTTTCTTCCCCTTTTCTGTCTCCCTCTTGTGGTCGATCACGCATTCTCATCTTCTCCTCCGCTCATTATCTCTTACAGTTGTTTCCCCTTTTGTTCCCATTTCCTCACCTGTTCCCTTTTCTCCCTTAATTGTCTCTGCTTCTTATTCCCTCTCCTTCCCTGTCTTGTTGTCGGATTATTCATTCACTACAAATGAGAAACGTCTGTGACTTCACCCTGTCTTGTCCTATCCTGTCTGCTTGACGATATATCATTTGTTCAAACAGTGAGATATACTGCCTTCAGACTGTGTGTTATCCAGCTGTGCCTGTTTGCAGAGTACCGGGTCAGCGCCTGCTCGTGGCTGTTCACCCACTCTGCTGCCCTAACTGGCTGTAGGCATCTCTGGGTTCCAGGCCTTCGTTCCCCATGGGAGTTTGTGTTATCATTATCCAGCCATCTGGCAGTTTCAGTTCTGGTTCTGATTGATGCCTGCTATTTGTTTTGATTGTTATTGAGGACGAATTCCTTTACCTATTAAAGACTGTAAATTGCACCCCACCCTGGTCTTCCATCATCCTTACCTCTAACAGAAACAAGGAGACGTCTTTGAAGCCTTGGCTAAATGAAGTGTACACGAGTTTAGATAATGATCTGAGATGTCATCGCACTGGTGCAGAATTTCAAAGGCATCAACATTTATTCCATGTGACAATATTAGGTCTAAAGTATGATTACGACAATGAGTGGGTCCTGACACGTGTTGTCTAACTTCAACAGAGTTTAGAATGTCTCTAAATGCCAATCCCAAGGTGTCTTTTTCGTTGTCTACATGGATATTAAAATCACCAACAATTAGTACTTTATCTGCAGCCAGTACTAACTCTTATAGAAAATCAGCAAATTCTTCGGTAAAGTCTGTATGGTGCCCTGGTGGTCTGTTTACAGTAACCAGCACACATTTCAAATGGGATTTATCATTTACACTACATAACATTACATTAAGCACCTGAACTTCAAAAGAATTATATTTGAAACTAGTCTTCTGAGTAATACTGAAGATAAATCAAATCAAATCAAATCAAATCACTTTATTTGTCACACAGCCATATACACAAGTGCAACAGCAGGTGAAATTCTTAGGTGCAGTTCCGAGCAACATAGTAGTCATGACATGACATGTACAACATTTAAGCAACAACAGATTACACATCTGATGCGCACACAATTACTCACAGCACAGTATACACTACAATAAACAATAAATAATTTACACAATGTGAGTGTAGTTCTCACAGCTTTAAACAATATACACATACTTACAATATACATATACTTTAAACAATATACACTAAACATACACTAAACAATATACATTACGCTATAATAATAATAATAATATACAATGTATAGTATAAAATATTATTCACAGATTGAAAAATTGAAATCCAAAGTGCAATAGATGCTGTATGATAAATAAATGTGTATATAATGTGTGTGTACAGTGGGTTGTGCTGAGTGATATTCTGTCCAGAGTGTGTTATGATACTGATGGATCAGGAGTTAAGTAGTCTAATTGCTTGTGGGAAGAAGCTGTTCTGGAGTCGGCTGGTGCGTGTTCTGATGCTGCGGTACCGTCTGCCTGATGGCAGCAGTGAGAGCAGCCCATGGTTCGGGTGGCTAGAGTCTCTGATGATCCTCTGAGCTCTCTTCACACACCGCCTGGCGTAAATGTCCTGAAGGGAGGGAAGCTCACCTCCGATGATGCAGCTGGCCGTGCGCACTACCCTTTGCAGGGCCTTGCGGCTGCGGGCGGTACTGTTGCCGTACCAGGTGGTGATGCAGCCGGTCAGCAGGCTCTCGATGGTGCAGGTGTAGAAGCGTGTGAGGATGTGGCTGTTCATTCCAAACCTCCTCAGCCGTCGCAGGAAGAAAAGGCGCTGATGAGCCTTCTTCACAACGGCCTCGGAGTGGACGGACCATGAGAGTTCCTCTGTGATGTGGACACCGAGGAACTTGAAGCTGCTGACTCTCTCCACCGGTGCTCCATCGATGGTGATGGGGCGGTGTTCTCTCTCATTCCTCCTGAAGTCGACCACCAGCTCCTTGGTCTTGCTGACGTTGAGGGAGAGGTTGTGCTCCTGACACCACCGTGTCAGAGTGTGCACCTCCTCTCTGTAGGCCGTTTCATCATTGTCGGTGATAAGACCTACCACCGTCGTATCGTCAGCAAACTTGATGATGGTGTTGGAGCTGTGGGTTGCCACACAGTCATGTGTGTACAGGGAGTACAGGAGTGGGCTGAGAACGCAGCCCTGAGGGGCTCCAGTGTTGAGAGTCAGTGATGAGGAGATGTTACTGCCCATTCTGACCACCTGGCGTCTGTTTGACAGGAAGTCCAGGATCCAGCTGCATAACAGGCTGTTTAAGCCTAGAGCCCGGAGGTTAATGTCAAGTATGGAGGGCACAATGGTGTTGAATGCTGAGCTGTAGTCCACAAACAGCATTCTCACATATGTGTTCCTCTTTTCCAGGTGGGAGAGATATTAGTTTAAATTACATAAACCCCTCCCCCTTTGCCTTTCAGACAAGGCTTGTGTTCATAACAATAATATTGGGGGGTGGACTCATTTAAAGTAATGTAGTCATCAGGTTTTAGCCAGGTTTCTGCCAAACACAGCACATCTAGATTATGATCTGTAATCAGATCATTTATAAAAAGTGATTTTGTAGAACGGGATCTTATATTCAGCAAGCCAAGCTTTATTATTTGTTCATCTGTATTGTATTGTTTTTTTATTTGCTGAACATCAATTAAATGTTTACCCTTAAATGGATTTGAGAGTTTTTTGTGTTCACTAATTTGGGAACAGACACAGTCTATATGTGATCATTTCTAGGTGAAAGAGTCTCTATATGTTGGGATTTATATGATTTCTGTGACGGGAACATTTTTAAATTTGCTTTGATGTCAGGTGTAACCCCTCCTGTTCGAAACCACCCGCTCCAAGCAGGACTCGAACCCGGGTCCGCTGGCATGAAAGTCAGATGCTCTAACAAGGAGGTTAAAGGCTGCAACCCCTAACGTCAGTCGCTAGAGCATCTCTTGAGATCAGAGGAGTGAGGTTTACTCGCACAGCGACAACTAGCTGGCCTCATACACTATGGTAATTCGTTGTACTTTACACAGAAAAGGGAATTACAATAATCACAACATAAAAGGAAAATTAAAACAGTTTTGGAATTAACCAAATTAATGGAATAACAGAATTAACCGTTTAGTCGCATAGCGATTACTAGCTGACCTCCGTACACTCACCCCCCCCCCCCCAAACCTCACTCCCATCTGGGTCACGGCACCAATGTCACCACTCCTGTTCGAACCGGCCGCTCCAAGCAGGACTCGAACCCGGGTCCGCCGGCATGAGAGTCAGACGCTCTAACAAGGAGGCTAAAGGCTGCAACCCCTAACTTCAGTCGCTAGGAGCATCTCTTAAGATCAGAGGAGTGAGGTTTACTCGCACAACGACAACTAGCTGGCCTCCATTACAATGGCGCTCTGGCTCCCGGTAAACATGTGACTATGGTGGCTGGTATCTCTATTTTCATGTTCAGTGTAATAGAATCGTCAGTAACTATAGGGCACTTTCAACAGAATTCTCAGTGGGTGCATCACTGATTGGGGAGAACCTGTTTGATGTTCTATTCAAAACAGAAGAGTGGTATTTGTCCCGCGACTATGCCGTCTCACAGTTACCCAGTTGCCCTGCTGCACAGGCTCAGTGTACACTGTTTGGTTCCAGCAACAACTAAGTTCACTAAGCTAGTTGCATCCAAAGCAGTGTCTAAAGCTTTTGCATTCTTACTATTCCTATTTAAAGTTTGGATGTGTCTCTAATTCTGAAATATTCTATATTCTACAAATATTCACATCTCCCTGCATCTCCAGCCATGTGTAGTCCTCACCACTAACAGAGAAGGTTATACTAAACATGTGACAAGCAGTGTGAGTGACAATAACAGATGATGACATGACTCACCGTGTTTGTTGACTGATCTAACCACAGTTGCTTGATGGACTTTTAAAGGCACGAGAATAAAAGACGGCATGCACTGATGGCAACTTTACAACTTTCTGATATCATCTCATAAAGTGCTATTGTAGTTTTGTAACATAGAAATTGCATTTTCTGTAAAGCTGCTTTGATATTATATATATTGTGAAAGCATCATACAGATGAATGTATGAATTACATTGACTTGAAAGAGCCATTGCATTGTTGGTTACTGTACCATGTTGAAGTTATGGACCCAGTCTTGACAGTTAGAAGAGCCATTGCATTGGTGGCCCAGTTTTAGGGCACTATATCTCTCAGCTGCCTTTGAGGCTGTGTAAAGTTGCACTGGGGCCTCATACCAAGTGTGCTTGACTCTCACTATACATATTTTCAGACATTTGTACTGTAGCATTTGGAAGTTATGGACCCATGAATTTGAAAAATGTGACATTACAGTTAAAGGATAAATATGGATTTGCATTGTTGGCCCATTTGGAGGCGCTATATCTCAGATGTCTTTGATGGTGCATTCAAAGTTTCACTGGGGCCTAATTCCCATGACAGGTGACTGTCACCATGCCAAATGTCAGACATTTTTACTGTAGCATTTTGAAGTTATGGATCCATGAATTTGGCAGATATGACAATACAGTTAGAATTGCCATCGCTTTTTTGGCCCATTTGGAGGCGCTATATCTCAGGGGTCTTCAAGGGTGCATTGAACGTTGCACTGGGGCCTTAAGCTCTATTTATTCTTCTACGTCGAGTGTACGCCATAGCTATGCGTCAGGATACGTGAAACACACAGCCTACGACGTACCCTGACACGCACCTCTCCAAAAATGTAACGTGTCAATTTTACGTGGACCACAAGCGCTGTGATTGGTCTGCCAGAAACCCTCCCTCAGGCCAAAAAAAAAAAAAAAAAAGAGATATATAAATGTGTGTTTCCAGAAATGCGATGATAGTTTCATCCTTACATCTGCTTTATAACACAATATTTTGTAGTCCAGAGATTCATCTTAGTGAATAAATACATAGATCCGCTGTGATTGTGTGTGAGTTCTTGAGGGTGTAGTGGAATAATTTTTTGTTTAGCGTGTCTGAGGTTCTGGGTTCTAATCCATTGTATATGTAACTGCACTGGTCTAATAAAACAATGGCCACGTTTCATACAGATGAAAACTTTCATACACGTGAAAACTACAAGAAAAAAAAACATAATATTCAAAATATGCATTTCTTTCGTCCAGTGTCTTCAGATATTAAAATGAATGTCACAACAGAAAAACGATTCATGAACATCATTAACACATCACATTGCGCACATAAAGCGATACAAAACAACACCATAGACATTATGAAGTATATAGAGTTAAATTACCGTGTGCGCCTCTCAGACCATGCAGACAAAAACAATTCTCTTCAGGCTATATGTAATTTCTCCGTGTTCATGCTCGACCTTGCCAAAGTCACGCAGACCCGGTCTCAACTCAACTGGGTCATGTGACACATTACGTCTCCTAAATCCCACCCCCAATTTCAAACATTTCAAAGGGGATACATTATAAATACATTTGTTTCTAAATTGAATAAACTCAAAATTGAAATGAATTTACAACAAAAACATAAGTACCCATCTCAACAAAAAAAGGATGTCCTTTGACAGTTACAGTATAGTTTATTTATTTTCTCATTAAAATTAAAAATGTTAATCAGTGATTGTATGTCAAGAACAGGGACACATTTGGGTGCATTTGGATAAAACGGCGCCATAAACTCTGCATGATTTCAAAAACGCATTCCAGTGCCAGATCCCTCTTATTTAACTCTACTAATCAACTAGAGATGCTTAATTTGTATTAGACACAACAACTCAAGCTGCAAGAAAAGTCGCTATCTATTTGCCGCGATCACTGCTGCTGCTACTCCGACAATGTACACATCAAGCTGCTCCTTGATACTGTGGGTTACACCACCAACATACCCGTGGACAGTGCATGTGTAATTGCACATTGACATGGACAACAGCGCAGAAGTATAAATTAAAACTGACGCGCAAATTGCGGCGTATAGGATACGGCGTAGGTCCGACACAGAAGTATAAAACAGCCTTTATACACAGTGTGCTTGACTGTCACTATGTCAAATTTCAGAACGTTTTACTGAAGCTTTTTGAAGTTATGGACCCATGAATTTGACATGCGACTATACAGTTAGAAAAGCCATTGCATTGCTGGCCCAATTGGAAGCGCTATCTATCCAGGGGTCTTTATTGTAGAATTTTTATGGAGTCTTGAACTTGGCATATTTCACAATGCACAATGAGTCTCCTATTGCATTTCCAGCCATGAACCGACCGAGAAACAGCACTGCGAAATGGGCTGGAAATGAAATATGGCTCACTGTGCAGTGTGTCTGCCCAGTTCAACTATTCATAAAAAATATTCTACCGTAAAAACTGCTTAAAATTTGGACTTCAATTAAACTTCACTGATACAATTTAAAATCATTTTATTAGCATAATAAACAGTTTTACAATCTGTTATGGCTTTAAGTCAGAATAAAATTATTAAAGACAGACACATTTAGCAAATTAAGTAATTGATATATTGCTATTTGGTTTCTCTGATCTTTGGTCTCAGATCATTTAAAGACCCATTGTGGTGAATATCAAGCTTTTAATGTTGTTTATACAGTATGTCTATGTGGTGTTAAAATGCTTTAAGACAAATCACTAGACAGGGTAAACCCAGCCCGATCTGCCAGCGATTTGATTTCGTCCTGCAGCTCAGGCTGGAAACATGCTCAGGCATTTTTCTATCCTGCTTCCGTTACAAATATGCGGGGACCAATCACAAATTGTCTTATACACCTAGCAGCTATTAAATAGCAGTTTTTGTTAATACTATAAAGTAGCCACCACACTTATTTAAAAATAAACAAAATAAAGTGAAAATAAAGTGGCATTTTGTGGTTATGGAAACAACACAATAATACACAGTACATCATGAATTGATAATGAAACATGAAAACTGCTCCTGATGATCAGAATGAAAATCATACCTGCATGCAAATCCTTCCCAGCTAACACACATCAAACCAGTTACGTGATTTTTTTGGTACTTTTATTTCACGGCTTATAACTTGACATTGTAACGTTGCTAGTAGGTTCTCTTGCGTTAGTATACGGCGTGATGGCACGTGTAACTAAAGAGTGTGCGCTACGAGCACAGTATAACGGCTGACAGGACAGGAAAGCGGTTTTCTGAGGTGAAAGAGATTTTTTATTTTGTAACAAGCTACGAAAATAACAATGTTGCTGGGACTCCAAGGTAGCCAACGTGGCTAAATGGGGAAAATGGCACTCTTTATCCTTCCACCACCATGCAACTTGAGTGATCGCCCAAGTCACGTGACATTCCAAGTGGCAAGACAAAAGTTAGCGTATATTTCTTAAATAATATTATTATAATAATATTAAAGGATTAGTTCACTTTTAGATAAACTTTTGCTGAGAATTTACTCATCCCCATGTCATCCAAGATGTCCATGTCTTTCTTTCTGCAGTCGAAAAGAAATTAAGTTTTTTGATGAAAACATTCCAGGATATTTCTCCATATAATGGACTTCAATGAGCTCCAAATGGTTCAAGGTCCAAATGACAGTTTCAGTACAGCTTCAAAGGGCTTCATACCGCCCAACTTGTAGAGAGAGGGCAGAGTATTACCAGAGCAGTGGGAGCTTTTATTGCAAAGGACATACAGCCCTTTTCTATAGTGGAAAACCCTGGGTTTCACCACCAGTTGAATACACTGAAGCCGCGATATAAGCTCCCCTCGTGCAGCCACTTTTCAGAAAAGATTATCCCGGAAACCAAAGCCCAGGTAATGGTGACAATGAGCCGAACTCATCAAGTTGCAATAACATGTAATTCCTGAACTTCGGTCGCAACAGAGTCGTATGTGACAATAACGAAACATTACATTAGCAAGGACTGGAAGATTTTGTCACATGCTTCAAACGAGAGCTGTTTATGAGTCTCACACCGGTGCTCATCTGGCAGAGCTAGTGTCTCATGTCGTGGATGAATGGCAGCTATCAGATAAAGGTGTAGTGCTGGTGACAGATAATGCATTGAATATGATCACTGCAGCCGAACAGATCTCCTGAAGAGGTACAACAGTGAGTCAGAGAAGAGGATCCTTCATACAGCCTCTGCCCTGGATCCCCGCTATCTGGGACGTCGCCTTTAATTCCGTTTGGTAAGAGGAGTGAAACACATTCGTTTTTACTAATCTATCCCATGGTGATTAGCGCTGTTTCGTGAGAATCAGATGCACAGCTCTGTCATCCGATTATCAAAGGGGAAATTTCTATCCCCTGAACAAACCAAAAGAATAAAACTGTCCTCATACCCTTTTAAGTTCATCACTACACTATTGTGCTGCTTTATGTTTCTTGTGACTGACTTTCTTGCCTATTTGAATTATTACTTCTCTGTGAACAAAAGTTATCTAGGGCTGATCTTTTGACCTCCCTGGCTCATCATAGGTGAGTTTAACAACTGGCTTTACTCTCCTTTTTTCCCTAACTGGTTCACTTTCAGGTTGCTCACTACTTTCTCCCTCTTCCTCACTAGTGTTCTCTTGACTTTCTTCTTTATTTTCTGTTGAACTCGAAGCATCGCTCTCTGCATCCTCTTCAGGTAAGTCCCCTTCTTCAGTACAACTGGCTTCCTGAATCATGTTCCTTTTCTGGCATACAGATTCAGACTGTCTGGGCGAAGTGTAGTTCCTCTTCGGGATCCTCTCCAGGTAGGATCTGGATGGATTTGAAACATTGTATTAAAACTCAGATGAGGACTCAAAGGATGATCCACATCAGGTATCAACATCAGGTCCTTTCTATCTCTTCACCAGGTTCTGATATACTGTGAGTGTGACACATCATCCTCCCCATCTGGTGAGGTCCCAAAGCAGATGTCTATTGGTAACCGGGCTTCTCTCCCGAACATCAGGAAATAGAGTGAGTACCCAGTAGCATCCTTCATGGTACTATTGTAGGCATTCACCAAGTATGGCATCTGTTGGCTCCAATTTAGTTTTTTCTCAACACTTAGGGTTCCAAGTATGACTAAGAGAGTATGATTGAACCGCTCAGGCTGTGGATCTCCCTGAGGATGATATGGAGTTGTTCTTGACTTTCTAATACCAAGCAGGTTCAACAACAACTCCTTTATCAGCTGACTCTCAAAGTCACAGCCCTGATCTGAGTGGATGCATGCTGGTAAGCCATAATGTAAGTATTTCTCGACCAGTATTTTAGCAACAGTGAGAGCTTTTTGATTCCTGCTGGGAAACACTTGGGCATTGCATGTAAAGTGATCTGTAATTACAAACACATTGCTCAAACCTTTCGAATCTAGCTCCACAGAAAGAAAATCGATACATACTAAGTACATCAGTCCATTACTTGTGATCTGTTGCAATGGGGCAGCTCTTTGACCTGGACATTTACGAATAATGCAAGCTCAAGTTCTTGACATATTCTTGCACATCAAGAGACATCTTGGGCCAGTAGAATCAACTTCTCAAAAGTTCTGTAATCCTCTCCACCCCCAGGTGACCTAGATCGCCATGCATGGCTTTGAGAACTACTTCTCTCAACTTGGTGAGCAACACTTATTGAAAGAATTGTCAATCAGATTTCTGGGTTATTCGTTGGAGTAATCCATCTTTCATCAGTTTTCTTGCTTCATACTTCAATGCCACCACCCTTAGGATCCGTTACTTTGGTTGACCATTTTCGTTCCTTTAGAGTAGTTATCGCCTGTCTCACAGTAGGATCTTCGTTTTGAGCTTTGATCAACTCCACTTGGGACAACAACTGCAAAGAAATGAGTTCTAACCTTGTGGGCCAGGCGTACACTTCTGGAATGGACTCCAGAGAAGGCTCCTAGCTTTTCCACATATCAGTGATTGTCTTCCAAGAACACTTGAGAACTCTCTTGCTGACATATGGACTTTACACCAAAACACAGGTATGTCCCTCCACTTGTTAGCTTCATCCTCATCCACGAATCTCCTGGACAACAAGTCAGTGTCTGTGTTGTTCCTTCCGGGTCTATACTGAACGCTGAAATCATATGTAGAAAGAGCTGTGTTGTGAATTTCCTTTTCCTCGTTTGAAGAAGAGACCAGGAGATGTTGGGATATCTTTAAAGCAGACGCTACTCGTTTATTGAGAACCGTGCTGTTCTTCGGCTGAGGTTCCAACAAGTCTAACTAAAACATTATACATTGTAGTTATATACATTCCAAGGGGGCATTACATTACATAGAGGCGGGAAATCTGAATAAAGCATGCAAATGAAGTGGGAACACACCCTACTCTGAGAGCACTACCAGTCCCATTGAATCAGCATAACTATTCACATGCTGATACTGGCCAGGAACTCCAATTCCAAGAGCCATCCCAGAGCAATTAAAGACAAAAGGTGAAAGTCAATCAACCTAACGATTCAACGTCTGGGCTTCCGAAAGGTGAGAATCTCAGTGATCTGATTAAAACAGGTCTGGCAGGAAAAGAGACTCTTGCTGGAGACTCCAATAATCATCTGATATCATAATTATTTTACCTTAAATGCTAAATACAATGTACTTTCTTAAATTTGTAATCTTACATTCCCCCTTTGAGAGTTCTAATAACTCTCACATAATACAAATTTAAACCTTCATCAGTCCATTCTATAGCTTATGTTTGTTAACATAAGCCCCATCTTCTAGTCATGTAACTTGGAAAAAATTACAGGCACATATCATGTTCTGTGTTGTTCATCTGTACTTGCATGTTGACACAGAAACAAACATGCAATTAAGGTCCGTGAAGTTCTTACGGGTAATATTCTTTTATGGTTGGACCAGTCATGTTCTCGTGCGAGGCGTGAGTCATTTGTTGAATGAAACACTTGATACTGTGGATGCATACGTAGAATGTCAGTAGGAGAAAAAACAACAGCAGAATTGTCAGGGTTTACCAATCAAGTTTCCGAACCATGAAGAATTGTCTTCAGTCATCTGTTGTAATTTTGTTGAAAGATCAAGAATGTCTTGTTGGATTTTGTTCAAATTCTCTGTTGGATCCATTAACCCAGTGCAGCATTCAGGTCCGATAATGGTGCAGGCTCCCCCTTGCGTTGCAAGAATGTAATCCAAGGCCACTCGGTTCTGTAAGATCATTATCTTGTGTGAAGCTAGAGTGGCTGTGATGTTACCCAGGGCCAAAGCCGTATCGTTGGCCAATTTCTGTACAGAATCCGACAGGCTTCTGACTTGATCGAGAGCCTGCATGACACCATACGATGGGATTAAGGCTCCAAGAGTTCTTGACCACCACGTTTGAACACAAGTGAGTTCTGGAATGCAGCCATCTTTGTTGGTAGAAGGAGCTGAATTATGTAACTGTGGAGAGCTTGGGGTGGAGTGTGTGTTTTCTCTGATAGCTGTCAGAACATACACCAGGGTGCACCTGCCGTTGAATTGGCTGGGTAGGATGCTGTAGACAGAAGTTCCATATAACCAAAAAGTGAAGTGCCAGTTGGTGGAGGAATCATACACAACTGATTTATTGCAAAAAGTTTCGGTAGGGATGGGTTCCTGGAGAGACACTCGTTTAAAACATTTTCCTGTTTCCTTTCTGTAGTAGTGACGTACACATGGGACTCATCTGTTCCTCTTTCAATCACAAAACTGCAACGTTCACGAGGAATTTCACCCAGTAGAGTCGATGCTGGAGCATAATTTTCTATGCACCAGTGGAACATCATTGGCAGGAGTAGATCTGTCATGATGGGAGTAGCTGAAGTTAGGTTGCAGGATGGTAGTCCAGGAATGCAACACTGAGAAACTGGAGGAATGGTTACATTGTGACATGTATCCTTGTTGAATAATCCACCGGTATGATGATCGAATAAGGTACATGTGTCACATTTGGAGATAGGGTGTGCAACCTAAGGGATTCCGGCTCCTACTGAAGGTGCATGTGGCATGCAAACGTTCTTTCCAGCAAACAAGGCATTTCTTGACATATTCATCAGCTCTAAGACTATGTTGTTTCTGGGGTCTACACTTTGCGCTATGTCCATGATGGTTAGTATTAAGGCAATCTTGATCATGTTGCTGGATGACTGAAGTTCCCGTAGGTGTGTCTCTGCGTTGTGTATTTTTCTTCTGTGTTGGTTGTAGTCTCTGCAGTTGATCTAGTTGTTTCCTGGAGGTTGGGTCTTCATATGCAGGTGTGTAGGTCAGTACATATGGTTCTCAGGATAACCGTCAAGTGGTATCTGCACAGAGTTAAGAAAAAAAACAAACAAAAAACAAAAGAGAACAACAGCAAAAGAGTATTTGTTGTAAAGACTGCAACCATTAGGGTTTTATCCTCTGTTCAATCTGATTCTGCTATCGTTGTTCCTTCTTTCCCTATTTCTTAATTCATGCGACACCTAAAGAACAGTGAGGTAAGGATGGACTAGTGTGGGAATGCCTACGAGGGAATCTTCGCCCAAGGATTGGCCCCCGATGCCTATTGCATTCGGTTCTTTCCTGGGCTCCTCACTGGTCCATGTGTCCGCCCTATCCTATCCCTGTTGGTGGAGGAACAACTCTACTGTGTGACACATGACTCCAGGTTTTCCTTCCCTGACACAACACTGCAGCTGCTGTAATCAACATCACTTGATGTGGTCCGTGCCACTTAGGCTCTAACGGCTTGTTTCTGAATGACTTAATCATCACCCACTGACCTGGGATGATTGTGTGTCCACCTTCTGGTGGCTTCGCCAACACAACTCAACTCTCTCTCTGGCACTCTGTACTGCCTGGGTGAGGTTTTCACAGTAAGTGATCAGGGCATCTGAAGCAATGTGTACATCAGCATTTCTAAGATCAATCACACCAGGCATCTGCATTGGGCGTCCTGTAATAATCTCATGAGGGCTCAGTCCTACAGATCTGTTAGGTGACGCTCTCATACTACACAGTACCGCTGGCAGCGCCTCAACCCATGATACTCCTTCCTGATGCATTTTGCTTAGCCTAGTTTTGATTGTTCTGTTCGCTCGTTCAACCTGTCCTGATGCTTGTGGCCTGTAGGGGCAGTGAAGATTCCACTTAATTTTCAACATTTTAGACACCTCCTTGACTACCTGTCCTGTGAAGTGTGTACCCTGATCTGAGTCAATGGAATCTGGTAATCCCCATCTGGGAATGAAATCAGTGACAAGACATTTAGCAGTATGTGCAGCTGTAGCACGCCCTGTTGGATAAGCTTCTATCCATCTCGAGAACTTGTCTATCACTACCAAAACATCAGTTTTTCCCTTACAAGGAGGCAACGATATGTAATCAACTTGCAGGTGACGAAATGGTCCTGGTGGAGCTGGGGTATGTGTTGCTGCTGGCACATCATTATTTTTCTGACATGTAACGCATCTCTTGACTGTTTCGGTGGCTACATTTCTGAATTTTGGATTCCACCATTGATTTGAGAACCTGTGATTCATGGTTGCTGGACCACTGTGTCCCAAATTGTGTATTTGTTGAGCTAAATATGGCAGCAGTGATTCTGGGGCGACGTACTTCCCCCCTCTTGTCCAGCAACCAAATGAATACACGGTGGCTCCTTTGTCTAACCATGTCCATGCTTCATATAGAGGAATGTCTTTGTACAAATCAATGATTGATTCAGGAGGCAAAATAGTTTTATGTACTGCACTACCTGAACACACTTGTACAGCTGCATAGGAACAAGCTTGTTTAGCAGCTACATCAGCAAGACCATTACCTTTAGCTTCCATAGTATTAGTTGTGAGATGTGCTTTCACTTTGATCACCGCTAATGTCTTTGGAAGTTTCATGGCAAACATTAGATCTTTTATGCTTTATCCAGCAGAAGTTAGAAACTGTCTACTTTGTCAAATGACACCAAAATCATGTATTACCCCAAAAGCATACCTGGAAACAGTGTAGATATTTGCAACTGATCCTGACACTAGCGTGCGTGCTCTAGTTAAGGCTACTAGTTCTGCAGCTTGAGCTGAAAAACGACCTGAAGCCACCGCTTCAGTGGTGGAAGTAACTGCATAACCTGCTTGTCTGTTACCTTCAAATACTTGAGCTGAACCATCAACAAACAACTCCAATTCTGCATTCTCAATGGGAGTTTCTGCTATTTCACTCGTAGCTGCGTATGTAAGCGTAACACAATCATGAGTCATGTCATCCTCTAACAAAACTTCAGTCATTGCCGACATCATACATGTGGATGGGTTTGTGACTGGTGCACGCTGTAAAATAATGTTCGGGGCTGTGAGGGTCGTTAATCAATTTCCCCAACGAGAGGAGGTGACACAAGTGACTTTTGCTTGATTCATTAGTGCGGACACTTCGTGCGGACATCTTACATTTATCGTCTGTCCTAACACCATTCCTGATGAAGCCTGAAGGGCTAGATGAACTGCCTGCACTGCTCTAAGACAAGGGCCCATCCCTTGAGCGACTATGTCAAGTTTACCAGAATAGTAATGAATTGGGCGTAAACTGCCCCCATGATCTTGCATTAGACATGCAGTCATGAATCCTAAGTGTTCATGTACATAAAGCACAAAGGGCCTATCAGATTGAGCAATTCCTAATGCTGGTGCTTGACATAGTGCTCTCTTCAAATCATTGAAAGCTTTGAGCTGAATTTCTTCCATACAAACAGTATCAGAATCTTTAACTTGGCCTTTCAACAAGTCATAGAGAGGCTGTACAATTGAGGCATATTCTTCAATACAAGGTCTACAGTAACCTGCTGTTCCTAAAAATGATTGGAGAGTTTTAATTGTATTAGGCGGAGGTATAGCTTTGACAGAAGCTGCTCGATCCTGTGTAATAGATCTATTTCCTGCACCAATTGTCTGATCCAGAAATGTGACTTGGTTTTTAGCAATTTGAGCTTTGTGAAAGCTGCATTTGTGTCCTTTTTCCTGCAAATAGTCCAACAATGCTCTCAATTGAGTTTGATGTACCTTGTGATCTGTAGAGGCAATCAAAATATCATCAACATATTGTTTCATTGTGGACTGTTTGACTGGACATTTTGGGTCACACAAATCACGTCTGACAGCCTGATGGTATATTGTTGGGGAATTTTGAAATCCCTGTGGCAACCGTGTCCACTTGTACTGCTCATAGTCAACTGTGAAAGCTAACCACGCCTGGCTGTCAGAGTGCAAGGGTACAGAAAAGAATCCATTAGACACATCGATTACTGAAAAAACCTTACAATCTAATGGTAAACCATTACAAATTGTAGATGGATCTGCTACTAGAGGGGTGATTTTATCAATACGTTTATTGGCTACTCTGTAATCTATGGTGAGTCTCCATGTCCCATTGGATTTCTTGATGGGCCATGTGGGTGAGTTACAGGGACTGTTGGTTTTAATTAGCACTCATTGCTCCAGCAATTTTTCTACAATAGGTTTGATTCCCTGTATAGCTTCCTTATTGATTGGATATTGTTTGGTTACAGGAGGTGGCGTTCCTGTCAATTTGACTGGTTCCACGCCTGTCAAAAACCCACAATCATCTTTGTCTTTAGCCCAAATTGGATGATTCTGTAAGAAAGTATACTCAGGAGTGGCTTCATTATTGGTAGAAACTTGTACTGAGGAGACTTTTATGCTAGTAGATTCTGAGGACATGTCTAAAGTTAGATGTACTTGTCTGAGTATCCATGCCTAGAATTGCACCTGTGTTTAATGGAGCACAAAGCAATTTTGTAGTCAGAGTCTTTGGGCCTAACTGTACCTCTATGGACGGAGCTTCATACAAAACGGAATTTTCACCAATTACACCAGTTAAACAAATTTTAGTTTTCTTGTACGGAATGTTTAAAACTTCAGCCAATTTTGTAGGAATTACTGTAATTTCTGCACCTGTATCAAGCAAAAAATCTCTCTCTCTCTCTTGTATGCTACCTTTCACAAAAATTATTTTCTTATTGTAATGGATTACTGGGGAAAGGTAGCTACTCACAGCCCCAACAATTAGTTTTTTTTTCTGGTCTTGTTGTGCTCTTAGAAGAGCCTGAACGAGCTGTCCTAAAGTTTCAGTGGACACTTGCGGAACTACATCAGGGTTGTAAGCCGGCTGAGAAGGAGCAGAATAATGCATTCTATTTCTTTCATTATCTTGCAACTTCTTCCTACATTCTTTCTCCCAATGCCCTAATGTTCCACAGTAGTGGCATGTACTTTGTTTTTTAGTCCATCTATTGTCTTGTTTCGTTGGGTTAAACGTAGCTGCTGCTATTCTCACTTGGGTTTTAACATCAGCATCTCTTTCCCATGTAGCTAACCTGTCTAGATTACTTCTGAGAGTTCCGTTAGCCCACGTAACATCTAGGAATGGCAAGTCTGATCTGTACTCAGCTATAAGACCATCTGCCCAAATACGGATTAGAGCTCCTCTATCATCTAGTACACTTTCAGAATCCTCCACTATTCCACTGTAAGATGCAGCTGCCTGACAAAATCTTTCAGTGTATTCACTTATAGTCTCTTCTTTCTTTTGTACACATCTAGTAACTTTCAACCAATCTATTTTGGGTCCTAAGAGATTTTTTAGGATTTTTACAACACCTTCTCTCAAATTGCCCTTACTGGCATGTTGCAGTTCGGAAGTAACAGCAGACTCAAAAATGTTGAATTCAGATTCAGTTATAATCTGTGACATCAGCTGTGTAACTTCCGGCAACGACATGTCGTAAAGACGCATTTTACTGATAAATGCCCTTCTAAATTCAGAAAATTCTGTGCGTGCTGAGGGTAAACTCTGGGATAGTCTCTCGATATCTTTGGGTCCTAGAGCTTTGGCAACAGCTTGTATTTGGACAACAGAAGAGTTGGTAGGAATACTTTCAGTTCCCTCAATTCCCTGAGACCGTCTCCTAACGCCACATACTTTCACTGAATCAACAGGCACATCAGATACTGATTGAATGGCTACATCTGTTTCAAAGAAAGCTTGCAAGTCAGGATAAACGTTATCAGTCTGACTAACTTCATTCACATCAGTTTTCTCTACAGCTTTGTTGAGGTGTAATTTCTTAGTCAAAGAAGATATTCTAGCCCGGAGCTCATTGTTCTGTTTCTCCAGCTCTGAGTTGCGTTTAGACTGTTCTGTAGCTATTGCTAAAACAAATTCTCTGTGACAACAAATAATGCCTTTCACATTGTTCTTGCGAATACATGCTCCTAAAACTTTTTTTACATTCATCAATCGACCAAGTCTTGTCTGGATGGATCTCATATTTCTGCGTTAGTTCTTGCTTAACTTTCTCTGTGACAATTAAATACATCTGCACTCCTAACTGTGATTTGAAATCACTTTCTGTCCACAAAGGAGCTGCGAGACCACCTTTTTCAGTTGTGGGGATTAGTCTAGCACTTTTCCTAAACATTTTTGTGAGTTTCTTTGTTACCACACAATAAGAACACTAAAACTTCTCTGATCAACAGACTTGTTAACACAGCTCAACTATTGTTAACTTTCTTTGGCAAAACAGAGGACAACACAAATATTAGCACGCTATGCTAATCTTCCCTGTCTGAAAACAGAGGCTTACAAAATTTCTTAGCTTGTGATGCTAAATCTTCCCTGCTTGAAATACAGAGGCAAAAACAATTCTTCCTTGCTTGAACAGAGGCTTAACAATACTTCCCTGCCAAAACAGAGGTTTAAACAATTCTTCTCTGCCTGAACAGAGGCTTAAACAATTATTAGCTTGATGCCAATCTTCCCTGCCTGAAAACAGAAGGTAACTTTCATCTCTAAAACAAACGTTTTTAGAGGGTAACTTAGTTAACCAAACCCTACAGCTGTCTGATAACTCTTCCCTGGCAGTGCAGAGGAAAACAAATTTGTACTGGTCTTTAAGGTTCTTTTGGATAGAGTGACATTCACCAACCCTTGGTTGTACAGAAAGAATTCAGTCTGGAACGTAGTCAGATCTTGGAGCTTGAAGTTTCAATCTGGATTCTGGATTCAGGTGAGGAGCTCTATCTGGATCACGGCACCAAAACTGTTGTGAATTTCCTGTTAGTGCATCATAATTCTTTTACCTTAAATGCTAAATACTATACAATTAATTATACTATACAATTAATTAATTATAAATGCTAAATAAATACAATGTACTTTCTTAAATTTGTAATCTTACAGCTGCTAACCAATTTTGTCAGGATCTGTTGCTATCCCTTCTTGGGATACTATCTGTCCGACGTACTGCAAACGATTCTGGCAAAATTGACATTTATCAATGGACACCTTTAATCCAGTCTCCTCTAGACGATCCAGTACTTTCATGAGCCTCTCCTCATGCTCCTCCAAAGTCCGTCCAAAGACTATCAAGTCGTCCAGATACACCAAGACTTGGAGTAGATTCATGTCTCTTTGTGGCATCCTCTTAAATTGGAAAAATCTTAATGGGCAGATAAACACCGTTTTTTCCTTGTCTGCCTCTGCCATGGCTATTTGAAAATAGCCACTTCTTGACCACCTGTTAGACAGTCCAATGCATCATCAATTCTACGTGTTGTGTATTGGTTGGGAACAGTTCTTGCATTCAAGATTCGATAATCTATATACATGCAGACTGCTCCATTCTTTTTCCTCGCAATCACGATTGGAGATGCATATGGGCTGCGTGACTCTTTAATAATACCAGCAACCAAGAGGATTTGGAGATGTTCCCGCACATCATCTATGTCAGCAGGTGCTAGATGCCTAGAGCGTTCTCGAAAGGGTATTGAATCTGCAAGCCGGATGTTATACTCTACTCCCTTAGCGAGTCCTACATCCCACTCATCAAGCGAGAATATTTTGGTTCTTTTTCTCAACTTCAGTTGCAGTCTCTCCCTCCAATCTGCTGGAATGAGTGAATCCCCAAAGCTGAACAGTTTTGGATCAATCGTCTCATCGCCAGTTTCATTCACAGGAGAAGGACTGACGGGGTCTGCTAAGTACAAATGGTCAGGACAGTCCATGAAAGCTTTAGCATAAGTTCTGCCGGGAAGACTTAATTGTCACGTCACTTCAACTTTTTATCTATCCAATCACATTCTAATACTTGGGTATAAAAGATCGGTACTTACTCATGTCTGAGTTCGCAGATGCTGACGCTCCAATTCAGTTGCACGCGTCACTTGCCGACCAAAAATGTCTAAAGACACGCAATTTGTTTGCGACTACTCCGACTCTGACGATGATTTCGTCTCACCATCTCCTCCTGCTGCACGTCGCAGCTCACGCATTCAGAGTCGTACCTCTCCATGGGCTCAGATGTCATCCGAGGATATAATTAAAGCTCTCGAGGAAGCCGGCATACTGGTTAGCCAAGGCCTTTCCAGAGAAGATTTACACCTTCTGGCCCAGAACACTTTTGGTATTCCACCAGTTTCTATTTCTTCAAAAGCCTCAACTTCGGCAGCTCAACCTAAACCAACCGGCAAGAAAAGATCCGCTAAATCATCTTCACCTCACCCAGCAAAAAGATCATCAATACCTGCTCGGCTACCATCTTCTCCACAAAGAGTTGAACCCTCGGACACAAACGATCAGCTCATTTCTGCAGTTCAAAGCCTCGCTCAAACAGTCAAAGGATTGGAATCCAAAATGTCATCATTTCTCAAATCCTAACCTCAGCTCAGACCCGGCCACGATCTCATCAGTGATTCCTCAGTTCCGTCCTTTCTCCTTCGGATCAAGCAACCCTTCGAACGAGCCTTCTACATCTTCTACGTTGCCTACTCCTCTACACTCGATTCAGACGCCTTTTCAAGACGTTCACGCACCACCGGCTTCTATAAACTTTAACCTCTCCACAGCGGCTCCTGCTCAAAATTTCGGTAGGCGTTTGTTTCGCCAGCTGCTGTAACCGTGTCTCCTCACCTAATAAACAACATCATCCAAGGTAAGGATGTTAATCTGGCTTCTTTACTACTTCCTTTACCCGCTGCCAACAGAAAGATGGTGGATTGTGGGGACGTGGCAGTTCTTCTTAAAACCTCTGATCCTCGCCTTCAACGCAATCTATCGTTTGGTGAATTCGTTATTGCTATCGGCATCTACAGAGACATTTTGTGCCAAAGTTATCCAGAGAGAAGGGAAGAGTTAGATCTCTACTTATCTATGATTGCGGATTTCAGCCAAAGATACAGGGGCACGTTGTTTTATGAATATCCACAAGTCATTTTCTGCTAAATCTGCTTCATTTATCGCACTCTTCAATTCAAGAATAGTCATTCGTCCGTCATTTCGGCGGCCAAAAAATCTTAGCAGACCGTGTGGCCCTGCGGCCTTGTCTCCGTGGTCTAGCAGACTGCGCTGCCCTGTCTCTGTGGTCTAGCAGACTGCGCTGCCCTGCAGCCTTGTCTCTGTGGTCTAGCAGACCGTGTGGCCCTGCGGCCTTGTCTCCGTGGTCTAGCAGACTGTGTGGCCCTGCGGCCTTGTCTCCGTGGTCTAGCAGACCGTGTGGCCCTGCGGCCTCGTCTCCGTGGTCTAGCAGACCGTGCGGCCCTGCGGCCCCGTCTCCGTGGTCTAGCAGACTGCGCGGCCCTGTGGCCTTGTCTCCGTGGTCTAGTAGACTGCGTGGACCTGCGGCCTTCTCTCCGTGGTCTAGTAGACTGCAAGGCCCTGCGGCCTTGTCTCTGTGGTCTAGCAGACCGTGTGGCCCTGCGGCCTTGTCTCTGTGGTCTAGTAGACTGCGTGGCCCTGCGGCCTTGTCTCTGTGGTCTAGCAGACTGCGGGGCCCTGCGGCCTTGTCTCTGTGGTCTAGCAGGCCGTGTGGCCCTGCGGCCTTGTCTCCGTGGTCTAGTAGACTGCGTGGCCCTGCGGCCTTGTCTCTGTGGTCTAGCAGACCGTGTGGCCCTGCGGCCTTGTCTCTGTGGTCTAGCAGACGGCGTGGCCCTGCGGCCCTGTCTCTGTGGTCTAGCAGACCGTGTGGCCCTGCGGCCTCGTCTCCGTGGTCTAGCAGTACGTGTGGCCCTGCGGCCTCGTCTCCGTGGTCTAGCAGACCGTGTGGCCCTGCGGCCTCGTCTCCGTGGTCTAGCAGACTGCGTGGCCCTGCGGCCTCGTCTCTGTGGACTAGCAAACCGTGTGGCCCTGCGACCTTGTCTCTGTGGTCTAGCAGACCGTGTGGCCCTGCGACCTTGTCTCTGTGGTCTAGTAGACTGCGTGGCCCTGCGGCCTTGTCTCTGTGGTCTAGCAGACCGTGTGGCCCTGCTGCCTTGTCTCCGTGGTCTAGCAGACTGCATGGCCCTGCGGCCTTGTCTCCGTGGTCTAGCAGACCGTGTGGCCCTGCGGCCTTGTCTCTGTGGTCTAGCAGACCGTGTGGCCCTGCGGCCTTGTCTCCGTGGTCTAGCAGACTGCATGGCCCTGCGGCCTTGTCTCCGTGGTCTAGCAGACTGCATGGCCCCGCGGCCTTGTCTCCGTGGTCTAGCAGACTGCGTGGCCCTGCGGCCTTGTCTCCGTGGTCTAGTAGACTGCAAGGCCCTGCGGCCTTGTCTCTGTGGTCTAGCAGACCGTGTGGCCCTGCGGCCTTGTCTCCGTGGTCTAGTAGACTGCGTGGCCCTGTGGCCTTGTCTCTGTGGTCTAGCAGACCGTGTGGCCCTGCGGCCTTGTCTCTGTGGTCTAGCAGACTGTGTGGCCCTGCGGCCTTGTCTCCGTGGTCTAGCAGACTGCGTGGCCCTGCGGCCTTGTATCTGTGGTCTAGCAGACCGTGTGTCTCTGTGGTCTAGCAGACCGTGTGGCTCATCTCCGTGGTCTAGCAGACTGCGTGGCCCTGCGGCCTTGTATCTGTGGTCTAGCAGACCGTGTGTCTCTGTGGTCTAGCAGACCGTGTGGCTCATCTCCGTGGTCTAGCAGACTGCGCTGCCCTGCAGCCTTGTCTCCGTGGTCTAGCAGACCGTGTGGCCCTGCGGCCTTGTCTCTGTGGTCTAGCAGACCGTGTGGCCCTGCGACCTTGTCTCTGTGGTCTAGTAGACTGCGTGGCCCTGCGGCCTTGTCTCTGTGGTCTAGCAGACCGTGTGGCCCTGCGGCCTTGTCTCCGTGGTCTAGCAGACTGCATGGCCCTGCGGCCTTGTCTCCGTGGTCTAGCAGACCGTGTGGCCCTGCGGCCTTGTCTCTGTGGTCTAGCAGACCGTGTGGCCCTGCGGCCTTGTCTCCGTGGTCTAGCAGACTGCATGGCCCTGCGGCCTTGTCTCCGTGGTCTAGCAGACTGCATGGCCCCGCGGCCTTGTCTCCGTGGTCTAGCAGACTGCGTGGCCCTGCGGCCTTGTCTCCGTGGTCTAGTAGACTGCAAGGCCCTGCGGCCTTGTCTCTGTGGTCTAGCAGACCGTGTGGCCCTGCGGCCTTGTCTCCGTGGTCTAGTAGACTGCGTGGCCCTGTGGCCTTGTCTCTGTGGTCTAGCAGACCGTGTGGCCCTGCGGCCTTGTCTCTGTGGTCTAGCAGACTGTGTGGCCCTGCGGCCTTGTCTCCGTGGTCTAGCAGACTGCGTGGCCCTGCGGCCTTGTATCTGTGGTCTAGCAGACCGTGTGTCTCTGTGGTCTAGCAGACCGTGTGGCTCATCTCCGTGGTCTAGCAGACTGCGTGGCCCTGCGGCCTTGTATCTGTGGTCTAGCAGACCGTGTGGCTCATCTCCGTGGTCTAGCAGACTGCGCTGCCCTGCAGCCTTGTCTCCGTGGTCTAGCAGACCGTGTGGCCCTGCGGCCTTGTCTCTGTGGTCTAGCAGACCGTGTGGCCCTGCGGCCTTGTCTCTGTGGTCTAGCAGACCGTGTGGCCCTGCGGCCTTGTCTTCGTGGTCTAGCAGACCGTATGACCGTGTGTCTCTGTGGTCTAGCAGACCGTGTGGCTCATCTCCGTGGTCTAGCAGACTGCGTGGCCCTGCGGCCTTGTCTCCGTGGTCTAGCAGACCGTGTGGCCCTGCGGCCTTGTCTCCGTGGTCTAGCAGACCGTGTGGCCCTGCGGCCTTGTCTCCCAGGTCTAGCAGACCGTGTGGCCCTGCGGCCTTGTCTCCCAGGTCTAGCAGACCGTGTGGCCCTGCGGCCTTGTCTCCGTGGTCTAGCAGACCGTGTGGCCCTGCGGCCTTGTCTCCGTGGTCTAGCAGACCGTGTGGCCCTGCGGCCTTGTCTCCGTGGTCTAGTAGACTGCGCGGCCCTGCGGCCTTGTCTCCGTGGTCTAGTAGACTGCGCGGCCCTGCGGCCTTGTCTCTGTGGTCTAGCAGACCGTGTGGCCCTGCGGCCTTGTCTCTGTGGTCTAGCAGACCATGTGGCCCTGTGGCCGTGTCTCTGTGGTTATTTATGTGTTTAAAAAAAAATTAAATAAATAAAAAAAAAATATATATATATAATTTTGGAAGCGTCAGCAACGGCCAAACGTTTACATTTATGCAGCAGCAGATATTAATTGCTCATGTGTAGTACTCATCTACAAATTATAACTTCAAGTTATGTTTAATCATGAAGTGGCTTTTTTTTAACCATCAGCAGGCGGCGTTCCATGTCCACGCTTACCATGTTGAAGAACTCTTGTTCTTCTTCTTTTTAGGAACACTGGGACACAAGACCGGTGGGTCTACTTTATTTACCGTTTTTGGGGGATAGACTCCGTCCGGCTGGAAGCATTCTTCCACCTAATTTTTGGGGGTCGGCTGCGCCTCTGCCTTCGTCTTCAGGCAGGATATGCAGAGTCCGGACCCTCAGATTGCGAGCTACGGACGGGGCCTATGCCAAAGTACTTTATTGCTTGCTGGGTTGTTAATAAATGGATAATTGTCACAGTATTTATTCTCCCGAGTCTTTCAGGTAGAACTACAGGAATGTTTACTTCTTTCAGTGACTCATTTTGCATCGGCACGAGTAACTGACTGTTTGCCATCGCCTCACTTGGGCCCCGCGGCCTTGTCTCCGTGGTCTAGCAGACTGCGTGGCCCTGCGGCCTTGTCTCCGTGGTCTAGTAGACTGCAAGGCCCTGCGGCCTTGTCTCTGTGGTCTAGCAGACCGTGTGGCCCTGCGGCCTTGTCTCCGTGGTCTAGTAGACTGCGTGGCCCTGTGGCCTTGTCTCTGTGGTCTAGCAGACCGTGTGGCCCTGCGGCCTTGTCTCTGTGGTCTAGCAGACTGTGTGGCCCTGCGGCCTTGTCTCCGTGGTCTAGCAGACTGCGTGGCCCTGCGGCCTTGTATCTGTGGTCTAGCAGACCGCGTGTCTCTGTGGTCTAGCAGACCGTGTGGCTCATCTCCGTGGTCTAGCAGACTGCGTGGCCCTGCGGCCTTGTATCTGTGGTCTAGCAGACCGTGTGGCTCATCTCCGTGGTCTAGCAGACTGCGCTGCCCTGCAGCCTTGTCTCCGTGGTCTAGCAGACCGTGTGGCCCTGCGGCCTTGTCTCTGTGGTCTAGCAGACCGTGTGGCCCTGCGGCCTTGTCTCTGTGGTCTAGCAGACCGTGTGGCCCTGCGGCCTTGTCTTCGTGGTCTAGCAGACCGTATGACCGTGTGTCTCTGTGGTCTAGCAGACCGTGTGGCTCATCTCCGTGGTCTAGCAGACTGCGTGGCCCTGCGGCCTTGTCTCCGTGGTCTAGCAGACCGTGTGGCCCTGCGGCCTTGTCTCCGTGGTCTAGCAGACCGTGTGGCCCTGCGGCCTTGTCTCCCAGGTCTAGCAGACCGTGTGGCCCTGCGGCCTTGTCTCCCAGGTCTAGCAGACCGTGTGGCCCTGCGGCCTTGTCTCCGTGGTCTAGCAGACCGTGTGGCCCTGCGGCCTTGTCTCCGTGGTCTAGCAGACCGTGTGGCCCTGCGGCCTTGTCTCCGTGGTCTAGTAGACTGCGCGGCCCTGCGGCCTTATCTCCGTGGTCTAGTAGACTGCGCGGCCCTGCGGCCTTGTCTCTGTGGTCTAGCAGACCGTGTGGCCCTGCGGCCTTGTCTCTGTGGTCTAGCAGACTGTGTGGCCCTGCGGCCTTGTCTCTGTGGTCTAGCAGACCATGTGGCCCTGTGGCCGTGTCTCTGTGGTTATTTATGTGTTTAAAAAAAAATTAAATAAATAAAAAAAAAATATATATATATAATTTTGGAAGCGTCAGCAACGGCCAAACGTTTACATTTATGCAGCAGCAGATATTAATTGCTCAAGTGTAGTACTCATCTACAAATTATAACTTCAAGTTATGTTTAATCATGAAGTGGCTTTTTTTTAACCATCAGCAGGCGGCGTTCCATGTCCACGCTTACCATGTTGAAGAACTCTTGTTCTTCTTCTTTTTAGGAACACTGGGACACAAGACCGGTGGGTCTACTTTATTTACCGTTTTTGGGGGATAGACTCCGTCCGGCTGGAAGCATTCTTCCACCTAATTTTTGGGGGTCGGCTGCGCCTCTGCCTTCGTCTTCAGGCAGGATATGCAGAGTCCGGACACTCAGATTGCGAGCTACGGACGGGGCCTATGCCAAAGTACTTTATTGCTTGCTGGGTTGTTAATAAATGGATAATTGTCACAGTATTTATTCTCCCGAGTCTTTCAGGTAGAACTACAGGAATGTTTACTTCTTTCAGTGACTCATTTTGCATCGGCACGAGTAACTGACTGTTTGCCATCGCCTCACTTGGAACTATGACAGTTTGTGAAGTCACAGAACAAGTTTCTATCATCATTACTGTTTTCCCAAGAGGCTCTATCGTTTCTGTCGATCCTCACATTTTGCATAGCTCCCACCTCTGGGTGAGAGACAGAGGGGTTCTGGACCTGACCACTTCACACATACAATGTGTGTGACCCACTGTCCAGAGCTTGGTCTTCAGTCCTTCTGAAATTTGCTTCCCACCAACTGAACTAACAGCACTTTTTTTTTCGCTGAACAGGAGGCTATTTCTGATGGCATTTCTTTTAGTCCCAATTTAATTTTTCTATTTGACCGAATACATTTTTTAATTACTTTGTCATTATTATCAGGATTTTGACATCTTGGGGCAATATGCCCATCCTCTCCACAGTTGTAACAAAAATACTCTTCAGACCCATTGTACTGCTTTCTTGGACTTACCAGTGGTTTCTTTGGAGTACTGGCATTCAGAGTGAGGGCAGAAACACCATCTTGGTCACAGTTTTTACCAGTGACAACGTTGTAGGCTCTTCACTTGCTTCTTTATAAAATCCAATTTTTAACCTTTTCGTATCAAATAATGGCATTTTTAATAATTAAAATTGATTTAATAAATCAAATTCTTGAACAAAAACATATAAAATACAAAATATAGCAAAATACAGCTATACATCATTGTTCGGAAAATATTAATTATTGTTTTGAACTTTGACTCTTAGTCATTATTCACCTTTTTCTCATGGTTAGAATTAATAAAAGTGTATAATAGAGTTCTAATAAGGGCTCACAGTGTTAGAGCGCACCCAAAATGTGCAAACACAAATAAAACAGAGATGAAAATTTTACTTCAGTAAGAAATTTACTTTTATGGTTTAATGTTCAGTGATATATCTTCCAAAGATTTTTTAATTTTGGCAGTATTTGCTGTATATCTGATATTAGTTTTAAACCATGTGTTATAACTTGCCCCACATTAGGTTGTCCTCTTTCCCCTAAATGAAACACATTATCATTATGATACATTGACTTGTAGACGAGCCTGTTTAACTCACTCTCCCTCCTCTTCTCAATCAGTTTCTGCTTAATTAAACCAGTATTTTAATAACCAGTGTTTACCATAAATACTTACCTGATGGGGATAATTTGCATATTGTTGGTTCCGGGTGAAGCAAGAGTGTAGTTAAGCTATTTTAAGGCATGAATAAACTACATTTTATTTCACAGGAAAAAACATTTAAATATGTAATTCTGGCGATCCCTACAATCTTTAAGGGATACAATTATGGACTGCATTAGGACTTTAACAGATTAAAAACATCTGCATTGTTCTTGTGTTAATAAACCCACACAAGTATTTTTCAGTGTTGGTTTGTCATTGTCAAAATGTCTGTCAATATTTCATCATTAAATAAAATGTTTAGAATAATTGATCTGACCTTTTTGTCCTTCGCAGCTTCATCGATGGGACAGAATCTGTGGCCGGTGTGTTTTCTGGAGTCTCGACACACCACACACACGGGCTGTTGATCATCCAGACAGAAGAGTTTGAGCTGCTCTTGATGAACACTGCAGACGGTTCCAGATGAAGATCTCTGTCTTCTCTCCTGTAGGAAACTCTCACACAGGTTCCTCAAAGCCAGATTTAACGGAGGATCGTCATTTGAAGATGTTTTTCGGCAAACCGGACATTCTTTAAGTGTTTTATTTTCCCAAGCCCTCTGAATACAGACTGAACAAAAACTGTGGCTACACGACAGGAGAACAGGGTTTATAAAAATGTCACAGCACACCGGACAAGAGAAATCCTCCTCAGCAGAAGATCTAGATGCCATTTCACCAAGCTACTTAGAAATGAATCTCAATGTAAAGTTTCACTTTCAGTTAAAGGTACAAGCCAGGTTGGCAGTTGTAGAAAGGCTACCAATAGCAAGTTAGCTTTGAAATCACCTGATCCCACCCTCCCTTCAGAGAGTCTCCAAAGCCACACCTCTTCCAAAACACATGAACGTGAATCAGAAAGAATTTGTCAAGTATGTTTACACACAAGGAATTTGTTTTGGTGACAGGAGCTTCCGGTGCATTACAGGGAAGTACAGACATAAAATATAACAATAATATTATGAAGAAAACTAATTTAAATAATGCAATATAGTACGGTAATATAAATATAGAAATAATATATATATATATAATTAAACGCACCATCAAATTTGGCTGAGAAATTACTCCCAAAAGAGAATTTAGTCACCATTGTGTAAAAAACAACAACAATCGAATGGACATTTAAAAAAATAGCTTCAGAAAGAATTTTTTTGGATGAACTATACCTTTAATGTTTGTTTTTATTAATATGGAAATATAATTTTTTAATGAAATTTTACTCCAAATAAGAAACTGCCAGGAGGTGGTGGTAAGTGGCTCAGTGGTTCATGTAGGTTGTCTACAAACTGAAAGGTTGGTGGTTCAATCACCGGTTCCACCTGACCAAGTGTCGAGGTGTCCATGAGCAAGACACCTAACCCCAGCTGCTCTCGACGAGCTGGATGGAGCCTTGCATGGCTGACACCGCCGTCGGCAGGCCCGTCGCAAGGGGGGTGCGAGGCCCGGGGGTATAGCCTATTAATCGGGGTCTACTCTGTTGCTATAGTGACGAACAATTTGTTGTTTATGTGGATATTTAAGAGGGAAAAAAATCGTATATTCAGTTTAACAGCAGGTTCAAGAAGTTAAACTGTGTAATTGAACTGTACACATTTTGACGCTAAAAATGTTCTAAATCATAAATGGGTCAAACGTGTTTGCAAAACGCCCTGAATGCACTTAGTTTGGACTGCTCTCTCACTGAATCATCTGAAGAGATTTCTCAGTCGGTAAAATTATAAACAGACAGTATTGAGAGGACCAGTGCTATTTTTCAGTATTTCCTCTGTGAACATGAACAAAATGGATGGCGGACAATTTCGTTGCTTTTTGCAGTTTTCAGATTTAAAAACGTTTAAAACGTCTAGAGATAGAGTAGGCTTTACTCGTTCTGCGGTGCCATTGCTCTCACTGATGCTCTGACAGGGGAGTAATGTTAGGTTATGCTTATTTAACTTTAATAGAGCAACAAGACCACGCCCCCTTTTTCCGCGTATTCTTGTGGGCGGAGGTTAGTCTGTTCTACTGTTCTACTGTCGTCATTAATGAAGGAAGTACCAGGATGTAGTCCAAGCCGGCCGTTCGCTGTAGGCTTTGAAAAGGAACTTCTGTTAAATAAAATATCTCGCTTGGCATTGAACTATGAGCTTTATAATTTTACAGGTATTATTTATGCTCTAACAGCAACATTACACACTAACTAAAGTTTGAACAGTGGGATCACGAAGAACTGGACCTTTAATGGCCGTGCACGTTGAACATTTAACTCGATTTCAAACACTGGAGTGTTCGATTCCAGGTTTTTTGGAGCGACTCCGATTCCCGACTCCCACTGTCGACTCCATTTACTTTACATCAAAACAGGGTCAGAAATAAGACAAAATTGCAGTTGTTAGTACACACTTAAATTATTTCTCCCCCGACACAAAGCCTTAAAATCCCCTTATTTAAACCTCGCACTTTTAGCGTGATCGTCCAATTTAGCAATGACTTGATGAGGCTATTGACGTTTCTACCTATAGCTGTTGCCGATACTTAATTTTACACAGGAAAAAAAAGTCATGAAAAAAGCTGTTGTCGAGTGATGGGGCTAAACATGCATGATCACTGTCTTAAAGGGTGAGTTAAAGATACTAAATACTAAAATAAATATAATAATGTACACTTATTCATGTGTTTCTTCTTGATGTGAGTTTTTTTTATGATTTAGTTTAATGATTATGAACACAAGGTTAACCATGGAAAACCAAATTTATATTTATTGCATTAATATACTATCAATTAAACTAAAGCTAGCATGGAGGAAGCCTATGTATAATTACAAACAAGTCACTGTGACTATTCTAATTCTAAAGTAAGCACTCAAATAAATGTGTGTGAGTTTCTGCGACGCAACAGCTCTCTGACGCAATGTTTTACGACAGTGTCTGAATTCCTCGCTTCATTTCATTCACTCCTTGCTTATAGTGCACTCAACTGCCATGCACTTTATAGGGATTAGAGAATTATTAAACAAGTGAGCGATTTCGGACACAGCAACAGAGTCGACACCGAGAGTCGATTCCTGTGCTGGAGTCGACCCCGACTCTGGGGCTATTCAGAGTCGAGGAATCCACTCTTTTGGAGTCGACTCCCCATCACTAGCGCAGAGTTGCCATGGAAACGGCGCAGAAAGCAACTGCTGACAACCGAAAAGCCGCAAAGCTCCCTCTGTCGCTGTTGTTTTCACTGCTTTCAGGTGAGTTTAGTCTGTAAAGTTACACAAATAATACACACAACTGTTCCTGACCCTTTTCTTACGTGTAATTGACGCTTCTGTTGAATATTTACTTTATAGAAATGTAACGTTAGTGTCTTCGAAGTTCATTAGCATCTCAACCGTCTCAGAACAGGTAAGTTAACGTTAACGTAAGCTCTTGTTTATGAAAGTTTGGACTTTTAATCAAATATTTATGGTAGATGACAGGTTTTGATAGTTTTTGTAAAGGTTTTGCTGCCAACTGAATGGGTCATTAGAAGTTGGCTAATTAATTTACAGTAATGTTAAATGTTAACGTTAATCACTTACACAGAAAAAAATGTGATCGCGAAAATTGGCTGAAACTGGTTAAAATATTGATAAAAATGTTCTGTGATTTCAGGAAGGACAAAATAACCCCTCTACAACAGAGGGAAAGCTCTCAAGATCCCAACATGTCTGAAGGAAGCTGCTGACAGAAAAGTAGGAAACACAGGTGAACTGAAGAAGTTAATTAATCTCATATCCATTTTAGCAATATTTTTCACCTATCACATACATCTATCTTCTCTTTATTTTCTCATATTAAATGTTTTTATTTATTTAATTCATTTGAGAAGGCTTTGACATCCAAATATAAGTGACTCTGTAGGAACAATATTAAATGAATAAGTAACTAAAAACATACATTTTGATACCCTAAGAATAACAGAAATATGTTCTGTATTAATCTTTCTCTTTTCTGAGAAAGATCTTTTTTCTCTCTTTCTTTCTCACGTTTCACCTCTGCTGTAGCTTCTTTCCTTTTAATACACCTGGCATTGTATACTAAATATTGTTTGCTCTGTGATAAATTGTTTATATTGATGCTTTCCATGCTGAAGCCCTGCACCGTAGCAGAGTTGGAGTGGATCTCCTATTGGACAACATCTCTTAAGGCGTTCAAAAGTTTGGAGTTGTATATCTTTAAAAAAAAGTCTCTAATGCCCACCAAGACTGCATTTATTTGATTAAAAGTACAGTAAAGACAATAACATTGTGAAAGAATATTAAAACAGCTGTTTTCTATTTGAATATATTTTAAAGTGTAAAGTATTCCTGTGATCAAAGCTGTATTTTCAGCATCATTACTCCAGTTGTCAGTGTCACATGATCCTTCAGAAATCATTCGAATGATTTGCTGCTCAGTTATTATTAATAATGGAAACAGTTGTGCTGCTTAATATTGATTTTTTTATTCCAAATAGAAATCTGATGCTACATTAGTCCACTTATGCCTGGTTCAGACTACACGATTTTAGCCCGAATTTGGCACGATCCGTTTGACGTATGGTGTCGTAGGGATTCGTAAACGACAATGGACGTCGGGACGCAAGAATTGATCGTATCATCTCGTATAGTGTGTCATAGTATACGACAACCGAATCCGCGTCTGCGATAGTTCACGACGTCACAGCAGAAAGACTAGCATGTTGAATTTTTTATTCACGTTCCCCACGACGGGTTCCGTCACATGGGTGACGCTGACCAATCGGAGCACAGAATATATATTCTGACAGGATTCAAACATGGCGAAACGCAAGAGAGATGATGGTGCGGCTAGGTGGAGTTATGAAATGGAGGAAAGGTTCGTGGAGATGTGGCAACAGTACTCTTGCCTGTACGATGTTTCATCGAGGGACTACCACGACAGATTACAAAAAGAAAAATGCTGGCGTACGATAGCGGAAGCCCTTCAGCAACCCGGTGAGTACTGGAGTTAGCTGTAACTTTTAAGCTAGCAAATCATTCATTATATTCTTCTTCGCTATAGAGAAAATTGTGTGTGAGAGAGGGTGTGTGTGTGAGTCTGACTGTGAGGGTGTGTTTGTGCGTGACTGTGTATATGTGTGTGAGTGTGAGAGAATTACAAATAAATAAATGGTTATAAATGGTTTATAGGAGCAGTTCATTATTAGTTCATGTTAACAAATGTAAAGTGTTCTCAGATTTTTTTACAAATACGTTGTAGTGGCAAGCTTTCACTACTGGCTAATAACAAAATATTTAATAAAAAAAGAACGATATTTTACCTCAAGTTCTCCTTAGAGGATTGACAGCCCATACTGCCCTCTTCGAGCAAGCCAGGAACGTGTCCATGGTCGGGTTTTCTTTCTTTTTTTGCGCTTTTCTAGACACAAGACAGCCAGTACAAAACACGCCGCAGACATTGTTTACGCTCGTTTGTTTCCGGAAGTCAGTCGCTAGTTTCGCCTTCTCGATGACATCACGCACGTCGTTAAAGACAACAAGCGATCATTGGTCGCGAAGCAACGTGTAGTCTGACATGTTTCTTATCCAGGCCACGACAAGATTTTGGGAGTTAAAATCGCGTAATCTGACACAGTGACTATCGTAACAGACAAAAAAAATCGTGTAGTCTGAACCAGGCATAAGACCTTTGTTCATCTTCGGAACACAAATTAAGATATTTTTGTTGAAATCCGATGGCTCAGAAAGGCCTCCATTCACGAAGCACCACGACGCATGGACGAGAATATGACGTAGAGCCGGCGTTCAGGCATCCAGGAAATGCACACTTTAGCACCATTTGAGCACTAAGCCAAGACCTAAAGCACAATCAATGTAGAATTCAGCAGCTTAGATATGGCGCGTCTTCCTCTGCTTGTAAATAAAGCTCCTCGCTTTCGGCTCTACATCATATTCTCGCGCATGCGTCGTGGCGCTTCACAAGTTCACGTCAGAGGCCCAGACGGAAGACAAGAACTTGTTGATTAAAGTCGTTATTTTGATTTTTCTTTTCGCACAAAAACTATTCTCGTCGCTTCATTAAATTATTGTAGAACCACTGCAGTGAGAAGTTGTAGCAAATGGCAAATGATCGTCTTTGAAACAATAACTAAACTTGTAACCGTTTTGTTGAAAAAAAACCCCCCCACAATATTATGGTGATATTAGATCTCGTGTTTGTTGGGTTTTGTGTTGTGAACCTCTTGAATTCAAAGAGAATAAAACAATGACAACAATAAGAAAAGAACAAATATGCATCTCGTCATGGCATTAGAGTTTACTACAGTTCTGTTGTGTCTAATATGAATAGGCCCAAGCGATTGCCAGATATTCACTTTACCTCTACCATACTTTTAACAGACTTGGATCGTTTGTGATTCATCCTTACTTGCATTGTCTTGAGCCTTCACTTTGCCAATGATATGCTATATTGCCCACAGTCATTATGCTACATCATATCACCTTCTACTGGAAAATCTCCCAAGGTTTATTTTTTCTCCATTATGCTCTGATGGAGTTTTGGTTCCTTGCCACTGTCGCCTTTGGCTTGGCTTGCTCAGTTGCGGACACTAAATATTCAACTAAATATTCAACGAAATTACTGATCTGCCCTCATTGTCACTGTATGATATTTGAGCAACCTGATCTCACAGAATTCCGTGAAATGAACACGGGCCCCTTAACTCAAAATCCGTGGCAGTTTCACGGAATCGCCGAAAATTCCGTGATGGGTCCACGGAAGTGGTGGTGGTGCTAGCCGACCAAGCTAGGCGGGCTAACACGCTGTGGTCGACAGCCCGGTTTGTGGAACTTTGAGGGCGACGAGAGCTGGACCAGATGGATTTTATTATTGTTGAGTTGTTGTGGTGGAAATTCCGGCGGGATCCTCTGTGGATATATCTCGGGCGAGGCTGGAAGGCGATGTCCGGATGAAGGTGGAAAGCCTCTGGCACAGGTCCAGGCAGATGACAGCGCAGCCGGAGCAGGTCACTGGCCAAATATTGAAGCAAACCCGTCACTAGCAGGTGAACAGGTAGTAAGAAGAGCCAGACACAGACAAGCAGAATGTATGTCCTACATCGATGGGCAGTAAAGACGGCAGAAGAGGTACAAACCAGAACAGGGGAGCTAACGGCGAGCAGCGGCAGCAAGTTGTGCCAGCGTTCACTCGTCCGCCATATGCCGAAATCATTTATCAATGTTTTATTTGAATTTGTGTATGCCTATAGATCTTGGAAGATGTTATAAGAGAAGGGATCAGGTGAACTTTCAAGAGTATACCACAGTGGAAAGAGGGTCTTCACTGAGGAACGAGAATTACATCCTCAATTGTTCAAGAACAAGTGGCAACCTCCCGCATTTTCTCTTGAAGCCGATACGGAAGTGACTTAAACTGCAATTCATCGACTGGCCACTAGGGACAGACTCCAGAAGGAGCAGAATCTCATGTTAAAATGCCCAACTTTACAGCAGAAGAACACATGTTAACAGTCTGGGACAAACTGTGGTTTTGGTCTACACGGCTAATTTTGCTCTTCATGACGACTGAGGGGGGTGAATTTTTTTATAAGTCATTGGTTTACATTATATAAAGCTTTAAAGTTCTGCATAATTAAGGGCGTGGCCACTTTGAGTGACAGGTGGATTGCTGTTTATCCGCTGTCTGTTAGTTATCGCGTCACCTCAGCTCCGCCCACATCCCGCCTCTTTGCCCATTCTCTATTATCTGAAAGTGACGTGTGATGACGCGCTTCCAAGATGGTGACGGCCAGCTCGACCCTACTTTACGCTTCAAAACTGCTCTTCAGAATCCTATGGGTGACGTCATGGACATATTTTTTTACAGTCTATGGTTACAACCATTCCCGGTCTCTCCATGATTCAATTCCTCAGACAAGCTTACTTCTATTTCTAGACATTTGATACCCTCGAACACCCTTTCCTGTTTAAGTCTTTAGACATTTTTGGCTTTTGTCCTATGTTTTGTAGAGTAATTTCCATGTTCTATAATGATATCTTTAGTAGTGTTTTCCTTAATTTAGGTTCATCACCCATAATTCAAATTAAACGAGGAATCCGCCAGGGATGCCCTATTTCACCAATACATTTTAATTAATCTTGCAGTTGAATGAATGTCTATTCATAAAAAACAAAACAAAAAACTAATTGACGACAATGTAGGCATAGACATTCTTGGTAGGACATTGACTATAAGCCAATTTGCAGACGACACGCTTTTATTTCTTAAAAACAAAGGTGCTTCCGTTAGTTATTGATGAAATGTATATATTTCCAAGGGCATCAGGTCTTTAAAGGAACACGGCACTTTTTTTTATAAACTAGGCTCATTTTCCGTCTCCTCTAGAGTTAAACAGATCTAAATTTTTTGAGTTTTTGAATCCATTCAGCCGATCTCCGGGTCTGGCGGAAGCACTTTTAGCATAGCTTAGCATAGATCATTGAATCTGATTAGACCGTTAGCATCTCGCTCAAAAAAGACCAAAGACTTTAGACATTTCTCCTATTTAAAACCTGACTCTTCTGTAGTTACCTCGTGTACTAAGACCGACAGAAAATGAAAAGTTGTGATTTTCTAGACCGATATGCCTAGGAACTATTCTCTGGGACGCTTTGAGCCGTCCCATGAGTGGGACAATGAGACAATGATATTACGCAGCGCCTGAAAATAGTCCCCAGCGCTCTCTGTATGAGCCGGTTGTCACATTGGTTATGGTGCATCTTCATAAAGTGAACTGTAGATTATATATGATAATGCTCTTAAAATAGGCTTTTAAGTAAATACATCTGTTATCATCAATATTCCTGTTGTGTTAGAAAATCTTGAAATCCAGGCTGTTTTTAAAGATGGAGTTTAATTCATGGTTGCAAAATAAACAGTGCCATTAAAAAAAAGTATTGTGGTTTAAACTGTATTACATACAATTCAACAGAAACTGGAAATGAAGGGGTTCAATAAATCCATCTAACTTAGTAATGTTATGAATAAAACGGCATAAAACAGAAAAGGTCAAAGGACAAACAACACAAGATAAAGCCCATAATGCCATGCGGTCCTTCAGCAACTCTCGTGTTGTGGCTGTTAGTCAGGAGATCCTCAGACTCAACGGTCCAGAATCCAGATCTGAACAAACACGCTATTCTGCACCATCAAAACTAAACATGGAAAGTATTTCACTCCTTTTTATAGATTTTCATTTGTTAAGAGAATTGTTCAAACTGCACAGGACAGTCCTTCAAGAACAGATGAATCTCCAGATAACGGCAACGCACAAGTCATAATTCAACTCAAAACCCACAGAACGATTTGCATTTTCCTTTAAAATGTACAGAAAAAAAGGCATTTAGTATATTAGTAAGTGTATATAATGGAAGTATCAGTTGCATTAATATTAATAAAACAACTAATCATATTAATCAATTATAGTTTTCATTTCAGGATGAAATGTGCAAAGAAAATCGTAAGGGTCTTAAAAATAATCTTTTAAATTTGTGTTGAAATATGAAGCGAACGTTTCTTTGTGAGATTCACTGTTCAGACGTCTATCTGTAATGGTTGAGGATGGTAAGAGTTCAGTGTTACTATAAACACACACCACAGCAGAGAGTGTGTATGTGTGTGTCTGTGTGAGAGAGTGAGTGAGTGAGTGTGTGTGTGTGTGTGTGAGAGAGAGAGAGAGTGTGTGTGTGTGTGTGAGTGTGTGAGAGCGAGCAAGTGTGAGAGAGAGCGAGTGTGTATGTGAGAGTGAGCGAGAGAGTGAGTGTGTGTGAGAGCGAGCGAGTGTGAGAGAGTGAGTGCGTGTGAGAGAGAGCGTGTGTGAGCAAGCGAGAGTGAGTGTGTGTGAGAGAGTGTGTATGTGAGAGTGTGAGAGCGAGTGTGTGTGTGTGAGAGAGAGCGAGTGAGCGTGTGTATGTGAGAGCGAGCGAGAGAGTGAGTGTGTGAGAGAGTGTGTGTGTGTGTGTGTGAGAGAGAGAGCAAGAGAGAGTGTGTGTGTGAGCGAGTGTGAGAGAGAGCGAGCGAGTGTGAGAGAGTGAGTGTGTGTGAGAGCGAGCGAGTGTGAGCGTGTGAGAGAGAGCGTGTGTGAGCGAGCGAGAGTGAGTGTGTGTGAGAGAGTGTGTATGTGAGAGAGTGTGAGAGCGAGTGTGTGTGTGTGTGAGAGAGAGCGAGTGAGCGTGTGTATGTGAGAGCGAGCGAGAGAGTGAGTGTGTGAGAGAGTGTGTGTGTGTGTGTGAGAGAGCGAGTGTGTGTATGTGAGAGCGAGCGAGAGAGTGAGTGTGTGTGAGAGCGAGCGTGAGAGAGTGAGTGTGTGAGAGAGAGAGTGTGTGTATGTGAGAGCGAGCGAGTGAGTGAGTGTGAGAGTGTGTATGTGAGAGCAAGCGAGAGAGTGAGTGTGTGAGAGAGAGAGAGAGAGTGTGAGTGTTTGTGTGTATGTGTGAGAGAGAGAGAGTGTGAGAGCGAGTGTGTGTGAGCAAGCGAGAGAGAGTGAGTGTGAGCGAGCGAGAGTGAGTGAGTGTGAGAGCGAGTGTGTGTAAGTGTGAGAGCGAGAGAGAGAGTGCATGAGAGAGAGCGAGTGTGTGTGTGAGAATGCAAGTGTGTGAGAGAGAGAGAGAGAGAGAGAGAGAGAGAGAGCCAGTGTGTGAGAGGTGAGAGTGTGTGAGTGTGTGTGTGTGAGAAAATACGCCACACATCTGTAAACCAATCCAGAACACGCATATATATATATATATATCATCATCATCATCAGAGGCTGTGTGAAACTTTAATAATGATTATTTTATGATGTTTTACAGGACAAGCGATGGCGTCTGAATGAAACTTACAGAGCCTCACACACGACATGCAGACAAACACACATCCTCTCGTTCTGATTAAACTAAAACAAGGAACAGATTATTACGACGTCGCCATGTTTTAGTAAAAAATTATTATTATATCGAGAGCATGACTTAATATGACAGAATGAGATGAAAGGTGTTGATGTGTCAGTGAGTCGTGGGAATGAATTGTTCATATATTTTTATTTTTCCCTGCATGGCATGAGCGGCTCCGTGGAAACTAAAACTACAGATAAAATAACTACATAATATAAAAGCAAAAGCAAACATATTCATATTCCTGCAGGATGAGTCACAGCTAGTGTCAGGATGAGGGTGAAGGTGTGTGTGTGTGTGTTATAATCGCAGACGTGTAAAGCTACACAAACGCATCTTTGTAGAGCGAATCTCACAAAACATGCAAACACACACATTTTCACCCCAATTCACTCCAAAGGTCTTTTATTTCGCAGTGATTTTAAAAGAAAGATAATGTTTGTTATGAAAATGTCACAATGCCACGGTCAGAAAACACTCTCTCGTCATGTTCGTTCAGGTTTTGTGAGATTCGCTCGACGCTTCGCACTGAATGTCCATTTCAGAAACTCCTTCAGCGAGTCGATTTCCACCCAATATCAGATTTAGAGAATATCATCACACGCATGTCTGACACTCGTGTGAGATCGCTTGATTAAATGAGGCATGTTTACTCCACGTCATAGTTTTTTTAGAGGTTTATAGACATGATTTGATGAATGATAAACATGCAGCGGAGTAAAGCTCGTAGTTTTACACCAGGAGGAACTGGAGTTCGTTACATTTGATACATCCCAGTTCATTATAGTGGTTATTCTTTATAAAAACAGAGATGATGAGCGATGATCATGCTTATCAAGCCGCACTTCAGCGCTCAGCCAGCGTTTATAAACAACCGCTAAAAGAATAAAAACGTAATAAAAAGATCCGACACACTAAACGTGAGCACACACAGTACAAAAACAAACGGGTTTAACCAAAGGTATTGCCAAGCGCCCTCACTGGGTTTCAGACTTCTTTTTGTTTTTCTTCAGGAAAGACGGCGTGCGAAACTTTTTCTTCTTCTTCGAAGGGGATTTGTTGGGGGATTCGTCGCTGCCGTGGTCACCAGCCGCATCGTCCCCTGCGGCAGGCTCCTCCCCCTCTGGCTGAGGGGCGGAGTCTGTGTCCGCAGGGGCGGGCTCTTCTGCAGGGAGGGCGGCGGCTTCGGAAGCTTCGTCGGGGGTCAGATCGGGGAGGGTCTGTCTTAAAGTGGCGGCGTCACTGTCGTCTTTGAACGTCTGTTCCTGTTGTGCCTCTGTGGAGGATGAGAGGGAAAGGTCACAGTGAGTGTGTCGGTCAGCTCACGGCATGGAAACCGTCCGGGGGGAAATTCAGTGCTCAACACTTCAGCTCTTCATGTATAAAGCGTGAAAAAAGCATTTCTGAGAAACTGACCATAAAACCTAAATCCCTGCAAAACATCTTCACTCTCACACATACACACACACACACACACACACAAATGTGACATTTATATTCCCAGAGATATCTCAGACTCAAACAAACACCAGTCATAAACACACACACACACACACGTATGATCTGATTTCAGCTTTAACCCACAGCGCTTCACTCACACTCATGAACAGAGAAACAGCAGAGATGTGTAAAACAGTACTCACACCAGAAGCGTAATATTCATACATTACCTGTCCTTCTGAAGCAACACTATTGCGTTAAATTGGTGTATTAGAGAGCTTTGTTTGTTACGGTTATAGAAGTTAAAAGAGGAAAGATGTGGAAGTTTCTAGGGAGAGATTTGTTGCTATAGCATGATCTCACCGATCTCACTCCAGACAGCTCAAAATAAGGAAAACTGACCAATTATAGTCTAACAGGTTCACTTGTTTTTATTAAAGTGCCCCTATTATACTTCAAATAACATGTAGTGTGTAATGAAGCGGTTTGTGAATGTTAAAGGTCTGCAAAGTTTTAAAGATCAAAGTGCAGATAGAGTCTCTTAAAGGTACAGTGTGTGATTTAGCGGCATCTAGTGGTGAGGTTGTGATCCTCCCTCCCTTTCAGAGCACATTGAGAAGATACGGTGGCTGACACAGGACAAAAATGTCGCCGCAGAAAGTAGCTGGCGCTCTGTAGAGAAGTTTGTCCATTTAGGGCTACCGTAGAAACATGGCGGCGCAAAATGGCGGCTTCACTGTAAGGGACCCGCGGTGTGTGGATAGAAACGGCTCAATCTAAGGTAATAAACACATAACGGTTCATTATGTAAGGTCTTTATACACCACTGAAAACATAGTTATGTGTATTATATTGCATTTCTGTCAATATATCATAAATATTACACACTGCACCTTTAAGTGTTTTCAAACTGGGGTCAAATGGACTGCTAAGGAGTGACAGGGGTCCTAAAACCATGAAAAATGTAAGTAAATAAGTTTTTAAATATTAACATATGATAAAACAAAAAATAATACAATTAAAATAAGTAAATAAATAAATTAGGTTAATTTATTTATTATAAATTGAATTAATTTCTTATTTCTAAATTTGATTAAGTCTTTTGAAATATATATAAAAGTAGATGAGATTAAATAAATGATTGAATGTTAAATTACAATATGACACAAATGTAAAATAAATAGATCAATAAATTAGATTAAAATAAATATATGTGGAAAAGCCTAAAACTAAAACTAATATTAAAATAAGTAAATAAATAAATTGGCTTCAATAAACATGCAAAACTTTGAGAAATACAATATATATATAAAATTACATAAATAAATTGGCTTAAAATAAATAAATAAGTGATTAAATGTTAAATTACCATATAATATAAATGAAAAAAATTAGATTAAAATTGATAAAAAATATATTAATTAGAAATCATTATTAATCTATTAAATTAATTCATATAAATGAATAAAAGATTGATAATTTGATGAAATTACCATAGAATAAAATGTAAAAAATATAATAATTAGAAATAATTATTAATCTATTAAATCAATTCATATAAATGAATAAAAGATGTAATTAGATTTAAATAAACAAATAAATAATACATTTAACAGTTCATTATTATAGCGAGTAGAAAAGATATATAATAAAGTGACTTAATAGAAACTAATGTTAGTGTATTAAATGTATGTTGGATGGGGTCCCTCACAAAAGGATGAAATGGGTAATCCAGTCTCACTTCCTGTTACAAGCCTACAACAATATAACAGGTTTGCATAATGTCATCCTGTGGTTTTGATTGGCTGAGCAGCGTCTCTTAGCCCCGCCCTCGATCACTGTAGTCGTGTCTGAGACTGGAAGAGTTCGGTTGGTGTTGTTCATGTGGAGAAGACGCTGTTTTCTGCTGAGATTGAGTCAAACCCACGCCATCGTTACTGTTCGTATCGCTGAGATTCACTTATGATAATGACCGTTAGCTTTCTGACCAATCACAGCAGAGCAGCTCTCAGAGAGGCGGGGTTTAGAGAGACTGAATCTTCGAATGAACCGTTTCAGACGCTGAGAGAAAAGAGCTGATGCTGCAGTGGAGATTATGAGAAGTGTTTTTGAGCTTGGATGCATGTGAAACTATTGTAGGAGACCTTTAAAACAGAACTAGAAACATTGAAAATAGCATAATATGGGCACTTTAAAATCTTTCATTAACTTATGAAGCAAGTTTGTCAGTATAATGTCACAGTCTAACAGTCTAACTTATCCTGACGGATAAAATCGGTCACATTATAAAAGATAAATGTGTTGCAAATGCAGTTTGGTATCATTTCAAACGGCATTTGTAATCTGCCTGGAGCTGACCGGCGTAAATCATCCCTCACAACAAACGGGACCCAGAGGACAGCGAGGACAGGAAGATGAGTTAGACAGCGGAGGAGAGCAAACCCAAGCGTGGGGAGGGGAGGGGAGGTGAGGTGAGGTACTTACTATGGTAACAGGTACTCTTTTGCATTTCCATCTCCTGATTGTGACGCAGCCACGAAGAAGAAAAAGCACAAGTAGAGAGAGAATGTCTATGCAGATCAAATCACAGCCACCGGGTTAAATTAAAAAGAAATGAACAGAAACCGTAAAGAGACACACACACAGGCCACCAGAAGTAAAGAATGGTTGCCGAGCCATTCTTAAAGAGCCCAGAGAGATGAGCATGGAGGGTGAGTGAGGACATTAAAGACGGCTGATTTACAAGACATTCATCGGATTACACCGGAAATGTATCAGTGTGACGTTCAGCTGAGATCATGACCATCTGATGACATTCAGCGCATTAAACGCCAGGAGTTTACTAGAACCGCATCATTTACATGAGGCCATGTCAGAAGCAGAACGACTGCAAATCAGGGTTATGATCATCGACTAAAACTATTACATATATTTCTGTTAATTGAAGTAAAGCTGAAATCAAATATAAATATTAGTTGAAAAGTTTGAAATGTTGCCTTGGCAAAAGACTGAAATAAGTTGAAGCCCTAAAAGAATTAACTGGAAATATATAAAGCTAAAATGAAACTATAACTAAAATTAAAATAAATTAAATATATATATAATTAAATATGTATATATAATATATATATATATATACACAATATAATATATATATATATATTTATATTAAATTGTGTGTATATATATGTGTGTGTGTGTGTATATATACACACACACACACATATATGTAAGGAATAATTGACGACGGGCCGTTCAATTATTAGAATAATAATGCACACCCGAGGTGGTGATGCGGTCACGACGCGAAGCGGAGTTATTATTCTAATAATTGAACGCCCCGGAGTCAATTATTCCGCTTATACTACGGTTACCACACCTCAAGACATCGATCCGAAGATATATTTAAAGGGATTCGTCCGGTTTTTGTACTTAAATCGCTATTGTGAGTAGGACTATTTCTTCCGCGTCTCATCCAACGGCTCTTTTGCTAGTTCTGAAACGTCATTTTAAAGCTGTTAACGGAGGCTTGAGCCGTTGATAGCATTCTACTGCAGTTATTAATAAAGTTATTAGAAAGAGAGAGAGAGAGAGAGAGAGAGAGAGACAGAGAGAGAGAGAGAGAGAGAGAGAGACAGAGAGAGAGAGAGACAGAGAGAGCGAGAGAGAGAGAGAGATAGAGAGAGACAGAGAGAGAGAGAGAGAGAGAGAGAGAGAGAGAGAGAGAGAGCGAGAGAGAGAGAGAGCGAGAGAGAGAGAGAGAGAGAGAGAGAGAGAGAGAGAGACAGAGAGAGAGAGAGAGAGAGAGAGAGAGAGAGAGAGAGAGAGAGAGAGAGAGAGAGAGAGAGCGTGTGCTTGTGTGAATTAGGCTGCCTCTGTGCGTCTCTAAACAGCTGTTATTACCTCACTAGTGAAAAAATGTCACGTGTAGCCTTTAAGTTGCTCCACTATATAGGCTAACTGATCAAATCAACCGATCAAATCGTCAGGGCAGCACTGACACCTTTTTGTGCAAACTGTAGTGCGTGTGCGAGCACGTGTGATTTCAGTAATGAGACAGAAAGGCTTGCCTTTGATGTCCGCTTCCGTTTGTTGGTTTTCATCTGGACTGTCTAATACTGCTGCCGCCCAGTTGTTGAACGTTTTATATTCACCGTAAATATTAAGATTTACTTTAGGAAAATCGTCTGTCATATTGTTGTTTTTTAGTCCTGTAATTTCCGTTATTACAGTTAACTATGCGAAGTGATATGGAACTGTAATGCGGTCAAGAGCTGCTGGAACTACGTTCGCTGTGCATCTCCCAGAAAATAATTGCACACCTTAGAACGTTCATCAGCCAATCAGATTCAAGCATTCAACGGCCCCGTAGTATAATTATATATATATATATATATATATATACACACACACACACACACACACACAATTATTAACATAAGTAAAAATATATTAAAAATTGAATATAAAATAGAATATCAATATTAGGTGAACAATTACAAATGTTACCTAAATACTTTTAATTTGAAATCCCAAAATTATTACCTAGAAATAAATAAATAAAACTAAAACTAACTATAACTATAACTAAACCTGAAATGGATACAATTAAACCTACATAGCAATATTAAAAAGAAACACTTATAAAAATTGTTTAATTATTTGTAATTTTTATAAGCGTTTCTTTTTAATATTGCTATGCAGGTTTAACTGTATCCATTTCAGTTTTAGTTATAGTTAGTCTTAGTTTTATTTATTTCCAGGTTATAATTTTAGGGCTTCAACATTTTTCATTTATCTTTCAGCTCATTTTTCAACTAATATTAATATTCTATTTTTAATATTTTTTTTAATAAATGTTTACTTGTGTTAATGTGTTTATTTTTTTGTAATTTTATAAGTAAAAATATATCAAATTAAAAAAACTATTAAAATAGATAAAAATGGAATATAAAATAGAATATAAATATTAGTTGAACAAATTAGAAATGTTGCCTTGGCAAAAAAACACTTTTAATTTGAAATCCCAAAATTATTAGCTGGAAATAAATAAAACTAACTACAGCTAAAACTAAAATTAAACCTACCAAGCAATATTAAAAAGAAATGCTTATAAACATGACAAAAATACATAAAATGACAAATTCAACAAAAATTTACATAACTAAAACATTTTTTATATATATAATTTTTTTTGTACAAATATTTCTTTCAATTGAAATAAAGCTGAAATAAAAATAAAACATAAATATTAGTTTTAAACAAAAATGAGAAATGTTGCCTTGGCAATAAACTTAATTTATTTAGGGCTTCAACTTAAACTTATTTCAAAGTATTAAACTCACTAGGTCTATAAATAAAACTAAATAAAAAATAAATTAAACCTACATAGAAATACTTAAACGAAATTAGCATAACTAAAAATATAGATAAAAAATGCTAATTCATAAAACTATAATAATAAAAACTACAATAACACTGGTGCAATTAGTCATTAAAACCATACTTACCATAAAAACTAAGTTTTTTTTATGTTTATTTAAATTATTTTTAACTTCTTGTTCTATACGTTTACCTACAGTATAGATTTATAATATTGACCTATGTTCATAAAATTATAATTAATGACTGACTATCAAAAAGGTGAAAATGTTGGCGTATCCTATAAAAAAAAGTGTTGTTTATTATGTGATCTCAGTATAAGAGCTCAATTTTGAGAAGATGGGTGTAATCCATAGTAATAAAGACCAAGAGGGTGAAATAAAAACTGTTTAAAATAACACAAGATGATAAATAAATAAAAGGCTTAGCCTGAAAAAGACCAAGAGTGTGAAATACAATAAAATAAAGCTCAGCTTGGATTTAAAATGAAGATTAAGTCATGAATCCTCCATTAACCTGTCAGTCAGGCCAGATTGTTTGAAATAGTGAGATCAATGATGCCCTTTGGTCTGTTATTACAAACAGCAATAAATGCCTAACATGTTAATGCACACACATTCAGACAGACATTAGGCTTTGTGTGGCTCATGCTCAGAGAGAGCCAGTCGGAGCGGATGGACGTACCTTCCTCCACACGCACAGGTGAGCTCGGGGGAGTGGCGGCGGCGGCGGCGCTGGGAACCTGCCCTTCTTCAGCCTCCGGTGTCTGACCTGCCAACAGCACACACAGCGTTACGGTCCGCCACACACACCCACACATCCCACAGAGACATACGTGACCAAGGAGAATCCCACACGGCTTCTGTGTTTACACATCGAGAGATGACTATGATCAAGATGATTCTGATCTGATCATGTCTGACTCAATCAACAACTAAAACCATAAACACACTTCATTACGTAAAATAAAATACTATATTTTAGTGTTAGCGTTTTCATCTCATTGGTTGGTTTAAGCTGATATACTAAAATATCTAATACACTTAAGTAGAAATAAAGATCAATAAAACCTATATAGGAGATGAAAAGCGACAACGCAACAAAAACACTGAAACTTTAACGAAAATGGATAATATAAAAATAAACACTAATTCAAAATAATAACTATAATAGTACATTAATGATACTAAAAACAAACAACAGTACTAATATTTAAAAATAGTTCTGTCAATTGAAATAAAGCTTAAATAAAAATAAAATATACCTATTAAACAAACTTAAAATATAACTACTTTTAAACAAAAATGAGAAATTATTTTGAAAGTATTAAACTGAATGAAAATAAATAAATTAAACCTACATTGCGATATTAAAAAGAACACTTATAAAAGTGACAAACTTAAACAAATTAGCATAACTAAAAAAATTAAATAAAAAAATGCTAATTCAAAATATTAATAAAACAATAATAATAAATACTAAAATAACACTGGTGCAATTTGTCAGTAAAACCATACTTGCGTAAAACTAAGTTGTTTAAATAATTGTATTTAAATTATTTTTAATAAAACTTTAACCAAAAAAGAAAATGGATAGTATAAAAGCGGTTTGTGGAAATAAATCAAACTAAAATGAACTATAACTAAAAATTTAATTAAATTAAACCTACACAGCAATATTAAAAAGAACACTTATAAAAATGACAAAAAATTAACATAACTAAACACATATATACACACACACACACACACACACACATATATATATATATATATATATAAATAAAACTATTAAAAATATTTCTATTAATTGAAATAAAGCGGAAATAAAATAGAATATAAATATTAAATATTAAAATGGACAATATATAAATAAAGACTAATTAAAAATATGAATAAAAAATAAAATAGTACATTAATGATACAAAAAAAACCAAACAAAAATACTAAAACGTTAACGTGAAAATGGATAATAAAAAATAAACACTAATAATAACTATAATAGTACATTAATGATGTAAAAAAAACCAGACTAAACCTTTTAACTAAAATGAACATGTATAGTAAAAAAACCTACTAGATTTAAAAATAATTCACAATATGAATAATCTGTCTGGCTGGAATATATCATTTTGATACTCTTACACCAGTAACATTCATCTGCATTATAAAGGAAACAGGAAAAGCAGGATTTTCACTATCAGCAGATCAACAGTCGATCTCCGCTCAGATTGAGAGACGTCCACCACAGTCAGGTTTATTAGTGCAGGAATATCCAAACAAAGCCCAACAAGCAGAGGAGCGAATCCCACTTCAGAGGACAGCGAGGAGCCCGCAGGTCCAGGATTAAGACGGGAAGAGTGGACGAGGGTCTTTGTTTATAGGTCCAGGTTTATGGATCTGGATCGGAATGGATCACCAGGGTTTGAGGGGACAGCAAGAGACAGGAAGAAAGAAAGAGCCCAGCAAAGTCAGAATACACCCCAAAAGAGCGGCCTTCCTCAGGCAGATGGGCAGGCGGTACCTGCAGGCGTCCCGTCTCGTTCCGGCTCCGCGTCACAGCCCAGAGCTTTCAGAACCGCAGAGTGAAACTCCTTGTGAGGGGATTCTGGAGAATCCGCCGGGCTGTTGTGACCGCGGCTGGGGATTACGGAGGGTGGCGGGGCCGCTGTGGCCCCCGGGTCCTCCGGCGTGGAAGTGACGTCTTGAGCGGGCGTCTGGACTTCTTCAGGGGCCGAGGCCGACTCCTCCACCTGTGCTAAATGCAGTACAACAGTTTCTCTCCTGACCTGCGGTGGCGCTGTTTGGCTGCAGGACTCATGGGAAGGGTCATGCGGTTTACGGATGGGTATCGAGTACCGGTTTGTCGAGAACCCAAATGCCCAGAAACGGTAATTCGATAAGAAACACGCATTTCGATTCCACTTATCGGTTACTGTGTGCGCACTTTATTGTGATTTTTAACAGCTGCAGACACACACACACACACACACACGCGCTGCAGACACACACACACACACAGAACGGCTTCTCATAGTGAATGAATAGTGAGTGATAATGAGGTTCTCTTCCTCGTCTTTTTGCAAAACAGGCGAATGGACAAATGCACACAAAATTGTCAAAATACTCTCGTAAACGCAGTCGTTATGTCGTTGACGGCAGATTTTCTTGATGCGTCTCTATTATAACGTTAATCAAACCGCAAAAGACGAGAAAATTCACTCGCTGTTCTAGACAGAATATCCAAACTACCGTATTTCCTCAAATAAAAGCCGGGGCCTTTATTTACCTGAACTGCAGAAGGTCACCGGCTTTATATGAAGCAGGCTTTTACTAGGGGCAGGCCTGTACTTCGAATTCCATCTATTTGAAAAAAATAATTGTTTTAAATGAAGCGTTTTAAATGAAAAGCGATATAGCGTTCCAGAGGACAGATATCATCAGGGGCGTGGGGCAGTGGGGGGGTTTCAAAGGATTGCAAATGCAATGCAATTTTTTGTTCCTTTTATTCATTTTTAGAATTTAATAATTTATTTGTAATAAACATTTTAAGTGGCCCATTAAAAAGTATTATTTATAAGTTGAATTGTGTTTTTAAAACATGAGGTCATATTGTGACTGTTGCGGTGTGTGCGTAGAAAGAGCGCTAATATTTCCTCCAGTGGAGATCAAGCGCCTTTCTGGAGATCCGCTCATTTCTGAAGCTCTTTCCGCTCAGCGCCGCCGCTCAACCCAGAACTCCCTTTGTGACCTGCTGGATCAAATATAGGCCCGTCTGAAATAAATAGTAAGGGCTGCCCCTGACTAAAGATTTTTTCCTTTTCTAGTAGTTCATTTAAGCCGTTGTTCACGCTGCGCCTCCACCTCATGTCATTGTGTTATAGGCTATTTGCTTGTTATTTATTAAATCCGGGCAATTTGGTTGATAAAACATAGATTAAAATTAAGAAATTTACTTTAAAGAAAGTTTTTTGTGATATATTTGTTGTTCTTTCGTGTTTTATAGACTCGATATAAATTGTGAGAAACCGAGCAGTATTTATGCTATTATTTTACCTCTTATCAGACGAACGTGATCATCTCTGAGCTCCGCCATAACTTCCGCTAAGTGAGGTCAAATACAAGTGTGGTCATAGATGTATACGTAGATGCCTCATTAGCGCCTGCACAGATCAGTAGAATGAGGCATCTACGATCGATATATCTATGACCACACTCATATTTGACCTCACTTAGCGGAAGTTATGGCGGAGCTCAGAGATGTTCACGCTCGTCTGATAAGAGGTAAAATAATAGCATAAATACTGCTCGGTTTCTCTCAGAAACTGATGGTTTGGCTAGATAAGACCCTTATTCATCGTCTGGTGTCGTTTAAAGCCCTTTGAAGCTGCACTGAAACTGTCATTTGGACCTTAAACTGTTTGGAGCCCATTGAAGTCCATTATATGGAGAAAAACCCTGGACCTTTTCCATCCAAAACCTTAATTTATTTTCGACTGCAGAAAGAAAGACATGGACATCTTGGATGACATGGGGGTGAGTAAATTATCAGCAAACGTTTATTTAAAAGTGAACTAATCCTTTAATATGTTCATGTGGGAACTCGGATTGAAGTGTGTTCCACGCTTAAAACAAGCCGACTGTGAACTGTTAAAGATTGCACTCGGAAACCGTTCGGTAACGTTACACGCGTGCACCGAACTTATCCAGGAAACGACACATAGAATTGAGAATCAATGGTTCATACATTTTTGAAAGGGTCATTTTAATAAATTGAGCTATTTTTTTGTCTTGTGGACAATATGTAAACATATGTACAATTTTTTTATGTAAAATATCTTATATTTTGCTACTCGATTGCAACTCAAAACTAGCCAAAAACAAGCCCAATAGCTTTCCGGGGGGGTTCTCCGGAAAAAAAAGGCATTTGGGGGGTAAAATATGTGTTATTAAATTTCGCATTCCTGGGTCTGTATATCACATAATTGGGGTCACTTCAACCCGCGGACTTGGCAACACAGTGCAGTTGAGTTCTGTTGACATTTGACAACTAACGTTATGCGTCGCTCCGTTGCTCTGATTGGTTGTAGGTCTATCCAATTGAGGTCTTTCCTGGTTCGGTTGAAACACACCCCATAATCACAGCCCAACGGAGCAGCATCAGACTCATATTCTGACTAGAATTGAGTATGATGATGTCAGGCTACTCAAAAGTCTCAATGTTTCCCAAAATGTTGCCAAATATGAAAATTAAGTTAACTGGTCTGCATATGTGTGTTTTTTTTTTTCTCTAGACAGCTCAAGTATGTGAACTTGAACACATTGTATTTTATATTATCTAATTGATTATTTCTAAAGAACTCCTTCAAAAGTGTGCATTAAGCTGTCACTCTGTACATCAAATTACGCAGGACAGATCTTTTATGTGTGCATATGATCTGTGTAATATTGTCTGATAAACATTATATTAACAGATTATCCTAATTCAAAATCACTATCATATATGGGCTTCAGAGGACAGCTGGTCAGACAAGTCGCAGATCGTAGATGATCCGTACGGGCAGCTGCACCCCGGTTCAAAACGCATGTGATTCACGTATTCATTGCAAAGTTTAACTAGCTTAGAAATCTAGAAAATATAATTTGCAGTCAGGGCGTCTAGCAACTCTCCGTTGGCTTGCGAGCTGGAAAAACCAAACTCTAGTCAGGCCAATCACATTGTGTATAGAGTCGGTGGGCGGGCTTAACATAATGACGGTTCCGCGTGCTACTCGTAAACAAAGAAGCTGGCGAACAGCGGTCTTACCAATCAGCTTTGGCCGTGCACGCTAAATAAAGTCAAAATGCCCGTTTCGGCGAGTATCCTCATAAACAGTTATGTGTTGTATTGATGTTGGATAATAAAGTTTGTTAAATACCCTGCCTCCATTACACATCTTTGTCACATCATTATAAATGTTTGCTCACCACATTTCACATGTTGTTGTGTTCTTACCTTCAGGGCCTTTCTGCTTGAGCTCCACTTCCTTGCGATACTCCTCCAGATCCTGGTCTGTGAACTTGTTGAAGGGGTTTGGTCCAGTTTTGCTGACGATGACCCGTGGTTGGTACTCCTTCTCAATGATGGCTTTAGACGCGGTGACCAGCTCCCCCTGAGGGCCAAAAGAGGACAAAGCAACAGCACCGTTTAAGCCCTGCTATCACTCTCAAAATGACAAAAGCATTTAGGCCAACCAAATGTATTTACATTATAAAAGATGTTAAATAGGGTGAATATAAGTGGGACACTTAACATCCAAATGACTTCATCATTGTCTCCAATAAGAGTTTAAGATGAATCTGATGCTGAAGAAGATAAAGCTCAAGTATCCCACTTAAATTTGTATTCACCGTTTATCATAAAAGCCTTGTTATTCAGTCTTATGTGTTGACACTCAACATTAATTAAAGGGGTGCAACATATTTATTGCAATAAAAACCAGGCTGTGAGGGATAAAAGTACACATTTGTTTGTCCTGCAGCTAGTAAAACATTTAAAATACATCTTTTCACACAGAATACATGGGGAAACATTAAAAATATAACATATTGCTGTACTTTTGGATCCTCACTGCCTTGTTTTTGTCAAATTAATCTGCCATAATTAGTATCAATAGACCAGTGCAGATGTTTTATAACACGTAATGTCTCGATGTAAAGCTAGAGTATTGAAACTGTGTGTGGTTTGATGTTTTGAAACATTACAGTATTATCGCAGGATGTACCTTTCGAATAGACCTAGAAGGACTAAAGCTCTCTGAAGTGTCAATGCCATCAATAGAGTCCGTACAGTCAGAGAGAGGAGCGTCCTGAAACAGTAGAGCTGGTGAGCAGTGCACACGCCCACCACAAATACTGACCACACACACACACACACACTAATGAGGCAAGCCAGAACCAATGCATACAAGTAGAAGTCCACACATTCTTGTACATCTGTCTTTGTGAGGACATTCATCTTACCCCTAACCCTTCCCATCTCAACTAACAGCCTAACCCAAACCCTTACCCTAAACCTACCCTTGACCTAATTAAAACCTGATCACTAAAACCAAGTCTTGACCAAGTCTCAAATCAGGCCTTTAAAGCGGCCAAAATGTCCTCACTTTACTCTCTTTGTCGTCACTCCACTGGCACAAAACTCAAATCAGTCCTCACAAAGATACAGTAGTTGTACAAATACACACACACGCTTAAGCACACGCTCACATACACACGCTCAAGTGCAAAAACACACTTTGAAACGCGCGCGCGCACACACACACACACACACACGTTCAAGTACACACACACACACACACACACACACACACACACACACACACACACACACACACACACACGTTCAAGCACACACGTTCAATCACACACACGCTCAAGCACACACACACACGCTTAAGCACACACACACGCACGCGCATGCTCAAGCACACACACACACACACGCTCAAGCGCGCACACACGCTCAAGCACACACACACACACACACACACACACACACACACACACACACACACACACACACTCAAGCACACACACACGTTCAAGCACACACTCACATACACACGCTCAAGTGCAAACACACACTTTCAAGCGCGCGCACACACACACACACACACGTTCAAGCACACACAGACGTTCAATCACACACGTTCAATCACACACGTTCAATCACACACGTTCAATCACACACGTTCAATCACACACGTTCAATCACACACGTTCAATCACACACGTTCAATCACACACACACACACACACACACACACACACACACACACACACACACACACACACACACACACACACACACTCAAGCACACACACACGTTCAAGCACACACTCACATACACACGCTCAAGTGCAAACACACACTTTCAAGCGCGCGCACACACACACACACGTTCAAGCACACACGTTCAATCACACACGTTCAATCACACACGTTCAATCACACACGTTCAATCACACACGTTCAATCACACACGTTCAATCACACACATTCAATCACACACATTCAATCACACACATTCAATCACACACACACACACACACACATACACACACACACACACGCTCAAGCACACACACACGCTCAAGCACACACACACGCTCAAGCACACACACACGCTCAAGCACACACACACACGTTCAAGCACGCACACACACGTTCAAGCACGCACACACACGCATTCAAGCGCGCACACACACACGCGTTCAAGCACACACACGCGTTCAAGCACACACACGCGTTCAAGCACACACACACGCGCATGTTTAAGCACACACACACGTTCAATCACACACACACGCATGTTCAAGCACACGCTCACATACACACGCACAAGTGCAAACACACACGCGCATTCAAGCGCACACACACGTTCAAACTCATACACACGCTCAAGCACACACACACACACACACTCCTGACATGCAGAAAGCATTTCCTAAAGAAGCGTATGGGCAGGCTGGAGCGAGACAGTGATTTCATGGCTCAGAGTCATGCACTGCAACACCAGAAACCAAACATGTGTGTGCTCGTCAAACCACACACAGATCCATACTGCTGCTCCCATAGCATAACACGACCATGTGACTGGCCAGGACAAATCAATATAACAATATATAAATGGTCAATATATGTGTTCTGGTTTGGAACAGTGTTGCTGCACTCGGGTGGTTTAGATGAATGATCTGATGGGTTAGTGACAAAAACACACTTTTGCATCTGTGATTCTCTCAAAGCGTTTACAGCGTTTTAACAAATGACTCCAATAGAGCTCAACCAGAGGTTTCTGGATGTAAAAATGCAACGTATTCAAGAACATGAACTCTGATGTTGTCAAGCAATGGCTTACGCTGGAAGTCAGAGACTAATTACAAAAGCGAACTACTTATTAGGGCTGTGCTCAGAATATCGATACAACTTTACATCGTCATGAACTCCTGACGATTCGCGTATGGATACAGCAGCTTCCATATCGATAATGTGTGCTTTTGAATGTAACCAACGTGACGTGAGCAGCAGTGCAAGACATTCACAATGGAGAAGACGTTTTCAGTTATGAATGAACGGAACATTGCAGCCGCCTCACATCCATTAAATAGCAATACTCTGTGCTTTGTTGCTATTGATATAAGCAACTCGGATTTCAAATTACATCCATTTTATTACAAAATTCAAAAACATAAAAATCGTTTTGGCGCAGCTCAGCTCTAGAGAAGCGGCCGTGTGCAGCCCACGTGAACGGATCTTTTCTTCCGCATTAATACTTAAAACCAGTTACAGCGCGAAATAAACATGAATGAACATCTGAACATGTGTAGAGTAAAAAATGTGTAGTGAAATCCGTACCATGTCACATGGAATCACACGATCAGAGTTTCAAACACGGAAAGGCGTCAGTAAAGCAGCTTGTAAACAATGTCATGTAACGTCAAAATCACCTCAGAAAAAAACATATCCAGTGTCCATAAACTCGTTAGTCAGCTAGATAAATTTAGCATTTAGCTAAATATATGCACCATATTCCATATTCATTATAATTTGTAATTTAATGCATGTTTGAATTAATCTGGCAAGTTTTTATGACAGCCACCATTGAAATGTTAAATTTAAAAAAAATATGTAGCCTATATGATTGTCATTTGTAAAATTAATATTATAACTTTATTATTATAAAAAAAACAAACATGTAATTTAGTGTAATTTAAGTGTTTGTACAAATCAGTTCATTTTTACCTTTAATATTATAGTACAACTGACTCCCGTAGTTTACAGCATTAGTTAAGAGGTTTGTTTTCCCAAATTTGTTTTAGATTTATCGCAAGATTTGTTTTACATTCCAAATTTTGCCATGTATTGTACCTGATATAAACCATATCCAAAATAATCAATATTGAACCCAGCCTTTCCAAAGTTTTGTGACAATTTATTTATTTCATTTAACTCATTGTTTTTTTTAATGACAAAAACAAAATAGTTTGTCAGTTATCACAACTGTTCTAACACTGGTTATTCAATAAACAGATATTATTGTTGCTAAACTGTACTCAAAAGAAATTTAATTCCAAATTTATCCATATCGTGATGCGTATCGTATCATGACGCGTATCGTATCGTGACATTGTTGGTGATACACAGCCCTACTACTTATGTATCGTTAGTTAATATGTGACCCTGGACCTCAAAACCAGTCATAAGGGTAATTTTTTTTAAATTGAGATGTACACATAATCCGAAAGCTGAATAAATGAGTTTACCATTGATGTATGGTTTGTTATGATAGGACAATATTTGGGAGTCTTGAATCTGAGGGTGTAAAAAAATCTATATATTGAGAAAATCTCCTTTAAAGTTGTCCAAATGACATCCTTAGCAATGCATATTACTACTAATAATACATACTTGATATATTTACAGTAGGAAATATACAAAATATCTTCATGGATCATTATCTTAATATCCTAATTATTTTTGGCATAAAAGAAAAATGGATAATTTTGACCCATACAATGCATTGTTGGCTATCGCCACAGACGCACCCATGAGACGCAGGACTGGTTTTGTGCTCCAGGGTCACATATGGGACGCTAAAGTATACCAGTGTGTCTGACAGTGGTGTTTTTTAATAATTAAACGCATTAAGAGAAGACTTTTCAAATAGTTTTAAATTAAAAAAATAAAATAAAATAAAAAACGCTTCCAAAATTGAATATGAATTACCAATAAATGAAATGAATTACTTAATTATCTTGTAGTAAAACAAAATATATAATATGATAAAATGATCATATTAATTGCAAGCAGAAATTGTCGGGGCCAAGCGCAAAGACAATAAGAGGGAGTGTCAGACTAACTGCAACAATGAGCCATTAAAGACCGATTAAGATCATTTTAGGTAAAATAGCTGTTAAAATTATAAAAACAGTCAATAATAATGATTTAATGTTTTATCACTTTTAACCACAAGGTGGCACAGTTACAAAAGTGGTGTGGTCAGAGTAATGCTGCATTCACACCGAATGCGAATAGAGCGTCAAAATTACGTCTAGTCTACCGCGTCCAGTTGGACACTTGAACATTTTGAATCCATTCGTGCATCTACAGCGAATTGAACGTTCAAGGTGCTCCAGGAGAAATATGTCATAAAACACCACTCTGCTTCTTTTCATTTTCATTAAAAAATATATATTAAACATTAATAGCCACACAAATGTGATTCAGGCAACTTCAACATTATCTTCACAGCATGTATATTTAAATATCCTAAAAACTAAAGTTATGAAACTTCTCTTTGCCCTCAGTCAAAACGATTTGTCAGACAACAAATGATAGATTCATGAGACCAAAGATTGGCCGTTAGATCCACACAAGACAAATCATATCGCATGTTTAACCACTACAAGACACCAGAGCCAGCAGCAGATGTCAGAAGGACTAGCTGAGGAAAGGCTGCTCTCGCCGGGGTTAATGAGCGCTGAGCGCCCGGTGATCCACTGGAGCTCACAACTCCAAAAACTCAAGATTTAAAAAAAAAAATGAAATAGGCGCTCTCTTTATAAATAAACCACAGATTTGAGTTTTAAACAACTACATTCTCACCTGAAAAAGTCTTAAAACTACATTTTGTGACACAATAACAGTAGTATTTTTAAATTATGCTGGGTTTCTCATCCCATCACTTTACCACGTGACAGCAGCAAGCAGGCTCCTGATTGGTTAATGCGGCAGGAATAGACGGCGAAGTTCAGATTTTCCAACTCGGGCGTCAGACACAAATTCGCTTCAAGTGCGCGAATGCACTAAAAGCACCAAATAAAATCACTTGCGCGTAACGCGTAAGGCGGTCGATTCGCTTCATTCGCGTGAACTGGTCCAGAGCGAATGAGGCGGAATCGCGTCCATCGTGCCGCAGGACCTCCAGACGCGTGTCAACACGCCTTTCCATTGACTTAACATGGAAATCACTTGTTCCAGACGCTCTATTCGCGTTTGGTGTGAACGCAGCATAAGGGAACAATGACATGCAAAGTTTGGTGTCAATATGTCAAAGCATTGCAGAGATACAGCCTCAAGAGTCATTTTGGCGTCATGCTTCAAATTCGTCGCTGTGGTATACTAAAACGGTTTTGTCTATCGACACGAAATCCATAACAACGGCTTAGGAGGAGTTCGAAAAAGTTTCGGAAAATTCAAAATGGCGCGAAACTTTTCGCAATCGAATCATCTTGATCATTAGGGTTCAAAAGTTATGAGCACAAACATAAGTCAAACTTTGGACAGATGGTGGCTCTAGAGGGATTGAGTTAGAGACTCCAAATTTGCTGTGATGACAGCTCAGACTGTTCTCTATGAGTGTGCCAAATTTCACAACTTTTTACCACACGGTTCTATGGGCTGCCATAGACTCAAGAGCATAAGAAGAAGAAGAACCTTTGGTGCTTGGCCCCTAATAATACATAAAATAGTACAGTATACAGACTGGACTAATAAATGAACTGGTCTAGATTAGCAGCTCAACACAGCAAGATTATTATTGCATGTGTTACAACAGTATCATCCTGTATAGTTTCTATCACAGTCAATGAATCAAACAAAATGAAAGAAAATGAGAAAACATGGCACTGCAAACCAATCAAACCAAAAGAAAATGGACGCAGCTCTGGCTTGCTGGTCGTGTGGTTTACTTACGTGCCATATAGTCACTCTCTGGGGTCAAAAGACACAATCAAACGGTTACACACACTGAAATAACGTTGGGAATAGAATATGTTGAAGTGCGCTGATGTGCGAGAGACTCACCTGGACGAACGAACGGTCCACCATGGAACCGGTGAGCACCTGCGACTGTGGACCTGCCGTCTTTTTGTCCTGCAGATTCTGGTCACGGATCTGACGAAAGCATTAACATGCAATCACGACACCAGCAATATGATAAAAGACGGTACACGTGACATTTTGGCTCTAGTCACTGAAATGTCTTATGGAGTAAAAAGTTCAGACCTTGTTGCGCATCTCTTGGACCTCTTTGGGGTTGGTGTTCATCGGGACAAACTGATTGGCCACAGCAGCCTGTCGGAGACTGTCCTCCTTAGTCCACTGAAATTATCAAATCAAAGGCATTCAACTAAACCGAAACTAAAGAAAACTTCAAATAAATAGCCAAATTAAAGATTTAAACAAAAAAAAGTTTTAAATCATGCCTCTCAAACAATACGAAATAAACACAAAGCAGATCTGAAACATTATTGGTCAAATTATAATTGTCCACTGAGCAACGAACCAATGATGATGTACAGTTTAGAACTCCATAATGCACAAGAAATGTAATTCAAATGGTAAATCCTAAAAATTCTAAATTTCAAAGTCCTCTAATCCCCTGCACACAAAGCAATTAATTAGTAAAACTTAACTTTTAAAAATATATCAATATAACATAATATTATACCCCTTGGACTCTGCATGTTGACAATCACCATAGTGAATATGATTCTAAATAAACTTTTGTTTTACATTTGTACGTTTTACATCAGTGCCAGGGCAGCCGCGGCCCTCATCATCATCATTGATACTGCCGTTGGGCGTATAGTAAGGACAGAAAATGCTAAAAAGAAATGAGCACAGACAGAAAAACAGAAGATTCAAGAGGATGATAGACCACGAGGGAGGCAGGTGTGAGGTGGGGTGGTGAGAAGCTGGTTTTGTGTTTAGGCAGTGAGTGGACAGCCATAAAATCCCTTCAGCTACTGTAACACGACACACACACACACACACACACAGACACAGACAGACAGACAGACACACACACACACACACACACACAGGGTTCAACATTAATGCTGCCCAGGGGTCATTTATTTATTGGAAATTTGACTTGTTTTGCTCCTCTGCTGCTATCTACTGGTTATAGTGGTGATTTCTGTGTGAAGAGTTTTGAAAAAGTGACCCAAGTTCTGAGAAATGTGTCCTAGCGATTGTAAAAAAAACTATACATGTACTTATATATATACACTAAACAATTACACTGGCACACTTAAGTAACCGTGTCATAAATGTGTGATCGTAAACACTGAAAAAGGTGTTGAATTTATTGACTTAATAATGCACATCGGTTCCAAAAGAATCAATTAAGTTATTTTTGAGTAAATTTGATATGATTTGAGGACTCGTTCATTTTGCTGCAGGTCGATGCGCACTTGAGCTGAGATCGGGCCCAAAAAAAAATCAAACCCGACCCTACCCAAGCCCGTGCCCGGCCTGACACATTAACTGTAATTATGAGCCCGAGTCTGTTTTATTAAAACCATTTTTTTATACGCGGGCGTTCTGACGAGAACGAGCCTGTAATGAGCGAAGCGGACCGGTGTGATGCTCAGCTCAATAATCCACTCTATGCCAGCGCTCCACTCATGAAAAGCACCAAATAAAATCACTCGCGCGTAACACGCAAGGCGGTCGATTCGCTTCATTCCAGTGAACTGGTCCAGCACGAATGAGGCGGAATCGCATCCATCGCGCGAAACGCGTCTATCGTGCCGCAGGACCTCCAGACGCGTGTCAACATGCCTTTCCATTGACTTAACATGGAAATCACTTGTTCCAGACGCTCTATTCGCGTTTGGTGTGCACGTTTGTCTGCACGGTCTGAAGATGATACGATTAGATTTTGGTGAAAATCGGACAAATGGTCTAGGATGGTATCCATGTTCGGCATGAGCCAAGAAATGCATTATGATCAGTTTTATTATAATAGGCTAATTTAATAAAAAGTTATTAGCATTTTTGTAAATTTTGTTATAACCAAAACTTTTTGACTTCAGGGCATGGTGAGGAAGACGCATACGAGTTTCGTAACGATACGCTAATGCATTCATAAAATATAGCATTTTTTGACAAAATTTAAAATGGCAGACAGCTAAGATGGCTGATATGGGGAAATTGGGTATCGCATGACTCAGCGTGACGCCCTGAATCTAATTTTTGTGATTTGTGGCCAAAGCGTTCAGAAGTGAGATTGGGCCCAAAAAAAATCAAGCCCGACCCTACCCAAGCCCATGCCCGGCCCGACACATTAACTGTAATTATGAGCCCGAGCCCGATTTAAACCCGACCATTTTTTAATACGTGGGCGTTCTGACGAGAACGAGCCTGTAATGAGCGAAGCTCAATAACCGGTGTGACGCTCAGCTCAATAATCCGCTCTACGCCAGCGCTCCACTCATGAACCGCTCACAGGTAAAATGACGTTCACTCAAACCCGCTCAGACATGACATTTATCTGTACTGTAGCTAGGGTTGGGTGCCGAACTCTGTACTTTTAAGGACACCGACCGAATTACGTCAGTACTACAGAGTACCGATTCACATTAAATCAAATCGGTGCCAAATTTCGGTACCTGAGAACGCATCTGGTGATATAGACTAATGTCTGTGAATATTAAACTGCAAAAAGACTACTTAAATACGAATTCTGCGTGTCTCTGTGCGAATGAATGGCGCTGACCCGCAGTTTATTTACCTCACACACAGAATCGCGTGTCGGTCGCGTGTTTCCATCTCATACGAGGACATCATGGATCTGTCATCTCCAGAGCCGCTCTGAGAGTCACTTCATGAGCATTATACAGTTTAATTTGAGAAAAACTACCGTCATGTCATAAACACACAGAAACTTAAAAAGGTAATCACAGCAACCCGTCAAAATAAAAGTTCGGTTTAACAAAATACATCACTGTTGTACTGTTAGATACGCCTCAGTGTAATAATAATACTAACACTAATGTAATAATAACACTTTTTCTTCCATGTTTCAATTTTAACAGTATAAAGCTCAGTTGTGCAGCTTTGTGTCAAAAAAGTTTATTTAAATTAAGATAAATTAATGTTTTATGTCTTTATTTGATTACCAGGCAATACACCACACAATTTGTGGGAAATCTTTTTGTAGAAATTAAATAAAAAAAGAAAATATAATATGGTTGTTTTTATGAATTCAATTGATTTAGTAGCTAGTCCTTTTTACTGGTAAATATTACAGTGAACAAACATCACAAACAATGGCAGACAAAGGCAGCTCTGGCATAAAGTCAATAACTCTTCTATAAATTACTCTTTACAGTTATTGATGTAAACATCCCTAAAGGACTGAAAAACGGTACCGTTGGGTACCGGTACCTACCGGTAAAAATGTAACTGTAGCCTACTATAATAGTTGTAGCCATTAAACAATGTATTTTGTTTCATATTTATGTTTAAATATTATAATAATATTTAAAAATTTCATCTGATTATGAAAAGTGCAAAGATACGAGTGGGTCAGAAATGATTTTGACTACTTGAAGTTGTTTTATAGAAAGCCATTCTTTAAAGTGAATTTCGTTTAGTATAAATGGTATCTTAATTTTAATCAATTCTTCATCAGCCAATTGCCTGGATTTAATAAATAAGAAGCAAGTAGACTATAGCAGACATAAAGGCGCCGGAGCAATCACTTGCATTGCCCTTGAACATGTCTCATAAATAAACCCAAACTTGGGACATGAGAAATGTGTGTATAGAAAGCTTGAAACGTCCACTTTTAAACGAAACAATTTGAAACAAAAAGACATAGTTAAGCAAAGTGCAGTGTTCACGCCAGCAGCTCATGACTGGCATCTCAGAGCGGTTCTGTTCTGCATGAGCTGTGAGTTTAACACGCATCTTTAGACTAATCCGGACTTGTGTAACTTTGTACACATTTGTTTCTTATTTGTAGTATTAGTTCTTACTTTGATAAAAAATATATATATTATTTCTGATTATGGAATAGCTTTCTGTCCATCCAATTAGGCTAATAAAGTAATGATTTAAAAACACAAATATTTATCAAGCGGGTCGGGTCAAGTTCAGGCTCGGGCTGAGAATCAAAAGCAAAAGAAAATGATCCGTTGTGCTTGTCTGAAGGGCAAATGCCTGTAAAGATTAATGTCAAACACTACACACACACACAGTAAGAGGGAGAAAACACACTCACACACACAGACTCTGTGATGAAGGACAGAATTACGCCCAACTTTTCTTAAAACGTACAAGATAAACTTAACTTTATAAAGTTTCAGCTTAAAGTTTTAGAGGATTACTCCAAAAGCTCTGATACATGGATTCAAATAAAGATGAAGAGCGAGTACTAAATATTTCTGAAGCAAAGGTAGTTAGTGTTTTGCCTGGGTAAGAATAGCATGAGTAGCCAATGAGGTACTTGCTTTTACCAAAATGAAATAAAAGTCATGAGGAAGGGTTTCCGTATGGGCGCTGGAGTAACGGGCACATGGGATGAACACGTAAACATGAAATACTCACTGATCACGTTTAGAGCCCCACAACACAACACGCTCTCCCCCAACTAGAGACAATCGTTCGGAGAGTTAACAACCACTCATGAACCAATGATTTTCCTTTCTTTTTTGGATGATTTTGAAATTTGAAAGTTAAAATACACTCATGCGCAGGAAGAGTTCAGGAAAAGGTCAATCCAATTCAGAAAGAAGAAAAGGAAACTCAAAACTCAAATTAAGAAAGCCAACATAAATGTTTTTAAGCAGTTTAAGGAAAGAACATGGAGTCATCAAACAGCAAGCCACGACTCCATAAACACAAGCAGCCGAGCCTTTTCTCTATGTCTTTTTCTCTGATATTCCCAAAATCCCACGGTTGCCTTAAAAATATTTCGATTTCTTGGAAGCATTTTCATTTGTGATACTAAAAAAAACCTCATATTTCACCTAAACTTAAATATTTGTTAGTAATTTAGCTTTAAAGCTTAGCTAATTTGTTTCACTCTCCTCTAAGAATTCAATTTGGTCAATAGTACAAGATCGCTGTACTTGTTTGTAGTTATTTGTTTGCTTTATATTTTATTGTTTATTGTTGTGTTACTTTACTGTATTGCACCCTGCTTTTTATGCTGCCTCTTGGCCAGGTCGTCCTTGTAAACGAGAACTGACTTACCTGGTTAAATAAATAAATATACATAATTTGTTTTTTGAAACAACATTTCAATGGTGGCTGTCATAAAAACTTGCCAGATTTATTCATACATGCATTAAATATTGAAAAACTTTACAAATTATAATGAATTTGTAATATGGTGCATGTATTTAGCAAAATGCTCTAGCCGAATAACGAGTTTATGAACACTGGATACGTTTTTCTGAGGAAAATGTGAGGTTACATAACATTGTTCACAAGCTGTTTTACTGACGTCTTTCCACGGTTGAAACTGATTGATAGAATCCATGTGACATGATACAGATTTCGGCAAGTTGTAGGGGTGATACGATATATCGCGATATAAAAATGTGACGATATGTATCGTTGGTGGAAACGATATGATTCGCGATATAGAGTTGTTTTATCCCAGGCTCAACTTGCTGTAGTCGGCCTATTTATAAGATATAATTCACCCAAACACAAATTTACAAAAAATTGGCTACCACAAATGTAAACTCCGTCATCATGTACTCACCATCATGTCGTTTTTCTTTAACTTCCAAACACAAATGAAGATATTCTTTATGAAACCTGAGGGATTTCTATTCCTCCATTTAAAGTCCATTCCTCTCAAACTTAAAAGATCCAAAAAAATGTCATAAAGGCATCGTAAAAATAACTAATCCAGTGCTCTAATCCAAATCCAAGTCTTCTGAAGAGACGCAATGGCTTTATATGATGAATATATTTAACACAACGCGCATACTGTAGTAAACACGGACGATCAAATGATCAAATGAAACAACATGAGAGTGAGTAAACGCAGAATTAAGATTCTTGGATGAGCTAAACATTTACAGTTTGAGTGGTCATTTTGACACGCTTTCTTGCGATCAGAACTGTGAGGGATTGCATTGATCATCTGAAGTGCACGTGCTGGAACGGCCCTCTTCAAAGTGAGAGCGTAAACATTATTTAAAATCACCAGATCACATTTAGTTTTAGTAGCATGATTATTCAAAGCATTTTAGATGGTTTATTCTATATGTGTAGTGCATTAAAAGCGGGAGAGGCGGGACATAGCGAGCACTGGGAGAGAATGCAGCTGCATTGAAAGCATAAGTAATGCGTGAGGGGAAAAAATTTAAGTTTACGGAGTTTCAGTGACATTTATTACATTAAACGAATATATATAATGTTGAATATAATGTATAATAATGCGATGTGGGAATATGTGTGGGCCCTGAAAATAATACACTAATAACAAGAGTATTATTTTAATAATAATAATAATTAAGTAAAAAATAATAAAAAACATCTTTATTTTGGCTTAAAATATCAGGATACATATCGTATCGTGAGTTCAGTATCGCGATTTATATCGAATCGTGACACGTGTGTATCGTTACACCCCTAGTAAGTTGTACTCCATCTTTTAACACACTTTCAGAAACTCATTCATGTTTATTTCGCGCTGTAACTAGTATTAATGAGGAAGAGAAGATCTGTTCATGTGCAGCTGCGTCAGAGCGATCTCACGCCAAAACGGTATTTATGTTTTTGGATTTCGTAATAAAAAGGACGCAATTTAAAATATGAGACTTTGTATATTATCAAAAGTAACAAAGCACAAAGATTATTGTGATTTACTGGATGGGACGCGCGCTATAATGTTCCTTTCATTTATGAACTGAAAACAGGGTAGACTAATCGATTCTTGGGATTTAAGAATCAATATAATTTCATAAAAATGAGAATCAATTGAAATCGAGAAATCTGTATTTTTACCCAGTCCCATTTCAGACAGAAGAAAAAAATATAGAATCATTTAATAGAGATTATATTCAATTAAAAAAAGCTGGCTTTACATCATTAAAAATCTTTTTATGTCAGTAAACCAAATAAAAAAAAAAGTCCTAGAGAAGTTAAAATCACAACAACCCATTAAAATATGACTAAGATAATAATAATACTAATAAGCGCACATATGCCTAATTGCAAGAAGCCTACTGAACTGCAACAAAATGAGGCTTATTTGTCATGAAAATGCATCTTAATAGTCCTAATTTTGTCTATGCTATTCATATTTTCTGCAATATGATTTTTCGTTGATGAAATATGACAATTTTTTGTGAGATTCACCCATCTGTTCACTCCAAAGCGTCTGAAGTGCGACAGGCTTTTAGCTAAAGAGCGTTAGCTAAAGAGTCTTTCTACTGTACTCAAGTCTTCATCGCTGCGTCTAAGTGCACAGGAAGCACATTAGCCACACAAATGGCTCTCTTCAAGGCTTCCTGTGATCGCTCTGAGGAACCGTTCATGTGGAGTAACGGCTCCATTAAAACACAAACATTACAAGAGGTGCGAAATAAAGCAATAAATCAAACGAACGACAACAGAAACGGGAGGAAAATCCACAGCAGCAGTAAGGATTAGCCACACCCACTTTGCGCACATGCCACACCCTCCTGGTCCCCCAGGAGACGATCCACAATGCATCTGATCAATCATGCAACACAGCATGCACTGAGCAACCGGAGAGAACCCTGACACCCCGTCGACCAATCGAGAGAGAGAGAGGGGGAGGAGCTTGCCACTGTGACTGACACACAGACTTGCTTAGACAGAATTCATAAGATGGTTATGATTAATAGGTTAGTTTATAAGTTAGATAAATGCAATCTGGACCAAGCGATCAAACCCAGTGTGAATCTTAAGACAAGAACTTTTGGGATGTGAGATTTTGGGCTATTTGTCATTCCATAAAATGGAAATAGTGGAAAGAAAGCATCAAAAATAAAATGCTTATTTTATTACACTTTATCTATTTGCATCTTTAAGGTTTCAATTACGATACCTTTAAAGGCTGCAAGTCATTACTATCTGTATTCTGGAGGTTTTTACAATGGGGTTTGCTCATATATCATTTGCCTGATTTATATAATGTTTTGGTCCTAATGATTTGACAGTATTTATGGGGTGATAAAAAGACAAATGATTTTAATATGTCAATGAAACAAGAATTTTCAACATTTATCCAATGTTCTGATTTCTGATCTGGAAATGTGTGCAAATTAGTGCATATTTAATTAGATGATGCTTCATTTGCATATAAAAAACCCAATCAATCAACTAGGGAAGTATGGTGATGTATATATAGCTAAATGTCTTACCCTATTCACCCATAGTTCCTTGCCTTAAGAAGTCAAGAAGGGAAAAAAAGCTGTATATTTACAGGACCAAACAAGTCTAAGGACAATTTGCTTTGGATGTCAAACATTTCACTCAGAGAAAAAGGCAGACACACCCAAAACCACATGGGTAAGAGGTGTTTTTTGCCTTGGTGTCGGGGTGCTAACCAGCTGCCCTCTCTAGCTCTGTAGCAGTACGTTTCTAAACTATGAACAATAAGGTTGGCACAGACCAAGCAGTTGGTAATACAGCTTGGCACGCAGACACCGGACGAGAGAGACTGCAGCAAGGGTTTCACGTGATCGTGTGTTATGTTCGTCCACACCTTAGTCTTCGCCTTGGGGCTACCGCTGCCGTCCTGGCCTTCCTCTGCCGACTCGTCGGGCCGCCCGGCGGCTAGCCAGCGGGTCTTGTCCCGCTGCTGCCGCTGAAAGCTGTGCTTTAACGGGGAGCGTGCACCCGAGTCACTGTCCTCTGCGTATGAGTAGCCCGTGGCTGAAGGGGGAATCTCAACGTCACTGTACTTTTTAGCTTTATCACGCAGCGCCGGGCAACGGTACGGATAACCAGTCCTGTAGCCCTGTGGAGAAAGAGATAGACACACCCAATCAAGTCAAGTCAGCACACATTGGGCCCTATTTTAACGATCCGAGCGCATGGTCTGAAGCGCATGGCGCAGGTGTCCGAATTGGCGTGTCCAAATCCACTTGTGCTAGTTTAATAATGGAAAAAACGGTTGGCGCACCAGGTGCATGGTCCAAAAGAGTAGTCCCTCGTCTCTTAATGAGTCATGGGTGTGTTTTGGGCGTAATGTGCAATAAACCAATCAGAGTCTCATCTCCCTTTCCCTTTAAAAGCCATTTGCGCTCACGCCGCATTCGCTATTTACATGTGAGCAGAAAGACCGAACGCTTCTCCAGAGAGGAATCCTTTTATTTTTAATATTTAAAAATGTGTGTGCTGCTGCTGCGCGTCCGTGTGTGTAATAATCAGAGTGTATGTGCGTTGGGCTCGGCTTATATACACATATTTTTTTGCCCATTGTTTTAAAGCAGCTTTACAGAAAATAATGATGTTGATGTTTATAATATCTTCTAGTTGCATTTAGAAGATTAGAGCTCGGTTACATTTTGCAATGATATAAACAATCAAGCAGTTGAGATTTGTTATATATATATATATATACATATATATATATGTATGTATATACAGTGAGGAAAATAAGTATTTGAACACTCTGCTATTTTGCAAGTTCTCCCACCTAGAAATCATGGAGGGTCTGAAATTGTCATCGTAGGTGCATGTCCACTGTGAGAGACATAATCTAAAAAGAAATCCAGAAATCACAATGTATGATTTTTTAACTATTTATTTGTATGATACAGCTGCAAATAAGTATTTGAACACCTGAGAAAATCAATGTTAATATTTGGTACAGTAGCCTTTGTTTGCAATTACAGAGGTCAAAGGTTTCCTGTAGTTTTTCAGCAGGTTTGCACTGCAGGAGGGATTTTGGCCCACTCCTCCACACAGATCTTCTCTAGATCAGTCAGGTTTCTGGCCTGTCGCTGAGAAACACAGAGTTTGAGCTCCTCCAAAGATTCTCTATTGGGTTTAGGTCTGGAGACTGGCTAGGCCACGCCAGAACCTTGATATGCTTCTTACAGATCCACTCCTTGGTTATCCTGGCTGTGTGCTTCGGGTCATTGTCATGTTGGAAGACCCAGCCTCGACCCATCTTCAATGCTCTAACTGAGGGAAGGAGGTTGTTCTCCAAAATCTTGCAATACATGGCCCCGGTCATCCTCTCCTTAATACAGTGCAGTCGCCCTGTCCCATGTGCAGAAAAACACCCCCAAAGCATGATGCTACCCCCCCCCCCCCCCCCGCCCTGTCCCATGTGCAGAAAAACAACCCCAAAGCATGATGCTACCCCCCCCCCCATGCTTCACAGTAGGGATGGTGTTCTTGGGATGGTACTCATCATTCTTCTTCCTCCAAACACGTTTAGTGGAATTATGACCAAAAAGTTCTATTTTCTAATGATTGCTCCAACAGTGGACCTTTTTTCACCAAGCTGCTTGGCAATTTCCCCGTAGCCCTTTCCAGCCTTGTGGAGGTGTCCAATTTTGTCTCTAGTGTCTTTGGACAGCTCTTTGGTCTTGGCCATGTTAGTAGTTGGATTCTTACTGATTGTATGGGGTGGACAGGTGTCTTTATGCAGCTAACGACCTCAAACAGGTGCATCTAATTTAGGATAATAAATGGAGTGGAGGTGGACATTTTAAAGGCAGACTAACAGGTCTTTGAGGGTCAGAATTCTAGCTGATAGACAGGTGTTCAAATACTTATTTGCAGCTGTATCATACAAATAAATAGTTAAAAAAATAATATATTGTGATTTCTGGATTTTTTTTTTTTTAGATTATGTCTCTCACAGTGGACATGCACCTACAATGACAATTTCAGACCCTCCATGATTTCCAAGTGGGAGAACTTGCAAAATAGCAGGGTGTTCAAATACTTATTTTCCTCACTGTATATCGCTTTACATGAGTATATACTATAAGTATGGAGATAAAGTTGGTCATGCTTACATATCCAACTTTATATAAAGATCTGTGATTATAATTACATTTTACAGCAAGAGTTGCTATATAGTATATATAGCTTTATGTAAATATGTATATATGATATAATACATGTCCAACTTTATTTATAGAGCTGTGCAATAATGCCGTTTACATTCTGTGACGATATAAATAATCACGCAGCCATTTCCTATACAATATATAATGCTCTACGCAGTTTCCGCACAGGATTTTGTGAGACTATGAACAGTAACATATATTATAAAACAAACACACTGTAAAAAAATTTAATTCCATAACTTTATTTTAATTTAAACTACAATACTTTTGACTAATTTCAAGTCGTCATGAAATAAAAATGAACCCAATTTAATTTTTCAGCGCATATTACTAGCCTTGTGGTGAACAATGAATCCAACACTGAAGTTAATACACAGAACAAAATCGTTTGTCATGGTAATATTTAAATAAAGTTGATTCCTTCTCTGATGACTTGGGTTGAAAACGCTTAACCACTCCCCTTCAACCGTTAGTCTGCTATGAGCGAGAGATGGAGAGGAGGAGCGCTGAAGTAAAACCCTGCCCACTATTCAATATTATAAAAGTCGGTTGCAACTTCCGGTTCACGGGGACTTTCACTTGTCGAGGTAAACGCTGTGTAAGCTAGGGAATGCTGTACATGCCGTCTGGAGATCAGGGTAGCATTGAGGTGTTATTAGAAACCAAAGAAAAATAAATAAATGGAAAAAAAAAATGTATAAAAGTAATAACAGTGTTCTCTGGCCTACCAGATTATCTAGCATCCTCATCAAGGCCTCAAACTCCTGCTCCCCGATCTGCCACTTCGGGTGCGAGCTCGACCCGTCTCCAGCCGGCTCCAGGTGGCGTGGGCGGGACTTATACTTGCTTGGGTCCAACATAACCAGGTTGTCAGGACCGCCCGCACTGGCGAGGGTGCGGACCTGGAATATCAGACATGGAATATTACTGTTATAAAACCTAGTGTATTAGACTTTATAGGGTTTGTATGCTTTATATCAACAAAAGCCTGTAAATGAGCAAAACGCTGCTGTCACACAGTCTACATAGTTATAAAGATCTCATTGATTGGTCATATTAATATCAGCATCTGCAACAAATGATATATTTTTGCTCAGTTTGGGCCTCTGAATAAAATTGAGCAGTTTTTTTCTCTATATGTGACCTGATCCAGCAAAATGAGCCACAGTGACCCATCAATGGAAATCAATGGAAAGAGGAGACCATCAGTTTTAAAATGATATCATAGTCAAAGTCATACCTTGAATGGTTTTAAAAGATATACCCATTTTAATTATGGTCGTCCGCCCTCTTTTTCCAATTGAAAACCGTTTTTCTAGATATCTTTCAAAATCCATTGCATTTAAAGGGATAAACTATTTATTTTACAGCTTAATTTGACCAAAGACATTTGTGTGTGTGTGTGTGTGTGTGTGTGTGTGTGTGTGTGTGTGTGTGTGTGTGTGTGTGTGTGTGTGTGTGTGTGTATATATATATATATATATATATATATATATATATATATATATATATATATATATATATATATATATATATATATATATATATATATATATATATATATATATATATATATATATATATATATATATATATATATATATATATATATATGCTATTAAACCGGACTGAAGCTCAAATTATTTTGTATTTATTTAAGTATTTATTTGAATTAATATTTTAAAAGGCACTTTTACAAAGATGTACTAAAATCAGAAAGATTGAACAGAGGTGCTACATTTTTGCCTGAGAGAGGGTGTGTGTGAGAGAGAGTGAGACAGAGACAGAGAGAGACCCACCCCTAACTGATAAACACTTATTATTAAACATGTTAGATACTTTATTCGGAGAGCAGAGATAGTGACGTTTCAGGGGATACCTGAAATATAGGGAAATGCTCAGAAGTGACGAGAGGAGTTGAGAAAAGCAGTTCATTTCCAGATTATTTTCGAATGCCTGTTCTTTGAAATTAGCTACAAAAAAGATTGCGTTCTCTCACATTATCGGCCCATATCTTAAAAAAAAAAGAACGTTGCGACTTCCGACTCATTTCGCCAGAATGGGTCACATATGCTCACGTTACACTATATAATCCATAAAAGCCTGATGTATCAAATATGATACACAAACTTTTCCATTTAAAAAAATGAGTTATTTCTGACAGGGTTGAAGTCCAGCTGGAAACACACATTAAAAATGCTAAATTGATGGATACCTGAATCTCACAGGCTGTGACCAGGTTGTGAATGTAGTAAAACGCCTCTTCAACGGTTTCTCCAACAGACACCAGACCGTGATTCCTCAAAATCAACACCTGAACACACACACACAATGCATTCAATCACACATTTACACTCAAAGCCGGATCAATCTCAGGCTTGCAGTCCGTCAGAAATGAATCTGAGTGAGTTTATGTGTATGAGGTACCTTGCTCTTGGGACCCAGGTTCTTCTGTATGAGGACGTTCTCCTCCTCGTCCACCAGGATACCGTGGTAATCGTGGTACGCCACCTCGCCCAGCGCCAGAGCCTCGGGGGAAATGGGCAGAAGACCACATTTCATAGCAGACACCTGGAGGTCGAAACAATTTAATGATTAATATGACGGAATATAACAGGTACAATTTGAATAAATATACCATGAAATAAATGTATCATGAAATGAGAACATAATGCAAATGCATTTATTCATTCAAATCTATTAAAATGACATGAAATGTACCTCGAAATATAATAGCAGGCAAAATTAAAATGGATGAAATGTGAACACAAATAAGATGCATGTAATTCTTCACAAATAAATACATTTTGACTGTATTGCAGTTGTTTTAGAAACGTTTGTTGTGAGATAATTGTTCAGTCTGGCTCGTACCGCGGCGCCAGCGGGCGTGTGAATATGCACTATGCACTTGATGTCAGGCCGGGCTGCGTAGATGGCAGAGTGCAGAGTGAAGCCAGCCTGGTTTACGCCCAGATTAGTGCTGCCACGGTCTACGATCTCTCCCTGCAGGTTGATCTTCACCTGAGGACACACAAAAGTTAATACAAGTTAAACAAATCTGCTACTTCTAACTCTTACTTTTCTTTCCTACAAGTAATACTCTACATAATAATAGCATCTGTAAGCATTTATAGTCTGAGTCATGTTCTGAGAGCCAATCAGATGGCTGATGAAAACCAAAGGCAGGGTTACCAGACTGGAGGCAGTGACTTCACTGTACAGAAGTCCGAAAGGGACGATCAGAAAACGCTCCTGTTCAGAGTTCAGCCGGACCTGAAGAGACAGAGACAGAGAGAGAGAGGTTTGATTGAACGTCCTGCGGAGATGTGTGGTTTATATTTGGGACACACTCACAGTCAGGTGGTTGTAGATGAGCTGAGACCAGCCGAAAAGGTCGGCCAGGCGGTAAAACGCAGCGAGTTTACAGCGCAAGAGCTTCTCTCCCTTGTCATAAGCGATGGAGTCTGAACCTCTCAGGTCATTGACTGGAGTCACCATCCCCAAACCTACACACACACGCACACACACACGCACACACACGTCGGTTAGGGCTGTTCTGCCATTAATACATAAACATATATAAAGGAGTTCTTTAAAACACTGAAGTTGTTGTTTATTGTAGTATTTTATTTTCAAACTAAAACCATTGTTTGAAATAATATAAACATTAACTGAAATAAGTTTTGCCAAGGCAACATTTTTTCATTTTCATTTAGTTTAATCAAAATGTCTTAAAATGACAAAAAAAATTTAATTAATAAAAACAATATAAACAAATAAAACAAAAACTAATACAAATGCCAAAAACACAAAAATATTCAAATTAACTCAAATTCAAATAGAATACAAAAATATTAGTGCCAAGTACGAAAAAAGATAAAACAATATACAAACATAAAAAAATAAAATAAAAAAAAAACTAATAAAAATTACAAAAACAACTAAATTACTACAACAAACTAAGATTATATATATATATATAATATTAGTAATAAGTATTAAGTACTAAAATAAACTAAATATAATAAAAATGAAATGTACATATTAAAAAAAAAATAGAAAAAAGTATAAAAAAAGGACAAAAAAATGTAAACGAAGTATAAAAATTATACAAGTATATTAAAGAATTGTGAATTAAAAGATCGCACATTTTTGCAGTGAAGTGAGGCAGATTGCAACTTTTTGGATTCATTATTATTTTTTATATGCTGCATTCATGTTTATAAAAAAAGATGTCATGAGTGTGACGTCATATCACGGTGTTTGCAGCGTCCGTAGAAAGTGTAGTGTGACCTCATGCAGGACAGTCCCACACACGCACTCACTCATGTTAAGGGCAGCCATGCCTCCCTGCGGGGCGGCGGGGTACATGGTGGGGACGCTGGTGGTCATGAAGTCAGCGATCTGCTGCAGGGCGAGCAGACTGGTGGGGGTTTTCCCCTTCTTCATCTGATCCTGGATCAGAGTCTCCAGCTCGTCACAGAACGCCTGAAACACAGGAGAACACACACTATTACAACACTGACATTTAATAATGACACGGTGGTTTTTCCCTCAAGGCAAACAGAAGAAAGAAATGCATACAGGTTTGGGACAGCTTGAAGGGGAGTAAATGACAGAATGGTAATTTTTGGGTGAACTGTCACTTTAAATCCTTAGTATTGTCTTAGCGTGACTAATTAAAGGCGTTCCACCAATCGCTTCATAACTCGCTGATGTTACAGAAACACACAGTACAAAACCAACACTGGAGAAAGAGAGAACGACACCGAGGCTCAATTCATGAGTTTCTGTTAACAAGAACATGAAACATTTTCTACAGGCCAATGTCTGGAGTCTGGATGCATTCTCATCATGTGGCTGCACATTAAAACCACTTTAAATATAGTATAATGCACTGCTTCTTGATCTGTGCTACCTGGAATCCCAAAACATGCAATACTGAAAATATATGTATATGGTATGATTGTGTAAATATTAGGGATGTAACGATATCCTCATGTCACGATTCGATACATATCACGATACTGAACTCACGATAAAATATTACGATACTCCAAGACATGCTAGATCTGGTATTACATTGGGGGTGGAAATTAACAGACTTTTTAGACGGGACAAAAGTGACACCAGAATAAATATATTCATGATTCTGAAGCTGAAAATACTGAATTATTTTAGACGGACATGCTTGCGCTCTGCCACTGACTGGATATATTTAAAATAATTTAGGCCACTTTTTACTGGTAACAAGACATTTGGCATTATCAGGACCCACAAATATTCCCCCATTGCATTATTATACATTATATATAGTGGTTATGTAGTACTGACACAACTTTATTTCTCATACAGTCATTTTCGTTATGGGTGACCTATACATAATATATATATAGTCTCTATCCACGATACATATTGTTGCATTTCTTTATTGCGACACAATATATTGTTACACCCAGGGACGTTTTTAGGCATAGGCAAACTAGGCGGTCACCTAGGGCGCCATCAGTGGGGGGGGCGCCAATAAGCGCATATCAGGGGTGTGTATAAAGGGTGTTTCACGGCCACCCTAAAATGTTATTGCCGTCCCCACTAGTTCCCCCACACTATTGGATCAGAGAAATGTCAATCTGACGATTCCTATATGCCATCGGATCAGAGAACTGTCAAAAAAGTTTGCGTTTGGAGCGCTCAACACCATTAGATCGAAGAGCTCGCTCAATGCTTTGGCACAGTAAGGCTTTTTAAATCATACAATAAAGCTAAAGTCAAACTAAAGGCCAATTCAAATAACAGATACAGTAAAAAGTGCACAAACCTGTATTTTGTTAGGGGAGTATTTGTGGCAGTCGAGAAATCACGCTGTGAAACGGGCAGATAGCATTGCTCGGTGTGTATGTGAGGCAAAATATAACGCACACTCAGCATTTCATGATGAAGTGAGTGTGTTCGAAAGCTTTCTTCTCTTACTTGCACCTCCAAAAGGTGCTTGCGCCAATGCACTGTTAAAAGAATCAGTGCGTTTTGTAATTCACCCTTCGCCGCATGTTTGATTGACAGACGATCTGACCAATCACATCGCCGAATCTGTCGTTTTGTCCGACAAAGCAGCAGTCAGGAGAGTTAGTAGATTAACGTCGGTGAAAATCTCAACATTTATTTTAATGTTCATTCATATTTATTTCATGCTTATCAATGAACTAGAGGAAAGAGATAATCGGTTCACGAGCAGCTCTAACTGAGGCGCTACAGCGATCATGACACATTAAAGAGCCACAAAACAGTATTTATTGTTTAAATCTCTTTAAAAAAGGACAATTTCAAAATTGAGACTTTGTTTCATATCAAAAGGAACTTGCTCTGTCCTGTCTGTTGGCATGTTGTAAGTGTCCTCTTTGCTCCGCGATGTATTTTCTCTACGTGAGAATGTGTGTGTGTGTGTGTGGTGTGAGCGCCATTGGCTTGTCGGACATAGCAACAGTAACTAAAGGGGGCTAAAACGGTCATTTGTCCCATATAAGACTTTAACGGCCAATTTAAAAAATGGTATAATAAAATGTGCTAATTCACAGCATTAATGCATCCTTTATTAAATCACTTTGTCGAATGTAACGCATCGTTACTCTTAAGTCATTAATGAGTAACAAAAAACACACAGAATCAGTATTTATTCTTATTACTTTCATGTGAAATGTAATAAGACATAATTATGTAGTTATGTCTGAGAATAATTTCTTAGCAACTAGGGACTGCACAAATATAAGATATATATATTATATAGGCCTAGGGCTATACAGGCATCTGGCTACACAATGCACTTAATTTTAATCCTTATTAACAAATATAATTTGGAATGGGTGTATGTATTTGTTAATTAATACCAGTAATACCAATGTTGCTTTTTAAAATTTGACTGGGGCACCAATAAGGATTTCTCCTAGGGCGTCAGAACGGCCCTGGTTACACCCCTAGTAAATATGCATAAATATTATGTATTGATATTTTATTAAAGTTTCAAGCACCGGAAAAAGTTTTAAAATGCACTTAATCATGCACTTAAAGAGATTTGCTCAATGCTGTAAAATATTAGCGGGAACATTGGCAGTGACTACTTGATCGAAGATGGTACTTGGCCTAAAAGGAAGTGTGAGAGCATCAGGTTTCTCTCGTTCCTTTGAGCACAGAGTACATTAAGAGAAAAGAAGGGCTGGAAATCAGCTGCCTTTCCGTCTCTCTGTCGATTTCTGCCTGGATAAAGAACATATTTATTCTTCCGGTCCACTTGCATAAACAGAATCCCCTCTGTGCTTACACATGGACACATGACTGCTGGGCATATTGAGACATCAGTCATGAGGGGGTTTATTGAGAGCTGAATGAACTGTATGGATATCACCAGAAATATGAAGCAGCGCAACAGCATTTTAGAGTGATTAGTGAAGGATCATGTGACACTGAAGACTGGAGTAATGATGATAAATTCAGCTTTGATCACAGGAATAAATTACACTTTACTATATATTCATGTAGAAAACAGCTGAGTTACACTGGAATAATATTTCACAATTTTACTGTATTTTTGATCAAATAAATTTAGCCTTGGTGAGCAGAAGAAAACACATAAATCGTAATGTCTCCAGTAGTGTGTGTGCTCGTGTGTTGTTCTCACTGGACTCTGTAGGATCATGGAGACTCTCTTCCGCTGCTCCATCATGTTGAAGTCCTGCCGCAGATCCGGCGCCATGTTCCTCTCTCTCTGGTACTCAGGGCTGCTCTCGTCCACGCGGTCGAAATAACGCTCCTTATGAGGGGGGTTGGTGGGAGGGGGGGCCGTCACCACCCCTGCACCTGAGTCTCCGTTCATCACACACCTGCAACAGAGGTTTGCATATTTGCAAAAACAAAAGATCAACATACGATCAACAAAACATGTGCTAGTTTAACCGTAAAGCTACTCTATGACTTATTTTGTAATAAAACATGAATCAACATAGTTTACATGGCATCACATTTTCTGTTCACAAAACAAACAAAATATGTAGAGATGCACCGATGTATCGGCCACCGAGCACAGATGAACGGATCTTCTCTTCCGCCTTATACCAGTAACAGCGCGAAATAAACATGAATGAGCTTCTGAAAGCGTGTTAAAAGATACAGGACAACTTACCGAAATCTGTATCATGTCACATAGAATCGCTCAATCAGTGACGTGATCGTAAAGTAAAACGGCTTGTAAGCAATGTCATGTAACATCACATTTTCCTCAGAAAAACCATATCCAGTGTCCATAAACTCGTTAGTCAGCTAGAAAAATTAACTCTAGAGGAGCATTTTGCCAATTATATGCACCATATAACATAGGATATTGATTGTCAATGTTCTTCAATATTTAATGCATGTATGTATGTATGTATGAATAAATCTGGCAAGTTTTTATGTAGCCACCATTTAAATGTTTATATTTCAAAAACCTAATTGGAGTAGAATTATGATTATGTAATTGTAAAGTTAATATTATAACTATTATTATATAAAAAAAAACAATTTAGTGTAATTTAAGTGTTTGTATACAAATCTGTTAATTTGTACCTTCAATATTAGTAGGCTAATGTAGTATCAACTGACTCCCATAGTTTACAATAGTTCAGAAATTTGTTTTCCATGTATTATACCTGATACATATCCAAAATAATCGACATTGAATTGAATGGAAAAGAATCGAAAGCTTGTGAATCGAAATGTGAAATTGGTGTCAATACCCAGCCCTACTGTATAATGTATGCTGCATAATTAGGGATGCACCGAATGTTCGGCAACCGAAATTATATGAATAAGTGAAAAGACCGAATACATTTTACCGAACAAGGTTTTTGATGACACGATCAAATATAGCAACCAGCGCGTGTGAGAGAGAGGCGCGCACACTTCTAATGTTGCGTTCACACCGGACGCGATTCGCGCGAGTGATTTACATGTTAAGTCAATGCAGAGACGCGAAATGGCATTCTGCGGCGCGATTCGCGCGATTGAGGCGGCGCGAATGACGCGAATTGAGCGTTTTGAACGCGCGATTCGCGCGAATCGCTCAAGTTGAAAAATCTGAACTCTGGCGGATATTTCGCGCCGCGTTAACCAATCACGAGCTTGCTCTAGTAGTGACGCATTTACAAGCGGAGGCAGAAATCCCAACAACAATGGAGGACAAGATAATGGTGGCCGTATGTGGAGACCCGGAGCTGTACAATACATCATCCTATCACTACAGGAACAGGAATAAAAGGAATAAAAAGGATCTTGCTTGGAAGAAAGTGAGTTATTGTGAGTTATTGTGAGCCATTTCACAACGAGACAGGAGCAGAAAAAAAGAGCCAGAGCCAGCGGCAAATGTGAGAAGGACTAGCCGAGGGAAGGCGGGTCTCGCCGGGTACACGAGCGCTGAGCGCCGCCGATCCCCTGGATCTCACAACTCCGAAAACGCCAGATAAAATGCTCAAATAGGCACTCTCTTGATAAATTAACCACAGATTTGAGCTTTAAACAACTATATTATCGCCTGAAAAAGTCTTTAAACTACGTTTTGTCGCACATTAATAGTAGTATTTTTTACAAAAAAGCTCATATAGGCTCATATAGAGCAGAAGCCCCGCCCATGACGCGAATTCGCGTCTGGTGTGTAGTTGTCACACGCGTTTTTCACGCGCGATTCGCGCGAAGTACACGCGCGAATGAAGCGAGTGAACTCAAAATGTTCAAGCGTCCACCTTCGCGCGATAAGCGCGAATTATTCGCGCGAATCGCGTCTGGTGTGAACGCCACATAAGTGCAGCACATGTCGGAGGTGTGGAAGCATTAAGCCTTGTTTATACTTACGAGGCTATGACGTTATTTTTGCCGCGCGCACCCTCGCACTTGTGCGGACGCGTCGAGTATAAACAAGGCTGAAAGAAGGCTTTAAAGTGTCAGAGAAAGACGCAGAAATGGCCGTTTGCAGACACTGTTCTGCTGAATTGTCCAAGCACCCTCAAATGCAAGCAAGAGCACCCTCAGCTGATACTGTAATAATATATTGGCAAATTCTCCAGTGCATATTTTGTAGGTCTTCAAAAGTTCAGTTTAACAAAGTAATTGTGACAGAAATATATTAAATGTTGTACAGTAGAATTTAGCTACGTCTCAATACAATAATAAAATATGTATTTAATTTATACAGTGAAGAATATGCAGTGTTATTTAACATGAAATCTACTGAAAAATCACTGTTTATTTCATATGTTTCTTTGTTCTGTTGTATTTATGTTGGCCTGCTGAATGTTAAAAGGATCTGGTGTATGTTCATTAGAAATGATTTATTAATTCAGCAATAAACTATAGGCTATAAGTTAATGTATGTTTTTTTACTTTGCTGATTTAAAACACAATAAAAACACTATATTTTAATGACAAAATCTCAAATAAGAGGTCAAGTGACAAATATCGGTATCGGCCAATAATTTGTTATTTATGTCAAAACAATAGTGTCTTTAGTGTTCCTCCGTAAGTAACCTGTAAGATTTATGCTTCAGCTGCAAGAGAGTCGAAAGGTAGCCTATATAGTGTAGCTCTAAACAAAACGCATAATATCCATCATTTGATTTTGAGGTGAAATACAATCCGGACATGAGATTGACCCGCTGAGAGCCATTTTAAAACAGAGACAGAACTCTGCACAGCGGGAGTGGTTATAACGGGACGTTTGCTATTGAGTGCTCCGGACATAATGCGCTTTCTCCCTCCATTAAGCAAGACAGACATGAAATTCAGGAGAGAGAGAGAGAGAGAGAGAGAGAGAGAGAGAGAGAGAGAGAGGACAGAGGACACTGGGACTGTTCAAGGGGCCATTTAGCTCCAAAACTATTATGTATTACAAAAAATACATTTGGGTTTCTGATTAGAAAGCCTTTAGCGTCCTGTACATATGCTCCAGAGGATTTGCTGGAGAGAGGAGGAAAGGGAGTCCGTCTGACTGACTCAGCGTTATTGATCGTGTAATGTCGTCTGCTGCTGTTGAACATGGACCTGCTGCTATTGCGGTCTTCTGCCTCAAACCTGACACACAGCATTACAGCGTGAAGTCAACAACCCAGCACAGACCCAAAGCAGGAAATAACTGCAGCATTGAGTAATGAAAGCCTGGAGCTCGGGACAGCTGCTCTGCTCTCAATCTACACACACACACACACACACACACACACACACAGAGCCGCGAGACCAGAGCCAGGAGATCCATGCGTCCTCATTCCAGCTTTACTCAGTACAGATGCATTCAAATGTAGAGAAACGTCTGTTGATTTAAAATGCATTCTCACAGCAAGAATTCAATGCACTGATTATAGACGTTAATAATAGTTATAATAATTGCATTTTTAAATTATTGGGCTTTTTGCCTTCACTATAGATGGAACTGGGATAGAAAAGATACAGGACGAAGAAAAGGTGTGTTGTAATTTTTCTGATAAAAATTGTGATTTAAAAACTCCAGATTTGATGCGTTTGTATTATTATTATTATTAAAAATATGAAACAATTTACTGTAAAAAAATGTGATAAACTGCTGTGCTTGTTTGTAGGGCTGCACAATTATTATTATTTTAAAAAATAGGAAACAAAATAAGACATTTTACTACTGTAATATTTTACTGTAAAAACAATTGACCAAAAAAAAGTAATACAATACAATAAAAATTGTGGTGCTTGTTTGCAGGGCTGCACAATTATTATTATTATTATTATTAAAATATGAAAATAAGAAATTTTACTACTGTAATTCACTGTAAAAAAATGAACAATTTTTTCAGATAAAAAGTGTGATAATCTGCTGTGCTTGTTTGTAGAGCTGCACAATTATTATCATTAAAATATGAAAAAATAATACATTTTACTACTGTAATATTTCACAGCAAAAAATAATAACTATACTTTTTTATCTAGGTAAAAATTGCGATTAAAATGCAATAAAAAAAACTGCTGTTAATATTACAAATATTAAACAAATTAAGAAATGTAACTTTTGTAACATTTCATTGTAAAATATATATTTTTTAATATAATTAAATAGTATTGTAATTTTACAGTTATGCTGTAAAAAATATATATTTATGGCTGTGTACATAAAAAAAACTTTCAAGCTTTTATTTTGCAGCAAAACCGCAGGGAGCACTTTACACTTCTCTTTTGCTGACAACAGCTGTTTATAATCGCCTCTCATTACAGGTTTGAGAAGATTGTGGCGTATGTTGCGTTCACAAATGAATGTTATAGAGACCCAATCTCAGAGAGGAGTCCGTGTGAAGCAAATTCACTGCGAACCTCAACGGTCATGTAGAAATAGTGTTTAATACGCCACAGCATCTGTCTCCTCTCTCCACAGTTTCCTCCCACTCTCATTCAGGATGTGAATTACAGCGCAGCTCTTCTGTCTTCATCTCCTTGGTAACCGCCAGTGATGCGCGGGTTGATCCAAAATGAGCGGGTGCCTGCGGTCACCCGCGGTTACGAGTCATCCAAAAATATTTGTAATGATATTCGGGTCACGGTCGGTCGGGTCGTCAATAAATCCTTATTTACCTTTTGAATGTTGAGCGTTATTAACTTTTGAATAAATGCTGACGCGGGACAAAATGCCCGATTTCCCAAAACGTTGAACTGAGCAATGCCATTGTACCATTTTAGGCTACTTTTAAACGCATATAGCTCAGTAAAGTCAGTTTTATGTATTTTCTGAGAGGGGCGGGATTTTTGTTGGTAAAGTCGGGGGAGAGACGCACACTTCGATTAGACTGGAAAAACACATGCAGCATCTTAATTGTTAAGAAAATGAAACGAAATAAATGAATAAATCAAGCCTGTATCATACAGCATCATACAGAAAAAGAACAGTTTGCGCTCCTAAGGGCTTGCTGATGAATTCTTCAAGCCGGGTTGAAACATAAACATCGCGTTCATCAATAATATGCATCTAGAGCTGAAATGGAAAATGATGGGCCGCCTCAAGAACGGCCTGCTCTCGCCGCTGCACCTCTGAGCGCACCACGTCAGGGCCTGGAACATTTTCTCAATGGCCCAATGACGCTACGATGAGCATTTACTACGTGTAAAAAATGCGGGTCAGGAAGCGGGTCGGGTACAATATTTTCTTTTTTTTTTTTGCGGTCCGAGTTGCGGGCGGGTTAGTTGAAAACGTCGGTCGGGTGCGGGTTGTTTATACATTGACCCGCGCATCACTGGTAACCGCGCAGACACCGAGAGATGCTTTACTTTCCAGCGCCATCATATAAAGGCCTCGGACGTGTTCAGATACAGTCTCTTCAGTCTTCATGCATACTTCTGAACAAACACTGGGATTCGGGCATTTTTTTCAATGAAATGATTCAGTCCTTCCAGAAAAATGCGGCTTTTTTTGTGATTGTTGCGGGCAAAAATCCTTGATTATGCGGCATGTTTTCTTAAAAAATGCGATGAAAAATGTGGGAAAATGTGGGATATTTATGCTATTTTATGCGATGAAATTGCGGGAACTTGCAAAAACTGCGGTTTGATGAAAAAGAGAAAAAAAGCACTACATCACAGAAAGTGCTGGGAATATTTAAGTTCCCATCTTGTTTTATTGAAGACCTTAATAAACACACGGCTCAAATTTACAAAACATTGAGTCAAACAAGTTCTGTAGCTTTACAAAAGGAATATGCTACAACTTCTAAAAAATAAATAAATAACTTCCTGTTTTACAGAGATAACTATACGAAACAGACATTTGAGTGCTTCCAATGCACAAAGTGCAATCTCTTAAAGGGTTAGTTCACCCAAAAATGTAAATTCTGTCATGAATGACGTCCCCTCATGGCGTTGGACACCCGTCAGACCTCCGTTCATCTTCAGACACAAATGAAGATATTTTAGTGGAAATCCGATGGCTCAGAAAGGCCTCCATTGGCACAATGTACACTCAAGACCCATAAAAGCACTAAAGACGTCGTTACAAAATCCATCTCACTACAGTGGCTCTACAATAACTTTATGAAGCGACGATAATAGTTATTGTGCTAAAAACTAAATAACGACTTTAGTGATGACCTATTTCAAAACACAGCATCATGATGCTATGAATCAGTGAGTCGATTCATGACTCAGATCGCGTTTCAAACTGCTGAAATACGTGACTTTGGCGATCCGAACCGCTGAATCGACTCACTGATTCATAACGCTTCAAACCGCTGAATCGACTCACTGATTCATAACGCTCCAAACCGCTGAATCGACTCATTGATTCATAACGCTCCAAACCGCTGAATCGACTCACTGATTCATAACGCTCCAAACCGCTGAATCGACTCATTGATTCATAACGCTCCAAACCGCTGAATCAACTCACTGATTCATAACGCTCCAAACCGCTGAATCGACTCACTGATTCATAAAGTTCCAAACCGCTGAATCGACTCACTGATTCATAACGCTCCAAACCGCTGAATCGACTCACTGATTCATAACGCTCCAAACCGCTGAATCGACTCATTGATTCATAACGCTCCAAACCGCTGAATCGACTCACTGATTCATAACGCTCCAAACCGCTGAATCGACTCACTGATTCATAACGCTCCAAACCGCTGAATCGACTCACTGAATCAACTCACTGATTCATAACGCTCCAAACCGCTGAATCGACTCACTGATTCATAACGCTTCAAACCGCTGAATCGACTCACTGATTCATAACGCTCCAAACCGCTGAATCGACTCACTGATTCATAACGCTCCAAACCGCTGAATCGACTCACTGATTCATAACGCTCCAAACCGCTGAATCGACTCACTGATTCATAACGCTTCAAACCGCTGAATCGACTCACTGATTCATAACGCTCCAAACCGCTGAATCGACTCACTGATTCATAACGCTTCAAACCGCTGAATCGACTCACTGATTCATAACGCTCCAAACCGCTGAATCGACTCACTGATTCATAACGCTTCAAAGCTTCATGATGCCGTGTTTTGACATTGGTCATCACACCGGGAAACTGCTTTGCTCTTTTGCTGTTATTTTTGTTGGCCAATGGGAGTTTGCGCTTCATCATGGTTTCACTGATATCTATGGTTTCTCCACGGGGTTCGCAGCTTTACGATGACGTTCACGTCGGGTAATTACGTCACTTCAAAACGTTCCCATGGCAACAGGGGGAAATGGCGGCTCTTGTGTGAAGTAAACGAACCTTTCAACTTTCTGCTAATATATATATGACTTTTTTTGCAACGAAAATGCGGGGATGAAATCATGCTAGCCCCGCATATTTTGCACGAGGAAATAGGCAATTTATGCGGCGAAAGTGCGGCGTATTTGAAAAAATGTGGCCCCCGCATAAATATGCGGACTTTGGCTGATTATGCGTTAAATCATGCGATCGCAAAATCACGTTTTTCTGGAGGGACTGATGATTGCTATGCTGCATTAACGGGAACACTTCCCATAACACCTGATGTACTCGTTACATCATCAGAAGAATGGCATCTACGCTAATGATAGTCTCTCTGTTTTATCCCGAGGTTTACTGCAGTCAGCCGAATCCGGGCCGTATCCAGGTCAGATGGTGGACCTGCGCCCAGAGAAGACCAACGCAGGACCCCTGAAGTGTCTGAGAGACCGTGTCAATTAGCCTCCCCCTGAAATTGCCTCATCGACACGGCATCCTCAATAAACCCGTCTCCAGCGTGTTGCCTCCGATCTTTCTAATATTCAGATCTATTATGACCTCTGACCTGTAAATTTCCCAGAATAATAATCATACGCTGTTTGTTAATTGGCCAGAGGAGAACTGGCACCCCAACTGGGCCTGGTTTCTCCCAAGGTTTATTTTTGTCCATTAGGTCACCTGATGGGGTTTTGGTTTCCTTGCCACTGTTGCCTCTGGCTTGGCGTGCTCAGTTGGGGACAATAAATAAATAAGTTATTAAACTAAATATCCAAATAAATTTATTATTAAACTAAATGAACCATATAAACTAAACTACTGATCTAAAGCCCACACTGTCACTGTATGATAGTTGAAATGAACTGATGACATCACCGTTTTCTCCAGAACGGCCGAATCAAATTCTGTTGAATTATTTTCCTGTTTAACACTGTGAAGCTGCTTTGAAACAATCTGCATTGTTAAAAGCGCTATATAAATAAAGTTGACTTGACTTTTGATGCATGAGTTTAAAAATCGGAACTTTGACGGATATTCAGGAATAATAAGGATCTTGCTTGGAAGAAAGTGATCCAGTCAAAATAAAAGTTTAGTTTAAAAAATGTGAAATTGACAGAATATATTACAGTAGATTTAGCTACGTCTCCATGTAATAATAATACGTCTCTACTAATAATAAAAATTATGTCTAGATGGTTGATTATTTTTCACTTGATCCTTTTTTATAAACAATGTTTATTTTAAACAGCATACAGTCTTTGAACGTTTGTATTATTTGTATTATTTACTGATTATTTAATGATTATCATCAAAAATAATAAACTTAATACATTTGATACTTTTTTTTTAAAATAGTTAAATAAAATAAATAACATTGATACTGAAATTGGTACGGAGTACTGAAAAATTCTTATGGTATTGGTACCGACTACTGGAATTTTGGTACCATGACATCCCTAGCTACGTGTCTATTAATTGTTCTTGCATGAACTGATAATGCGCAATGTTTATTGCTTACGTTACATGAAAAAAATAGATAAATGGTTGTGTACTTCGTGCAGGAAATGTAATGCGGGTGCGGGTCAGGTACGGAATTACCCCTCTGGTGCTCTTCGTTTAGGGGTTGCATTGGTTGTCTTCCTGGTCATAAGTGACCGGACACCTAAAAATTAAACTTCCTCCACCCCAGTAAAACAAATGCAATTTATTTTTCTTCAATGATATTTTTTCTTTTTAATTTTGTATTTTGAGATGATTTGATGGTATTTTTTAATATTTATGCAATAATTATGGTCTATTTTTTTCCATTGAAAATTAGACAAAAAATTTATTTTGTAATTGCAGTATTTCAGGTTAAAATAGAGACTAGGCCTTCAAAATATTTCTTTTTGAAGGCAGATTAGCGCCCTCTTAGAAAAGTCACCAAGTTTCATATCATTCCGATGAAGCAGTGATTTTTTAAATTTCAAAACAGAAAATTTTCCGAAGAGCACCAGACGGTTAAATGAGTGTTTCTGTCGGATATCGGGTCGGGTGAGCTGTTAATAAAGCGGGTGCGGGTTTATCAAACAGGGACTCTGATTGCGATTAATCGTACAGCCCTAATTACAATCATGAAATATACAATTTATTAAAAGTTCCCTAGGTCACTAGCAATTTTTTTTTTTTCCTTCTCAAATTCCGTTTTATTTTTTCCCAAATTCTGTTTTCTGTTTTAAGTTTTCTGGACTTTAATTGTCAAAATGCATGTCTAATTAATTGAATCAAAAACAACAATTTTTTTTATTTTATTTTTATTTACATTTTTCTGCCAATCAAATAGTAGGCACAAAACATTAATTGAATTTGTCTTTTAATCATATGACATTAAACTTATTTGTCAAACAAAGTGCTGCACAACAGAGCTTTACTGCTAAAATGAAAACACTTAAACAGTAAAACCTGCAACATTTTGTGCATGCACTGTTGCAAATCTACTGGTTGTGCAACTTCCACAGTGAGTTTGTTGTGCCGATTGAAGCTCATCAAATGCAAACAAGCCGGTTTCTCTCAATACCGGGATCATATGTTGATGGTAAATGGATCGGTTAAGAGAGTTTCTGATGCACAACTGTGGACAAACACTGAATTAATTTTATGGCATTTTTGGGCAAAAAAAACTTTTGGTGTATCCCTACACATGAAATCTGACATTTAGCCCAGCTCATTTAACAGCGAAATCATTACCATAACAGACAGAAGTGATGTTAATATCTCAGAGATTGATATTATAGTGTTGCGTATGTGTAGGCATGACTGCAGTCGCTATGGAAACAAAACACATTTCCATGGAAACCTGTAGGATTATGTAATAGCGTACGGTCACTCGTGTCCTGTTTTCTGCCCACTCACTGAAACTCACTTCGCACAGCTCACTCCTGGATCAACACCTACAGTTTTATCATCTTTTGATTTTCTACGGCCGGTCATCTTTCGTTTCCCCTCTGGACAAATTAAGACTGAACTCTGGAAGCATCAGGAAAGTGTACAATGATTACAACAACGACTGTGTTTTCCTTAAAATTCCTCCAAACTCCAAACTGTAAAGTCCAGTAAAAGCATTGTAAACGAGCCCGATCTCGCCGAGTGAATTTCCTGCATCTATAATGGCTTCTTGACAGTTTCTAAATGGCAGTCAAACTCATTTCAGCCCACCAGCAGGCTCAGACGAAGGCCAAAGCCCATCCGAACGGGCCAAACCCCGCTCCAGAACTCCCTGGCAACCGTTAAACCGGACAGCAGGCGATCAGAGAGAGTCTGTCGTGACAGAAAGCAGCCAAACACACCAAGAGATCGGTTTAGAAATGCATGCGAGACTGGAACACCTGCAGAGTTTGGAGGAAGAGTGTGTCTTTCATAAAGAGAGAGACAGAAAACATAGAGCATGAGTTTCTCAGAGGTCTGAACTTACTTAACAAATCTTACTTGCAGCAGAAACAGTTTGCAGGTTAAATCACTCAGGGTTTAGTGCATTCACCTTCCTTTCCTTCACACACAAATCAGCGGAATAAGTGAGTGATGTAAAATGCAGTCTGCTGTTGTTAAATTGTGGGACATGCTTGATATTAAACGGTGTTGTTAAAAGCGCATTAAGCCGCGCGGCGACCGCCTGTGCGCACACTCCCAGGCGGACCAGAACACGCATAAGCGAAGGAAACTACGTGCTTCAGATACGCACCTTAACGGTCAAATAGCCTACACACTAGTGTTGGGTAGAGGTGTAACGGTACACAAAACTGACGGTTCGGTACGTACCTCGGTTTTGAAGTCCCGGTTCGTTATGGATTCGGTACAGCAGTTTTACAAAATTGCTTTTTATTAATTTTTATTCAACAGTGGTTTAATGAAAAAAATTGTGTCTGTCCTTAAATGAATTAAATTATAACTAAAAGTTTCTTAAAGACAATGCTGTAAACTATATAGGGAGCCCTTACTTACATATAGCTATTAAAGATTAACAACAGAGCCCAAACTATTAGCCTAAATTCAGTTGCTATTTATTTTTAGATATAATAATCAACACTCATAAGCTTCACATAAGGCAGTTTTTGCATTAACTTCTAAATCTAATTATTTTTATTCATTTTATTCGAAATATAATCATTTAGTGGCTGTAATTTTCATGACAGGTTTATTTAAACATACATTAAATAAACAAGACATCACTAACAGGCTAAGTAGTACATAATGAATATATAACGGCTAATATAATGAATATATAACGGCTAACATAATGAATATAACGGCTAATATAATGAATATAACGGCTAATATAATGAATATAACGGCTAATATAATGAATATAACGGCTAATATAATGAATATAACGGCTAATATAATGAATATAACGGCTAATATAATGAATATAATGGCTAATATAATGAATATAACGGCTAATATAATGAATATAACGGCTAATATAATGAATATAACGGCTAATATAATGAATATAACGGCTAATATAATGAATATAACGGCTAATATAATGAATATAACGGCTAATATAGTGAATATAACGGCTAATATAATGAATATAACGGCTAATATAGTGCATGTATTCAGTGAAAGAGTTGATTTCTCTAGTGAGCTACAGCTGTGGACACTGAATGACTTCTGAGTAAACGTGATTCTGCATGACATTGTTTACAAGCTGTTTTATTGTCTTTCCGCGGTTGAAACACAGATGGAGCGATTACACGACATATGATACATTTCAGTAAGTTGTAATGTATCCTCAACATACTTTAAGATATATTAATTTATGTTTAACCTTAAGGAAGAGATGATCGATTGACCCGCGCGCTGCCGCTTTAAGTTGAACTGATACGGGTCTATCAGTCACGTCACCCCTAGTAAACATAGATGGAGCGATTACACGACATGATACATTTCAGTAAGTTGTAATGTATCCTCAACATACCTTAAGATATATTAATTTATGTTTAACCTTTAGGAAGAGATGATCGCATTGACTCGCGTGCTGCCGCTTTAAGTTGAACTGATACGCGTCTATCAGTCACGTCACATTAAAGAGCGTTAAAACGGCATTTATCGTTTGAATTTCGTGATAAAATGGACTGAATACTCAATATGTTCGTGTGGGAACTCGGATTGAAGTGTGTTCCGCGCTCACAACAAGCCGACTGTTAACTGTTAAAGATTACATTCATAACCGTTCGGTACACGCGTGCACCGTACCGGAAGCCCTGTACCCAAACTGTTCAATACGAATACGTGTACCGTTACCGTTCACATTTTAACCGGTACCCAACGGTACCTTTTTCCGGTACTTTAGGGGTGTTTACTTCAATAACCTGTAGGTCATTTATAGAAGAGTTACTGACATTATGCCAGAGCTGTCCTGGTCTGCCATTGTTTGTGATGTTTGTTCACTGTAATATTTACTAGTAAAAAGTACTAGCTACTTAATTAATTGAATTCATAAAAACAACCATATTATTTTTTCTTTTTAATTCAATTTCTACAAAAAGATTTCCCACAAATTATGTGTTGTGTATTTTCTGGTAATCAAATAAAGACATAAAACATTCATTTAAATAAACTTTTTTGACAAACAAAGTTCTCTTTATACTTTGTTATACACAATTCAGAGCGTGTGTGAGGTAAATTACACCGCGTGTCTGCGCCTTTAATTCGCACAGAGACATGCAGGATTCATATCGAAATAGTCTTTTTGCGGTTTCATATTTCATATATTCACAGATACTAGTCTATATCACCAGATGCGCTCTCAGGTACCAAAATTGGGCACCGATTGATTTAATGTGAATAAGTATTCGGTAGTACCGACGCAATTCGTTCGGTACCCAACCCTGCTACACACAAATATGTCGAAATGCCATATATATGTCGTATTTTTGCTGGTTTTGTTTTTAATTCGTTTGTTCTTATTTTATTGCTGACTGCTTACTTGACGTCTTCTGTAACTGTTTTGAGGACTTTTTACTTGCAATAATTAACCTAGCATTAGTTTTTGCTGAAGTATCGATAATTATGTAATTTCACTGACATTTAAAATTAATCATATCACCCACCAATAATAGTGTTAAATAATCGTGCATTCAATATTGACCAAAAAATTCGTGATTATGATGCCATAATCGAGCAGCCCTACAATAAAACAATCAAATGGCACTCAAAGGATCCAATCTCGGGTCTGGTAGACCTTCTGTGTCTCGTAAAAGTGTTGGATCTTTATTTAAGCGACCCAGGGGTTCGTTCAACTGCATGGGTTTGTGAGGAACTTCCTCATTGACCTAGTTTCCAGATGAGAAGTGTGTGAATTATCTCACCCGTAACACTACACAGATGTGAGGGAGGGCGTGGGGCAGGGATCACGTGACTGTGTGTGTGTGTGTGTGTGTGTGTGTGTGTGTGTGTGTGTGTGTGTGTGTGTGTGTGTGTGTGTGTGTGTGTATGTGGGTGTGATCATAATGCTTGGAGAGTGACGTTACGTTTTAAAATTCAAAGATTGAAAACATGAAGATTTCCTTTCTGCAGTCAGCTTTGCTTGGTCAATGTCTCGGCTGGAAGAACCTTAGAAATAACTGGCATTATTTGGCGGAGAGATATGTACTGTGATGCGGTCAAAACCTGCCGGGAACTGCTTTAGCTGTGCGTTTACTGGAAAATAACGGCACACCTTAGAACGTTCATCAGCCAATCAGAATCAAGCATTCAACAGCCCTGTAGTATAATCAAAATATACTTTATATGAATTATACTTTATATTAAATATTCACCAGCCCAAACTCTTCAGACTGGAGTCAATTAAAGGAAAAATGCAATTATATGATTAGTACCTGCCTACTTGCTAAATAAATAAAATAGACCTGAAATATTTATCTTGTTTAACTTTTTTATAATGCCAGAATAAATTGACAAAAAAACGTAACTATGTAGAAAATAACAAAATATAGAGAAATATAAAAATATACAAAAATGTAGTAAATAAAAAGTATATATATATATATAAAGTGCTGTCAATTGATTAAAAAATAACTAATTAACTATTTGTTTCTGTAACTAATCACATCTGGGTTTTTAATATTTCTACATTGTAATAATTTCACACAGTTACTTTCCAAATGAATGTAGAAACAACTTTTAATATTTGTAGTAATGGCATCTTTTAACGAATGAAGGCCAGAATCACTGATACTGGTGTCTTTTTTACACATTACATTACAGTATAATTGAAAGCTATATCAATTTCAACATTTATTGGGCTTTAAAAATGTACAACTTTTAAATTTTAGTGAACTTAAAACAATCTTCACATAAAAAATCAATCTCATATTGACCTGTGGCCTTCCTCCTGTCTAACAGAAATGTGCAGAAACTGAATAAAGTTATCAAACCGTCTGCACTGCAGTAATAATAGATTAAATATAGATTAATCATCATTAAAGCTATAGTTGCCTTTGTTCTGTGATGAACATTAATGACAGACATCATTAGTCGCTGCTGTTCCTTTAAGACTGTCACATGTCTCATTTTCTCACAACTCTTTAAGTTCATTTAAGACGTTATTTAACTCATTTAAGAACTCAAGAGTTCAAGCTCAAAAGAAAACTCAATTCTGGCATGCGTCTTTTCCGTCTCATAAGTATGTTTCCATCCAACTTGTGCGCAAAATTGCAATATGGCATAAAACATTTGTGAATAAAGCACTGTTTCCATCCAGTGAGTCCAGAACAATCATCACTTCCTGACAAACTACCACTAAAAAACACAGGAGAAGCCACCATATAGAATAACTTTCGTATAATGAATTATTTGCGTCTCAGAGAAACTCGTTTGGGAACGCAGTCATGTGACAGTTCTAGGAGGGAATATACAAAGCATCTTTACTTCTGAATGACCAAAATAGCATTTCAGATGCTTTGCAAACAAGATTTTTCCGCTGGTTAGTACAGTTATGCTGTTACATCGCTAAAGTCACATGATTTTTTTTTAATGCGCATCGAGGATAGGGTTGGGCGATGTCTCCTAAATTGGCAGCTGACGATGTTTACAGTAAAACATCGTGATGGACGATGATATCGTCGTTTTTTTTAATTAATACATATATATAATTTACTGTATCTGTATTTTACTATCTCTTTACATAAATACTATTTTCTACTTCAAAACTATATAATTTCGTTATTTTACTAACCCAAATAATGACTCATCCGCGCTAGGTTGCACGTGAGGGAGAAAAGTAGCTTCCTTCCACTTAAGAAGAGTTGTGCACTTTTTATTTTAATAAATCTCTTTACATAAATGCTATTTTCTGCTTCAAAACTATAATTTCGTTCCTAACCCAGTGTTTTGTATGTTAATGCTGTTTTACGTGAATAATACCGGGTGAAGCACAAAGCTTTGTTTACAAAGGAAATAAATTCACAGCCATGAATGGATTCATGCCGAATGAGAGAGGTCGGCTGAGCCCAATTTAAGATTTGTCAGCTTTTTTATTCTGTTGTGTGATTTCCGTGAATTTTAACAATAGGACTAACGTTAGTCAATTTTATCCCACATGGACATCTCGTTTCTTTTTCAAATCTTCACTCGCGTCGCACCCATTTTCGCAGGGAATTATAAACGTTCTTCCTTTCCTTTGTTTATAATTAAGTCTATTATACCCATTCACGTCCTTTACTGTGGGAAAGTAGAAAAACACTGTAGGACGAATAGGCTACCTTTTTACTTAATTTTATTTAACACAGTTTGTGCTTGTTATTAGACTTGGTAAGGCGCGTCAAGTTTATTTGAATAGTGCATTTCTCACACACAGGCCATTTTACTTTCGTTTTCTCTGGCAGTGAATAATCAAACACAGCTTAAATGTCTTGACCCTGTGGAAGATAAAATTCGCTCTTCAGACCTTTTACAACAAGTGTTGCTTTGCAACTTTTCTGTACATTAATAAAGCTTGCCAGTGTCTAAAAACCGTAACCCCACACACCAGCTGTTGGTGTGTATTTGTGGAATGCCATCATGGCACTGTCCGTCTGCATTATTCCTGGCACACGGCGGCTCTAAATGTGGCCAGTAGATCTGAATAGTGCACATAAACTACCGGTATGTAACTCACATTCACCAAACACAAAGAGGTGAAGACCCCTACGAACAACATTCCTTGAGCGGTGCCAATATTTCAAATAACAGCACTGGAAAATAAAACAGCTCCTTGCCTGATTGCTCTGAAATCATTCAGAAATAAAGCACACTGTAAATCTGCCATATTCTACTGAATTATCCATTATAATCATATGGGCTCTGTTCCAGTACCCGGTGAGATGCCTACATACTCTACATATTGACAGCTAAACACTTTTTTGGTATTGAATGAACTATAAGTATTTTGATAATGAGCATTTTTCTTGCTGCGTCCACCATGGATGGATTTCAGTTTGTCACAATGCATTACGGGATTTCTTTCTCTGCAAAGTGTGCAATTCTGCCCTAAAACCTGGCCAAAAGAAAGCAGCATAATCACTCTGCAAATAGCCTTTGTGTCAGGACCGTTCTTTAAAACGCCGCCCGTGGAGGTTTAGGCTTTTTGGAAGAGAGCCGTGTTTTACGGTAGATGTCATTTTTATCCTGCGCAAACAGCAAACAGCTGCACACGCAACACACACACCGTTTCCGGTTTAAGGCAACAAGCACTGCACGTATGAAAGTTTGAGCAACAGAAAGGGAGGAGAGAGGAAGAGGGGAAAATGTTAAACAACGTGAGATGAAAATGAGAAACACATTTTCAACCGTCTTTAGGGTCAGTGTGTCTCAGTTCACTCAATCCCAGGTTTCACCATCACGCTGTTATTAAAAAAGCTCTCAAACAAAAATAATGATAAATCACATCAACACTAAACTTCTGATTGTAAAAAACATTGTAATTCGTCACCAAACACACCTATGAGCGCCCATTCTCTCTCTCTCTTCTATTTTAAAGGTTCCTAATGTTGTTTTAGGACGTTTTCACACCTGAAAGTCCGCGCCAATGTTTTGATACATTTTATACATTCGGTTAGTTTTGGTTTGGTTTCACGTTGCAATTATGCGAGCACACTAAAGAACTGTACATGACACACTTGCGTCCACTTGGACATTTCAAGCTTCATATACACACATTTCTCATGTTTGTGAGGCAAGTATCTGCTGAGTTTGGGTTTATTTGAGACGCGCTTCAGTTCATGTGCAAAGCTTGTGATCGCTCCCACGATTATTGTCTGCTATAGACTATTTTCTTCTTATTTATTAAATCCAGGCAATTATCTGATTAAAATTAAGATACAATTTATACTAGGGATGCTCATATTGACCGTTTAACCGTTAACTGATAGTATGAATTTTGACCGATTAATACTATCAGTTAAACGGTTTAAAAACTTTTTTTTTTTTGCTGCATGGTCACCACATTTTTATAAGAAACAATATCGAGTCTATAAAACACAAAAGAACAACAAATATATCGGTGAGAACACTTGTTTTAACAGCCTACATACACCGGGACATTTGACTGCATATCACAATTTTTCCAATGTTGATTCTTCTTGTAATCGTAATGCAATGGACTGTGGCTTACATTAAACCTTTAAATAAAAGGTTTACACAGTCATATACAATAACAAAAAACCTGCCTACCTTACCAGAGCATGTCAGCAAAGCAAAGCGGAGCTTCACTCATGAACTGCTCACCGGTAAAATGACGTGCGCTCAAATCCCTCTCCGACATGACATTTATCTGTAGCCTATTATACTTGTAGCCATTAAAACCCGTATTTAGTTTCAGTTTAAATATTATAATGTTATTTACAATATTATAACGTTGAAAAGTGAACAGGACACAAGATCAATAAGTTCAATAACACTTCAATAAGTTTTGTTTTGTTGAAAGCCTTTCTTTAAAGTGAATTCTGTTTTGTACAAATTGTATCTTAATTTTAATCTATGCTTAATCAACCAAATTGCCTGGATTTAATAAATAATAAGCAAATAGCCTATAACAGATAATGACATGGAGGCGGCGGCGCAGCGTGAACAACGGCTTAAATAAGCAACTAGAAAATAAAGAAACTTTAGTCAGGGGCAGCCCTAACTATTTATTTCAGATAGGCCTATATTTGATCCAGCATGTCACAAATTGAGTTCTGGGTTGAGCGTGTGGTGCTGCGCGGAATGAGCTTCAGAAATGAACGGAATCGTTTTAAAAACATAATTCAACAAATAAATAATACTTTTTAATGGGCCACTTAAAATGTTTATTACAAATAAATTACTACATTTTAAAAATGAATAAAATTAACAAAAATTTGCAATCCTTTGCAGCACCCCCACTTCCCGTGGATAAAATATTTTTATATGATGAAAAAAACGTAGTTTGACGAGAACATTTTTTTTTCCGGTTCTTCAAAGCTTCAAACAGATTCAGTGTTTTCGTTTTGTCATCTTAATTTGTTATTTTTTCAAGTGAAAAATATTTAGTGTAGGCCTATTTATTTTATGCTCTTTTAAAATATTTTATTCAGTTTTTCTCTGTTGTCAGAAACGCTGCAGGTGCGTGAACATTTGATAATGTGAATCCAGGTTCTGATGTTGTTGTTGATCTGTTCTGTAGCTGCGGTTTGCACAGTAAAATAAACCCGTGGAAAAAGTGTCTTTTTAACGGGTCACAGACACTCTTCAAGTGTATATTTATTTAATGCCAATTCAATATTATAATCTTATCAGTTAACGGTTAATAATCGTATAATGAGCGGCGGTTGTCGGTCGGGAAAATTAAGCATCCCTAATTTATACAAAACGAAATTCACATTAAAGAAAGGCTTTCTAAGCAAAATCATACAACATTTCTTTCAAAATCATTTCTGACCTTCTGACATATTGTGCATCTTTTCACTTGTCATAATCAATGTAGCCGAGATGAAATTAAAAAATAACATTATAATATTTAAACATAAACAGGAACTTCCTGTAAATGCTCTGAAAGTATGAACCATACAGAAAATGCTTTCACACTAGAAACGAACCGAACCTTTGTTCAGTTTGATCCGGACCGAGACTTCCTCTTTTTGTCGGACCAAATTTTGTCTGTTTGGTCTTGATCGTGGTACGGGGGAGGTTTCACACCTATAATTTTGATTCGGACCAAACTGAAAAGTCCTAAAATCCGGACCAAACAAGGTAGGTGTGAAAGCGCCCTAAAAGTCTCTTACAACAGATTTACATGCATAAAAGGTCAAAAACTCTCTCTCATTACATCTATTGCACATCAGAGTCTGAAACGATTCGTTCGCAGATTAATTTTCTCTAAACCCCTCCTTTCTGAGAGCCTGCTGTGCTCTGATTGGTCAGACGGCCCAGTCTGTGATTGGTCGACTGCTTATGGTGCGTTCACACCAGATTAGGGATGCACCGATACCGATACCAGTACTCGGGTGTCGGTCTGATTCTGTTGTCAAGTACTCGTACTCGTAAAACTACCCCGATACAACTGCACCCGATACCACTTTATGGCAACGCATCTTCGGATGCGGAGCCGTGCGGAAAGTTACGTAATTCGGCGTGCACACCGCGGCGCCAAGTGCAAAGGGGTCTCGTGCTCTCAAAGCGCACGACTGCCATAGTATGGCGTCATTTTTGCCGCGCACTATTGCGGACGCGGCGAGTATAAACCAAGCTTTACCGCTCGTGAGGCAGATACCGCTCGGTAGTGACTGCTGAAAGTGAAAGGCTGTTTAGTAGGGATGTGCGCAATGACTAGCCTAACCCCGGTAGGCAAACAAGCCTAAGCAAGCTTAATTGTTACTAGTTTGACATGACATGGAAGAAAATGGAAAAGTTTTGTGAAAGCTTTCAAAATCCTCCTTCACCCGAGTGGAGATTTATCTGAAGCCTCCGCGAGCGCCAGAGAAAACCAACGCATGCAAAACCTGAGGGAAAATTAAATGATTTTGTTTTGCTGCAGATATACACTTTTCAAAATAATATATTAATCTCAAGATATAACATTAACACGACAGTAATTTAAACATAGCCTTTGTAAAAAAATATATTTAAAGCTAAACCTTAAGTGTGCCAAAAAATTGTAAATGACTAGTATTTTCCAAGTCGTCTTGCAGCAGCGCTAACGTTTAATCGACTAGTCTCGCACATCCCTAAGTTAGCTCAGTGTCACACATTGTAGATGAAAACAGAAACCGGCTCATAGCTGATAATGCAGAGAAGCTTCATTTCATCAAAAAGAACCTGCCTCTCACTTTTCCGAAAAGGGCTGTATGGCTATGGTAACATATAATAATTTAATTCAGTGGTTCTGCTACTATGTTGAGTGGTGCTGGAATCCACTGAATGTTACAGGTTACATTTATGTGAAATGGGCAGCAGTGCCATGTTTGTTTAGGAAGTTGAATATTAAAATGTCAGTAACAGCATCAATTTGTGTATTTACTTTGTTACAGTCAGAAAGTGAAAAACATCTGATGAAAATAAAACATTGTTAGAAGAACTGTAATGGTATTATTAAGTACTCGTATCAGTTCTCTGTATCGGCAAGTACCCAAATGTAAGTACTTGTACTTGGTCTGAAAAAAAGTGGCATAGGTGCATCCCTACACCAGATGCGAATGAAGCGTTTCGCGCGCAACTGATTTACATGTTAAGTCAACACAAAGACGTGAATAGACATTCGCCGGCGCGATGTCTGTGATTGGCTATATCCTCCTGGGACCCACGAATAGACTTTTGTCCACTGTAGTGGACATTATATTTTAGTGAATTTCTCTGACATCATACATGTCACATGACACAGTCTGGATGTCCTGTGAAGAGCACATTCGGGGCTTTGCAGGGATACCAAATGTTTGGACTTCTTGGTCTTTTAAAAATGGCTGACATTAATGTTTAGCACTCTTATGGAAATATGATAATATTTTTTATTATAATTTAAATCTGATTAATTTTCAAATTGTTTGTTATAAATCCACACCTCAGGAAAATTGTATGGGGTTTTTAATCAAAATACGACTGTTACAAAACAGGGCATTGATTTCATAAATGAGCACTGTAGTGACACCAGGACTTAAATCATGATTATCAGGCATTCTGGAGACACAACAAGTGAACAGGGAAAGAAATTACATATCAATATTCCTATGAAATATTAGATATTATTATGAAAATGTTGCCAATCATTACATGTTGCACAAAGAACACATTAATATGCAAATGAGATGCAGTGTATAGATACATTGTATTGAATGGGAAAATACAAGTATGGCCATTTTACCCACATTTTGCATAAAGTAAAATGGTACATCAATGCATTTCATTATATATTTAATAAAATAGCTCAGAATCATCTTTAAATAAAGTTTGTTTTAAAAAAAAAATGCTGAAACCTAAAGGGCAATTCCGCGGAAAACTGTCACATCCATAACACCAACACAATGCCATGGTATTTAGTTGGCGTTATGGATGTGACATTTTTGCGTGGAATTACCCTAAAAATTGATTGGTGAATTAAAAAGAAATCCTATTATTTTTGCCTATACATGCAATTTCATGTCTTTTATTTTTTGGAACACAGAGGACATTTCATCATAACATATGAATGAAATATAATTTTTCAAAAATGTTTTTTTTTTTGTTAATTTGTTTCTTATGCCCTAAACAATGTAATGACATAAAAAAAAATAGGGCTGTCAAAAGATTAATCACATCCAAAATAAAAGTTTGTGTGTACATAATATATTTGTGTGTACTCTGTATAATTATTATGTTTATATAAATATTCATGTATATATTTAAGAAATATTTGCATGTATATACTGTATACATTTATATAATTTATATTATATATAAATATAATAATTTTTTCTTAAATATACACATGCTTGTGTGTGTTTTTATATATAAATAATAATTATACACAGTTCACACACATATATTATGTAAACACAAACTTTTATTTTGGATGTGATTAATCGTGATTAATCTTTTGACAGCCCTAAAAAAAAATACTAAATTAAAAAAACGTACTATTTTAATAATGTACTAATATTACTCACCGAAGCAAAAACACACACAGATGCGCACTGGATCTCTTTTTCGCTGATAATATGCTATTATTACTTAGAGAACAGATCCCAGATCAGCAGATATGGGAAGTTTTCTCTCTTATTGGCCTTGTTTATCATATTGCCACGGTTTTATAAAAGCAATAAGCTACTAGAAAGATCTGTAATGCCCTCATGGAAGAAACCAGCAGACACACGCTTCAGTCTTTGTGTTTCTCGGACTGACAGACTGTCAGAAAACCAGTGACACGAGCACGAGCCCAAACTGGGACCAGCACAAAAACACACACATCCCACAACACCAGAGGCCTTATGATAATGAGCGATAAGCCCATGATAAACTGATATATCAGCCAGACACGGGCTATAACCGTCTGGAGTCCGTTACAGGATGAACGTGCACGTTTTCATTTCACAACGGAATAAAAAATAAAAAAAAACGTACTTTTATGAATTGAATATTATACATGAACATAAATATCACTTCAAAACAAGTGAAAATAAACTGCGTTATCGACACTCTTTCTAAAGTCAACGAAAGGCTTACCAATTTTTTACCGAACACAAAATGTTTCCAACTTTAAAAGTGTCAGACTTTCAGTATTTTCATTTGTGCGCGTGCACAGTCGCAGTGGCCCTGTCCGGTGCGCGCGCACGCACGCGCGTGCGCTCACCTCTTTCTACAGCCAAATCAACGTTACCGAGAAGTCTCAACCGTGGCAGAAAACGGTCACGCGACCTCCAAATCACAACAAATGTCAGAACATTCACGACAAACGAGTTCGTCCTGCAGAAAGCGAGCGTTAACGCCACTAGCTCGCGCGCTAACGTTGAGGCCGCGCGACTAAAACCCTGCGGAGAATAATCCCGAGAGAAAGGAAAGTAGAGAACAAACTTACGCGTGTTGTGGGTCTAAATGCGCGGCTGGAATACACAGCGACTCGGTTTTTCTCCGTTAGTGGGATTGTGTCCACTGTTTCTTTCTGCGACCGTTTGTTTCTGTCGCTGCGCGTCTCACAGACTGGGGCGCGGCGCTCTGTACTCGCGGAGGTGAAGAGGCTTCTGATTGGTCAGCGTCACGTGAAGTCCCGCCCACAGCTCGAAACAGAGCCTTTGATGTGAGCCGCCCACATACGTGATGGGCGGGGCCTGTCCGTCCTTTAAAAACAGTGAGCTCGGCGTGTTGTGTTGTGGGTGGGGTATAGTATAGCCTGTTTTCCAGGAAATTAATATTTTTATTATTGAATAGCTTATACTTATTAATTTGAACCTTTATATACTGTAACACATGTATAGCTATGTAATAATTAATAAAAAATTAAACCGAGAAGTTTGAATGCATAGAGGTGAATTCACTTTTGCCATTGAAATGACTGGGAATGCCTATCCCGATAATCCTGAATTAACCATATATTTTAGAGTAGGTGTCTATTTAGTAATGGAGAGTTGGTGTTCTCACTATATTTTCATTCTGGTAATGCATGGATGAAATATATAACTTAAATGCAATGTAAGTCAATTTCAATGTACCTATATAAACCTCTTGCAGATTTTTTATTTGATTTTTGAAATATGATCTGGACATTTCAATTGTTTCATGGTCACATGGCCAAATTCAGGTTTGTCAGTTCTCATGTTCAACACACGAGGTCGCCATTTTACATTACTGCATTTATCAGTAATTTAACAGTAGCATTCATGTAAGAAACTGAATGAAAAAAATAAATCCCTATATACACTTCACTGTATGAATTACAGATTAGTATTAAAGCCATTGTACGGAGCCCCCCTAGTCCCACTTTGTCAAAAAAAAATTATTATAACTATCTCGTGGCCTCAAGATACTAAATCGTGGCCTCAAGATACTAACTCGTGGCCTCAAGATAGTAACTCGTGGCCTCAAGATAGTATCTCGTGGCCTCAAGATAGTATCTCGTGGCCTCAAGATAGTAACTCGTGGCCTCAAGATAGTATCTCGTGGCCTCAAGATAGTATCTCGTGGCCTCAAGATAGTATCTCGTGGCCTCAAGATAGTAACTCGTGGCCTCAAGATAGTATCTCGTGGCCTCAAGATAGTAACTCGTGGCCTCAAGATAGTATCTCGTGGCCTCAAGATAGTAACTCGTGGCCTCAAGATAGTAACTCGTGGCCTCAAGATAGTAACTCGTGGCCTCAAGATACTAACTCGTGGCCTCAAGATAGTATCTCGTGGCCTCAAGATAGTAACTCGTGGCCTCAAGATAGTATCTCGTGGCCTCAAGATAGTATCTCGTGGCCTCAAGATAGTAACTCGTGGCCTCAAGATAGTATCTCGTGGCCTCAAGATACTAAATCGTGGCCTCAAGATACTAACTCGTGGCCTCAAGATAGTATCTCGTGGCCTCAAGATAGTATCTCGTGGCCTCAAGATACTAACTCGTGGCCTCAAGATAGTATCTCGTGGCCTCAAGATAGTATCTCGTGGCCTCAAGATAGTAACTCGTGGCCTCAAGATAGTATCTCGTGGCCTCAAGATAGTATCTCGTGGCCTCAAGATAGTAACTCGTGGCCTCAAGATAGTATCTCGTGGCCTCAAGATACTAACTCGTGGCCTCAAGATAGTATCTCGTGGCCTCAAGATAGTATCTCGTGGCCTCAAGATAGTATCTCGTGGCCTCAAGATACTAACTTGTGGCCTCAAGATACTAAATCGTGGCCTCAAGATAGTATCTCGTGGCCTCAAGATACTAACTCGTGGCCTCAAGATAGTATCTTGTGGCCTCAAAATACTAACTCGTGGCCTCAAGATAGTATCTCGTGGCCTCAAGATAGTATCTCGTGGCCTCAAGATAGTAAAGTGTCTGACACATGGACCCTTTGTTATTAAACTGAACCCTGTAGTGCAAAACTTCACATTCTGTGCAATATTCTCTGTTTTAATATTCAGTGTGCAATATAGTTTCCTGCAGTTCTGCTTCAATTTATTTACTAGTACTGTTCATCACAATTATGTTACAGTAATGTAAATCTTGTAGGCTGCATATCCATAGTTCTTTATAATTCTTCTTCATATTTTATAGCCTATATGTATACTTTTTACATGTATATACTTGTTTATTTACTAACTTCTATTATTATTTATATTCCTTTAAATGTCTTTATGTGCACATCAACTGTGACACAAGAATTGTTCCCCGGGTTATTAATAGCATCAATAAAGATCAATAAAGTATTTCTGATTCTGATTTTAAGTTAGCCTATAGTGGAGTGTGCAGATTGGTTCATTAATTATTGAAGTGTTTCACATTGTGGTAGTTTTGAATGTAAGAAAAGCATGTGTCCGTGTAGCCTACGAAAAAATGCCAGCAGAGGGCGTTCTAGGCTTAGGTCACGCTACCTCCGTCTGTTATTACAGTTTTTTACAATCGCTATGATAATGTTTTCCATAAATTTTAACAAATTTCCTAAACTCTTAAGACAGTTAGCACAACATCCATCTCTGTAGGCTATACAATTCACACATTTATTGTTGCTTTAAGATCATATTTCATTACAGTCTCTTACAATCGCTATGACAAATTTGTCAACACTTTTAACAAATTTCCAAAACTCTTAACGCACCAACACACCTACAACACACAATTGGCAAAACGGTTAATTTCATGCTCAAAATCACATAGTGTGTTATTTTATTCAGAAAATTTGTGTTAGAGTTTAGTTTACAATAACACAATACACATAAACTGCATTATTTTATGTGTCAGGTCTGCCCTTATACAATAGACAGTGTATTTTATTGATCATAGATTGTGTCTTTTGAAGCCCCTATATATTTTTTTTTGTTGGGTTTTGTAAATGCATGCATTTTTGTTTATTTTGCTGCAGAAATTTGATACAAAAAATGAATGTCCCATCTCAGAGTAGCTTTATAGAATGCCCTTCAGTTTTATTTCATTGTCAGCAATCACCATGTTAATAATCATCATAGTTCCTGATCTTCATTTAGGAGCTTTCCTCTGCCCCCTGAGGGAGAGAGGTGTTGAATCCTTAGATAGACAAAATACAGTTACATATAGAGACCAGAGGCATAGAGTCACTGTAATACATGGTAAAAGTATTTACACTTTGCAGTAGAAGCCCTTATACAATATCATACCTGTTGGTTTCTAGAAAAAATCTGGATAATGGATGCCACTGTGTCCCGGCTGAGATTTGACTGTACTCGTTCACCAGCCTCTCTGAATGATAGCATGTGGTTTCTGACATGGTCTATGATATTAGCTCTTATTTCATCAGTTACCCTAATTCTGGCCCTTCTTTGAGCGCTGCCATGCATTCTAACTCCTCAATCTCTACCTTGTCCTTTTCCAGGCATTCCTCTCCCTTGCTCTTGTCCCACTCCTCTCCCTTGTCCTGGTACTCATATTCCTCTCCCTCATGAAGGCATTTTTCTTACTTTCTTTTTGTTGCTCTATATTGTTCCTTTTCGACAAGATAATACCAAAGATGTCCTCTTTTATACCATATGGCCTTGTGATTGAAAGAACATCAACACCTGAACAATTCCTAGATGGGAATCAGCTGTGATTTATATATTTGCATAACTTCAATGGGCTGTTTCTCAGTATCAATGGAATAAAATACAGGGGATATAGTTGTGTTTCAATTCACAGTATAGACAGCTGTTCATTTTGACTTTAGCCTATAAGGTTATGTTTAGAACATGGTGTTATCTGTTCTGACATACAGTGTTAAAGCATTGGTAAATTTGGCAGTACAAATTCATTGTTTTGGTCTTGGTTGAGCTTGTGTGTATAAGAAGTTCAAGCATTTTAAATTTGTGTTAACTGTTTGCATTTTGTGTAAAAGCAACAATACATGTGTTAATTGTATAGCCTACAGAGACAGATGTTGTGCTAACTGTCTTAAGAGTTTAGGAAATTTGTTAAAATTAATGGAAAACATTGTCATAGCGATTGTAAAAAACTGTAATAACAGACGGAGGTAGCGTGACCTAAGCCTAGAACGCCCTCTGCTGGCATTTTTTCGTAGGCTACACGGACACATGCTTTTCTTACATTCAAAACAACCACAATGTGAAAGAGGCCACGAGTTACTATCTTGAGGCCACGAGATACTATCTTGAGGCCACGAGATACTATCTTGAGGCCACGAGATACTATCTTGAGGCCACGAGATACTATCTTGAGGCCACGAGATACTATCTTGAGGCCACGAGTTAGTATCTTGAGGCCACGAGATACTATCTTGAGGCCACGAGATACTATCTTGAGGCCACGAGATACTATCTTGAGGCCACGAGTTACTATCTTGAGGCCACGAGTTACTATCTTGAGGCCACGAGATACTATCTTGAGGCCACGAGATACTATCTTGAGGCCACGAGATACTATCTTGAGGCCACGAGATACTATCTTGAGGCCACGAGATACTATCTTGAGGCCACGAGATACTATCTTGAGGCCACGAGATACTATCTTGAGGCCACGAGATACTATCTTGAGGCCACGAGATACTATCTTGAGGCCACGAGTTAGTATCTTGAGGCCACGAGATACTATCTTGAGGCCACGAGATACTATCTTGAGGCCACGAGATACTATCTTGAGGCCACGAGTTACTATCTTGAGGCCACGAGATACTATCTTGAGGCCACGAGATACTATCTTGAGGCCACGAGATACTATCTTGAGGCCACGAGATACTATCTTGAGGCCACGAGTTACTATCTTGAGGCCACGAGATACTATCTTGAGGCCACGAGATACTATCTTGAGGCCACGAGATACTATCTTGAGGCCACGAGATACTATCTTGAGGCCACGAGTTAGTATCTTGAGGCCACGAGATACTATCTTGAGGCCACGAGATACTATCTTGAGGCCACGAGATAGTATCTTGAGGCCACGAGTTACTATCTTGAGGCCACGAGATACTATCTTGAGGCCACGAGATACTATCTTGAGGCCACAAGTTACTATCTTGAGGCCACGAGTTAGTATCTTGAGGCCACGAGATACTATCTTGAGGCCACAAGATAGTTATAATAATTTTTTTTGACAAAGTGGGACTAGGGGGGCTCCGTACCATTGTATTAAAGTTCTCAGTCAAGTTTCTTTCTTTTGTTGAACATAAATGTTATTTTGAAGAATGTGGGCAATTAAACAGTTGCATTTTACTGAGAAAAAAAACACGTGCATAAGTATTCACACCCTTTGCTCAATATTTTGTTGCAGCACCTTTGGCACCGATTACAGTCTCAAGTCTCCTTGAGTATGATACTACAAGCTTGCCACACCTATTTTTGGGCAGTTTCTCCCATTCTAATATCCAAATCAACTGCAGGCGGTCGATCCTTTTCCTATTTAGCTCCTAAACTCTGGAACAGTCTTCCTAACATTATTCAGGAAGCAGACACACTCTGTCAGTTTAAATCTAGACTAAAAACACATCTCTTTACTGTGGCATACACATAAAACACTTTTTCAATGAAATGATTGTTAGGCTGCATTAACTAGGTCAGCCGGAACCGGGAACACTTCCCATAACACCTGATGTACTCGTTACATCATCAGAAGAATGGCATCTACGCTAATGCTAGTCTCTCTGTTTTATCCCGAGGTTTACTGCAGTCAGCCAGATCCGGGCCGTATCCTAATCAGATGGTGGACCTGCGCCCAGAGAAGACCAACGCAGGACCCTGAAGTGTCTGCAGAGACTGTGTCAATTATCCTCCCCCTGCAACTGCCTCATCGACACGGCATCCTCAATAAACCCGACTCCAGTGTGATGACTCCGATTGTTTCAAATATTACAATTAAATAATACTTAAATCGATACCTCATCCACAATAAACCCGTCTCCAGCGTGTTGCCTCCAGTCCTTCGAATATTCCGATCTATTATGACCTCTGACCTGTAAAGCTGCCAGAATAATAATAATAATAATGATAATAATAATAATAATAATCATACGCTGTTTGTTAATTGGCCAGAGGAGAACTGGCACCCCGACTGAGCCTGGTTTCTCCCAAGGTTTATTTTTCTCCATTAGGTCGCCTGATGGGGTTTTGGTTTCCTTGCCACTGTTGCCTCTGGCTTGGCATGCTCAGTTGGGGACAATACATTTTTCAACTAAACATCGAAATAAATCTAATTAATAAACTAAATTAACCATATAAACTAAACTACTGATCTAATTATTGATCTAAAGCCCACACTGTCACCGTATGGAAATTGAAATGAACTGATGACATCAAATGGCTATACAGCTTAATAAAATTATGCTGCATTATTTTCCTGTTTAACACTGTTGCGAACTGCTCCGAGACGCACAGGTGGATCCAAATGCAGCTTTATTTGAGGGCAATCCAGAGGCGTAATCCAAAGTACAGGCAAGGGTCATACACAGACAGGCAGTCAAAACAAAGAAACAAACAAAACAGGCAGGGACCAGAGGCAAGAGAGTAATCCAAGGAACAGGGCAAGATATCCAAAAACCAACAGACAAGAAAATCAGGAGAACGCTCAGAAATGCAGTGTAACACTTTAACAAGACTTCGTGGTGAGTGAATGAATGACAGTATAAATGGTATAAATAGACAGAGACTAACAGGATGGTGAGACACAGGTGAATGCAATCAGTGAATGAGGTACAGGTGAATGTGATCAGTGATAAGTGATGATGAGTCCGGGCAGTGAGTTATGGGAAATGTAGTTTGTGAGTGATCATAGTCTTATGTGTGGAGTGCCCTCTGATGGCTCTCAAGGGCACTCCAGCTGGTGACCGTTACAAACACTGTAAAGCTGCTTTGAAACAATCTACATTGTTAAAAGCGCTATAAAAATAAAGTTGACTTGACATTCTTCTCTTTGCAGAACCTCTCAAGCTCCATCAGGTTGGATGGGGAGCGTCGGTGCACAGACATTTTCAGATCTCCAGAGATGTTCAAGTCTGGGCTCTGGCTGGGCCACTGAAGGACATTCACAGAGTTGTCCCATAGCCACTCCTTTGTTATCTTGGCTGTACCGTCATCCCAGTCTGAGGTCCAGAGCGCTCTCGAGCAGGCTTGTGCACAACTCAGAATTGAATTGAGAATGACTCCTGAATTCCAATTCAATTCGTGAATTTGAATTTAATTGATGCCAAAAACAAGATCTAGAATTACAATCTGAATTTCAATTAAAGGAAGAATTGAAATTGAATATAAATTCAAAGAAATTCATATGCATGTCCATGTTGCCATAGCAGCTTCCTCTGCACCTGTTGAGAGAATCTTTAGTGTTGCAGGAAAGATCTTCAGACCAGGGGCCAGATTCACGAAAATATTCTTAAGAAAGAAGTTAAGATAAATTCTAAGAAGTTCGTAAGAATGTTCTTAAGTGCAATTCTTGAAAGAAGTTCTCAAATATTTTCTTAAAAACATCTTAATGTTTTACTTAAGAAGAAAATAAAAGGTGTTATTTGACAGATTTCCAGTGTCCTACCTATAATTAATTTGGCTAGAAAACTCTTTAAAGTCATTTTTCTTTCCCACTCTAGCGAGTTAAGGTCTTTTGCCTTTGTAGGGCAGCGTTATAATTTAGCGCTTTAAAAACATTAGCTGATATCTTTGAAACCGCTAGTCCGATCGAGACGAAACCAGCATCACAAGTTCGGAAACATAGGTCGTTAGCTATGCCAATGCCCAATTTAAAAAATATTGATAAGGGGTAAAGGGTAGTAAAATCCAATCAAAGTCAGGTGTCAGTCATTTTTTACGTGTTTTTTCACATAAATGTCTAGAACTCCAAAACTAAATTAGATATTTTCACCCAAATTGACACACACATGTATGGGCTCACTCCGAGGACACATAAAAAAATGGTGGGATTGTGCCTCAAAACATGAAATTCCCAAAGACTGATTGGTATGACACAAATTCTATAACATTATTTTGTTTGTTAAGGTTTCGGGATGGAAATTGTCGACCCAATCTGGCAAAACTGAACCCAGTTGATCCACATCACAGACACACACACACACACACACACAGCTAAAGTTATATTACACACTGCATTACAGCTAATACTCGGCATAACAGCATAATAACAAACAATATTAATAAAAAAAGCCGAACAAGTGTTCTGATCATACCCAATAGTAACTAAACTGCTTATTGGCTTATGTGTCATATTGATATTGCCACGGTTTAAAAAACAACAATAATAAAGATCTGTAATAACGCCCTTATGGTACAAACCAGCAGAAGCTTCAGTCTTTGTCTTTCTCTGACTGATCCCAATCTGGGACCAGCAGGAAAACACACACATCCCAGTCTCGATCGCGGCAGGAAACGACCGCGTGAGCGTCAAATCTCAAGTAATGTAACGTTATTTACGGCAAACGAGTTCGTCCCGCAGAAAGCGAGCCTTAACGCCACCAGCTCGCGCGACAGGAGAATAATCCCGAGGGAAAGGGAAGCAGAAAACAAACTCACGCGAGCTGTGGGTCTGAATGTGCGGCTGGGATGCACAGCGACTCGGGGACCGGCGGGGAGCTGGAGTTTCCTCCGTTAGTGGGATTGAGTCCACTCACTGTTTCCGCGCGCGCTCTGGACTCGCGGAGGTAAAGAGGCTTCTGATTGGTCAGCGTCAGACGACGTTCGGACAACGGCGCCAACTATGGCAAGCCGGATTAGCATTTAAACCTTTGTTCTGACTATATAAATATATTTAAAGATAGTAACAATTGTATTTTGACGAGTGTAATAATAATTGCACTAATAAGAAATCCGATTTGAGATATCTAATATATATTTTACTGTAATGATGTCATGGATATCTTTAAAAGATGCTTAATTTATCCGCAAAGGTAATTAGAGATATCTCTAATTCGATTTCAACTAGTCACAATTATATTTTAAGATATCTGAATTGTACTTGCTCCTAGTCGAATCCGCTGTTGCGTGACGTGAAACTACAGCTGTGTCTCATTTAATTTAATTTTGAAGGCTGCATCCTCTGGAGGACACATCCTGTGAAGGGTGCGGTATACGAGTGTCCTTAATCAGAATTAAACGAGACGTCCTCCGTAGGACACACAGGCAGGAAGTATCACGTTGCTATGCCAACACGTTCACAGTGGAGTTGCGCTCTCACACCAGTTATATGAATAAAAATTATTTATAACTTGAAAATGACTATGAAATGTTTCTTGCCTTGAGAGCAAAGTACTGTTCTAAACGTTTAAACATCACTAAACACTTGTAATCCTGTTTACCACAACTATCTATTTGAGGTAATACAGCTTAAAAACAAAAACAAGCTTGAAACTATTTCAGTTTAAACACCACATCTTCTCTTGCATGTATATCTGCCGGCGGCGCCATTTTTTAAAATAATATTTAAAAAACATGACGGTTGTTAATGGTGACGCAAAGAATTGTGGGTTATCTGCAGCAGCGAAGGATACACCTCATGCAGGGCTGTACGTTAGCACTGGTGCTACAAAGGTTGAAAGTTTTGTAGCACAGCCCACAAAATTGTAGCACATGTATAAAACGTCTGTTACCATGTCTGAAAAGTGCTATACAAATATTTAAGAATAAAAATAATAATAAAAATAATAATTATTATTATTATATTTTAAAGCTGTAGTCTACGATGTTGAAAATCAGTCGAGAAAGCCTGAATTTTTAAAAAAACTCATCCCGCCCCTCCACACGCACACCCCTCCCCTCTGTGCTACCTGATCCCTCCCACCGGGAAACGACCTGAACAACGTCACTCAGTCAAGCAGGAGTAAACATCGGAACAGAGATGTTGATAGCTCAAAGGCACACGTTTGAGTTCACGCCCACGCAAGATTAGCAACACATGCAATGTTCTATCGGCTCGAACAGAAAACCGCTAACGTTAGGCCTATTGAAATAGTCCAGCACTTCAAGAAATATAATTACTTTGACCCGTGATAGGCGATGCTAAACGGCTAACATTCCAATGCCGACCGGCAGCATGATCATGTTGTCAGACTGATAAAAAGCTATTTATGTAATACACCACACCATAAAAGTATAAATAGATGTTTACCTGCTCAACAAAAAATCAGTGTCGGTTTTTTAGTCCAAAGGTTTCTCTGAAGCTTCCTCCAATGGGCAATGGTGGACCCTATATTGATTCGGCTTTGAGTCCGGCGTTCTTCACATTTTTTTTTAATCTCTGCTCTTTCCTCAATTGACTTTCTCTTTCTTCCAACCTTGACTGTTGGGGCGAGCAGGGGCCGCTTGCTGCTGTCTGTTTGTTGGTTTTTCTCCATTGCGGAGTTGATGCTGCCTACTTGCCCGCAAAAATTTCATGTCGCAGGAGGGGGCGGGGTGGGGTGCGGTGGGTGGAGACGCGAGTGGAGCAGGGTATTGGATGAGAGCAGTTAACCAATGTAAGCTGTCCGGCCGGACAGCTTACATTGGTCAATTTCTCTGCGGGTGTACACCCAATAGAGTGAATGGATTTTTTTCATTCTTTTTTCTCTTCATAATGTTAGGATTGTACTGTAGAACCATTGAAGGGTCAAGGGTCAAGCCAAACATCACTTGTCTCTTCATCAGACACATATCCTTCAAGAATGATTTTATGTTCAATATTAAAATAAGAATCAATGATAATCAAGTTATAACTATTTTCTACATTGGATAAATCAGTTAATCTATAACCTCTCTATATTTTGGAGATTTTAGTATTATTTGCTGTGTGCTTTTGAATCCACATTTTTTTAGGTGCCAGCTCTGATGTCTGTGTCAAGACGAGCTGACAGGCAAATGTCCTTGGTGTGTGCGTATCAACACCCCGGGAGAACCTCTCTCTGCATGTGTTGAGCTATATGTCTTCCTAAAGTGACCTTAGGGTCATGGGATGTCAGGTCTACGTGACTTCTTAGGGACCCAGAGAAACTGTACCTCTCTTATGTGCCTTTCTTATTAAAAGAATAATTTCACTTCAGTACTAAAACGTGATATCAGGATGTTTTGGAGAAGAAATTGTTGATAGTTAGTTAAGATGTTCTCAACCTTGAGCAAACTGTTACTCTTTGGAGCTTTTGTGTGTATGTGCGTTGCATGATCTTTGCAGAATCATTATTGGAGATGGACTTTTCTGCAGATGATACGAGACGTGGAGACGCCATTCTGTGACCTCCGAGGTCATTCTAGTCCAAATCTGGGGCTGGGTGCCAACTCGTCTACGCATCTACGCATTTTTAGTGATATGTGCTCCTATCTGTTGACGTGTGGAAAGTTGCTTACGTGAATGTTGTTAGAACCAATCAGAATCATTCCACATGACAGTAATGACGTGGTTGGACCTTGAAAACAGTATAACTGTTCAGAAATTGTATGTATGTTAGGCGGAGGTGGGGAGACTGTTAGAGGGAGCGCAGCCTACGAACTCCTTGAGAGACTTGAAGCTGGCTTCTGCTGATGAAACTGCAAACTATTCTTCAGTAAATTTTTCTTTAATTAATCTAACTCCTGACTCTTGGTCTTCATTTCTCACTACTGGTCCTGGGTCCAAAACTGTTACCCCAACAGTTTTTGGTGGAGGATGCGGGCAATCAGTCCTTGGTACACCTCTGGCAAACAAGTAGATAAGGTAGTATATTTTGATTATTAGACTTGTCTGACTGGAAGAGACTGGGTAAGGGGAACGGCAGAGCTTTATTTCGACGGGAATAAGGAATAATTATACCACGGGTTATGTTTCGGCTAGAGATCTTGAACATTACATGTTAAAGAGGTAAAAGCGTTTGAGAAACATAAAGGGGTATAAGAAGTCGCCCAGGTAACCATAAGGTGGTACCGTGGGTGCAAGCGAGTCCTGCCCAAACAGAGGAGAGAGCTCAAAGGGGGCTTTGGTGACCACACCACTCCTACAGGGGCAGGCACACTGGTAAGGGTAAACAGTGACCACCGCAAACCTTCTCCGTCTCTTCCAACTCAGACAGGGGGCCCCCGAATTTAGGAAAATAGACAGTTAGGGATTAAGTTATTAGTTAAACAAAATAAAAATAGATTCAGGGTTGTTTGCCAGGGATGCATCAGGAACGATCCCGAGGAAAATGTAAAGTATGACCCAAATTGGCATGGACCAGTATGAGTGACTTTTTCGTACAAGTGTACTTTGCAGTTTCATCACGCAGAAGCCACAGCTGTGTTGGTTAAAGATCGCCGCCTCCATCTCCGCTGGTATAATTTCAGGTGAGTATGAACTTTGACTAAAATAATGGCTAACAATTTGTGACATGATCAGTCCAGATAAAGATTTTGAGACAAAAGAGAGCAAATGCTGTAAGCAGCTCTGCTCTGAAGCCCTGACATCAAAGAAATTTGAAGGAATTATTAAGGAAATGGGCAAAGGTTTTAATTCTAAGTGGAAAAAGTTAATCTTAAGTTAACTTTTGTGAGATAAATTGGCAGAAATAATTGGAAATGATGTAGGATTTGGTCTGTGTAGTCTGAGTAAAGGACTGGAAGTTGTTTTTGAAACAGGAAAAACAAAACAAAAAGGCCAAGAGATGTGTGAGCAGCGAGTCTTATCTGCCCCCTCCCCTCCTGCGCTCTCTTCTCAGAGCAGCTGCAGATAGAGTCACGGACACGGAGGGATTTTAAACAGAGGGGCACAGATTGAAAATAATGAAATAAGTAATAAGTTCAATAAATTTAAGTCGTAAGGAATTCCTGTTAAAAGGCAAAATCAATGATAATTTTAATATAAATTATGAGGCAAAATTAAAGACAATGATGATACAAAGTGAGCAGAAAAGATATATAATTAGAAACATAGTGGGTTTAAATGATACAAATGTATAATACATTTTCCTGTTCCTCTGACTCGTGAAAAGTTCTGATAAGTTTATTTGACTGGATGTTGGTAAAAACATTGCTCGTGAGACAATAATTGGTGTTAAAAGCTAAAAACCCTAGAAGCTGATGTTTTGGTTTCAAAAGATAAGCTCATGATGAGCTGTAATAAAACAATTCGCTTATCTGAATCTGGCCCACCATGTCATTTCTGGTGCTGTGGCTAAAATTGAAAGAGTAACTCAGACTCAGTTTGGATGTTTGAAGTTTAAATGTATTGTTTTGGGCAAAAGACAAATATGAAATTATGATCATTTGAAAATGTAATTTCTGGCAAAGGATAGAGTTAAAGGGATAATGTCTGATGTTTATTGCAAAACAAATGTAATCTCTAGCCAAGTCTTATGCTGTTCTAGAGTGACAAGTTAAAAGTTTATGACAATGCAGTACCATTCCTGAATGCCTCAGAGTCTCTCTCTATGTTGGAAACCAGCTCAAGGCTGATGTTTGAGCCTGTGCCACAGATGATCGAAGATATTGATGAGTAAAAGCACAGGGCATCACTTGAGAATAATAAGACATGTTTTAGGAAAACATGGTGTGTAAAAAGGTATAAGATGTTTTTACACACAGACTTTAAATGAGAATGAATTTAACATTAAAGTTAAAGTCTTAGAAGACTGTTGAAAAAGTTATCAGAGAGAGAGAGAGAGAGAGAGACTGCTTGTGGAAGCAGGGATGGTACAATTTGTTATCGCCCTGCGAAAGCTGAAACAAAACAAAGAAATGATATCAGAACCAAAACAATCCAGCTGACTTTTGTAGAGACAAATTAATAATGAGCAGACGTAAAAGCTGAATTTAAATAATAATTTGAGTTAACACTAAAAGTAAAATTTGTGAATGAGCAATTCATGTTTAATGTGTGTGTGGGTGTGACTGCACTTTATGTTTTGTATGTGTCTGTTCCTAGAACTGTTCTGTCCTGATTGGGTGTCATTAACCTCTGGAATGAGTGTTTGACCATTACAGTTGGGTTAAGGTAAACGACAACCTTTAGAGAAACTGATCATTTTGAAGAAATCTGGTGAAAAGATGATCCAGAACACAGGACGAGCTTTAAATGGATTCTTATCCAGCTCTGTCTGTTGTGACGACTTGTCATTTATGATGTTGATTTGAATTACTCTCTGGATTAGTTAAAGTGGAATTGTAAAGTTAAAGATTGCCGTCCATCATGGGTTAAAATCCTTGTCTAAATTCAACTGAGGGCCTAAATTTAAATCATGCCAATTGATTAAAAATGGTAAACGTGAAGGTTATAGACTTGATGGCAGAGACAAAGTGACAAATTGGCTGAAGTCACTATCTAAATTATCCAGAGACTCCCTCAAAATTCTGAAAGGCCGGAGGGCGACCAAAGAGATAACTTCTAAAAAGAAAAGTTTTATTTTTACTTTATTTTCATTTTTCATGATATTTTGATTTATACAGAACCACAATTAATGTTAAAGAAGCAAGTGACTTTAAGTCTTTCTGTGTGACTGGGATTGAGATAAGAGGAATATAATATTTTGGTTTCTGCAGAGCAGTAGAGATAAGAAACAATAAGGATCATATGGTGCATCTGCAGACCATATTTTTGATAAGAGGAATAATGAGAAATAGCCCCAAAAGATAGATTTTTTGTGAAAAATTGATTTTCTGACAGAATTTAGGAACACTTGTAAAGTTAAATGGAGTCAATATAGATATGGCTGAACACATTATTTTAAAACGGCTTTAAAGAAATTGATGATGACTTATAGTCTTATAGTCCAAATTTAAAGTAATATGGGAGATTATGAAAATGTGTTCTTGGTAAAGTTATGACACTTTTGGGTGTAAGTGGCAAGATAAGGCTAGTGAGGATTTGATGAAGTATCACTGCCAAGTGACATGAATTAAGAGGTTTAAGATTTTGGTCATTTGGAGCTTACACCTGAAGAGTTTTAATGGACAACACATTGAGAACAGAAATACAAGAAAATTTAAAGAAGGGTACTTTAAAGAAAACCCTGATGAATGATTTTGAATGTTTTACTAACAACAAGCTGATTGGGTGTAATAAGAATTGATAATTAAGTCATTTTTGATGAAAAGGTTTTAACATTAACTTTTATTTTTATTTTTATGGATATGTTCATCAACGGTCATGTGGGCTATGAGGGGTGAAGAATGGGTCTGTTGGAAATAGTACATTTAACCAAAGGTTTCTTGAGTAAAAATTAGGAACAAGTTTATGTTTTAAGTGGAAAGAATGTTATGGATGATATGAATGTTTTCTTTTATTTTCTATTCTTTGAGAAAGAAATGTATAATGTGTTATGCAATTAAGGGGGTACATGCTATATGAGACTGAATGAAATTGAATGGATTATTCCATTGTTTATTTTTTTTTTATTTACCTTTTATTGTTGGTTTATCTTTCTTTATTATTTATTTAATTTTTATGTCTATTTCAGGCCACTATTGAGTTTTATACCTGAAAAAGATTTGTTTAAAAAAAAAAAAAAAAAAAAGAAAAACTTTTAATTACAATCCCTATCTTTGGGTGATATATCTTGGATAATGATGAAAATGGGGGTTAAGTGAATATGTAAGGATGCATATGTGCTTTTGGTGGGACATTGTAAATTAGGAAGAAGCCTAAATTGGTTGAAGCTTGAAGGGTGGGTTCTAAAATTAAATTTATAATCAAAGACTTAATCAATATTTATCTTTCTATATTATTGTCACGAATTTAATGAGCCTGTCCAGGTATGATTTTGTTTCTTCCTTTATATTTTCCTAAGTTTGTATTTGGTCTCTGAGTGGTGACTGAGGGTCCGTCCTAGACGGGTGTGATGTTTCACGAGAACACTTGTATCAGGAAAACTGTGATCCGGAGCTATAATTAACCTGTCTCCATGTTTTTACTAATTTGAAAGCAGACCGGATGGCTCTGGTGGCTCTTGAATGCACTTTCCAAAAGGTTCCAGAAAAATATCGGATCCTGTTGCGATGACCAATGAGAATGAGGTGATTTCCCGATGAGGGGTAAGACCTTCTTGTGGCCAGCAGAGGGCAACCCACGCCAATGGGGGTCACCGCCATTGGGGCACCTCCAAGAAGGGGGGTGTTTTTATGTGAGGTGTGTATGAGAGGTAAGGCAGATGTCTGTGAGGCCAGCAGCATCACTGTGGGAGGGGAAGCTGTGTTTCGTAGGGGCCAAGGTCAAGACTGGACACGGCAGCCCTGCCCTAATATTGGCCCCTCTATACCGCTCACCAAATACCGCATAATTGAGAGCCAAGAAACACCTTAAAGATTGGCATTCAAGGGTCAGCTGAGATCATTCTGGTCACTTTAACCTTGCAAATTTCAGTCATGTGTTCAGATTTTGGAGGCATCACACGCCTCTAACTTGATGGAAATGCAGCACCAGTGAGTGCTCGTTTAGACCGGCTTCCAGAGATTAAATATGGATTTGTCTTTTATTTCATTTTGTTTTATTTTATTTTATTTTATTTCATTTTGTTTTATTTTATTTTATTTCATTTTGTTTTATTTTATTTTATATTTCCTTTTACTGAAACCCTAAAGAATTGTATGAATACTATTGTACTATATTGTCTGTTCCCCTCTCAATGAGAGAAAGCACGTTATCAGTATGTTGATCAGGAGTTTTGAGAAAAGAAGAACATTGGGGCCCTGTTTGTGAGTGGAAGGGGTAAAAGAGCCTCAAAACGGGGACTGGTCTTTTTAGTGGCCAGCTTGTCCGTGATGAGGCGAAGAGACAAGTGTATACCCGCCAGGGTTGCATGCGTCATGACTTGACCTTCCGTAGCGACCTCACTGGTAGACCAGACGTGGCGGTATGGGACCCCCACATATGGTCTAAAAGGGGGGAATGAAGGGTCAAGGGTCAAGCCAAACATCACTTGTCTCTTCATCAGACACATATCCTTCAAGAATGATTTTATGTTCAATATTAAAATAAGAATCAATGATAATCAAGTTATAACTATTTTCTACATTGGATAAATCAGTTAATCTATAACCTCTCTATATTTTGGAGATTTTAGTATTATTTGCTGTGTGCTTTTGAATCCACATTTTTTTAGGTGCCAGCTCTGATGTCTGTGTCAAGACGAGCTGACAGGCAAATGTCCTTGGTGTGTGCGTATCAACACCCCGGGAGAACCTCTCTCTGCATGTGTTGAGCTATATGTCTTCCTAAAGTGACCTTAGGGTCATGGGATGTCAGGTCTACGTGACTTCTTAGGGACCCAGAGAAACTGTACCTCTCTTATGTGCCTTTCTTATTAAAAGAATAATTTCACTTCAGTACTAAAACGTGATATCAGGATGTTTTGGAGAAGAAATTGTTGATAGTTAGTTAAGATGTTCTCAACCTTGAGCAAACTGTTACTCTTTGGAGCTTTTGTGTGTATGTGCGTTGCATGATCTTTGCAGAATCATTATTGGAGATGGACTTTTCTGCAGATGATACGAGACGTGGAGACGCCATTCTGTGACCTCCGAGGTCATTCTAGTCCAAATCTGGGGCTGGGTGCCAACTCGTCTACGCATCTACGCATTTTTAGTGATATGTGCTCCTATCTGTTGACGTGTGGAAAGTTGCTTACGTGAATGTTGTTAGAACCAATCAGAATCATTCCACATGACAGTAATGACGTGGTTGGACCTTGAAAACAGTATAACTGTTCAGAAATTGTATGTATGTTAGGCGGAGGTGGGGAGACTGTTAGAGGGAGCGCAGCCTACGAACTCCTTGAGAGACTTGAAGCTGGCTTCTGCTGATGAAACTGCAAACTATTCTTCAGTAAATTTTTCTTTAATTAATCTAACTCCTGACTCTTGGTCTTCATTTCTCACTACTGGTCCTGGGTCCAAAACTGTTACCCCAACACCATAACCAGCATCTAAACGAGATTATTAATAATGAACAATCTTTGAAATCGTAGACCATAGCTTTAAAGAAAACAAATCATTAGAAAAGTCTAAGGTTTTATAATAAAATATTAAATTATGATAAAAAATGTGACTGTAATGTCTTAATTTCGGTCTTATTTTATCGTATGTACTCACTGAGAAAGAAAGAAAGTACTGTACACGTCTCTACACCGCGAATCTATCACTGTACAACAGAATATTATAAAATAATATAATTTTTGCCTCATTCTGTGATGTGAAGCCTGTCAGATTACAAAAGTAGGTTCTTTCAAACACTCGATTAATGTTCTCTTTTGTTGGACAACAGGTTTGTAAACGCTTCTCATTACAAGTTTGGAAAGAGGTTGGTGCTTTTTCTAATGCACATTAAGGGGGCTTTAACACTGGGCACGTTTGCTGGGGTCATGTCCAAACGCGATTGTTCCCGGCGTCCCCCGCAGTGCTGGTCTGGTTTCACACTCAACTTGATTCTATCGAACCCTGGTGCACATGTTCATCTTACGTCATCAAAAATGTGCTGATAGAAAACACACTGCCTGTGTTTTTATTGATTTGGTGCTATTATGCGCAGCTGGGTAAACGACTCTTGGGTTTACTGTATGTGCGTCGCATTAAGTTAATTTGTTGCCCTGATTGCACGCATATGCGCGAATTAGGGCTGAACGATTAATTGCATTTGCGATAATATCGCGATATGATTAAACACGATTTCCTAACCGCAAAGGCTGCGATTACAGTCTGGTCACGTGACACGCGAGAGTAAAGTCTGCAGAAGAAGAAGCAACTTGGCACGCTACACATCATATGCCTGGCCTAAAAGGATCTATCTAATATTGTGTTGTTCATACTATAGGCTACTATCATCTCTCCAATGATTCTGGATCGATTCTAAGCTTAGATTTTAACTGCAGGTGCGCGGTGGCGCTGCCTGTGTTTTAGAAACACCTGTATTCTGATTTCACTCTCTCTCTCTCACTCACACACACACACACACACACAATCACACACGAACCATAAAATAATATTTCATAACGTTCCGAAAGGTTGACGGCGCGAATTGCAATGACATTCGCAGCTTCTTTGCACAGGATATGCGCTGTGAGAAACTTTGCTTGATGTCACGCTTACAGTGTGTGTTCTCGCCCGCCGGTATTTTCCTTACAAATGCTCAACGAAGGCTTAATTCATGTGGTTAGGAATGCAGTGTGCTTGCATATTAAAGATAAGAAACTCGCTGACAGAAGGCTTTCCATTTCAAATGCTCACGCGGCGCTTTGTGAAGAGTGCTCGCGAGCACGCGTGTGTGCGTCTCAAAATGCTTTTATGACGCAAAATTAATGTAAACACCATCAGTAATGTCTTAATGAATTAAACAGACAGGGCAAAAACATCTTATATTTCAAAAGAGATCTGTGCATTAGTGTGAATGCAGGTCTCCCGCTGTCTATGATGATGTCATCATTAATAATCAAACAACAGTAAAGCTGAGAAAGAGAAAAATCACTCACAGTTCAGACACTCTTAAATACTGGAAGCACTCTTTGTTCATTGCTTGTAATATGTTGTTTTGTTCCTCTTTATGATTTGCTAGCTTATGTTTTGCAGCTATATTAGTTTATATATTTAAAATTATTAACATGCAATTGTTTTAATTAAAATGTTATAATGTGTAGTTATTTTAAAAAGCTTATAATTACATATATCATAATAGGGCCCTAGCGCGAATCCACTAGTATCCAAGGTAAATCATCAACACCATCATCCCTTACATGTGTTTTATTGAACTAAATACATTGTAATACGCTAAAACACATATGCAGGTTACGTTTCTTCCTGAACAAATGCGCACCGAGTCCGTTTCACGTGATTCACGTGAATCGGGGCACAGTTCGAGTGCCACCTCCTTCAGAGTCTCGGGTTCGGTGCGCACCGAGCCCGCGTTTGACAGCTTTTATTAGCAATTTTTCATGCAAACCGTGCAGCTTTTCGAACTAAAATGCCAATGACTCCATCTCACAGTGCATGCAGAGATAGAGCAGCATTTATTGCGATCCGATCAATCCTCCTTGAACAGTGCTGCGCTTCATCTGCACATATATTTATTTATTTAAAAATTGAAGATGATTTTCATAATTTCACAAAGACAAATCTCGATTTTGATTTAATTTCAGTCAATCGTGCAGCCCTAGATTAATCTCACACAGCACAAAACAAATTCTCCCTTCACTCAAACGAGCTCTGTCTCACATGCTATACTGTACTGCACGCGTGCTACTGGGGTAAATATATTCATCGCACAGACCGATTTTTTTGTAGCACGTGCAACATATATGTCGCACTGTACAGCCCGGGCCTCATGCACACTCTGAATTCCTGAAAAGAAGGACGCATTTGAAGGTCGCATTCGGAGTGTCCTACTTACTTTTCTGAAATGAGATAGCATTGATGACGCATGCAGCCTTCAAATGAGACCTCTGGAGGACGCAACCTTTCGAAACGAGACGCAGCTTACATTTCCTCAGCAACACCCAGAGTTCCTCCCTAGCTCACCGCTAACAACTTTAGTCTGCTTTTGCCCATAATAATTTACGTTTATGTTTTTCATTTTGTCGTAATGTTGATAAATTGTAATATCAAAGTGATATATCAGGCAGAAGTTATCAGGTGTAGGCTATTTTTTAGATTTTAAATGTTTATCCACATTTTTACATATTGCTGTTTACATATGGTCGGATTTGCTCCATATAGTCATTAAATGTCAGTGGAAATGTCTTCAGAGTTCGTGTAGGGACGTAAATGAGTATTTTATGTGAAATTAGACCAATGCTTTTGCTAAAATAGCTATCTTGTTTGGCTCCATTCATCGTCATGTTTGATGGTGGTAATGTATAATTTTCTCTCTTCTCTTTAATTTTGAAAATGTGGAATTACTGTGAACAAGGTATGTGCTGGTGTAGTCTGGCAGTGAAGAATTCCACGTTCCACATTTCTACGTCTAAAATATCCAGGTTTTGTTTTTTTGTAGCTTACTTTAATGTCATAAGCCGATCGGTCTGTGCAGACCTGCTTCAAGACAGAAGAAAGTATGAAAACAGAAAAACTAAATCTGGATATTTTAGGCAATATAGAATTCCTGGTCAGGATGCGTTTGAGAAAACGGTTAATTGACAACGCAAAACAAGCCCGTGATTTCCAAATAATGCAATTACTATTCCAGTGTTAATAACATACACAGTTACTTTTACAGTCATTTTATTACCTGAAAACCAGGTCAGGCTGTTTTTTGGCGTGCTCCTCGAAGACAATATGGTTAGAAAAGGCGAGGCTTAGCAAAGGGGTGGTTTGAATACACAATTAAGATATCTATAAAGTAATTTAGACTAGTCAGAATGTTCATTCAAGACATCTATACTGAAATTCTTCCTAGTCACAAAGCTGAATGCAGATATCTCCAAAGAAAGATCCTCCTAGTCAAAAAGCAGACGGAGATATCTATAATTAAATTGAATATTTTTAAATGAGTTTTGACTGGGACGAATTCCAATTCAAGATATCTACAACTGTAATTTGACTAGTAAAAAAATTACTTAAAGATATCTACATATGTATTTTTGGATATCTTAAAAAACTATGAATTAAATATATCTCCAAATTGATTATGACTATTCCTCCATGAACTGCCACCTTAACGTGGTGGAGGGGTTTGAGTACCCGAATGACCCTAGGATCTACGTTGTCCGGGGCTATTTGCCCCTGGTAGGGTCTCCCAAGGCAAACAGGTCCTAGGTGACGGGTCAGAATAAGAGACAAATAAAAGGAGGACCGTGACGTCGCCCGGTACGGCGCAGCCGGGGCCCCACCCTGGAGCCAGGCCTGGGGTTGGGGCTCGTATGCGAGCGCCTGGTGGCCGGGCCTTCCCCCACGGGGTCCGGCCGGGCTCAGCCCAAAGGAGCGACGTGGGGACACCTTCCTGTGGGCCCACCACTCACGGAAGGGACCATAAGGGGCCGGTGCAAAGCGAATCGTGCAGCAGTCGAAGGCGGGGGCCTAGACGACCCGTTCCCTGGACACGGAAACTGGCTCTTGGGACATGGAATGTCACCTCGCTGGCGGGGAAAGAGCCTGAGATTGTGCGTGAGGTTGAGAGGTTCTGACTAGAGATAGTCAGAATCACCTCCACGCACGGCTTGGGCTCTGGAACCACACTCCTCGAGAGGGGATGGACTCTTCACCACTCTGGAGTTGCCCTTGGTGAGAGGCGGCGGGCTGGTGTGGGTTTGCTTATAGCCCCCCAGCTCTGCCGCCATGTGTTGGAGTTTACCCCGGTGAACGAGAGGGTCGCTTCCCTGCGGCTTCGGCTCGGGGATTGGTCTCTCACTGTTGTGTGTGCCTACGGGCCGAACAGCAGTGCAGAGTACCCGACCTTCTTGGTGTCCCTGGGAGGGGTGCTGGAGAGTGCTCCGACTGGGGACTCCGTCGTTCTACTGGGGGACTTCAACGCCCACGTGGGCAATGACAGTGAAACCTGGAGGGGCGTGATTGGGAGGAACGGCCCCCCTGATCTGAACCCGAGGGGTGTTCAGTTATTGGACTTCTGTGCTAGTTACAGTTTGTCCATAACGAACACCATGTTCAAGCATAAGGGTGTCCATCAGTGCACATGGCACCAGGACACCCTAGGTCGTAGGTCAATGATCGACTTTGTGGTCGTTTCATCTGACCTGCGGCCATATGTCTTGGACACTCAGGTGAAGAGAGGGGCGGAGCTGTCAACTGATCACCACCTGGTGGTGAGTTGGATCCGATAGCGGGGGAGGAAGCTGGATAGACTCGGTAGACCCAAACGTACTGTGAGGGTCTGCTGGGAACGTTTGGCCGAGTCTCCTGTCAGAGAGATCTTCAACTCCTGCCTCCGGCAGAGCTTCGACCGGATCCCGAGGGAGGCTGGAGATATTGAGTCCGAGTGGACCATGTTCTCCACCTCCATTGTCAAAGCGGCTGCTCGGAGCTGTGGACGCAAGGTCTCCGGTGCCTGTCGAGGCGGCAATCCCCGAACCCGGTGGTGGACACCGGAAGTAAGGGATGCCGTCAAGCTGAAGAAGGAGTCCTATCGGCTTGTGGGACTCCTGAGGCAGCTGACAGGTACCGACAGGCTAAACGGACTGCAGCCCGGGTGGTTGTGGAGGCAAAAACTCGGGCCTGGGAGGAGTTCGGCGAGGCCATGGAAAAGGACTATCGGCTGGCCTCGAAGAGATTCTGGCAAACCGTCCGGTGCCTCAGGAGGGGGAAGCAGTGCCCTACCAACGCTGTTTACAGTGGCGATGGGCGGCTGTTGACCTCAACTGGGGATGTTGTCGGACGGTGGAAGGAATACTTAGAGGATCTCCTCAATCCCGCCGTCACGTCTTCCATTGGGGAAGCAGAGGCTGGGGGCTCAGAGGAGGACTCGTCCATCACCCAAGCTGAAGTCACCGAGGTGGTCAAGAAACTCCTCGGTGGCAAGGCACCGGGGGTGGATGAGATCCGCCCTGAGTACCTCAAGTCTCTGGATGTTGTGGGGCTGTCTTGGCTGACACGCCTCTGCAGCATCGAGTGGCGGTCGGGGACAGTGCCTCTGGGATGGCAGACCGGGGTGGTGGTCCCTCTTTTTAAGAAGGGGGACCAGAGGGTGTGTTCCAACTATAGGGGGATCACACTTCTCAGCCTCCCCGGGAAAGTCTATGCCAGGGTACTGGAGAGGAGAATTCGGCCGATAGTGGAACCTCGGATTCAGGAGGATCAGTGTGGTTTTCGTCCTAGTCGTAGAACACTGGACCAGCTCTATACCCTCTACAGGGTGCTGGAGGGTTCATGGGAGTTTGCCCAACCAGTCCACATTTGTTTTGTGGATTTGGAGAAGGCATTCGACTGTGTCCCTCGCGGCGTCCTGTGGAGGGTGCTCGGGAATATGGGGTCCGGGGTCCTTTGCTGAGGGCTGTCCGGTCCCTATATGACCGGAGCAGGAGTTTGGTCCACATTGCCGGCAGTGAGTCAGACTTCCCGGTGCATGTTGGACTCCGGCAGGGCTGCCCTTTGTCGCTGGTTCTGTTCATAATTTTTATGGACAGAATTTCTAGGCGCAGCCAAGGGCCGGAGGGTGTCAGGTTTGGGGACCACACGGTTTCGTCTCTGCTCTTTGCGGATGACATTGTCGTGTTGGCCCCTTCTAACCAGGACCTTCAGCATGCACTGGGACGGTTTGCAGCCGAGTGTGAAGTGGCTGGGACGGGGATCAGCACCTCCAAATCCGAGGCCATGGTCCTCAGTCGGAAAAGGGTGGCTTGCCCACTTCAGGTTGGTGGAGAGTTCCTGCCCCAAGTGGAGGAGTTCAAGTATCTAGGGGTCTTGTTCACGAGTGAGGGGAGGATGGAACGGGAGATTGACAGACGGATCGGTGCAGCTTCTGCAGTAATGCGGTCGATGTACCGGTCTGTCGTGGTGAAGAAAGAGCTAAGCCGTAAGGCGAAGCTCTCGATTTACCGGTCAATCTACGTTCCTACTCTCACCTATGGTCATGAGCTTTGGGTCATGACCGAAAGGACAAGATCCCGGATACAGGCGGCCGAAATGAGCTTTCTCCGCAGGGTGGCTGGGCGCTCCCTTAGAGATAGGGTGAGAAGCTCAGTCACTCGGGAGGAACTCGGAGTAGAGCCGCTGCTCCTCCACATCGAGAGGGGACAGCTGCGGTGGCTCGGGCATCTGTTCCGGATGCCTCCTGAACGCCTTCCCGGGAAGGTGTTTCGGGCATATCCAACCGAGAGGAGGCCCCGGGGAAGACCAAGGACACGCTGGAGGGACTATGTCTCCCGGCTGGCCTTGGAACGCCTCGGTGTCCCCCCAGAAGAGCTAGAGGAAGTGTCTAGGGAGAGGGAAGTCTGGGCATCTCTGCTTAGACTGCTGCCCCCGCGACCCGGCCCCGGATAAAGCGGAAGAAGATGGATGATTATGACTAGACAAATCCCAGTTAGAGATATCTCTAATTAGAAATCCCAGTAGAAATAAATTTTTTACAGATATGTGTAATTACAATTTCTACTAGTAGATATCTGAAAATATTTTCCAATTGAAGTCAATGGAAGAATATGACTAGTCATAAAACCATAGTAGATATCTGTAATGTATATTACGACTAGTCAAATTAACATTGTAGATATCTTCAGTGCATTTTATGACTAGTCACAATCACATTGTAGATATCTTAATTGCAATTATGACGAATCAAAATTGCAGAAACGATATCTCAAAACTGATTTATGACTAGTACGGAAAGGAGTATTTAATGCTAAGCCGGCTTGCCATAAACAGCGCCAACAGTTTCATGTAGAAAGTGGGCGGAGCAAATGTATCTTCATTGGGGACTGTGATGCGTTTTAACGGTCATCAATATTGTAAATCGTGCAGTTTTTTTGTTTTTTTTGTGTGTGTAAATTTATAACACTAATACTTTGTATTTTATTACTTTTGCATCAAATTACAAAAAAACAAGTTACCGCTGCTCTGAGGGTGTTTCTAATACATCGTCTATGGGAGTGATGGTAAAATGTAAGATCTTTCTCTCTTTTCACTGCCATTATCAATCTCACTCTATTTTTTTCCATTTTTAAATTTTTTGAAATCTCTATTGTGGAGTTTTTCTGTTGCCAATTGAGCAAATGGGGACACACAAAATATATATTTAATGTATTCTCTCATTCACCGCTATAAAAGTGGAGATGGTGGTCCAGTGGGTTAAACCACTGAACTGATAAGCAGAAGGTTGCTGGTTCGATCCCAGCGGTCACCACCAGTGTGTCCTTGAGCAAGGCACTTTACTCCATGTTGCTCCAGGGGGATTGTCCCTGTAATAAGGGCACTGTAAGTCGCTTTGGATAAAAGCGTCTGCCAAATGCATAAATATAAATATAAAAGTTAACCCAACTATGACGACTATCGCACACCCCTAATTCAGACTTCATAACCAGTTTCATCTTTAATGATGTTCTAATATAAATTGAATATTGTGGTGCAGATTTAGTTTAAAACAATATTGAAGCACTTTGATTGCATGTAAAGTATGTTTATTCAATAATCAAGCCTTTTTGTCAGTTTTGAAATGTGCAATCAATACATTACACACAACATCACTGGCCATAGACACAATAAATAAAACCAGTGTTAGTAAACTCACCCATATCCAAACTTGACTGAACTAGGATACACTTTCACACTGTAAGAGTCGTTCACACGTTAAAGGATTAGTTCACTTCAAAATGAAAATGTCCTGATAATTTCCTCACCCCCATCTCATCCAAGATGTTCATGTCTTTCTTTCTTCAGTCGAAAAGAAAGCAAGTTTATTGAGGAAAACATTCAACCGTTGGTTGCCATTGAAGTCCATTATGTGAAGAAAAATCCTGGAATGTTTTCCTCAAAAAACTTGCTTTCTTTTCAACTGAAGAAAGAACGACATGAACATCTTGGATGAGATGGGGGAGAGTAGAATATCAGGACATCTTCATTTTGAGGTGAACTCATCCTTTCAGCTTCTAACAGCACAGAACAGCTGATGAACATTCAGGGTCTCTCAGTGATTTCAATTAACAGAAGTCTTGTTCTCAAACGCTTGGAGGTGAAGCTTTTTTGCTCACTTTTTGTTTGCTTTTGCTCATCTAGACAACGCTTTTTGTTATGAACCTGTAGACTCGATAATCGGATGAATCTCTTCCCACATGAAGAGCACTTGTGCGGCTTCTCTCCAGTGTGAACTCTCTCATGACTTTTCAAGGTTCCTGACTGAGCGAAACTCTGTCCACAGTGTGAGCACTTGTGCGGTTTCTCTCCAGTGTGAACTCTCTCATGATCTTTCAGGGTTGATAATCGAGCGAAACTCTTCCCACATGAAGAGCACTGGTGCGGCTTCTCTCCAGTGTGAATTCTCTCATGATCTTTCAGGGTTGATAAAACAGCGAAACTCTTCCCACATGAAGAGCATTTGAACGGTTTCTCTCCAGTGTGAACTCTCTGGTGTCTTTTTAATTTGTCCGATGAAGTGAATCTCTTCCCACATGAAGAGCACTGGTGCAGCTTCTCTCCAGTGTGAATTCTCTCATGATATTTCAATGTTCCTGACCGAGAGAAACTCTTCCCACAGTGTGAGCACTTGTACGGCTTCTCTCCAGTGTGAATTCTCTGGTGTTCATTTAATGCTCCTGATGTACTGAAGGTCTTCCCACAGTCAAAGCACATGTAAGGTCTCACACCAGTATGAATACGCTCATGTAGTTGTAAAGCGCCCAGTTGTGAAAAACTCTTTCCACAAACAGAACAAAAGTGAGGCTTCACATCAGCATGAACTACAAGGTGTCTTTTTAAGCCTGATGCCACAACAAATGTCTTATCACACTGATCACAGCTGAATGATCTCACTCCAGAGTGACGGCGCAGATGATTGTCGAGAACACTTTTACTAATGAAACTCTTTCCACACTGAGTGCATGTGAACGGTTTCTCTCCAGTGTGAATCCTCATGTGTTCATCTAAGTTTGCTTTGAGACTGAAACTCTTTCCACACTGAGAGCATGTGTGAGGTTTCTCTCCAGTGTGCATTTGTAGGTGCCTTTTCAAGTGTCCGTTGTGAGAGAAACTCATTCCACACTGAGAGCATGTATGAGGTTTCTCTCCAGTGTGCATTTGTAGGTGCCTTTTCAAGTGTCCGTTTTGAGAGAAACTCTTTCCACACTGAGAGCATGTATAAGGTTTTTCTCCAGTGTGAATCCTCATGTGTCCCGTAAGTTGTGATTTGTGTGTGAAACTCTTTCCACACTCAGAGCAGGTTAGAGATCCTGGATCGTTTTAGTGTGGAGTTCTTCTCAGTTTGTGAACTGATGTTTCTTTCTTCATTTGTGAATTGATGAGGTTTTCGAAGTCGATGTCGTTTGTCTTCCTTCCCTTCCATTTGGTCTAGAATCAAAATAATAAAGAAGGACAAATTAGAAACAAAACAAAATCTAGTTCTAGTACAAATCTAGTTTACAACCAAGTCTACTAGTATCTAGTATTTCAAGTATACTATATCTGTTTATTGTTCTATGTCAGTTTTCATCTTAATGGGGGGGGGGGGGGGGTCACTCAGTTTCAGTCAATCTCATGTAAATCTAGAGTACCTTTTGCATCCTTCATATCTCCGAAAAGTCTTTAGTTTTATTAAATTTATAAAAGAAAGATACAGCGAGTCTTTCTGAAAAAAAAAAACGAGCGGCTGGACGCGTCGTGTGTGCGGAGCTAAACAGCCACGAGCGTGTGCAGCTATTGCGTTGAGAGCGTCTGAAAGCTGTGACATCCTTAAACGTGGAAAAGAAAACTTTATCCTAAATAAACCATGACTATCAATTACATTCAACCACACATACAGTGGGGAGAACAAGTATTTGATACACTGCCAATTTTGCAGGTTTTCCCACTTGCAAGGCATGTAGAGGTCTGTAATTTTTACTCTCACAGACTTGTTAGTTTTTCTTTAAGAAGCCCTCCATTTCTCCATATCATTACCTGTATTAACTGCACCTGTTTGAACTCATTAACTGTATAAAAGACACCTGTCCACACACTCAATCAAATAGACAGACTCCAACCTCTCCACAATGGCCAAGACCAGAGAGCTGTGTAAGGACATCAGGGATAAAATGATAGACCTGCACAAGGCTGGGATGGGCTACAGGACAATAGGCAAGCAGCTTGGTGAGAAGGCAACAACTGTTGGCGCAATTATTAGAAAATGGATGAAGTTCAAGATGACGGTCAATCTCCCTCGGTCTAGGGCCCCATGCAAGATCTCACCTCGTGGGGCATCAATGATCATTAGGAAGGTGAGAGATCAGCCCAGAACTACACGGCAGGACCTGGTCAATGACCTGAAGAGAGCTGGGACCACAGTCTCAAAGAAAACCATTAGTAACACACTACCCCGTCATGGATTAAAATCCTGCAGCGCACGCAAGGTCCCCTTGCTCAAGCCAGCGCATGTCCAGGCCTGTCTGAAGTTTGCCAATGACCATCTGGATGATCCAGAGGAGGAATGGGAGAAGGTCATGTGGTCTGAGGAGACAAAAATAGAGCTTTTTGGTCTAAACTCCACTCGCCGTGTTTGGAGGAAGAAGGACGAGTACAACCCCAAGAACATCATCCCAACTGTGAAGCCTGGAGGTGGAATCATCATTCTTTGGGGATGCTTTTCTGCAAAGGGGACAGGACGACAGCACCGTATTGAGGGAAGGATGGATGGGGCCATGTATCGCAAGATCTTGGCCAACAACCTCCTTCCCTCAGTAAGAGCTTTGAAGATGGGTTGTGACTGGGTCTTCCAGCAAGACAACGACCTGAAACACAGCCAGGGCAACTAAGGAGTGGCTCTGTAAGAAGCATCTCAAGGTCCTTAAGTGGCCTAGCCAGTCTCCCGACCTGAACCCAATAGAAAATCTTTGGAGGGAGCTTAAAGTCTGTATTGCCCAGAGATAGCCCCGAAACCTGAAGGATCTGGAGAAGGTCTGTATGGAGGAGTGGGCCAAAATCCCTGCTGCAGTGTGTGCAAACCTGGTCAAGAACGACAGGAAACGTAGGATCTCTGTAATTGCAACATACAATGGGATTTTCTGGATTTTTGTCTCTCTTTTCGTCTCTCACAGTTGAAGTGTACCTATGATAAAAATTACAGACTTCTACATGCTTTGTATGTGGGCAAACCTGCAAAATCGGCAGTGTATCAAATACTTGTTCTCCCCACTGTATATGTTCCAGAATCTGATCCGGAGGCTGAAATTGAACAGGAGCAGCAGCAGCAACTACTACAGCAGGACTTCTCTATGTGGTGTGTCCTGTAACTGTATATATCTGCTTAGCAGCTTGTCATGCACGAGTTTTACAACATTTGTGTGTGTTTACTCATGGTTCAAGAGGTCATAAACCAGGTTTATAAGGACTTAAAGTTAGCAGTAGCAAGCGGAACAGTTTTTTACGTCATGTTGTTTACTTGAGGTGCACTTACACGCCGATAGCTAACAAATCAAAGACATTTGAAGCAGTTTTAATCACCACCTGCTTCTAACACACGACCGTGAACCTTAATCACTGGGACGGCTCCTTCTTTCAGCATTAGACGAGCTACAAATCCGAAGTTGAACCAGGCCTTGTTTATAAAACGAGTGTTGCCGAAATGCAGGGAACAAACAAAAACACTTGCACAACTCTGTTGCTGCCCTTGTTGACGTCACGTAGACCCATACTCAAAAAAACCTTTCCGAAACTTGTGACAAACCGGAAGGAGTATTTTTGGCACAGAAATACTCAAAACGTCCAACTTTTTTTTACTTTGTCCGTGTTTAGCATGGGAATCTAAGTCTTTAACGGTGTAAAAAAACTCTGTATGCATGAAACAGCATTTCACCCCCCCTTTAATGTTCCTCATCCGTCATTAAAGAGAATCAAGGAAAACACCAACCTGTTTACCACAAACTTAACAATAGTCTGTCAGTAGATTCTCCTGGAGTAATTCCTCCTGCTTGCCGCTGCTTCTCCTGTGGGAAGATGGGAATATTTCCCAGCATTTAAAGCGTTTTCAAATATCACCTTTCATGCAGTGTGTAATATAGCTCTGTTAATGTAAACGGTCTGCAAAGTCGAAAGTGCATAACAAATAAAGTTATTGCCTCCCAATAGAAAGAATGGACTATGAACCGTCTGAACGAGTCGTCAGAAACTCCAGTCTCACTTCCATGACATGAATATGTAACGCGGTAACACATTTGCATAATGCCCGTCTATGGTCTTCATTGGCTGTCCGTGAACAACGTCTACTTTGACCCGCTCTCAAACACTGTAGCTGGTTCATGTTGTGTACATGTCGACAAATTCTCTTTGTAAAGAGTTCCAAAGGATGAGGATTTGAGTTAGTGGTTAAAATTACCACAGCAATACAACAGCAGTAAAACCTTTTGACGATTGCTTCTCAAATCTCTGAAGTCTAAATGGGATTTACAAAACACTTATCCATTAAAGATACACACTTTATTAGACCAACTTGCTCCTGAGCAATATATGATTTTTTAATTGTTACTGCTGATGGGGAGGAATTACATTTGCAACACCTTATAATGTAGCTCAAGCTGAGTAGTGTGCCACTGAGAAATGTCCTGCTCAAGTCATCCTTGCAATGGAGGTTCAGGTTGAATAACTCGTTTTTCCAATGTTTCATCATCGGACTCGTGCTCGGATTGATATGTTAAAAGCGCCATTGCTACGGTCTTTACAGTGTGTACAATCGCTGACCTTTAGGAAACCTCCGGAGCTGAAGTTCAGTTATGGTAATGGCCGATCTTTTCCGACACACGCTGTAAGCATTAGACCAATAATAACAGATTGAGGGATCTGACCAATCAGAGCAGAGTAGCTTATGGAAAGGAGGGATTTATAGAGACTGAATCATCGAACGAGTCATTTGAGAATCATTGAAAAATCTGGTAATGTGCAATGTACACTATATTGCCAAAAGTATTGGGCCGCCCCTCCAAATCACTGAATTCAGGTGTTCAATCACTTCATGGCCACAGTTGTATAAATCAAGCATTAGGCATGCAGGCACTTCTACACACATTTGTGAAAGAATGGGTCGCTCTCAGGAAACAAATGTCCATTGAAACAAACGTCTCAAAATAACGTGGGCGTGGCTTTGCGAGGTGCGACATGAAAACATGTTAAAACTCCCTTAAACGCCGTGAAATACATGAGAACAAAGACAGAAGAAACAATCCAAATACTGACACGAACATTAATAAATGGTTTTCAATTTAATTGGGTGTGTAAAAATGGGTTTGGCCGTTTGGGACAAAATTTGGCCTGGTTTGAGGTCAGTTTGGAGGTTTTCAAACCTCTAGGCTATATTTTATAGTCTAATTGGTTAATAAAAAAACTCAAGTGCGCATGTACTTGTGTGATTCATTGCAAACCCAGTACATGCGTTACAAGAAACATGGACCCTCAGGAAGTTCTGGAGCTCAGAAGACTGGCAGGCAGTTTCTAGAGCCTCACACAAAAAGGAAGGAGAGCACCTCAAATCTTAACTATCAGGGTAAATAAACAATGTTTTATATTTTTTAAATTTAAGAATAAAAATAAACATTTTTCTTTTGGTAAAGTGGCCACTGACTGTTCAGATGGGTTTATTTTAGGGCTGTCAATAGATTGTTTCAGTATTGGGATGGAGGCAAAGGATAGAATTTGTAGAAAAATAATTAATTAAATGCAAAACATAAAAAAAAACGCAATTCACAAGCGCGTATTGAACCGTGAATTCCGACCGAACAGTTCAATATTATATTGAGAATTGTGGCATCCCTACTATTTACTATTTTTGGTAATTTTGTATCACAGCTTTATAGATATTTTTGGCCATTGCACTGAACATTGGAAAATAAAACACTTAGTTGAGAGGCTGTTTTTACTAATAGCGTTTAAGGATGGCTGAGATGGCTTTTGAAATGCCATGGTCACTAGATTTTATACAGGTGTTCCTATAATGATTTTGTAAATGGTGAACAGCAACCAAATAATGGTAATGTGGAAGTTACTGCCATTGGCCTTGGTCTGACTTCTCACGTTTAGCAGATAAAACAAAGGCAGAATACAGTAACTTCAAAATAGGGGTCAAAAGTCAAGTTTGAGCTCAAGAGTTTTTCTGTAGATCATTTTCATTACTAAAACATCTGATTGACAGATTTCCAGTGTCCTACCTATAATTAATTTGGCTGGAAAATTCTTTAAAGTCATTTTTCTTTCCCACTCTTGCGAGTTAAGGTCTTTTGCCTTTGTAGGGCAGCGTTATAATTTAGCGCTTTAAAACATCAGCTGATATATTGATAAGGGGTAAGGGGTAGTAAAATCCAATCAGAGTCAGGTGTCAGTCATTTTTTACGTGTTTTTTCACATAAATGTCTATAACTCCAAAACTAAATGAGATATTTTCACCCAAATTGACACACATGGGCTCACTCCTGTATGGGCTAAAGAAATGGTGGGATTGTGCCTCAAAACATGAAATTCCCAAAGACTACAATGCATTTTTCAGCCTTTTTGCCTAAAATCTTCTTAAAATGTGTTTAATTGCTCATTGCTGCAGTTGATCTGAACCCTCTCAGCCATTTTTGCATGTCTTGTGTTCTTCTTCTTTGCGCTTGGCCCCGGTAACGGCTGCTTGCAGCTATATTTGAAATTGGTATGCTGCGTTCACACCGTACGCGATTCGCGCGAGTGATTTACATGTTAAGTCAATGCAGAGACGCGAAATGACATTCTGCGGCGTGATTCGTGCGAATGAGGCGGCGAGATCTACGCGATTGAGGCGGCGCGAATGACGCAAATTGAGCGTTTTGAACGAATCGCTCAAGTTGAAAAATCTGAACTTTGGCGGATATTTCGCGCCGCTTTAACCAATCACGAGCTTGCTCTAGTAGTGACGCATTTACAAGCGGAGGCAGAAATCCCAACAACAATGGAGGACAAGATAATCTTGGCCGTATGTGGATACCCGGAGCTGTATGATACATCATCCTATCACTACAGGAACAGGAATAAAAAGGATCTTGCTTGGAAGAAAGTGAGCTACCCTCTCAACAAAATCTATGTCAGCCATTTCACAACGAGACTGGAGCAGAAAAATAGAGCCAGAGCCAGCGGCAAATGTGAGAAGGACTAGCTGAGGAAAGGCGGGTCTCGCCGGGTAAACGAGCGCGGAATGTCACTGATCGCCTGGATCTCACAACTCCGAAAACGCCAGATAAAATGCTCAAATAGGCACTCTTTTTATAAATCAACCACAGATTTGAGCTTTAAACAACTATATTATCGCCTGGAAAAGTCTTTAAACTACGTTTTGTCACACATTAATAGTAGTATTTTTTACAAAAAAGACGTCAAGTGACCATAGGCTCATATAGGGCAGAAGCCCCTCCCATGACGTGAATTTGCGTCTGTTGTGTAGTTGTCACGCGCGAATGAAGCGAGTAAACTCAAAATGTTCAAGCGTCCACCTTCGCGCAAATCACGTCCGGTGTGAACGCCACATTAGTGTCCAATTTTGAGCAGGAAAAACACCACAAATATTTTTCCCTCATTGATATCATATTGCGTACCACAGACGGGTTTAACGTGTGAAATGCCAAATTGGGCACTTTTTCCACTTAAATTGGATTATTCCTCCTGTTGACATTTGAAAATGACGCATGTGTTTTTCCGAGGAGTAAAGTCATTGGTTCATTTCTTGATTGCAGTTTTGACAGTTTCCACCTGGACATTTTAGTCAAATTTGCTCGTTCTCTTTAACCTCTTAACTGTCACCGTCCTGCTAGCGGTACACCTGGTGCTCTTTTTTTGATCACCTTTTTTTCATATCATATGTTTTAGTAATTATCATAAATTAGGTATCATTCGAAAGCTTACGAACTCAAAATTCATCCTGTGAAAACCGTTTTGAAATTGGACGTTGCGTTACCATGGAAATGGTACTTTAAATTCTTTTAACAGGCTCCTCCCCTAGCAGGCGGCGTCATGTTTCATATTACAACAATTATTTTAACTACTTTATAATCAAAATCTTTTCTAATCTTGACAAAACACATTTTGGTACAGCACAGAAACAAAATCTCATGGGAACTTCAATTTTTGTGATATCAACTTCAAATTTGGAACACAACTTGGTTAGACATATGGCTTTGATTTTATAGTAATTTTAGATTAAAATATTTTTGTAAAATATATATTTTATATGAAAAATATTTAGTACAGTATTTTTTATTTACAGTAAATTTAAACTTCCATAACTTTTTCATACTTTCCTATTTTGAATTGCTTTCACATTAGAAATAATCTGCAGAGTGTCTGCCTTAAAACGAGACCAAACTTTGGTCTATATTCCAAAGCATTCTTGAATTACAGCCCTTTAAATTTGGATAGTGTATTCTCAAAAAGAGGGGTGGCAGTTAAAGGGTTAATGTATTTGCCCTGTTTTAATCTGTTTTCCTGGGATTCTTTTTTTTAATTTTTAATCATTATTTTGTTTTAAGGAGATTAAAAATGGTGCTTATCAACCTTGATTGGCATGACACAAATTCTATAACATTATTTTGTTTGTTAAAGGGTTAGTTCACCCAAAAATGAAAACGATGTCATTAATTACTCACCCTCATGTCGTTCGACACCCGTAAGACATTCGTTCATCTTCGGAACACAAATGAGGATATTTTTGTTGAAAGCTGATGCTGAGAAAGGCTTCAGACAGGCCTCCATAGGGATTCAGTACATTTACACTCACAAGACCCATAAAAGGCACTAAAAACTTCATTACAAAGTCCATCTCACTACAGTGGCTCTACAATAATTTTACAAAGCGACGACAATAGTTTTTGTGCGCAAAAAAAAATCAAAATAACGACTTTATTCAACACAAACTTTGGCCTCTGCCATGAACTCACGAAGCACCACGACGCATGCGCGAGAATATGACGTAGCAACTTGTGTGATACAGTGCTTAAATACAGTACTTAGCACATCATCTAAATATATTACATCTACATTTCAGTGGTAACACATAAGGTGTTGATCATCATCTTTCTTTATTATTGTTAGCACTACCTCGAACTAAAGCGGCGTCTCTTCGAAGCTGTCATTATCTTAAATGAGTCGCGGCAATGTTTCAAATGAGCTTCTAACGCTAGACAATAGCCTTTATTTTCAACGCGATCACCTTGTGCCCAAACCATTTCGAAACTAAGGAGCCATTTGTCCTCCGATTACAAACAAGCTCCTCAGCGCCGCGTTTGCGGGACTCATGTTTCGCGCTGTAGGGGATTTTAAAAAATTGACGTGAGTGGAAGGCAGGCGGCGGCGCCTGGACAGTGTGTGTGTGTGTGTGTGAGAGCGGGAGGCAGAGAGATGCGACAGAGTTGCGAAATTGCAGGCGCGGCTCGCGAGTTGCGGCTGTTATTTCAAATAGCGCAGCATATTTTTTTTACTAATCGGTTAACCGGTTTCAACCGGCTAATGAGGCTCGGTGGTCGGTCAAGAAAATGTTTAGTTTTCGCCATCCCTAAAACTGACCCCAGTTGATCCACAGACACACACACACACACACACACACACACACACACACACACACACAGCTAAAGTTATATTACACACTGCATACAGCTAATACTCGGCATAACAGCATAATAACAAACAATATTAATAAAAAAGCAGAACAAGTGTTCTGATCATTCCCAATAGTAACTAAACTGCTTATTGGCTTATGTGTCATATTGATATTGCCAAAGATCTGTAATAACGGCCTTATGGTCCAAACCAGCAGAAGCTTCAGTGTTTGCCTTTCTCTGACTGAGCCCAATCTGGGACCAGCAGGAAAACACACACACACACACACACACACACACACACACACACACACACACACACACACACACACACACACACACACACACACACATTCCAGACACACACACACACACACATCCCAGACACACACACACACACACACACACACATCCCAGACACACACACACACACACACACACACACATCCCAGTCTCGATCGCGGCAGGAAACGACCGCGTGAGCGTCAAATCTCAAGTAATGTAACGATATTTACGGCAAACGAGTTCATCCCGCAGAAAGCGAGCCTTAACGCCACCAGCTCGCGCGACAGGAGAATAATCCCGAGGGAAAGGGAAGCAGAAAACAAACTCACGCGAGCTGTGGGTCTGAATGTGCGGCTGGGATGCACAGCGACTCGGGGACCGGCGGGAGCTGGAGATTCCTCCGTTAGTGGGATTGAGTCCACTCACTGTTTCTTCTGCGACCGTTTGTTTCTGTCGCTGCGCGCGCTCTGGACTCGCGGAGGTAAAGAGGCTTCTGATAGGTCAGCGTCAGACGACGTGCGGACAACGGCGCCAACTATGGCAAGCCGGATTAGCATTTAAAGCAGCACTAGGTAACTTTTGCTCTCGGGGTCTCCCTACAGTTGTGAAACAGTATGGTCCTCTACTACTGTCCTAAACTCTGTCATCCTACATTAGGGGATGCATCGCACGTGCATTTGTTGACATGACAACTATGATAGCCCTGAACACTGCAGGAGTTCACATGCAGGTGTTCTGCTTGCGTCGTGTGTGAAATGTCTTCATCCCAGGTACAGTGGCATATGTTTCAGCATGACATATGAATATCATTTCATGGGTTACATTTTTTTTTTCAAACGCCAAATGAGTTTACAAGCCAGCGTCATTATAGTAGTCTAGTCTATTGGTTACCGTTTTACAGAATCTATATGATACTTCAATTCAATGTTTGAGTGGTAGGTAATAACCATATATCGTCAATATAATATCAAGCTACCATAGATGAATCTTCAAATTTGAAAAATCGATTTGCATTATAGCTTGAGGCAAGACAAATAAACAAATATCACAGCCATGTTAGGTATTGTAACGAGTAGGAAAATAGTGTGGCCCCTTTAAGAGCGTTCGCCCCTGTTGGAGCGCCTGCGTTCTGTGTGTGTGTGTGTGTGTGTGTGTGTGTGTGTGTGTGTGTGTGTGTGTGAACACTGCGCCTCGAGCTCCCATGTGTGCGGATTATTTTCTGTCTTCTGTTGCAAACATTCATTTATTTTTGTTTTGTTGGGTAATGCTGTGGACGGAAGTGGAGTTTGTGCCGGACTCTTGTGGGGGGTTCCGCGGGGAATAAAGTGCGAGCTGTTTGATGTCAATCGCCTCCGTGTTTGCATCGACTCCAGTTGCGTTGAGTGAGCTATCCGTATTTTTCACCCGGACACACGCGTTACAGTATCCTAAAATATGATTTTGTACGTCTTATGTATTTACTTGCGAGAATGTAGCCCCTACCAAACTTGTACACGCCGTTTACACATAGGCTTACATAGGCTAACCCTCGCACGTCCGAATTTAAGGAAGTGACGTATATGCCGTAAAGCAGTCGAATTTTGTAGTTCTTTTTTTTCTCGGGTTACTACCCGAAACCCGAAGTTTAAAAGTACGATTAAAAACGATACAGACCCCGTCAGGCTATGGCAGACGTGTCATTCAACCGATTGTAAGTCGATCATCACAAGAGTCTTGAAAATATATTATGAAGATTGAAAAGTTACCTAGTGCTGCTTTAAACCTTTGTTCTGACTATCTATAAATATATTTAAAGATAGTAACAATTGTATTTTGACGAGTGTAATAATAATTGCACTAATAATAAATCCGATTTGAGATATCTAATATATATTTTACTGTAATGATGTCATGGATATCTTTAAAAGATGCTTAATTTATCCGCAAAGGTAAGTAAGGAATAATTGACGACTGACCGTTCAATTATTAGAATAATAATGCACACCCGAGGTGGTGATGCGGTCACGACGCGAAGCGGAGTTATTATTCTAATAATTGAACGCCCCGGAGTCAATTATTCCGCTTATACTACGGTTACCACACCTCAAGACATCGATCCGAAGATATATTTAAAGGGATTCGTCCGGTTTTTGTACTTAAATCGCTATTGTGAGTAGGACTATTTCTTCCGCGTCTCATCCAACGGCTCTTTTGCTAGTTCCGAAACGTCATTTTAAAGCTGTTAACGGAGGCTTGAGCCGTTGATAGCATTCTACTGCAGTTATTAATAAAGTTATTAGAGAGAGACAGAGAGAGAGAGAGAGAGAGAGAGAGAGAGAGACAGAGAGAGAGAGAGACAGAGAGAGCGAGAGAGAGAGACAGAGAGAGCGAGAGAGAGAGACAGAGAGACAGAGAGAGAGAGAGATAGAGAGAGACAGAGAGCGCGCGAGAGAGAGAGAGAGACAGAGAGCGCGCGAGAGAGAGAGAGATAGAGCGAGAGAGACAGAGAGAGCGAGAGAGAGATAGAGCGAGAGACAGAGAGAGAGAGAGAGACAGAGAGCGCGAGAGAGAGAGATAGAGCGAGAGAGAGAGAGAGACAGAGAGAGAGACAGAGAGAGAGAGAGAGAGAGAGAGAGAGAGAGAGATAGAGCGAGAGAGAGACAGAGAGAGACAGAGAGAGAGAGAGAGAGAGAGACAGAGAGCGCGAGAGAGAGAGAGAGAGAGAGATAGAGCGAGAGAGAGACAGAGAGAGACAGAGAGAGACAGAGACAGAGAGAGAGAGAGAGAGAGAGAGAGAGAGAGAGAGAGAGAGAGAGAGAGCGAGAGAGTGTAATACTGCTGCCGCCCAGTTGTTGAACGTTTTATATTCACCGTAAATATTAAGATTTACTTTAGGAAAATCGTCTGTCATATTGTTGTTTTTTAGTCCTGTAATTTCCGTTATTCCAGTTAACTATGCGAAGTGATATGGAACTGTAATGCGGTCAAGAGCTGCTGGAACTACGTTCGCTGTGCGTCTCCCAGAAAATAATTGCACACCTCAGAACGTTCATCAGCCAATCAGATTCAAGCATTCAACGGCCCCGTAGTATAATTAGAGATATCTCTAATTCGATTTCAACTAGTCACAATTATATTTTAAGATATCTGAATTGTACTTGCTCCTAGTCGAATCCGCTGTTGCGTGACGTGAAACTACAGCTGTGTCTCATTTAATTGAATTTTGAAGGCTGCATCCTCTGGAGGACACATCCTGTGAAGGGTGCGGTATACGAGTGTCCTTAATCAGAATTAAACGAGACGTCCTCCGTAGGACACACACACAAGCAGGAAGTATCACGTTGCTATGCCAACACGTTCACAGTGGAGTTGCGCTCTCACACCAGTTATATGAATAAAAATTATTTATAACTTGAAAATGACTATGAAATGTTTCTTGCCTTGACAGCAAAGTACTGTTCTAAACGTTTAAACATCACTAAACACTTGTAATCCTGTTTACCACAACTATCTATTTGAGGTAATACAGCTTAAAAACAAAAACAAGCTTGAAACTATTTCAGTTTAAACACCACATCTTCTCTTGCATGTATATCTGCCGGCGGCGCCATTTTTTCACATAATAGGTTGTTTGCACGTGACGTCACTGCTGTACCGCAAAATGCAGATGGAGGGCAGGAAGTGATTTTCTACAAATGAATCACTAACACAAACTCAAAATGCCTATGTTTTGCATCGTTTATTGTTGCTCAAATCGATCAAACCGAGAAACCACACAGAGCTTTTATCCTTTACGTAACTTCTATCATTTTACTTTAAAAGTTGTCTCCTTTAATGTCGTTTTGCGTCTGCTGATACTGAACTTAACACGGACACAGGCTTACCTTGGTTTTTGACTTGGTTAAATATTCACATTCTTCTTGGTACCGTTTGTAGTTTAGAAAATATATTTTATTTCATTGCATGTCCATTTGATGTTTTCATAGCCTGGATGCCAGACGAACTTAGCCCCGCCCACAAAGATTTTTGCACGGGCAGTTCGGTCTGGACTTGATCCGTAGAGAAGTAATTATGCCCGAACAGAAGCTGTTCGGACCAATGAAATTGTCAGGGCGGGCTTTAGACGACGATGGACAGATGATAAACAGTAACGTAATCATCCACGTCATCAAAGGCGCTTGGGTTGAATTTGTTCTAATCCTAAACGGAGAACTTGTTCGTATGCGTTCACCTTTACTATTTCTCTCAGAAATGATGATGGTGTTGGTCAGTACTCTGTGTGTCCTTAAATTCTTTTTTTACAACACCGGCAAAGATCGTTTACACTCATCTTCTTCTTCTAACGTGACTTATTCCAGCGTGCGTGCGGACAGGGTTGCCAAGTTTTTACAGCAAAACTCGCCCAATTTCTACTCAAAACTAGCCAAAAACAAGCCCAATAGCTTTCCGGGTGGGTGGGTTCTCCGGGGTAAATGGCATTTGGGGGGTAAAATATGTGTTATTTTGGCTGGACTGCTAAATTTCGCATTCCTGGGTCTGTATATCACATAATTGGCTTTATGCACAGCTGCACTACTTCCTGAACTTCAGCCAGCTCCTTTGTTTCCTGTCTGCCATTATTGGACAAACTGATTAATCCAGGTGTGCCTGACCTCTGTAGTCACAACAACAATAATCAGACACACCTGGATTAATCAGTTTGTCCAATAATGGCAGACAGGAAGCAAAGGAGCTGGCTGAAGTACAGGAAGTAGTGCAGCTGTGCATAAAGCCAATTGGGGTCGCTTCACCCCGCAGACTTGGCAACACAGTGCAGTTGAGTTCTGTTGACATTTGACAACTAACGTTATGCGTCGCTCCGTTGCTCTGATTGGTTGTAGGTCTATCCAATTGAGGTCTTTCCTGGTTTGGTTTAAACACACCCCATAATCACAGCCCAACGGAGCAGATCAGACTCAAATTCTGACTGGAATTGAGTATGACGACGTCAGGCTAATGTTTTCACTGAAGTTTTGAAGAATTTGGTTCACAATGTTGATCTGGTTATTTACCGTAAAAAACGTGTCACGCCGCTGCTTCAGCATCATTATATGGTAAATGTGTCCAAATAAAAATGTGTTAAACAAGCTGACAGAAGTCGATCTATTTCTTTGTTGGAAAGATGTAAATGAACTGAAACTTCACACAGGAGACTCGGAGATGGTCACATTCAGCGGACAGACACAGACACAGTGTATATTTAAAAATATATATATTTATTTCAACAAATGACAATCAAAGTCACATCTATGGAAGCTTGTGAATAGTTTTGAAGTGGCTGCGTGTTAAGTGAGAATCATACTCGCAAGTGTAATGTCACTTAATATTAAACCAAACGAAATCCAGAACCTTAAAAAGCAATGTGATTATTTTATTGAGTGATAGGCAGTAGGTCTAATCAGTGACATTATTACTAGATTATTACCTCAACCTGTGTTTTTACACCTAGAAAAGCGGAAAAATGTATTACATTGTCCAGTTTTCCACCTGAAAGATGGTGTGAGTTCATATGGCAATTCTCAAAGCAACATGAATGACCTACAATGGATATATTTTTCACGATTACGAGTCGACAGATAATCAAAATAACCTAAACTCACTAGCAGAAAGGCAGCGCGATATAAACAATCCAGACCAGAACAGCGTGACGGCAGCTTCACATTCTCTAACTTAGTTATATCAACCGTCTAGATGGCAGGCAAGTCTTGCAATTCAGTAGAAAAATCGCTCCTCTTCATAACATAAGGATCACGTCCAACATATGTTGTGATTTTTCTGTTTATAGCTTTCTAAACCAGCACTTTATGGACTTTCCTCCATCTCGTCCATTCTGTTTTCCACTTCCTGCCCTCCATCTGAATATCGCGCGTCATCAGAACCACGTGATTGCAAACAAGCTATATTTTAAAAAAAACATGACGGTTGTTAAAGGTCCCGTTCTTCGTGTTTTTTTGAAGCTTTGATTGTGTTTACAGTGTGCAATATAACATGTGTTCATGTTTCGCGTGTAAAAAAAACAGTATTTTTCACACAATTTGCTCATCTGTACACCGCTGTTTTCACTGTCCTAAAAACGGCTGATGAGTTCCTTGTGCTATGAAGTCCCTCCTTCAGAAATACGTAACGAGTTCTGATTGTGCCAGCGGATCCTGTGTTGTGATTCGACAGCAGCTTAGCGCACGTGGCACGGTTCCTGTGTTGTGATTCGACAGCAGCTTAGCGTGCTTAACTTGCACGGAAAGGTCACGCCTCTTAACGAGAGATGTATGCGCTCAATGATCTCTACAGCGTCCCTGGGAAAGCCAAACAAAGGTGATTTGACTCCGGGATGAAAATAACAGCGTCTAGACTACATGGCGACAAACACACTCAAACGCAACACTTCCTCTTCTCCACGCGACACTTCCTCTTCTCCACGTGGGACAGCAACAAGACCCCGCCCCCTTTTTCGTGTATTCTTGTGGGCGGAGGTTAGTCTGTTCTACTGTTCTACTGACGTCATTAATGAAGGAAGTACCAGGATGTAGTCCAAGCCAGCCGTTCGCTGTAGGCTTTGAAAGGGAACTTCTGTTAAATAAAATATCTCGCTTGGCATTGAACTTTGAGCTTTATAATTTTACAGGTATTATTTATGCTCTAACAGCAACATTACACACTAACTAAAGTTTGAACAATGGGATCACGAAGAACGGGACCTTTAATGGTGACGCAAAAAATTGTGGGTTATCTGCAGCAGCGAAGGATACACCTCATGCACACTCTGAATTCCTGAAAAGAAGGTCGCATTCGGAGTGTCCTACTTACTTTTCTGAAATGAGATAGCATTGATGACGCATGCAGCCTTCAAATGAGACCTCTGGAGGACGCAACCTTTCGAAATGAGACGCAGCTTACATTTCCTCAGCAACACCCAGAGTTCCTCCCTAGCTCACCGCTAACAACTTTAGTCTGCTTTTGCCCCATAATAATTTACGTTTATGTTTTTCATTTTGTCGTAATGTTGATAAATTGTAATATCAAAGTGATATATCAGGCAGAAGTTATCAGGTGTAGGCTATTTTTTATTTTAAATGTTTATCCACATTTTTACATATTGCTGTTTACATATGGTCGGATTTGCTCCATATAGTCATTAAATGTCAGTGGAAATGTCTTCAGAGTTTGTGTAGGGACGTAAATGAGTATTTTATGTAGCGTTTAGACCAATGCTTTTGATGAAATAGCTATCTTGTTTGGCTCCATTCATCGTCATGTTTGATGGTGGTAATGTATAATTTTCTCTTAACTTTAATAATAAAAATGTGGCATTACTGTGAACAAGGTATGTGCTGGTGTAGTCTGGCAGTGAAGAATTCCACGTTGCAATGTCCAGTAAATGCTATCTGTTCTATAGAGTAACCATACGTGCCGTTTTTTCCCGGACGCGTCCTGGCCAGGATTTCTACGTCTAAAATATCCAGGTTTTGTTTTTTTGTAGCTTACTTTAATGTCATAAGCCGATCGGTCTGTGCAGACCTGCTTCAAGACAGAAGCAAGTATGAAAACAGAAAAACTAAATCTGGATATTTTAGGCAATATTGAATTCCTGGTGAAAACGGTTAATTGACAACGCAAAACAAGCCCGTGATTTCCAAATAATGTAATTACTATTCCAGTGTTAATAACATACACAGCTACTTTTACAGTAATTTTATTACCTGAAAACCAGCTCAGGCTGTTCTGAGATTTTTTGCCGTGCTCCTCGAAGACAATATGGTTAGAAAAGGCGAGGCTTAGCAAAGGGGTGGTTTGAGTACACAATTAAGATATCTATAAAGTAATTTAGACTAGTCAGAATGTTCATTCAAGACATCTTTACTGAAATTGTTCCTAGTCACAAAGCTGAATGCAGATACAATACATCTCCAAAAGAAAGATCCTCCTAGTCAAAAAGCAGACGGAGATATCTATAATTAAATTGACGATATCTTTAAATGAGTTTTGACTGGGACGAATTCCAATTCAAGATATCTCTAATTAAGTTTTGCCTAGTCAAAAATCCAGTTCAAGATATCTACAACTGTAATTTGACTAGTAATAAATTACTTAAAGATATCTACATATGTATTTTTGGATATCTTAAAAAACGACAAATTAAATATATCTCCAATTTGATTATGACTAGACAAAACCCAGTTAGAGATATCTCTAATTAGAAATCCCAGTAGAAATTTATTTTTAACAGATATGTGTAATTACAATTTCTACTAGTAGATATCTGAAAATATTTTCCAATTGAAGTCTTCCATAGTAGATATCTGTAATGTATATTACGACTAGTCAAATTAACATTGTAGATATCTTCAGTGCATATTATGACTAGTCACAATCACATTGTAGATATCTTAATTGCAATTATGACGAATCAAAATTGCAGAAGCGATATCTGGAACTGGAATTATGATTAGTCAAAACTGATTTATGACTAGTACGGAAAGGAGTATTTAATGCTAAGCCGGCTTGCCATAAACGGCGCCAACAGTTTCATGTAGAAAGTGGGCGGAGCAAATTTATCTTCATCGGGGACTGTGATGCGTTTTAATGGTCATCAAAATTGTAAATCGTGCAGTTTTTTTGTATTTTTTTTTGTGTGTAAATTTATAACACTAATACTTTGTGTTGTGTCAATTCATGGACAAGTTGTACTGGGCACTCCCAAACTGCAGGGGGCAACCAGAGTTGGTGGAACCAACTTCTAGGAAGTGCTCTTGGGACCATATTTACCTGCGCACCCACAGGGAGGGCATGGCATTAAAATGTTTGGTAACAGCTCTGTTGGCTCTCTCACCTGTTCCCGAAGAAAGATAATGTGACCACAGCTCCTGATCATCCAAAGACGCAACTGGTAGGATTGAATGTGTTGAGTTCATGCTTCTATAGTATATGACTTGGTTGTAACGTGTAATTTAAATTAAATAGTGCAGACTTTATTATGTGAATGTAGAACTTAACAGAAGTAACATTACTCTAAGCATGTGTATTGTTTAATTATTATACATTTAATTATGGGATCATGTGTATTGTTTAATTATTAACTATTAGAGATCCTAGGTTTAGAGATCTAAATTACTTTGTTTGGTTTGAGGATTCAGTACCATTTTTGTATTGTTACTTTGAGAAAGTGTTATTGAGATTTATTTGTAACTAATTCATGTTTTGTTTGTGTATCTTAAAGGTTATCAACCTATTCTGTTTCATCCCAAATCTATCAAACCATCTTTAAGAAAATAAAAAATCATAAAGTGAACAGATTTGAGTTGTCCCTTGCGTTCATCGGAGATAAAGCAGTTTTCAAGTTTGGGCAGAGCTGTGGTCAATCAGAAAACACACAAAACTTGACAGTTGATAACCAGCGTGGCAGTGAGAGCAAGGATCAAAGGCCTGAAGTCAAGCTGTCGACGCAAAGGAAGAATTGACTGGAAACTCTTCACCATGACAAAGGAAACTCTTGGGAAAACAGTCAAGCAACTGAAGCAAGAGCGGACCTTAGCTAAATCTGCTTTCACCAAGCAAGCAAACTACCTGAGCAAAGCTGTAGATGGTATGATTAAGCATGAACTACAAGAGGAGTTCAGCAAGCTCAGTTCCCTGGCAAGGTATGTCAGCGATGCAAATGATGACTACACTGGCTGAAGCGGAAACTGAGGAGGATGAAGAAGTCAAGCTCGACAAGCACCAGGAGGCTGAGCTTGAAAGAACAATGGAAGAGTGCGACATGAGACTGGGGGACATCCGTGAGGCAGTCCAATCCAACCTCTGGCCAAGATATGGTAAAGAGGAGGTAGACTTTGCAATCCAAGAAGGGGAAAGAGCCTGTGACAGAGCCCAAGCAAGCCCTATCACTGCTATCAATAGAGACGGCTATGAACTGCAGCTGGAGAGAGCGAGGAGGCTAATCCATGATGCAACTGTAAGCCTGAAAGACTGGGAAAAATGGATCCCACGTGATCAGACAGCACACCTGAAAGGCAGATTAAAAGACCTGAGAACATTCGGCAGCAACCTCGAGGCCAGAAGATCAGAATTCCTTACTGCACAAAAAATTGCAGACGAGGAAAGAGGTCCAGAGCCTCAACCAACAGCAGTTCCACAACCAGTGGTAAGAATAAAGCCAACCAGTCTACCTAAATTCACTGGGTTTAGGAGGAATTTCCATAGATGGAGGAGAGACTGGGAAAGTCTGCAAAAGCAGGGAGAGCCGACTGGCTCAGTGGAAGTGAAGAAGTTCCAACTCCTTGACAGTGTGGGCGAGAGAATATGCAGAGACCTGAGCCTGTCAACATACAACAGTGCTGAAGACATATTTAGAGTACTTCAAAACAGGTATGGAAACAAGCCAACAATCGCCTTGGAGATAATTGAGGACTTAGAGAGGATCCCTCCTTTAAAGTCACACCAGCCAAGGAAGGTAATTGACCTAATTCAAGCTGTGGAAAAGGCCCTGAATGACCTCACGGAGCTCGAAAGCACTGGAGCCATAAAGAATCCCCTTGTGATCAGATCCATAGAGAGCAAGTTGCCAGATAATATAAAGAGGGACTGGCTGACATTCATGGTCAATCCAAGAAATGGAGTCACACCTGACAATCACTTCGACATCCTTCTAACATTCTTAAAGACACAAGAGGACATTCTAGAAAAACTAGACCAACTGGGTGTAGGTGAAAAACCTGAAAAGAAAGCTACGTACCTGGAGAAGAGGTATGCCTCCACAAAGTCCACGAGGAAAGGAGGATGTGTTGTCTGTGGAGATGAAAAGCACCGTGAGAAGATCTTCTTTTGTAAGCAGTTTAAAGAACTAGAGCCTGGTGAGAAGCTGAATGCTGTCGAAAGGCTGGGAGCATGCAGAAGATGCCTCAGATGTCATGCAGAGGATGATGAATGTACGGACACTTACCTGTGCAGGAACAGAGCCTGCAGAAGAGGAAGCTCTTCAGATCACCATTTCTTTCTCTGCCTGAAAGGAGGATTCAAGGGGAAAGAATCTGTGAAAGTGGGAAAACCCAGCACCAGGAGGCAAACATTCACAGAGGAGCAAGAGAAATTAATATCCGAGCTTACCCCGGACATGGCAGAAAAATTCAGGAGAGCCTTCACCAACATGGCTTAAAAATCACACTGCACTGGAAGAAGCCTTCCTGGAGTGATGGACTCAAGCACACGTGAGTTACCAGTTATTCTTATGCTTCTTGAAGTAACCACCAATGCAGGACAGAAAATTGGAACTCTCATTGACTTAGCATCAGATATCAACTACATCACTCATATAGCTGCCAGGAGACTGAAGCTTCAAAGTGAAAAGATCACGCTTGTCATCCATGGAGTTGGAGGCATGGCCATGAAGGTAAAGACCAAAAGATACTTACTCAAGGTAAGGGTCAAGACACCTAGAGGCATGGAGAGAGCTCATGAGCTGATCTGTTATGGGTTGGATGAAATTGCAAAAGTTCACAGAGTAATCAAAGCACAGCAACTCAAGAGGTTCTTCCCCGACACCAGCTTGGAAGATCTTCACAGACCAGAACATGTTGAGCTTCTCATAAGCCACCGTGAAGGAAGACTTGCTCCATAGAGAGTAAAGGTGGTAGGAGATCTTGTCCTGTGGGAAAGCCCTTTAGGAAAGACCATTGGCGGAGCACATCCAGACCTCTGTGAAGTGGTGGACATGGCCTTGCACAATTCTGAGACTCATTTTGCACGATCGATGAGAACCACAGCAGTGAAGTATCAAGAAATTGCTGAGATGCAAGAATCTAGAGCTGAAACCAAAACCACTGTTATGGGTAGAGAGTTCTTGGACTGGTGGAAGTGGGACAGCATTGGTGCGGCCTGCGAACCCATGTGTGGAGGATGTCGGTGTGGTAACTGTCAACCAGGAGGCAAAGACATGACTCTGAGTGAAGAAAGAGAGCTTGAGATGATCATGCAAGGCCTCAGCTATGTGAAGTCAGATGCGCATAGTCAGGAGCTTCACTGGGACACAAAATACCCCTGGATTGAAGATCCAAGTTCCCTGCCCAACAACAGAAACGCAGTGGAAGCCACGTTTCTGAGGACGGAGAAACAGCTTAAGAAAGAACCAGAGTGGCGTGCAGCATACACAACTCAAGTCTATGAGATGGTGGAAAGGAAGGCAGCAAAGAAACTCACTAGAGAGACCATTGCTGACTGGAAAGGACCAGTATGGTACGTTAGTCACTTGGTGGCGCCAAACCCACACTCTGTAACAACACCTGTCCGACTGGTATGGAACAGCAGCCAGAAGTTTAGAGGAATCAGCATGAATGACCTTCTCCTGAAAGGGCCTGATGTACTTAATCCCATCCGAGCAGTGCTACTAAGGTTCAGGAAAGGAGTCCATGCTGCCCTCGGCGACATCAAGAAGATGTACAATTTTGTGTGGCTTGAAGATATGGAGATGCACCTCCATAGATTTCTCTGGAGGGACAGTGAAGATGGAGACATTGAGGAATATGCCATCACCAGGGTCAACATTGGCGATCGACCAGCAGGGTGCATCGCACAACTGGCCATGAGAGAGACAGCAAAGCTGCCCATGTTCACTCATCTGGAGGAGGAACGGAGAGTCCTTGAAGAGGATTCCTATGTAGATGACATCCTGACATCCCATAATGACCTGGAAAAGCTAGACGAAACCACCAAAAAAGTCGAAGAAATTCTGAAGGCAGGTGGATTCTTTCTTAAGCCGTGGGTCCGATCAGGCCAAAGTGGGAGGCAGACGTCTACATCAGAACATCCAGCATCATCAGATGAAGTCTTCATTCTCCCCAACCAAATGAGAGGAGACAACAAAGCCCTTGGAGTTGGTTACCTGGTCGAACCAGACAAACTGTACCTCATGACCTCGATAAACTTCTCAAAGAGAAAAAAGAAGATGAGAATCAGTCAAAATCTCGTCAGGGAAGAGGTGAGAGGAAAAACTCCAAATCCACTGACTAGAAGACAACTGCTTAGCCAAGTAGCTAGTTTGTATGACCCAATAGGGCTTGCAACACCTGCCAAACAGAAAGGAGCCATTCTAGTCAGAAAAGCATTTCAAGAAGCTGGAGGCAAAACTCTAACACGAGACACATGGGACACACCTCTGTCTGAAAGACTTAGAGAAGAAGCCATCCATCTGTTTGAGGAGTACACGCGCCTCAACCAAATGACCTTCCATAGAAGCCTCAGACCAGTCGAAAGTATTGGAGAACCCTGGGGAATAACATTCTCAGATGGGAGCGACCAGAGCTATGGAGCTGTTGCATACTTCAGGTGGGAGACCGAGCAAGGCATCCTGGTCCGGCTTGTTGAGTCCAAAGCCAAGCTCACACCACTTGACCAAAAGGGAGAACCAGTGAAGGCTGAGGTCTGTGGTGCTGTGTTCGCTGCAAGACTCAGGAAATACATTGAAAAGCACAGTCGGATGCAAGTCGAACGGTGGTTTCATCTACTGGACAGTCAAACTGTGCTGGGTGCAATCCAAAGGGACAGTTATGGGTACCAGAGCTTTTTTGCAAACAGAGTGGGAGAGATCCAGAAGTCCACATCAGTTGAAGACTGGAGATGGATTCCAGGTAAGCAAAACATTGCTGACCTCACAACAAGAGGAGCAACCCCAGAAGACCTCAAAGAGAACTCTGTGTGGCAAAATGGCCCAGAATTTCTGAAACGACCTGTGGAGGAGTGGCCGACAAAGTCAGCCAAAGATATTGCTGCAGATGCCAAAGAAGGTATAAACAAGCTCCAAAGGAAATGTTTAACAGCAGCACTGACCCGAGCACAGGTGAGAAAAAAACAACATGCTCTACCTGCAAATGCAATGCCAATGTCTCCAACCTCTGACCAAAGCAAGGACCTGCAAAACCGCCCTAGCGGAAAAGGGCACCAAATCCAAGTCCGGAGGCCACCTTCTGGTTCTTCAGTAAGGAAAATCCTTAGCATCAATAAGTTCAGCAGTTTAACCAGGTTGATAAGAGTCATTGCCTGGGTGTGGAGAGCTGCCACAAAGTGGAAAGAAATGCTGACCAAGACCTCAACCACAAGCAAGCTAAAGAGGAAGGAGATTCCTTCAGCTCTTGAGATCAAGTCCAGATTCAAGGAAGCTACACTTACCATCATGGAGTGTGAAGATGCACTCAGGGATCTCTTCCTTGCGGCTCAAAAGGAGGTAACCTTGCCAGACACCACACTCAGCAGGCTTGCTGTGGTCAGAGAGGAAAGCACTGGACTTTTGCTCTGTGGAGGAAGATTCCAAATCTTTAATAAAGACAAAACTGCAGTACCAATCTTGCCCTGCACATCATGGATATCCACTCTTCTAGCTCAAGAAGCCCACAAGGCAAATCATGAAGACATCGCAGGTACACTCCTCCGGATGAGAAGAAAAGCATGGGTGGTAAGAGGCCGGAAACTAGCTCAGAAGATCGTTGATAACTGTGTGACATGCAGGAGACTTAAGGCCCGAAGATGCCAACAGATCATGAGTGACCTTCCATTGGAGCGAATAACACCAGCTAATCCATTTGAGTACACGACAGTGGACTTATTTGGACCTTACGAAGTGAAGGATGAGGTGAGAAAGAAGGTGAAACTCAAAGTGTGGGGAATCGTCCTCTGTTGCATGGCGTCCAGAGCTATGCACACAGACCTTGTCAGTGACCAGTCAGCTGAAGGCTTCCTGTTAGCCTGCCAAAGATTTACGGCACTGAGAGGACATCCAAAGAAATTGTGGTCGGATCCTGGAAAGAACTTTGTCGGAGCCAGACCTGCCCTCAAAGAGCTCTACATGTTTCTGGACCGACTGGAGAAATCAAAGCTTGAAGATGAAGTCTCCAAGCATGGCACAGAATGGAGCTGGAAGATGCATCCAGCAGACTCACTTCACAGAAACGGAGCTGCTGAAGCTGCTGTTCGGACTGTGAAGCGGGCTTTGCAAAATCTGGGGGGTAATGGAGTCTTTACATGGGGTGAGTTTCAAACTTTCCTTTATATGGCTTCCAACCTCGCAAATGAACGACCTATTGATGCCAGGACTCAGAGCCGGGAAGACTGTGTAGAATACATTAGCCCAAATTCACTTCTGCTCGGAAGAACTGGACCCAGAGGAGATCCAGGGACCTTTGACTTTGAAGGATACTCTTACAAGAGGTTAAGAACCATCCAAACAGAAGTTGACCGGTTCTGGAGGAAATGGAGTCAGTTAGCCGGACCAAACCTGTTTGTCCGGACCAAGTGGCACACAGCTCACAATAATGTGGCAATTGCAGATGTCATCTGGCTGGCTGACCAGAACGCCTTGAGAGGTCAATTCAGGCTTGCCAGAGTCATTGACGTCAACACTGACAGGAAGGGAATTGTAAGGGATGTATATCTCCGATCCTTCCCCAGCTACCCAGTCGCAACTGTGAAGCCCACCAAAAAGATGAAAAAACATTCAACCAAGATACCTGCAACAGTTCTTCACAGAGATGTCAGACGGATAGTTGTCCTGCTTCCAGTTGAAGAGCAGCAGCAACAACAGGATCAAAAATGGAGTAACTAAATCCAACATATCACAGTACTGGTGTGACCTCCTTGGGTTGAAGAACCAGGAGGTCAAGTGGGAGGTGTTGTGTCAATTCATGGACAAGTTGTACTGGGCACTCCCAAACTGCAGGGGGCAACCAGAGTTGGTGGAACCAACTTCTAGGAAGTGCTCTTGGGACCATATTTACCTGCGCACCCACAGGGAGGGCATGGCATTAAAATGTTTGGTAACAGCTCTGTTGGCTCTCTCACCTGTTCCCGAAGAAAGATAATGTGACCACAGCTCCTGATCATCCAAAGACGCAACTGGTAGGATTGAATGTGTTGAGTTCATGCTTCTATAGTATATGACTTTTTGTGAATTGTGAGTATATGACTTGGTTGTAACGTGTAATTTAAATTAAATAGTGCAGACTTTATTATGTGAATGTAGAACTTAACAGAAGTAACATTACTCTAAGCATGTGTATTGTTTAATTATTAACTATTAGAGATCCTAGGTTTAGAGATCTAAATTACTTTGTTTGGTTTGAGGATTCAGTACCATTTTTGTATTGTTACTTTGAGAAAGTGTTATTGAGATTTATTTGTAACTAATTCATGTTTTGTTTGTGTCTCTTAAAGGTTATCAACCTATTCTGTTTCATCCCAAATCTATCAAACCATCTTTAAGAAAATAAAAAATCATAAAGTGAACAGATTTGAGTTGTCCCTTGCGTTCATCGGAGATAAAGCAGTTTTCAAGTTTGGGCAGAGCTGTGGTCAATCAGAAAACACACAAAACTTGACACTTTGTATTTTATTACTTTTGCATTAAATTACAAAAAAAACAAGTTACCGCTGCTCTGAGGGTGTTTCTAATACATCGTCTATGGGAGTGATGGTAAAATGTAAGATCTTTCTCTCTTTTCACTGCCATTATCAATCTCACTCTATTTTTTTCTATTTTTTGAAATCTCTATTGTGGAGTTTTTCTTTTGCTAATTGAGCAAATGGGGACACACAAAATATATATTTAATGTATTCTCTCATTCACCGCTATAAAAGTGGAGATGGTGGTCCAGTGGGTTAAACCACTGAACTGATATGCAGAAGGTTGCTGGTTTGATCCCAGCGGTCACCACCAGTGTGTCCTTGAGCAAGACACTTTACTCCATGTTGCTCCAGGGGGATTGTCCCTGTAATAAGGGCACTGTAAGTCGCTTTGGATAAAAGCGTCTGCCAAATGCATAAATATAAAAGTTAACCCAACTATGACGACTATCGCACACCCCTAATTCAGACTTCATAACCAGTTTCATCTTTAATGATGTTCTAATATAAATTGAATATTGTGGTGCAGATTTATTTTAAAACAATAATTCATAACTATAGAGAGAGCAATATTGAAACATTTTGATTGCATGTCAACTAAAGTATGTTTATTCAATAATCAAGCCTTTTTGTCAGTTTTGAAATGTGCAATCAATACATTACACACAACATCACTGGCCATAGACACAATAAATGAAACCAGTGTTAGTAAACTCACCCATATCCAAACTTGACTGAACTAGGATACACTTTCACACTGTAAGAGTCGTTCACACGTTAAAGGATTAGTTCACTTCAAAATGAAAATGTCCTGATAATTTCCTCACCCCCATCTCATCCAAGAGGTTCATGTCTTTCTTTCTTCAGTCGAAAAGAAAGCAAGTTTATTGAGGAAAACATTCAACCGTTGGTTGCCATTTATGTCCATTATGTATGTTTTCCTCAAAAAACGTATTATCTTTTCAACTGAAGAAAGAACGACATAAACATCTTGGATGAGATGGGGGAGAGTAGAATATCAGGACATCTTCATTTTGAGGTGAACTCATCCTTTCAGCTTCTAACAGCACAGAACAGCTGATGAACATTCAGAGTCTCTCAGTGATTTCAATTCACGGAAGTCTTGTTCTCAAACGCTTGGAGGTGAAGCTTTTTTGCTCACTTTTTGTTTGCTTTTGCTCATCTAGACAACGCTTTTTGTTATGAATCTGTAGACTCGATAATCGGACGAATCTCTTCCCACATGTAGAGCACTTGTGCGGCTTCTCTCCAGTGTGAACTCTCTCATGCCTTTTCAAGGTTCCTGACTGAGCGAAACTCTGTCCACAGTGTGAGCACTTGTACGGCTTCTCTCCAGTGTGAATTCTCTGGTGTTGATTTAATGCTCCTGATGAACTGAAGGTCTTCCCACAATCAAAGCACATGTAAGGTTTCACACCAGTATGAATACGCTCATGTAGTTGTAAAGCGCCCAGTTGTGAAAAACTCTTTCCACAAACAGAACAAAAGTGAGGCTTCACACCAGCATGAACTATAAGGTGTCTGCTTAAGCTTGATGCCACAACAAATGTCTTATCACACTGATCACAGCTGAATGATCTCACTCCAGAGTGACGGCGCAGATGATTGTCGAGAACACTTTTACGAATGAAACTCTTTCCACACTGAGAGCATGTGAACGGTTTCTCTCCAGTGTGCATTTGTAGGTGCCTTTTCAAGTGTCCGTTGTGAGAGAAACTCTTTCCACACTGAGTGCATGTATGAGGTTTCTCTCCAGTGTGCATTTGTAGGTGCCTTTTCAAGTGTCCATTGTGAGAGAAACTCTTTCCACACTGAGAGCATGTATAAGGTTTTTCTCCAGTGTGAATCCTCATGTGTCCCGTAAGTTGTGATTTGTGTGTGAAACTCTTTCCACACTCAGAGCAGGTTAGAGATCCTTTGACTCCAGGTTTTCTGGATCGTTTCAGTGTGGAGTTCTTCTCAGTTTGTGAGCTGATGTTTCTATCTTCATTTGTGAATTGATGAGGTTTTCGAAGCTGATGCCGTTTGTCTTCCTTCCCTTCCATTTGGTCTAGAATCAAAATATTAAAGAAGGACAAATTAGAAACAAAACAAAATCTGGTTCTAGTACTCAGTTTCAGTCAATCTTGTGTAAATCTTGAGTACCTATTGCATCCTTCATATCTCCGAAAAGTCTTTAGTTTTATTCAATTTATAAAAGAAAGATACAGCGAGTCTTTCTGAAAAAAAAAGAGCGGCTGGAGGCGTGTCGTGTGCGCAGAGCTAAACAGCCACGAGCGTGCGCAGCTATTGTGTTGAGAGCGTCTGAAAGCTGTGACATCCTTAAACGTGGACTATCAATCACATTCAACCACACATACAGTGGGGAGAACAAGTATTTGATACACTGCCAATTTTGCAGGTTTTCCCACTTGCAAAGCATGTAGAGGTCTGTAATTTTTACTCTCACAGACTTGTTAGTTTTTCTTTAAGAAGCCCTCCTGTTCTCCACTCATTACCTGTATTAACTGCACCTGTTTGAACTCATTAACTGTATAAAAGACACCTGTCCACACACTCAATCAAATAGACTCCAACCTCTCCACAATGGCCAAGACCAGAGAGCTGTGTAAGGACATCAGGGATAAAATTATAGACCTGCACAAGGCTGGGATGGGCTACAGGACAACAGGCAAGCAGCTTGGTGAGAAGGCAACAACTGTTGGCGCAATTATTAGAAAATGGAAGAAGTTCAAGATGACGGTCAATCTCCCTCGGTCTAGGGCCCCATGCAAGATCTCACCTCGTGGGGCATCAATGAATTTAACGCGTTAACGTTGACAGCCCTAGTCTATAAGTAACTCAACACATTAACTTCCACATGTGCATCTGAGTAGATCCATTTCGCGAATTTTCAGGGTATTGTTTTAGCTATGCCCTGTTTTTGTTATGGGTGATTGGTCAACAAGTGTAAGAATCTATGGTATCACATCGTTCACATTTTGATTGTTTCTTTTAAGGAACTGTGGCGAGGGGGGCGTGGTTTAGCGAAATCTGTGATGGGAGAGAGAGTCAGAGGACGAGCGGCACGTAAGTGAATCAAGTGCAAATGATTAACACCTGTCTCTTGTTTCAGTAGTTGGCGTGGAGAGACAGGTTAAAAGCCACACAGGAAATGAGGACTGGGGAGAGAGAGGCTGGATCAGGGCCGGCCCTGACCAATTTGCTGCCCTAGGCAAGATTTTACTTGGTGCCCCTTGTATCAAGGTTTAGCACTTACATGTTTTCAGTCTAAGTTGCGGAAACACTGCTACTGTTTTATTTTTTTAATGCATTGATGTTTTTTAATTTGTATTGTTTTATATGATGTCCAGTCCATTCTACCCCGTCATTATGGTCATGATATTATTATTATTTAATTTTTTTAAAAGGCTGATGATAGTTAAACTATACAAAAATAGCACCTACGCCACATTACAGCCTAAACACAAATAACAAGTAATTGCATCTTGCATTCATGCACAAACTATTGAGAACTAGCAAAAGTGTTTGTTTTCCAGTAGATGGCAGCAAACTTCCACTAATATGCACATTCATGTTTTCACCATGAATTAAACTGAGAAATTTAGATATTTAATGTGAAATTTACATAAAATGTTGCTATTTTAAATAAACCTGTATATAAATATCATTACTAATTTCGGCAAATACATTTTAAAATGTCCATATGTCCCCTTAAAACTGCACAAATGTAGAGTAAAAACATTAGGCTATTAAAAAAGTGATATTACATGCGTTTAAAAAAACAGATATGATTCTTTTTGACAAAATCCACTGTCTGTGGCCACTGGAGAACCCAGAACAGCTGCTTGCATATAGTTTAAGGTAAAACTGGAATTAATTAGCGTACATTAGTATTTTACTACTATGCAAATAAATAAACTGTTCATTCATTACACCACTTTACCTCTGTCTTTACACTACAAAAAATGCTCTACTTATTAAGTAATTTTTTCTTGTGTCCAGTCCAAACATCAAAAAATTCTTAAATCAAGATGTATTTTATCTGGGGGGGGGGGATCAAAATGAAGTGAGTTTTAGCTTAAAACTAGCACAATTATCTGCCAAATGGGGTGAGAAAAATTATCTTATTTCTGTTTGGGACAGAAACAAGAAACAAGATTTCAATCAGAAACAAGATTATTTTTCTCACCCCATTGGCAGATAATTTAGCTTGTTTTAAGCATAAACTCACTTAAGAAAAAATATAATTTTACTTATCTAGTAAATGCATCTTGGTTTAAGAATTTTTTTATATTTAGACTAGAAACGAGACAAAAATACTAAATAAGAAGAGCATTTTTGCAGTGTTTCCCTTATCTTGCCTGCATCAGAGGGCTTCTGTTTTTTATGACACTACAATTCGGCCATCTGTCATAAATTATCAGGCAACTTTCACCGTGTCTACACCTGGAGCGAGCGGCCAAGCACCCTAAAAAATGAAAGCAATCCTGTCTATATTAGATGCGGCGAGAGGCGACGCGACACAACAAATTCCCAACGCTAAACTGATCACGCGTTATATTTCGGACGCACTTCAAGCTCGGCGGGGGGAGATTGATGAGGCGGACCGGGAAGATGCGGGGGACTTAGTTAAGTTTTTTTGCGCTTTATTTGGTAATATTTCAAATTAATATGAATAAAATAGTATCAGTAATACATTTTGGTGCCCCTATGGATGAGTGGCGCCCCTAGCATTTGCCTATTCCGCCTATGCCACGGGCCGGCCCTGGGCTGGATGCACACACACACACACACACATCGGAAGCTCGAACATGACATGAGGATGTGCAGAGAGGAACTGCCAAAGTGAAACCGTTGATATTTATGAGAAGTGAAGTTTGTTTTGAGTGGTGCAATGTGCACCTTGTTCTGTGACCTGAGTTAAAGTGAATAAACACCTGTTTCAAGCTTCCAACCAGCCGACCCCTTGTCTTCCTCCTTGCCCATTCACGAACTTTGTTACATTGGTGCCAAAACCCGGGAGGAAGAAGACCAGAGCCAACGCCATGCAAACGCCGTCAGCAACACTATTTGCGGACATCATCCAGACGCTCACGGGACTGCATAAAGAACAACAGCAGTCGATGCTGGAGATCCGGGAGGAGCAGGAGCGACGCTTCCAGGTGCTCTTCCTGGCCCAGCAGCAGGACCGTGAGCTGTATCGATCTGGAGGTTCCAGCCGGGGATCCAACATCACCCCCGGCCAAAGCCACCCACATGCAGCTCACAAAGATGGGGCCGCAAGACGATCTGGAAGCCTTCCTGGATCTGTTCGAGCAGTCCGCGTAGGCATGTGGGTGACCGCGACTGGACTGGCCGGTGCGCCTCATCCCGCTGCTGTCCGGTGAGGCGCAGATAGTGGCCCAACAACTTCCAGTCCAGAACCTCCTGGTCTATGACGACCTGCGACGGGCCACTGGGGCGGCGGGGAAGTCTGGGCCGGCCTGTTGGCTTTATAGATCGGTGTGATCTATAAAATCGGTGCAATGATTTTCCTCTGGAACAGTCCCAGGATGAGTCACTCAAAAATGCGTTTGCACTAGGGATGGGCATTTTTGTAAATTTTTCATTTCGATCATCGATAGGTTTCAAAAACGATTAATCGAGTACTCGGGGGGCGGGGCGTGTGCGGGGGGCGGGGCATGGCCGTCATGGAGATAATGAAAATATCTGAAGACTGTAAGGAAAATGAATGTTAAAATTAAAAATGACATCAAAACCTGAACACGTGATTAGAACACTGTTAGATTATGATGCAGCAATGTTATTAATAAAGAAGCATCTATAAAGGAATGGCTGCCCGAGGTGAAGTGACTTTTTGCCAATAAACTGAAGCCCGTTCTATGACACATCCTATGATATTAATCAACTGTAAGTTATCTTTAAGATATAAAGATAACTTAGATACATAATATAGCCGTAACATTACAACTTGTATCAGCACAAAAGGATGCAAATGCCAGTGAACTTTAATGTATGCGCTATAGCGGGAGAGAGAGAGAGAGAGAGAGAGAGAGAGAGAGAGAGAGAGAGAGAGAGAGAGAGAGAGAGAGAGAGAGAGAGAGTTCGCGCCGTGCGCTCCCATGACAGCGCGCTGCAACGGGCAAGGACAGAATTTACTATAGATTTCTATAAAGTTCTCATTATAATGCTATGTTTATGCAGATTTGTGCTTTATTCTCAATTTTATTATTTGTCTCTGTTTTTATTATTAAATGTGATTTAAAAATGAACACAAAGATATTTTTGCTTTTATTTTACTTTATTCAACTGTAACAAAACATTTTCTTCAATATAACTTTAGCAGCAAATTTCAATTCAGTGGTGCATTTGAAACAAAAAATGAACTCCGTTTTTTCAAAGCTAAAGAAAAAAGTTCAACAAAGTTAAACCAAATAACTGCTATAAGGTGTAAAACAGAGACCGAATAGCTCATTTAACTATGGCTGCTATAACTCAAAACTAAAAAACAAAACAAACAAAAAATATATATTATATTTAACACGACTGATGAAACTTAAAACATAGGCTAGATTTTTAGCCTAAACATTTTTGTTCAAAAAGATGAGTCGGTCTACGTGCTCAGATGAGAGGCGGGTGCGGAGTCTGTTCACAATTAGGCCGGCGGTGGAAAAAACGCGCTCCGCTGGAACAGATGTTGCAGGAACAGCCAGGTACCACTGGGCAAGGATGCTCAGCTTTGTAAACCGATTCTCATTTACCTTCCACCACAGTAAAGGATCCTGGTTCACGGGGATGCATGGTTCACTTAAGTAGCTTTCAACTTCAGTGTCACGCGAACAAACATCACTCGCACTGTAATCCTCACCAAAAAGAGTGTCGAGCGCCGTAGCTGCTGCTCCTTCAGGCTGAGGGTCACTTTGCATGGGTGTAACAGGATTTGTGACTGTGTCGTAAAGTTGTTTAAGGTTCTCCTTTACTCTCTCTCGAAACTCTGCCTCAAGAAACTTCAGGTGCTTATGTCTTGGATCCAATGTTGCCGCAATCAGATGTAGTGGCACTTTCTCAGCATCTTCAGCAACAGTGATTATGCGCCGTTTCAGCGATTCTGCCACAGCGGTCTTGAATTCCGACACCTTTGGAGACTCGTCGGTTTGTGTGTTTAGGTGTCTCGTGATGAGGCTGTGTGTGATTGGATAGACCATCGAAACGCAAACGTGCGTCCCACTGCACATTGCTGTTGTGGCGCACTTAAGAGACTGAAGAACAGGTATCAGTTCTTCCACTATCTGCCAGTGCTCGTCTTTCAACTCAAGTGTCTTCGCATCAGCTAATTTGGTGAAATTGCGATCTGACAGAACAGCGCACACAGTCCATCTTTGTTCAAAAAGACGTTCAAACATATCACAAACAGAATTCCACCGCGTACGACAATACTGGATAAGTTTGTGTTCGGGTACTTTCTGCTGCTGTTGTTTCTGGCGAAGTGCGACTGTAGCCACTGTGCTGTGGTGAAAATGTGCCACTAAGCGGCTGCTGGCAGCGATCACGCTTTTAACGGATGCAACACCGAAACCTTCGTTGATGGCTAACTGGAGGGTGTGCGAGAAGCAGGGCACTGATTCCCAAAGTCCTCGATTCGCCAGAACCATATTACTCGCGTTATCATGAACGCACGCAATTACTTTGTCCGAGCTTGACAGCCACTGTTCTGTGGCATCTTTTAGGCACTTGGCAATGTTCACGGCAGTGTGTCGTTCATCGAAACTACACGTCTGTAACACTGCACTTTGCATTTCCCATTCAGCAATGTAATGGCAAGTTAGCGTTAAATATGATTCAGTGGTCAGCGAGGTCCACGAATCGGTAGTGACAGCCACCCTCGCTGTCTTTGACAGTCTGTCTTTTAGTGAAGTAGCAGTCTTTTCATAAAGAGCATCTATTCTTGCCGTGACTGTTTTGCGTGACGGGACATCATATTGGGGCTCAACGTAGTGCATGAAATCTTTAAATCCTGCTCCGTCGACGAAACTAATGGGCAGCAAATCTTTCACTACCATGTCAGCAATTAGCTGTGTCATCATCTCGGTTCTGGCTGCGTTGCATTTTGGTCTTACGGCAAATGATGCGATGCTCGTCTGAGTTGCCGCTCTGTTATCGCCAGACATTTTATGTACACATGTTAGATGGTAGCGCATTGTACTTGTTGTAGATTTGTGTGACAGCTTGGCGCTGCACAGCTTGCATTGAACTGTAGATTCATCTACCTTTTCAAAGTGAAGCCAGACATCGCTGCGTGTCTTCGAGGCCATTCTCTCTCTTCTCACGTCTTTTGACGCGTGCTGTGGCAAGCTAAACGATCAGAGCTCAGGGCACCGCCCAAAGTGCTGCTTTAACCAATCAGGAGAAGGGAATTTGTTTTTTTCGATCATCGTTTACATGATCGATCGTCGCTGTCACGGTCGAGTAATCGAGTACTCGGTCGCTGTTGCACATCCCTAGTTTGCACAGGTCCAATCGATCGACCAACAGGTTCTCCACCCTGAGCAGCCGCTCTCATATCCTTATTTTGCCATATTGAAAGACAGGTTGTATCAAGTGGCCCAAGACACTCAGTCAAAACAGGATACAACCCAGTTGTTAATTACGAAAAGCCATTGGGAAAGGCTTTTCCAGGCGCTCACTCCAATCCTATGGCCGGTCATTAAGGTCAGGCGGCCACACTGAATCATCTAATGGTCCGGTTCTTTTGGCTGACATTCACGAGAACGTGCGCAGGTGGTGCGCGGCTTGTCGTGAATGTCAGCTGGTAAATCCACCGGCCTTTCCAAAAGCGCCATTGCGCCCTCTACTGCTGATGCAGGTCCCCTTTGAGAGAATTGGCATAGACCTCATCGGACCATTAAAGCGATTTGCACGAGGGCATCATTTTGCATTAGTCCTGGTGGACTATGCAACACGATACCCGAAGCAATTGCCATCCGTAGCATTTCCGCAAAGAGTGTTGTGGAGGCATTGTTTCACTTAATCTCCCGAGTGGGGATCCCGAAAGAGATCCTCACTGATCAGGGCACAGCGTTTATGTCACGTACGTTACGCGAACTTTACGAATTATTGGGCATTAAATCGGTCCGCACCAGCGTCTATCATCCACAGATGGATGGGTTGGTGGAACGATTTAAATCGCACGTTGAAAACAATAATCCGAAAGTTCGTACAGGAAGACGCCAAAAATTGGGATAAATGGTTAGAACCCCTATTGTTTGCTGTACGCAAGGTCCCGCAAGCCACCACCGGGTTTTCCCCGTTCGAGCTTCTCTATGGACATCAGCCCCGTGGGGTGTTGGACGTTCTCAGAGAAGCTTGGGAGGACGGACCTTCGCAAGGCAAAAATGAAATTCAGTATGTAATGGACCTGAGAACAAAACTCCACACATTGGGGCGGCTATCCATGGACAATTTGTTACAGGCTCAAGATAAACAAAGCCGGTTATACGATAGGGGAACGAAACTGCGTAAATTTACACCGGAAGATAAAGTACTTGTATTACTCCCAACTTCTAGCTCGAAATTGCTCGCCAAGTGGCAAGGGCCCTTTGTGGTCACACGGCGAATAGGAGATCTCGATTATGAGGTGATTCGATCGGATAGGAGCGGGACACATCAGATATACCACCTTAACCTCCTTAAAAATGGAGCGAGGCGCAGTCAGTGATGCTGGCAAACGGCAGTGAGTGGGGAGGAGGATCTCGGGCCAGAAGTGAACATAAAAGGTACATCTTTCGCTCTGGCATCAGGGGGAGATCATCTCTCGCCGTTGCAGCTCACTGACATAGCCCAGTTGCAGGAAGTTTTTGCGGATGTGTTCTCGCCCGTAACCGGTCGAAGGAACCTCATTCAGCACCATATCAAGACGGAGCCTGGTGTGGTAGTGCGCAGTCGGCCATAGAGATTACCGGAACACAAGAAAAACGTGGTTCAGGAAGAATTAGAGGCAATGCTAGAGATGGGAGTAATAGAAGAATCCTAAAGTGATTGGGCCAGCCCGATAGTTTTTGTTCCTAAAACAGACGGCTCGGTCCGATTCCCAGTGAGTATTCAGGGGGGTACCTATCCGGCTTTGGTGGATTCAGGATGTAACCAGACTGACTGACCTCACTAAAAAGGAAGCGCCAGACCCAGTCCAGTGGTCAGAGCTGTGCCAGCAGGCTTTTACTCAGGTGAAGGCTGCTCTATGTGGTGGGCCACTCTTACAATCACCGGATTTTTCTCTCCCTTTTATGTTGCAGACTGACGCGTCGGACAGGGGTTTGGGCGCGGTCCTGACCCAGGAGAGGGAGGGCGAAGAGCGGCCAGTGCTGTACATCAGTCGTAAGCTCTCTAAGAGAGAGACGATGTACAGCACCATTGAAAAGGAATGTTTGGTAATCCGATGGGCCGTTCTTACCCTCCGTTACTATCTCTTGGGGAAGGAGTTCACCCTCTGTTCGGACCACGCCCCTCTGCAGTGGCTCCACCGCATGAAGGATACCAACGCGCGGATCACCCGTTGGTATCTAGCGTTACAGCCGTTTAAGTTCAAGGTGGTCCACAGGCCGGGGGCGCAGATGGTTGTGGCTGACTTCCTTTCCAGAAATGGGGGGGGAGCCATCCGGCCTGCAAGCCAGCAGTCGGGCGGAGGGGGTATGTGGCGAGGGGGGCGTGGTTTAGCGAAGTCTGTGATGGGAGAGAGAGTCAGAGGACGAGCGGCACGTAAGTGAATCAAGTGCAAATGATTAACACCGGTCTCTTGTTTCAGTAATTGGCGTGGAGAGACACAGGAAGCCACACAGGAAATGAGGACTGGGGAGAGAGAGGCTGGATGCACACACACACACACATCGGAAGCTCGAACATGACATGAGGACGTGCAGAGAGGAACTGCCAAAGTGAAACATTGATATTTATGAGAAGTGAAGTTTGTTTTGAGTGGTGCAATGTGCACCTTGTTCTGTGACCTGAGTTAAAGTGAATAAACACCTGTTTCGAGCTTCCAACCAGCCGACCCCTTGTCTTCTTCCTTGCCCATTCACAAACTTTGTTACAGGAACCTTCGGGTGAAAGTGATTCCTGTTCACCCTCAGATGGTACCAACAGTGACACCTGGACTGGCACCCATGAAGAGCCCAGCTTCATTGAGGCTGAGCTACGGCCCAGTACACCCTTTGCTGAATCTACCATCTGTGGAGCAAAGCATCTACGTTCAATCAAGGCCTCCGGGAAAGCGCAGGAAGGTGCAGGATGAATCCTCCACTGAGGAGTCCACAAACTTGATGCGCATCATCAGCAAAACTCTAGAAAAGCTGGCATCACATGAAAACACCAGTGATGCCATCTCGGCTTACTGCAAAAGTCCAGAAGACAGAATGCGGACCACCACATGTACTGCCACATTTAAAGCACAAGGTTGATACGTGCATTTTCAAATATTCAGTGGGCCACAACCATGCATTGGATGCGTCTGTCAGTCAGTATACAGACCTGTAATGTTGTCAGATTTAAGACACGATGTAGTGTAAACAGATTGTTTAGCATATTGTAAGCTGTATTGTAAATATGTCTTTCACAGTTGTAATTTATTTTATAGTTATCGCACAACTCTATTTTGATTTTAAATATTTTTGTTGTCTATTTACTAGGGATGCAACAATACATTTACCTCGGCTCTTTCTTTCTTTTACTTAAAAGAATTGAAAACCTTACTTAAGCTTAAAACTTTACTTAAAAAAAAAAACCTTGTACACATTCCTAGTGTAGTATAATATAAAATAAATATATATAAAGATTTACACAGGCAGCTCAGAACAGTACGGCAGCATTTAAGTATGAAATTGAATTAATAAATGTAAAAATAAAACACTACATAGACTTCACTATAAAATATACATTGATTCTTATTAAAGCTACTGTATTAGTTTTTCAGTCAAGAGCAGTGAGTGATTTTCTCTTTGTCTTTTGTTGTTGTATTAAAATTAAAGGGATAGTTCACTCAAAAATGAAAATTCTGTCATCGAGAAATGAATACAGGTTTGGAACAATATTAGAGTGAGTAAATAATGAAATAATGTTAGAGGTGAACTGTCCCTTTAAGGACGGCGTGTTCACTATAGGCTGCGCTGCTGTCAATTTAAGACCTGCGTGCATCTAATATACAGACACACACCGATTTTACTTTCACTTTAGACATAACCGACTGTGTTTATGTTAACCTTTTGTGTATTTGACAGTATTAGTGAAGTAAGACTACTTAGTCCAGTAATCACGTGTTTGACAGGCGTTTAGTGCGTGCGATCGGAAAAGCCCATGTTAAAACCGTGCATAAGCACGCGAATGAAATGTTTAACCGGCAAGGCTTTAAAACCCATGCAAATAATGACCTTTGCTGATTGTGAATATCTATAGTGTTCCGTGAGTATAACTCCACCACTAATGTGTGATGTGAATGTATGGCGCATTGTTCAGTATTGGGATGGAGGCAAATGATAGAATTTGTAGAAAAATAATGAATTAAATGCAAAACATAACAAAACGCAATTCACAAGCGCGTATTGAACCGTGAATGCCGACCGAACGGTTTAATATTATATTGAGAATTGTGGCATCCCTACTATTTACTATTTTTGGTAATTTTGTATCACAGCTTTATAGATATTTTTGGCCATTGTACTGAACATTGGAAAATAAAACACTTAGTTGAGAGGCTGTTTTTACTAATAGCATTTAAAGATGGTTGAGATCAGTGTTAATTTAGTTGACGAATAATTTTCGTCATAATTTTCGTCAACAACCTTTTTTCACTGACGAAAACGAGATGATAACTAAATAAAAACTAGTGTTAGATGACAAAAACTATAACGAAAATCAACTGTCATTTTCGTCAACAAATAAAAACGAGACGAAAATGTTAGGGAGGGACGATTAGGGAACAGATCCAGTCAGACTTGATGTCTGCGCACATTTGATTTGGACGTGCTGATCTAACCGCTGGAGAACACGGCGCTGTTGCGCTTCTACAAGCTCACGCAAGCATCCCCAATACAGCGCTCCAGAGCGGGTCACAATCAATGAATAACACACATTTATGCCAGGATATTGTTGAACTAATGCTGATGAATAATGACAATGTTTACTTTACGATGTTTATATAGTAATACGTTTTAGACGGTTGTAGCATATTTTATCTCCTCATTTAAACTTGAATGAGCTCCTAAAACTACAATAGAGGCTCAGACATTTCAAAATAAGAGTCAATGTGTATTTCCAGCTGGTTTATAATTAAAAGTCACGCATTATATATTCGTTTTTGCTTACACAATAAACTTTATTTAGTTTCATTCCCATTTAATTCATAGTCAGGAGGAAAGACCAGTATTTGACACATATTAAATAAAGTATCAGGGTTATAATAGTTAACTAAAACCATTAAAAAAAATCTTTGTTACTTAAAATTAAATAAATGTTAACTGAAATTAAAAAAATAAATAAAAAAAGTTATTTGAATCTTTAGCTTAACATGATATAGGCTACTAACTAAAACAGAAATACAACATTTTTCTGTTTTAGATACAAACTATATAGATGTTTTTAAAAACTAACAAAAAAGTGAATTGAGCTCTCTTTTGTGAATTTTTTATGTTAAAAACAAAATGATGTCAAAATGTCAGTTCAAGTGACAGTCGGTTATGTAATACTTAAATGCTTAATGTATTACAATTTAACTAAACTCATTATATTTTAGGAGACTAACTCTACTATAGATTTAGTCGACTAAAATCTTATGATATTTAGTCGACTAAAACTAGACTAAAACTAAAAACAATTCAGGTGACTAAAATATGACTAAAACTAAATGGCATTTTAGTCAAAAATCAAAATATGCTGTCAAAATTAACACTTAGTTGAGAGGCTGTTTTTACTAATAGCGTTTAAGGATGGCTGAGATGGCTTTTGAAATGCCATGGTCACTAGATTTTATACAGGTGTTCCTATAATGATTTTGTAAATGGTGAACAGCAACCAAATATTGGTAATGTGGAAGTTACTGCCATTGGCCTTGGTCTGACTTCTCACGTTTAGCAGATAAAACAAAGGCAGAGTACAGTAACTTCAAAATAGGGGTCAAAAGTCAAGTTTGAGCTCAAGAGTTTTTCTGTAGATCATTTTCATTACTAAAACATCTGATTGACAGATTTCCAGTGTCCTACCTATAATTAATTTGGCTGGAAAACTCTTTAAAATCATTTTTCTTTCCCACTCTTGCGAGTTAAGGTCTTTTGCCTTTGTAGGGCAGCGTTATAATTTAGCGCTTTAAAACATCAGCTGATATCTTGATAAGGGGTAAGGGGTAGTAAAATCCAATCAGAGTCAGGTGTCAGTCATTTTTTAAGTGTTTTTTTCACATAAATGTCTATAACTCCAAAACTAAATTAGATATTTTCACCCAAATTGACACACACATGTATGGGCTCACTCCGAGGACACATAAAAAAATGGTGGGATTGTGCCTCAAAACATGAAATTCCCAAAGACTACAATGCATTTTTCAGCCTTTTTGCCTAAAATCTTCTTAAAATGTGTTTAATTGCTCATTGCTGCAGTTGATCTGACCCTCTCAGCCATTTTGGCATGTCTTGTCGTGTTCTTTGCGCTTGGCCCCGGTAACGGCTGCTTGCAGCTATATTTGAAATTTTTAGTGTCCAATTTTGAGCAGGAAAAACACCACAAATATTTTTCCCTCATTGATATCATATTGCGTACCACAGACGGGTTTAACGTGTGAAATGCCATATTGGGCACTTTTTCCACTTCAATTGGATTATTCCTCCTGTTGACATTTGAAAATGACGCATGTGTTTTTCCGAGGAGTAAAGTCATTGGTTCATTTCTTGATTGCAGTTTTGACAGTTTCCACCTGGACATTTTAGTCATATTTGCTCGTTCTCTTTAATGTATTTGCCCTGTTTTAATCTGTTTTCCTGGGATGTTTTTTAAAAAAAAATGGTGCTTATCAACCTTGATTGGTATGACACAAATTCTATAACATTATTTTGTTTGTTAAAGCAGCACTAGGTAGGTTTTGCTCTCGGGGTCCCCCTACAGTTGGGAAACAGTATTGTCCTCTACTATTGCCGTAAACTCTGTCATCCAGCATCGGGGGATGCATCACACGTGCATTTGTTGACATGACGCATGCGCGAGAATATGACGTAGCCCCGGCCTTCGGGAATCCATGAAATGCACACTTTAGTCCCATTTTGAGCTCTACGCCGAGACCTAAAGCACGATCAATGTAGAATTCAACAGCTCAGATACGGCGCGTCTTCCTCTGCTTGTAAACACATCTCCTCCTCGCTTCTGGGTCACGTGTCCGAACGCCGGATCTGCGTCATATTCTCGCGCATGCGTCATGAGTTCACGGCAGAGGCCAAAGTTCGTGTTGAATAAAGTCGTTATTTGGATTTTTTTTTGCGCACAAAAACTATTGTCGTCGCTTTGTAAAATTATTGTAGAGCCACTGTAGTGAGATGGACTTTGTAATGACGTTTTTAGTGCCTTTTATGGGTCTTGTGAGTGTAAATGTACTGAATCCCAATGGAGGCCTTTCTCAGCATCAGCTTTCAACAAAAATATCCTCATTTGTGTTCCGAAGATGAACGAAGGTCTTACGGGTGTCGAACGACATGAGGGTGAGTAATTAATGACATCATTTTCATTTTTGGGTGAACTAACCCTTTAAGGAAGTGGGGGTGATGGTGGAAGTGACGTATATGCCGTAAAGCAGCCGAATTTTGTAGTTCTTTTTTTTCTCGAGTTACTACCCGAAACCCGAAGTTTAAAAGTACGATTAAAAACGATACAGACCCCGTCAGGCTATGGCAGACGTGCCATTCAACCTATTGTAAGTCGATCATCACAAGAGTCTTGAAAATATATTATGAAGGTTGAAAAGTTACCTAGTGCTGCTTTAAGGTTTTGGGATGGAAATCGTTGACCCAATCTGGCAAAACTGACCCCAGTTGATCCACAGACACACACACACACACACACACACACACACACACACACACACAGCTAAAGTTATATTACACACTGCATTACAGCTCATACTCGGCATAACAGCATAATAACAAACAATATTAATAAACAAGCAGAACAAGTGTTCTGATCATTCCCAATAGTAACTAAACTGCTTATTGGCTTATGTGTCATATTGATATTGCCACAGTAATAAAGATCTGTAATAACGGCCTTATGGTCCAAACCAGCAGAAGCTTCAGTGTTTGCCTTTCTCTGACTGAGCCCAATCTGGGACCAGCAGGAAAACACACACACACACACACACACACACACACACACACACACACACACACACACACACACACACACACACACACACACACACACACACACACACACACACACACACACACACACACACACACACACACACACACACACACACACACATCCCAGTCTCGATCGCGGCAGGAAACGACCGCGTGAGCGTCAAATCTCAAGTAATGTAACGTTATTTACGGCAAACGAGTTCGTCCCGCAGAAAGCGAGCCTTAACGCCACCAGCTCGCGCGACAGGAGAATAATCCCGAGGGAAAGGGAAGCAGAAAACAAACTCACGCGAGCTGTGGGTCTGAATGTGCGGCTGGGATGCACAGCGACTCGGGGACCGGCGGGAGCTGGAGTTTCCTCCGTTAGTGGGATTGAGTCCACTCACTGTTTCCGCGCGCGCTCTGGACTCGCCGAGGTAAAGAGGCTTCTGATTGGTCAGCGTCAGACGACGTGCGGACAACGGCGCCAACTATGGCAAGCCGGATTAGCATTTAAACCTTTGTACTGACTATCTATAAATATATTTAAAGACAGTAACAATTGTATTTTGACGAGTGATAATTATAATTCGACTAGTCAGAATGACAATTAGAGATATCTGCAATTATAACTGCACTAGTAAGAAATCTGATTTGAGATATCCGTAATATATATATATATATATATATATATATATATATATAGCTATATTTTGACTAGTCAAAACTCCATCTAAGATATCTGTAATGATCTCATATATCTTTAAAAGACGCTTCATTTATCCGTAATTAGAGATATCTCTAATTCAGTTTCAACTAGTCACAATTATATTTTACGAAATCTGAATTGTACTTGCTCCTAGTCGAATCCGCTGTTGCGTGACGTGACACTACATTTCCTCAGCAACACCCAGAGTTCCTCCCTAGCTCACCGCTAACAACTTTAGTCTGCTTTTGCCCCATAATAATTTACGTTTATGTTTTTCATTTTGTCGTAATGTTGATAAATTGTAATATCAAAGTGATATATCAGGCAGAAGTTATCAGGTGTAGGCTATTTTTTATTTTATTTTAAATGTTTATCCACATTTTTACATATTGCTGTTTACATATGGTCGGATTTGCTCCATATAGTCATTAAATGTCAGTGGAAATGTCTTCAGAGTTCGTGTAGGGACGTAAACGAGTATTTTATGTAGCGTTTAGACCAATGCTTTTGATGAAATAGTATGGGATGATTTTAGACTCAAAATGATTAATACATCGGCACACAATTATCCATGAACTTGATAAATATTGCAGAAATGTTTTACTATCCACAAACAAATGCCTTTTAACTGGTGTGTGCAAAATACAGAATTACATGAATGTGCAGCAATTTGTACAAATAGACATAGTTGTGAATACAAAACTTTGATTTTGTATTAATGTAGGTCAGAATCTGTGTATGCAACTAGTAAGATGTGCATTTGTGGATCCGGTGATGCGCATGCATTCATTGACTCATTTGTGAGTCGATCCTATTCGATTCATTTGGATTTTGAGACTTTCATTTTGCCGGTTTGGCCTTGCACGATACACACACACCGCTGTCTAAGAAAACCTTCTGCCACTAGATGGCAGTATCTGCCAAAACAGACAACAGCTCCATGAGCGTTATTCTGCCTATAAGACGCTTCATGTGTCCTCGTTATAAAGACGAGGAAAACGCTTAACAGTAGGCTAACGTTAAAAAGGTATTAAAGGCTACTTTGTATAGGCCATGGGCGTCGGAACCATTGTATGTGGGTGGGACAAGACCCACCCACTTTTTACGATCAATGATATTGGACTCACTCACTTTTATCGTCTCTAACATTCAGCACATGTCTGTTTACCTAACCCTAATCGATAAACACTTATTATTAAACACATGTCGCTTTATTTCCACTTTTCTAATATTTTCGTCATTTTTTTTTTAAATAAATGCCTTTCCGATCTGATGTGTGATGGGAAAAGGGAGAAGATTGAGCTCGGCGAAAGGCGGATTTGAACCGCGGGTCGACTTGTGCCAAAACCAGATGCCGTGCCTCTTACCCCTACACTACTGCCGCACTCAATGATATAGCGATTCCCGTAATTTTGTCTTTCCGAACTATACGCTTAGCAAGCAAAGTGGTATATTTGTACTTATTGGCATCTACTCCAGTAAAAAAATTCTGAGGACCCACCCACATTTTTTTTTTGCTTCCGACGGCCATGGTATAGGCAAGCAGATTAAATCAGGTTATGAACACAACATTAGTCATCACAATATTGTTTTCCCCACAGAAAACCATTATAAAATGCTTAATATGCAATATAGCACATGTTCAATAAAGTGTATAGGCTACTTTTAATATCACCGTTTTACTGCAGGAAGCCACATTAAAGTCCCTGTAAAGTCAAAATTAAGTATGTGTTCTGAGTTTGTCAAACCACAGAAGAATGTGTTATTAACCACCCAGCCAAATTTGAATGATAAAAAAAAAGTCGCCAAGTAAATAAAATAAGCTATCAAAATCTTGAAAAAATGAGCGGTATTCTCTGCTCTCAAACGCTGGGGGCGTGTCCGCTAACTGCGCTGAAACCACGCCCACTCGCAGGAAAGCTGCCGCCGCCTCAGTCAACTGTCACCGCTACTGCCGGAATGGATGCTCCTAGCAGCTTAATTGGATTTGCAAAACCATACATGTTTGAGCCTCCAGAGCCAGAAACAAGTTCAGAGGACATTGACCAGCTATTCGATAATCAACATCGCCCCCCTCGGTCTGCAACAGAATGGTAAGTTTTTTTTCCTCTCAATTTTATGCAATTTAGCTAACAATATGTAAGTAGCATAAACTTCGCCAAATAAGTTGGGCTACCAATAAAAAACAGACTAAAACGTATTTTGCCACTTTATAGTCACAGATTAAACTATATGCTCTAAAGCTGAGAAACAGAATATGCCTGTTAATATATGAATATTGATCAGATAACCTTTCTGTACGATTGTTAATAATATAGAATTTACCACTCAAATGTATGTCAATATATTTAGTCATACTGTGAATTAAACTGTAGGTGCACCTGTGGAGAATGCAGGACGATGCCCACAGAGGATGAGAATGTCTGCTGCAAAGACATTAATGCTGTATGTAAAGATTAAAATAAAAATGATCTCCCACAATGACCATTAAAAGTATGAACAACTAGTAGAGTATTAGATCTCTAGCACTAAAACACCTTATGACATACTCCAACAGGTTCAGAATAGATGTGGAGAGCTTCCTGAAGAGCCACAGTGCATGACTCTCCATCCAGGCCTTGAGCCTGTCTGCCTGAACCCATACTCCCATACTGCCTAGACCATGGGCCACTGGAGATGAAGGAAAGAGCTGTGTAAGTTAGACAATACAATTATTTGTATTAATTTTGAATGTTGAGAAATTATGTTCGTGCTGATCATATGGCATGCCCGTCTTTTAGGACACAAGAACCAAGTCACTATTTATGAGTGGAGATGGTGGTCCAGTGGGTTAAACCACTGAACTGATACGCAGAAGGTTGCTGGTTCGATCCCAGCAGTCACCACCAGTGTGTCCTTGAGCAAGGCACTTTACTCCACATTGCTCCAGGGGGATTGTCCCTGTAATACGGGTACTGTAAGTCGCTTTGGATAAAAGGGTCTGCCAAATGCATAAATGTAAATGTAAATGTTATGCAAAAAAAAATGTTTATTAATGTATACATGAATGATTTGAGGCAGACTGCAGGTTGATGAATCAAACAGTCATCTTCTGGGTTCCCGTTCTTTTAGACCTGACCAAAAAGGAGAGAAAAAATAAGACCAAGGCTGTTTTTGTCCATGCATCAATCAAACAAAGGAATTACACTTTTCACAGGGGTTGTTCTACCCTCACGGTTCGTCCTGGCCACACCTAAGCAAACAGATAAACTCCTCAACAAGTAACAAGAGTATTCTTTATAGAAACATTTCCTTCAAAATGTCGACGGACTATAAATGAAAGAAAATAACACCATATTTTTCATGGTACATATTACATTTATAGCACTACCAGCTGGTCAGTTACATTTTTTTTGTTGGTGCAATTATCAGACAGAAGACAACCATTATCATGTGCCATGACATTTTGTTTTTATTTTGTCATTACAGTCGTGCTCGCTACCTGGCCTACAGATGTTTTGTTTCTTGGTGCTGGGGATACTTGGGAAAGCACAACAGGGTTGTCATACCTTCTTGTGTTGTGCTCCGTATTCACCAGGAGTACCCGGATGAAGATGGGGAGTACACAGGCTTTAAGCCTCCCATTTAAAATGTAAAAATTCTTTATATATTGTACTTGTTTGGTAATATGCCATGTACACAATTAATACTTTAAATAAATTTTAGACAGCTGTAAACCAGTTTGAGTAATGATTGTATGCGTCACAACTTACTGTCAAATCTGGACCATCATGTCCATATATATTGTGCAACAAGTCAATATTGTATTTGTAACAACCCTAATGTACTGTATATATTACCCAGTTAGATGGGTGTTGGGTCACTGTGTGTTAGAGCTGGTCCCTCACAACCTGGACAGCTGAACCTGGACACATGGCTAGCAATTGCGTCGGATTTCTCAGGTCGCTCATACTGTGAGCACAGGAATCCAGGAACAGGCACTGCTTTCATATCAGCCACAAAGGGTGCAGGGTCCTGGATGACCTCGTTAAAGAGGATATCCGTAAGCTCAGTAACATATTCTAAAACACAGGCAAGAGCACATAAGTAACTGCAGTAGAAATTTTGTTTTTACTGCTTGTCATGCTGGCAAATGTACTACACCTTGTCACTCAGGTGGTGCCAAAATCTAAATGCATAAATGCAGTATCATGTATATGTTAGTATGAAGATACCAAAAGACAACTGAGAATTAACTAACCAGTAGAATATTTGGTCTTCACCATGGACACCACATGTTCCCCTCTCTTGGCCTTGGGAAATTTTATTTTGTACTGCAGTTCTCCTGCTGCCGTCCTCGCTTGCGTACGGCCAGAATTTTCATTGAAATGCAATGCAGCCAGGTAAAGTCTGAAATGAGAATTTACATGGGATTACTCCAGCATTATTACGCCATGGTCACACTGCCCCATCACTCTCTACCTGTGTGGCTTTGCACACGCTGCTCATGTAGACAGTGTGGCTTGGTTGTTAGCAAAAGGCTGTTAGTATACAATATTGACAACATGATTATACAAATTTACCTGCAGAGCATCCCCAAGTATGAGAAGACCACATTTTTTGGTGCGAACCGCAGAATCACACTGTGGAACCCCTCCAAGGCAGATGTTTGGTAGAGAGGGCTCAGCTTTTTAACATCACCTAGAACACGCTTGCTCATTAGCACCTTCTCCAGCTTGTGGATGGCCTTTGTTGCTAGAGGAGAACAGAGAATAACCAATACATAAAAGATGAGTGTATAGCAGCAGAGAGTATACTACAGGATTAGCATACTTGCTATTGAATAGCGGCGTACCGGGCTTCAGCCACTTGTTTTTGTCAGTGGAAGGAGGGTGGAGGCACTTGGGGAAGAGTGGATTTTCATGGACATGCACATTCTGGACATGGTTCAGAAGAGATGTCCATTTTGCCACCGTTTCCTCTCCATTGGATGAACCGGATGCTGACCAGTAGAGGTGATTCTTGATGCTCTTTTGCCACACTTTGACCATGTTGCAGCCTTTTCCTTGGACATGGCATCCATCTTCTTGGCGAGCGCTGAGAACAGTTTAAAAAGATGTAATACATTTGTTCTACAGTGGGAGTTAATGTTTCACAGGATTAGCTGTGCTACAAATAATCAATAAACTACATTTTCTAAATTATCCTACCTTTACATAAATGCCATACATCGTAAAAGTGGTCAATGTCTGGTTTCTGTTCCCGGACAAACTTTTGAACCTGGGTGTGTCGGTCTGTCACCAGGGAAGTAACTTTGACACCAGATTTTTCGAGAAATTCTAGACTCCGGATAAGCCCTTCCTTTTCCATACGGACACTGCTTCCCACTTCATTGCTCTGTGGATCATAAACAGACATAACATTTCTTTAAATACAGACATCTAAAGTCTGAAATATAATTATGTTCTCCAAATATCACAAGAGTTTCCCTGGCAAATACTACCTACTTGGTTTTTATAATCAATTTACCTGTATGAGCTGGATATCAACAATTTTGTTTGTGCTGAGATCCATCATGACCCATACTTTGCACAATGGCCTGGACTGTCAGCTCTCATATCACCACCAAGAGATACAGTTTCTTTCTGTTTTAGTCCCTCAAGCAGGTCGGTCTGGTGCGATCGCCATTTATGCAGCACAGAAGGCAGAATGTAGTTGTGTACATGATTTCGATGCGTCATCCTGCTGAAGGTTCTCACATGCATTGCATTGAGCACCTGTAAAGTAAAATCATAAATAGCATGTGCTACATCCCACTGTAGCACTGTGTAATGCACTGGCCTTTTTATTTATAAATAATGTAATTATTTTTTACAAACCTTGTTAATCTGGATGAAAGAAGAGCCTGTGTAGTAGACAGCGGCTGATAGGTGCAGATTCCCTGCTGGAGAGCTGCCCAGAAGTGGTTGACTCTTCCACTCTCTGGTGTAAGAACAACTCTGGTGGAGGCACTTCTGGGTCACAGAAAGGAATGTTCCTTTTACAAGTTGTATCACCTTGCAGACTCTTGAGCAGGTGGGGCAGAATTTAAAAAGCTCAAGCAGGCACTCCTCATATATCAAGTATTTCACCATATCCTGTGGTGGCTTGGATGGTGCTCTATTGACAAAGGAAAGGAGAAAAAAAAATACTTGTTACAAAATGTATTATTTCAAATTTCTCAGCTTCATAGTAAAATGACAGTTAACTTACTCTTCACTGGTGGTGTCAACCATTTCAGACATGCTGGGGAGGTAGGTGGAGTCATCAGGATCTGTCATGTTGAAACTGGTGACAGATTCCTGAAAAGAGGGAAACTCCAAGAGAGAGCGCTTTGGCGGTCTATCAGGTGATACTGCTTTCCGTTTAAGTGGAGTTGAAGAGCAGAGTGGAAGAAGCTTGGATGTGGTGTTGCCCACAGCAACACTCTTTGTTTATATATTATATATTTATATATATATAAATAAGGATAGTAATAAGAGTTCTTTAAGTATAGTGTTTATATTTGTAAAAGAGGTGGAGCTATGTAAATAGAACAGATTTAAAAAAAAAAAAAACAACAACATTTACGTCCTTATCCCCTTACGGTCTGTGTTCATTGGTGTGAGATAGTGGTTCAACGGATCACAAAACGCAGTTCTGATCAGATTACATTTTCTGAGCCTCAAATAATTTTTTCAGATAAGCAAAAAAAAATTTTATTTAATACTTGAAGCCTACTTTACTCTGATACAACAGCCAAAACTACTAGCCTAGCTAATAGATTTCAAACATTATTAAAAGGCAAGTAATCAGTAAAAAAAAAAAAAAAAAAAAAATACATGAATTACAAGCGTAGATAAACACAATATATATTTTATCGAAGTTACAAATAGGTTTACACTATTCATTACAGGTACAAAAGTATTCAATTCAGTTTGCGCGCTCTCTGAAACGTGTGTGTGTGTGTGCGGCAGCGCGCACAGATAAAAGCGCGCGGAGAATGAACGGAACGGAGAATGATATTCTCGTTTGCCTCTTTTAGCCATGTAATGGTTTAAAATCTATCAAATATGAAAACCAGTGAGACAAAACACGTGCAAATTATAAACTTTCAGTCGAATTAATCCGTGAACAACGATACGTTTAACCATATGAGGATCATTCCATGGATGTGCAAATACATTGTGCATACAGAAAATCGGTCTTCACCTGTCATTGCATACATTCAAAAAGACAAACTAGGCAATTGACCTCTCAACATACCTGTATTCTTTCTGTTGGCTAGTGTTCTTTTAGAAAGTTGTGTGGCCACAGTCCTTTTTCCCACAAAGTGATCTGTCTGACATCCAATTTCTCGGGTGACTTTATGCATGTTTTCACACTGGCACTCTGTCTCTCTTCTGGTTGGAAGGGACTGCTTTGTGAACAGATAATAATTGAAATTACTTGTCTAAGGAAACCAAAAAATGTAGTAGAGTTACTGTGGACTACCTAAGTTACTATAATTATAACATAAGCGCACAAGAAACTTACACTCATAGATGGGCACGTGACATTACTGCCAATGATGCCAGATGTCGGCGGGACAGGAGGATGAAGTTCGAGGCGGGAGATTGTCGGTTCAGCCCCATTCACCAGTAACAGCGGGTAATCAGTGAATCCCAGTTGTCTCCGACGAAAGTTTATAAAACTTTCCTGTGTAAAATGATCACTAGAGAGGCGGGTGTTGGTGGTGATCCTCAGCTCTCCATCCAAGTGGCTCTTCACAAAATTAATCCACCTCTTCTTGAGATGATCGTTTTTTCGGAAATTGAAATAAGGACACCGATCTGTTTTGTAAGTAATCACATCCAGGTAATACGCATTTCTGTGACGAAGGCATAGCTAACTAGCAAACTGTAGGCTGTAGTAACTAATAGTACTGACAGTAACTCGCGATTGAGCGGCAAACTGATGCGAATGTGCTCTACTTATAGTGTTAAGGGAGGAGCCAGGCTCGGTGACTTCAGTGCGTCATCGAGCCACCGTTTAGCCCCGCCTAGAAAATCCGGAACACAGCAACAGTGAAAAACTGTTTAACGGTCTAACTTCTGAATTCAGTACTACACAGTTCACAGTCTTTGCAGTGTGTTTTAGCAATACATGTCTAACATTTATAATGTGTTTAGAATTTTTTTTTAGAATTGCCTTTACAGGGTCTTTAAGTGTTTTCTTTTATAATAGACTTTATAAGTTAACCCAACTATGACGACTATCGCACACCCCTAATTCATACTTCATAACCAGTTTCATCTTTTCATGCTGTTCTAATTTAAACTGAATATTGTGGTGCAGATTTTGTTTAAACAATAATTCATAACTATAGAGTGAGCAATATTGAAGCACTTTGATTGCATGTAAAGTATGTTTATTCAATAATCAAGCCTCTTTGTCAGTTTTGAAATGTGCAATCAATACATTACACACAACATCACTGGCCATAGACACAATAAATGAAACCAGTGTTAGTAAACTCACCCATATCCAAACTTGACTGAACTAGGATACACTTTCACACTGTAAGAGTCGTTCACACGTTAAAGGATTAGTTAACTTCAAAATGAAAATGTCCTGATATTCTACTCACCCCCATCTCATCCAAGATGTTCATGTCTTTTTTCTTCAGTTGAAAAGAAAGCAAGTTTTTTGAGGAAAACATTCCAGCATTTTTCTGCACATAATGGACTTCAATGGCAACCAACAGTTGAAGGTCCAAATCAATGCAGTTTCAAAGGAAGGGCTTCAGAGGCTCTGCACGATCCCAGACGGGGAATAGGGTCTTATCTAGACAATTCATCGGCCATTAAAAAAAAAAATATTACGAATTAATATATTTTTAACCTAAATTGCTCATCTTGCGCTGCTCTGCGGCCGCCAGTGATTGCGCAATCACGGTGAAAACGTCAAACTGGAAGGCGGAAGTCGCCCCAAGCGACCGTGGACCAAACGGACTAATACAAACGATCTTTACCAAAAAACACTCTTCAACTTCAAAATCATCCGTCATCGTTGTTTTACCTTTTATTTGCTAAAGGATGTTTGTATTAGTCTTCACATGTGTGCTTTGTAAACACGGGGGCGGTAATTCTGCCTACGTCTAGTGTGACGTTTTTGGGAGCAATTTAGGTAAAAAAAAAATACAAAAAAATTATATATATATATTTATTTTTTTAAATGGCCGATGGTTTGTCTAGATCAGACCCTATTCCTCATCTGGGATCGTGCAGAGTCTCTGAAGCCTTTCCTTTGAAACTGCATTGATTTGGACCTTCAACCGTTGGTTGCCATTTATGTCCATTATGTATGTTTTCCTCAAAAAACGTATTATCTTTTCAACTGAAGAAAGAACGACATAAACATCTTGGATGAGATGGGGGAGAGTAGAATATCAGGACATCTTCATTTTGAGGTGAACTCATCCTTTCAGCTTCTAACAGCACAGAACAGCTGATGAACATTCAGGGTCTCTCAATGATTTCAATTCACGGAAGTCTTGTTCTCAAACGCTTTGAGGTGAAGCTTTTTTGCTCACTTTTTGTTTGCTTTTGCTCATCTAGACATCGCTTTTTGTTATGAATCTGTAGACTCGATAATCGGATGAATCTCTTCCCACATGTAGAGCACTTGTGTGGTTTCTCTCCAGTGTGAATTTTCTTATGCTCTCTCAAGGTTGATGGCTGAGCGAAACTCTTCCCGCATGTAGAGCACTTGTACGGCTTCTCTCCAGTGTGAACTCTCTCATGCTTTTTCAAGGTTCCTGACTGAGCGAAACTCTGTCCACAGTGTGAGCACTTGTGCGGTTTCTCTCCAGTGTGAACTCTCTTATGCCCTCTCAAGGCTGATAATTGAGCGAAACTCTTCCCACATAAAGAGCACTGGTGCGGCTTCTCTCCAGTGTGAATTCTCTCATGATCTTTCAGGGTTGATAAAATAGCGAAACTCCTCCCACATGAAGAGCATTTGTACGGTTTCTCTCCAGTGTGAACTCTCTCATGTGTTTTCATGTGTTCTAAATGAGAGAAACTCTTCCCACAGTGTGAGCACTTGTACGGTTTCTCTCCAGTGTGAACTCTCTGGTGTCTTTTTAATTTGTCCGATGAAGTGAATCTCTTCCCACATGAAGAGCACGTGTGCGGTCTCTCTCCAGTGTGAACTCTCTCATGATATTTCAATGTTCCTGACCGAGAGAAACTCTTCCCACAGTGTGAGCACTTGTACGGTTTCTCTCCAGTGTGAACTCTCTGGTGTTCATTTAATGCTCCTGATGTACTGAAGGTCTTCCCACAGTCAAAGCACATGTAAGGTTTCACACCAGTATGAATACGCTCATGTAGTTGTAAAGCGTTCAGATGTGAAAAACTCTTTTCACAAACAGAACAAAAGTGAGGCTTCACACCAGCATGAACTACAAGGTGTCTTTTTAAGCTTGATGCTGTAACAAATGTCTTATCACACTGATCACAGCTGAATGATCTCACTCCAGAGTGACGGCGCAGATGATTGTCGAGAACACTTTTACGAATGAAACTCTTTCCACACTGAGAGCATGTGAACGGTTTCTCTCCAGTGTGAATCCTCATGTGTTCATCAAAGTTTGCTTTGAGACTGAAACTCTTTCCACACTGAGAGCATGTATGAGGTTTCTCTCCAGTGTGCATTTGTAGGTGCCTTTTCAAGTGTCCTTTGTGATTGAAACTCGTTCCACACTGAGAGCATGTATAAGGTTTTTCTCCAGTGTGAATCCTCATGTGTCTCGGAAGTTGTGATTTGTGTGTGAAACTCTTTCCACACTCAGAGCAGGTTAGAGATCCTTTAACTCCAGGTTTTCTGGATCGTTTCAGTGTGGAGTTCTTCTCAGTTTGTGAACTGATGTTTCTATCTTCATTTGTGAATTGTTGAGGTTTTCGAAGCCAATGCCGTTTGTCCTCCTTCCCTTCCATTTGGTCTAGAATCAAAATAATAAAGAAGGACAAATTAGAAGCAAAACGAAATCTGGTTCTAGTACAAATCTAGTTTACAACCAAGTCTACTAGTATCTAGTATTTCAAGTATACTATATCTGTTTATTGTTCTGTCAGTTCTGTCAGGGGGGGCACTCAGTTTCAGTCAATCTTGTGTAAATCTTGAGTACCTATTGCATCCTTCATATCTACGAAAAGTCTTGAGATTTATTCAATTTATAAAAGAAAGATACAGCGGGTCTTTCTGAAAAAAAAAAAAACGAGCGGCTGGACGCGTGTCGTGTGTGCGGAGCTAAACAGCCACGAGTGTGCGCAGCTATTGCGTTGAGAGCGTCTGAAAGCTGTGACATCCTTAAACGTGGAAAAGAAAACTTTATCCTAAATAAACCACGACACATTCAACCACACATACAGTGGGGAGAACAAGTATTTGATCGAATACACTGCCAATTTTGCAGGTTTTCCCACTTGCAAGGCATGTAGAGGTCTGTAATTTTTACTCTCACAGACTTGTTAGTTTTTCTTTAAGAAGCCCTCCTGTTCTCCACTCATTACCTGTATTAACTGCACCTGTTTGAACTCATTAACTGTATAAAAGACACCTGTCCACACACTCAATCAAATAGACTCCAACCTCTCCACAATGGCCAAGACCAGAGAGCTGTGTAAGGACATCAGGGATAAAATTATAGGCCTGCACAAGGCTGGGATGGGCTACAGGACAATAGGCAAGCAGCTTACATTTTACATTTACATTTATGTATTTGGCAGACGCTTTTATCCAAAGCGACTTACAGTGCCCTTAAACAGGGACAATCCCCCTGGAGCAACATGGAGTAAAGTGCCTTGCTCAAGGACACACTGGTGGAGACCGCTGGGATCGAACCAGCAACCTTCTGTGTATCAGCTCCATGGGTTAACCCACTGAACCACCATCTCACAGCTTGGTGAGAAGGCAACAACTGTTGGCGCAATTATTAGAAAATGGATGAAGTTCAAGATGACGGTCAATCTCCCTCGGTCTAAGGCCCCATGCAAGATCTCACCTCGTGGGGCATCAATGATCATTAGGAAGGTGAGGGATCAGCCCAGAACTACATGGCAGGACCTGGTCAATGACCTGAAGAGAGCTGGGACCACAGTCTCAAAGAAAACCATTAGTAACACACTACCCCGTCATGGATTAAAATCCTGCAGCGCACGCAAGGTCCCCTTGCTCAAGCCAGCGCATGTCCAGGCCTGTCTGAAGTTTGCCAATGACCATCTGGATGATCCAGAGGAGGAATGGGAGAAGGTCATGTGGTCTGAGGAGACAAAAATAGAGCTTTTTGGTCTAAACTCCACTCGCCGTGTTTGGAGGAAGAAGGACGAGTACAACCCCAAGAACATCATCCCAACTGTGAAGCCTGGAGGTGGAATCATCATTCTTTGGGGATGCTTTTCTGCAAAGGGGACAGAACGACAGCACCGTATTGAGGGAAGGATGGATGGGGCCATGTATCGCAAGATCTTGGCCAACAACCTCCTTCCCTCAGTAAGAGCTTTGAAGATGGGTTGTGACTGGGTCTTCCAGCAAGACAACGACCCAAAACACAGCCAGGGCAACTAAGGAGTGGCTCTGTAAGAAGCATCTCAAGGTCCTTAAGTGGCCTAGCCAGTCTCCCGACCTGAACCCAATAGAAAATCTTTGGAGGGAGCTTAAAGTCTGTATTGCCCAGAGATAGCCCCGAAACCTGAAGGATCTGGAGAAGGTCTGTATGGAGGAGTGGGCCAAAATCCCTGCTGCAGTGTGTGCAAACCTGGTCAAGAACGACAGGAAACGTATGATCTCTGTAATTGCAACATACAATGGGATTTTCTGGATTTTTGTCTCTCTTTTCGTCTCTCACAGTTGAAGTGTACCTATGATAAAAATTACAGACTTCTACATGCTTTGTATGTGGGCAAACCTGCAAAATCGGCAGTGTATCAAATACTTGTTCTCCCCACTGTATATGTTCCAGAATCTGATCCGGAGGCTGAAATTGAACAGGAGCAGCAGCAGCAACTACTACAGCAGGACTTCTCTATGTGGTGTGTCCTGTAACTGTATATATTTGCTTAGCAGCTTGTCATGCACAACTTTTACAACATTTGTGTGTGTTTACTCATGGTTCAAGAGGTCATAAACCAGGTTTATAAGGACTTAACGTTAGCAGTAGCAAGCGGAACAGTTTTTTACGTCATGTTGTTTACTTGAGGTGCACTTACACGCTGATAGCTAACAAATCAAAGACATTTGAAGCAGTTTTAATCACCACCTGCTTCTAACGCACGACCGTGAACCTTAATCACTGGGACGGCTCCATCTTTCAGCATTAGACGAGCTACAAATCCGAAGTTGAACCGGGCCTTGTTTATAAAACGAGTGTTGCCGAAATGCAGGGAACAAACAAAAACACTTGCACAACTCTGTTGCTGCCCTTGTTGACGTCACGTAGACCCATACTCAAAAAAACCTTTCCGAAACTTGTGACAAACCGGAAGGAGTATTTTTGGCACAGAAATACTCAAAACGTCCAACTTTTTTTTACTTTGTCCGTGTTTAGCATGGGAATCTAAGTCTTTAACGGTGTAAAAAAACTCTGTATGCATGAAACAGCATTTCACCCCCCCCCCCTTTAATGTTCCTCATCCGTCATTAAAGAGAATCAAGGAAAACACCAACCTGTTTACCACAAACTTAACAATAGTCTGTCAGTAGATTCTCCTGGAGTAATTCCTCCTGCTTGCCGCTGCTTCTCCTGTGGGAAGATGGGAATATTTCCCAGCATTTAAAGCGTTTTCAAATATCACCTTTCATGCAGTGTGTAATATAGCTCTGTTAATGTAAACGGTCTGCAAAGTCGAAAGTGCATAACAAATAAAGTTATTGCCTCCCAATAGAAAGAATCGACTATGAACCGTCTGAACGAGTCGTCAGAAACTCCAGTCTCACTTCCATGACATGAATATGTAACGCGGTAACACATTTGCATAATGCCCGTCTATGGTCTTCATTGGCTGTCCGTGAACAACGTCTACTTTGACCCGCTCTCAAACACTGTAGCTGGTTCATGTTGTGTACATGTCGACAAATTCTCTTTGTAAAGAGTTCCAAAGGATGAGGATTTGAAGAGTTAGTGGTTAAAATTACCACAGCAATACAACAGCAGTAAAACCTTTTGACGATTGCTTCTCAAATCTCTGAGGTCTAAATGGGATTTACAAAACACATATCCATTAAAGATACACACTTTATTAGACCAACATTCTCCTGAGCAATATATGATTTTTTAATTGTTACTGCTGATGGGGAGGAATTACATTTGCAACACCTTATAATGTAGCTCAAGCTGAGTAGTGTGCCACTGAGAAATGTCCTGCTCAAGTCATCCTTGCAATGAAGGTTCAGGTTGAATAACTCGTTTTTCCAATGTTTCATCATCGGACTCGCGCTCGGATTGATATGTTAAAAGCGCCATTGCTACGGTCTTTACAGTGTGTACAATCGCTGACCTTTAGGAAACCTCCGGAGCTGAAGTTCAGTTATGGTAATGGCCGATCTTTTCCGACACACGCTGTAAGCATTAGACCAATAATAACAGATTGAGGGATCTGACCAATCAGAGCAGAGTAGCTTGTGGAAAGGAGGGATTTAGAGAGACTGAATCATCGAACGAGTCATTTGAGAATCATTGAAAAATCTGGTAATGTGCAATGTACACTATATTGCCAAAATTATTGGGCCGCCCCTCCAAATCACTGAATTCAGGTGTTCAATCACTTCATGGCCACAGTTGTATAAATCAAGCATTAGGCATGCAGGCACTTCTACACACATTTGTGAAAGAATGGGTCGCTCTCAGGAAACAAATGTCCATTGAAACAAACGTCTCAAAATAACGTGGGCGTGGCTTTGCGAGGTGCGACATGAAAACATGTTAAAACTCCCTTAAAAACCGTGAAATACATGAGAACAAAGACAGAAGAAACAATCCAAATACTGACACGAACATTAATAAATGGTTTTCAATTTAATTGGGTGTGTAAAAATGGGTTTGGCCAGGGGGACAAAATTTGGCCTGGTTTGAGGTCAGTTTGGAGGTTTTCAAACCTCTAGGCTATATTTTATAGTCTAATTGGTTAATAAAAAAACTCAAGTGCGCATGTACTTGTGTGATTCATTGCAAACCCAGTACATGCGTTACAAGAAACATGGACCCTCAGGAAGTTCTGGAGCTCAGAAGACTGGCAGGCAGTTTCTAGAGCCTCACACAAAAAGGAAGGAGAGCACCTCAAATCTTAACTATCAGGGTAAATAAACAATGTTTTATATTTTTTAAATTTAAGAATAAAAATAAACATTTTTCTTTTGGTAAAGTGGCCACTGACTGTTCAGATGGGTTTATTTTAGGGCTGTCAATAGATTGTTTCAGTATTGGGATGGAGGCAAAGGATAGAATTTGTAGAAAAATAATTAATTAAATGCAAAACATAAAAAAAAACGCAATTCACAAGCGCGTATTCAACCGTGAATTCCGACCGAACGGTTCAATATTATATTGAGAATTGTGGCATCCCTACTATTTACTATTTTTGGTAATTTTGTATCACAGCTTTATAGATATTTTTGGCCATTGCACTGAACATTGGAAAATAAAACACTTAGTTGAGAGGCTGTTTTTACTAATAGCGTTTAAGGATGGCTGAGATGGCTTTTGAAATGCCATGGTCACTAGATTTTATACAGGTGTTCCTATAATGATTTTGTAAATGGTGAACAGCAACCAAATATTGGTAATGTGGAAGTTACTGCCATTGGCCTTGGTCTGACTTCTCACGTTTAGCAGATAAAACAAAGGCAGAGTACAGTAACTTCAAAATAGGGGTCAAAAGTCAAGTTTGAGCTCAAGAGTTTTTCTGTAGATCATTTTCATTACTAAAACATCTGATTGACAGATTTCCAGTGTCCTACCTATAATTAATTTGGCTGGAAAATTCTTTAAAGTCATTTTTCTTTCCCACTCTTGCGAGTTAAGGTCTTTTGCCTTTGTAGGGCAGCGTTATAATTTAGCGCTTTAAAACATCAGCTGATATATTGATAAGGGGTAAGGGGTAGTAAAATCCAATCAGAGTCAGGTGTCAGTCATTTTTTACGTGTTTTTTCACATAAATGTCTATAACTCCAAAACTAAATTAGATATTTTCACCCAAATTGACACACATGGGCTCACTCCTGTATGGGCTAAAGAAATGGTGGGATTGTGCCTCAAAACATGAAATTCCCAAAGACTACAATGCATTTTTCAGCCTTTTTGCCTAAAATCTTCTTAAAATGTGTTTAATTGCTCATTGCTGCAGTTGATCTGAACCCTCTCAGCCATTTTTGCATGTCTTGTGTTCTTCTTCTTTGCGCTTGGCCCCGGTAACGGCTGCTTGCAGCTATATTTGAAATTGGTATGCTGCGTTCACACCGTACGCGATTCGCGCGAGTGATTTACATGTTAAGTCAATGCAGAGACGCGAAATGACATTCTGCGGCGTGATTCGTGCGAATGAGGCGGCGAGATCTACGCGATTGAGGCGGCGCGAATGACGCAAATTGAGCGTTTTGAACGAATCGCTCAAGTTGAAAAATCTGAACTTTGGCGGATATTTCGCGCCGCTTTAACCAATCACGAGCTTGCTCTAGTAGTGACGCATTTACAAGCGGAGGCAGAAATCCCAACAACAATGGAGGACAAGATAATCGTGGCCGTATGTGGATACCCGGAGCTGTATGATACATCATCCTATCACTACAGGAACTAGGGATGTTAACCGATGACCGTTTGACCGATGGTTGACCGTATCAACGTTAACCGATCAAAGTTGTCGGTTGTCGGTTAAAAAAAAAAGAAAAGTGATCTCTAAATTAGGCTATTTATAGAGAATGGGAACGTGACGTCACCAACGCAATGCATTCGCGGACTTTAGGACACAGACACTACATTAGAGAATGAGTAATAGTGGAGGTAGACTTTAAAACTTGTATTATACAGTTAAAAACACATTAGAATGGTGAACGCTTGCTGTGTTATGAACTGTCATAGCCTCTCTTACAACCTGCGTGGAAAACATATCTCAAATCATGTGCAATATTTCAGTTTACCAGCTTGGAAATAACAAAAGTAAGTGAAAGTAATGCTGCCTTCACGTGCTATCGGAAATTTGACAATTCCCACTTCTAAAGTCGTGATTATGAAGTGAACTCATCTCGTTCATATTTCGAGGGGTGGAGCGCGTTCACGTGCAATTTTTACCTAGGAAACTCCTATTTACAATAATTCAGAGAGCACGTGAAGGCAGCATAACACTCGGAAATAAACAACTTAGCCAAAATGTGTCTTTATAATTTGTATTTATTATTTATAACCGATATTACAGATGAATATTTTCTGAACCGCTTGAATGTGCTCACACCATAAATAATGCATGAAACGCGTCAGCAAATGCTTCATTGTTCAGCTTCAGATGTAAGTTGCAACTTGTGTGATACAGTGCTTAAATACAGTACTTAGCACATCATCTAAATATATTACATCTACATTTCAGTGGTAACACATAAGGTGTTGATCATCATCTTTCTTTATTATTGTTAGCACTACCTCGAACTAAAGGGGCGTCTCTTCGAAGCTGTCATTATCTTAAATGAGTCGCGGCAATGTTTCAAATGAGCTTCTAACGCTAGACAATAGCCTTTATTTTCAACGCGATCACCTTGTGCCCAAACCATTTCGAAACTAAGGAGCCATTTGTCCTCCGATTACAAACAAGCTCCTCAGCGCCGCGTTTGCGGGACTCATGTTTCGCGCTGTAGGGGGTTTTAAAAAATTGACGTGAGTGGAAGGCAGGCGGCGGCGCCTGGACAGTGTGTGTGTGTGTGTGTGAGAGCGGGAGGCAGAGAGATGCGACAGAGTTGCGAAATTGCAGGCGCGGCTCGCGAGTTGCGGCTGTTATTTCAAATAGCGCAGCATATTTTTTTTTACTAATCGGTTAACCGGTTTCAACCGGCTAATGAGGCTCGGTGGTCGGTCAAGAAAATGTTTAGTTTTCGCCATCCCTAACAGGAACAGGAATAAAAAGGATCTTGCTTATAAGAAAGTGAGCTACCCTCTCAACAAAATCTATGTCAGCCATTTCACAACGAGACTGGAGCAGAAAAATAGAGCCAGAGCCAGCGGCAAATGTGAGAAGGACTAGCTGAGGAAAGGCGGGTCTCGCCGGGTAAACGAGCGCGGAATGTCACTGATCGCCTGGATCTTCCAACTCCAAAAACGCCAGATAAAATGCTCAAATAGGCACACTTTTTATAAATCAACCACAGATTTGAGCTTTAAACAACTATATTATCGCCTGGAAAAGTCTTTAAACTACGTTTTGTCACACATTAATAGTAGTATTTTTTACAAAAAAGACGTCAAGTGACCATAGGCTCATATAGGGCAGAAGCCCCTCCCATGACGTGAATTTGCGTCTGTTGTGTAGTTGTCACGCGCGAAGCGAGTAAACTCAAAATGTTCAAGCGTCCACCTTCGCGCAAATCACGTCCGGTGTGAACGCCACATTAGTGTCCAATTTTGAGCAGGAAAAACACCACAAATATTTTTCCCTCATTGATATCATATTGCGTACCACAGACGGGTTTAACGTGTGAAATGCCAAATTGGGCACTTTTTCCACTTAAATTGGATTATTCCTCCTGTTGACATTTGAAAATGACGCCAATGACTTTTCCGAGGAGTAAAGTCATTGGTTCATTTCTTGATTGCAGTTTTGACAGTTTCCACCTGGACATTTTAGTCATATTTGCTCGTTCTCTTTAACCTCTTAACTGTCACCGTCCTGCTAGCGGTACACCTGGTGCTCTTTTTTTGATCACCTTTTTTTCATATCATATGTTTTAGTAATTATCATAAATTAGGTATCATTCGAAAGCTTACGAACTCAAAATTCATCCTGTGAAAACCGTTTTGAAATTGGACGTTGCGTTACCATGGAAATGGTACTTTAAATTCTTTTAACAGGCTCCTCCCCTAGCAGGCGGCGTCATGTTTCATATTACAACAATTATTTTAACTACTTTATAATCAAAATCTTTTCTAATCTTGACAAAACACATATCGTCGTTTTTGGTACAGCACAGAAACAAAATCTCATGGGAACTTCAATTTTTGTGATATCAACTTCAAATTTGGAACACAACTTGGTTAGACATATGGCTTTGATTTTATAGTAATTTTAGATTAAAATATTTTTGTAAAATATATATTTTATATGAAAAATATTTAGTACAGTATTTTTTATTTACAGTAAATTTAAACTTCCATAACTTTTTCATACTTTCCTATTTTGAATTGCTTTCACATTAGAAATAATCTACAGAGTGTCTGCCTTAAAACGAGACCAAACTTTGGTCTATATTCCAAAGCATTCTTGAATTACAGCCCTTTAAGTTTGGATAGTGTATTCTCAAAAAGAGGGGTGGCAGTTAAAGGGTTAATGTATTTGCCCTGTTTTAATCTGTTTTCCTGGGATTCTTTTTTTTAATTTTTAATCATTATTTTGTTTTAAGGAGATTAAAAATGGTGCTTATCAACCTTTATTGGCATGACACAAATTCTATAACATTATTTTGTTTGTTAAAGGGTTAGTTCACCCAAAAATGAAAATGATGTCATTAATTACTCACCCTCATGTCGTTCGACACCCGTAAGACATTCGTTCATCTTCGGAACACAAATGAAGATATTTTTGTTGAAAGCTGATACTGAGAAAGGCTTCAGACAGGCCTCCATAGGGATTCAGTACATACTCACAAGACCCATAAAAAGCACTAAAAACGTCATTACAAAGTCCATCTCACTACAGTGGCTCTACAATAATGTTATGAAGCGACGATAATAGTTTTTGTGCGCAAAAAAAAAAAAAAATAACGACTTTATTCAACACAAACTTTGGCCTCTGCCGTGAACTCACAAAGCACCATGACGCATGCGCGAGAATATGACGTAGCGCCGGCGTTCGGGAATCCATGAAATGCACACTTTAGTCCCATTTTGAGCTCTACGCCGAGACCTAAAGCACGATCAATGTAGAATTCAACAGCTCAGATACGGCGCGTCTTCCTCTGCTTGTAAACACATCTCCTCCTCGCTTCTGGGTCATGTGTCCGAACGCCGGATCTCAGCATCAGCTTTCAACAAAAATATCTTCATTTGTGTTCCGAAGATGAACAAATGTCTTACGGGTGTCGAACGACATGAGGGTGAGTAATTAATGACATCGTTTTCATTTTTGGGTGAACTAACCCTTTAAGGTTTTGGGATGGAAATCGTCGACCCAATCTGGCAAAACTGACCCCAGTTGATCTACAGACACACACACACACACACACACACACACACACACACACACATTCCAGACACACACACACACACACACACACACACACACACACACACACACACACACACACACACACCCAGTCTCGATCGCGATTTTTTATACTGTTCATCTATGAAATGCACTTTCTGTAAAGCTGCTTTGAAACAATGTGTATTGTGAAAAGCGCTATACAAATAAATTTGAATTGAATTGGCTTTATGCACAGCTACACTACTTCCTGAACTTCAGCCAGCTCCTTTGTTTCCTGTCTGCCATTATTGGACAAACTAATTAATCCAGGTGTGCCTGACCTCTGTAGTCACAACAACAATAATCAGACACACCTGGATTAATCAGTTTGTCCAATAATGGCAGACAGGAAACAAAGGAGCTGGCTGAAGTTCAGGAAGTAGTGCAGCTGTGCATAAAGCCAATTGAATTGAATCGCGGCAGGAAACGACCGCGTGAGCGTCAAATCTCAAGTAATGTAACGATATTTACGGCAAACGAGTTCGTCCCGCAGAAAGCGAGCCTTAACGCCACCAGCTCGCGCGACAGGAGAATAATCCCGAGGGAAAGGGAAGCAGAAAACAAACTCACGCGAGCTGTGGGTCTGAATGTGCGGCTGGGATGCACAGCGACTCGGGGACCGGCGGGAGCTGGAGTTTCCTCCGTTAGTGGGATTGAGTCCACTCACTGTTTCCGCGCGCGCTCTGGACTCGCGGAGGTAAAGAGGCTTCTGATAGGTCAGCGTCAGACGACGTGCGGACAACGGCGCCAACTATGGCAAGCCGGATTAGCATTTAAAGCAGCACTAGGTAACTTTTGCTCTCGGGGTCTCCCTACAGTTGTGAAACAGTATGGTCCTCTACTACTGTCCTAAACTCTGTCATCCTACATTAGGGGATGCATTGCACGTGCATTTGTTGACATGACAACTATGATAGCCCTGAACACTGCAGGAGTTCACATGCAGGTGTTCTGCTTGCGTCGTGTGTGAAATGTCTTCATCCCAGGTACAGTGGCATATGTTTCAGCATGACATATGAATATGAACGCCAAATGATCGCGATGCTCACGTTTACAAGCCAGCGTCATTATAGTAGTCTAGTCTATTGGTTACCGTTTTACAGAATCTATATGATGCTTCAATTCAATGTTTGAGTGGTAGGTAATAACCATATATCGTCAATATAATATCAAGCTGCCATAGATGAATCTTCAAATTTGAAAAATCGATTTGCATTATAGCTTGAGGCAAGACAAATAAACAAATATCACAGCCATGTTAGGTATTGTAACGAGTAGGAAAATAGTGTGGCCCCTTTAAGAGCGTTCGCCCCTGTTGGAGCGCCTGTGTGTGTGTGTGTGTGTGTGTGTGTGTGTGTGTGTGTGTGTGTGCACTGCGCCTCGAGCTCCCATGTGTGCGGATTATTTTCTGTCTTCTGTTGCAAACATTCATTTATTTTTGTTTTGTTGGGTAATGCTGTGGACGGAAGTGGAGTTTGTGCCGGACTCTTGTGGGGGGTTCCGCGGGGAATAAAGTGCGAGCTGTTTGATGTCAATCGCCTCCGTGTTTGCATCGACTCCAGTTGCGTTGAGTGAGCTATCCGTATTTTTCACCCGGACACACGCGTTACAGTATCTTAAAATATGATTTTGTACGTCTTATGTATTTACTTGCGAGAATGTAGCCCCTACCAAACTTGTACACGCCGTTTACACATAGGCTTACATAGGCTAACCCTCGCACGTCCGAATTTAAGGAAGTGACGTATATGCCGTAAAGCAGTCGAATTTTGTAGTTCTTTTTTTTCTCGGGTTACTACCCGAAACCCGAAGTTTAAAAGTACGATTAAAAACGATACAGACCCCGTCAGGCTATGGCAGACGTGTCATTCAACCGATTGTAAGTCGATCATCACAAGAGTCTTGAAAATATATTATGAAGATTGAAAAGTTACCTAGTGCTGCTTTAAACCTTTGTTCTGACTATCTATAAATATATTTAAAGATAGTAACAATTGTATTTTGACGAGTGTAATAATAATTGCACTAATAATAAATCCGATTTGAGATATCTAATATATATTTTACTGTAATGATGTCATGGATATCTTTAAAAGATGCTTAATTTATCCGCAAAGGTAAGTAAGGAATAATTGACGACTGACCGTTCAATTATTAGAATAATAATGCACACCCGAGGTGGTGATGCGGTCACGACGCGAAGCGGAGTTATTATTCTAATAATTGAACGCCCCGGAGTCAATTATTCCGCTTATACTACGGTTACCACACCTCAAGACATCGATCCGAAGATATATTTAAAGGGATTCGTCCGGTTTTTGTACTTAAATCGCTATTGTGAGTAGGACTATTTCTTCCGCGTCTCATCCAACGGCTCTTTTGCTAGTTCCGAAACGTCATTTTAAAGCTGTTAACGAAGGCTTGAGCTGTTGATAGCATTCAACTGCAGTTATTAATAAAGTTATTAGAAAGAGAGAGAGAGAGAGAGAGAGAGAGACAGAGAGAGAGAGAGAGAGAGAGAGACAGAGAGAGAGAGACAGAGAGAGCGAGAGAGATAGAGAGAGACAGAGAGCGCGCGAGAGAGAGAGAGAGACAGAGAGCGCGCGAGAGAGAGAGAGATAGAGCGAGAGAGACAGAGAGAGCGAGAGAGAGATAGAGCGAGAGACAGAGAGAGAGAGAGAGACAGAGAGCGCGAGAGAGAGAGAGATAGAGCGAGAGAGAGAGACAGAGAGAGAGACAGAGAGAGAGAGAGAGACAGAGAGAGAGAGATAGAGAGAGAGAGAGAGAGAGACAGAGAGCGCGAGAGAGAGAGATAGAGCGAGAGAGAGACAGAGAGAGAGAGAGACAGAGAGAGAGAGAGAGAGAGAGAGAGAGACAGAGACAGAGAGAGAGAGAGAGAGAGAGCGAGAGAGTGTAATACTGCTGCCGCCCAGTTGTTGAACGTTTTATATTCACCGTAAATATTAAGATTTACTTTAGGAAAATCGTCTGTCATATTGTTGTTTTTTAGTCCTGTAATTTCCGTTATTCCAGTTAACTATGCGAAGTGATATGGAACTGTAATGCGGTCAAGAGCTGCTGGAACTACGTTCGCTGTGCGTCTCCCAGAAAATAATTGCACACCTCAGAACGTTCATCAGCCAATCAGATTCAAGCATTCAACGGCCCCGTAGTATAATTAGAGATATCTCTAATTCGATTTCAACTAGTCACAATTATATTTTAAGATATCTGAATTGTACTTGCTCCTAGTCGAATCCGCTGTTGCGTGACGTGAAACTACAGCTGTGTCTCATTTAATTTAATTTTGAAGGCTGCATCCTCTGGAGGACACATCCTGTGAAGGGTGCGGTATACGAGTGTCCTTAATCAGAATTAAACGTGACGTCCTCCGTAGGACACACACACAAGCAGGAAGTATCACGTTGCTATGCCAACACGTTCACAGTGGAGTTGCGCTCTCACACCAGTTATATGAATAAAAATTATTTATAACTTGAAAATGACTATGAAATGTTTCTTGCCTTGACAGCAAAGTACTGTTCTAAACGTTTAAACATCACTAAACACTTGTAATCCTGTTTACCACAACTATCTATTTGAGGTAATACAGCTTAAAAACAAAAACAAGCTTGAAACTATTTCAGTTTAAACACCACATCTTCTCTTGCATGTATATCTGCCGGCGGCGCCATTTTTTCAAATAATAGGTTGTTTGCACGTGACGTCACTGCTGTACCGCAAAATGCAGATGGAGGGCAGGAAGTGATTTTCTACAAATGAATCACTAACACAAACTCAAAATGCCTATGTTTTGCATCGTTTATTGTTGCTCAAATCGATCAAACCGAGAAACCACACAGAGCTTTTATCCTTTACGTAACTTCTATCATTTTACTTTAAAAGTTGTCTCCTTTAATGTCGTTTTGCGTCTGCTGATACTGAACTTAACACGGACACAGGCTTACCTTGGTTTTTGACTTGGTTAAATATTCACATTCTTCTTGGTACCGTTTGCAGTTTAGAAAATACATTTTATTTCATTGCATGTCCATTTGATGTTTTCATAGCCTGGATGCCAGACGAACTTAGCCCCGCCCACAAAGATTTTTGCACGGGCAGTTCGGTCTGGACTTGATCCGTAGAGAAGTAATTATACCCGAACAGAAACTGTTCGGACCAATGAAATTGTCAGGGCGGGCTTTAGACGATGATGGACAGATGATCAACAGTAACGTAATCATCCACGTCATCAAAGGCGCTTGGGTTGAATTTGTTCTAATCCTAAACGGAGAACTTGTTCGTATATGCGTTCACCTTTACTATTTCTCTCAGAAATGATGATGGTGTTGGTAAGTACTCAGTGTATCCTTACATTCTTTTTTTACAACACCGGCAAAGATCGTTTACACTCTTCTTCTAGCGTGACTTATTCTAGCGTGCGGGCAGACAGGGTTGCCAAGTTTTTACAGCAAAACTCGCCCAACTGCTACTCAAAACTAGCCAAAAACAAGCCCAATAGCTTTCCGGGTGGGGGGGTTCTCCGGGGTAAATGGCATTTGGGGGGTAACATATGTGTTATTTTGGCACGGCTGCTAAATTTCGCATTCCTGGGTCTGTATATCACATAATTGGGGTCGCTTCAACCCGTGGACTTGGCAACACAGTGCAGTTGAGTTCTGTTGACATTTGACAACTAACGTTATGCGTCGCTCCGTTGCTCTGATTGGTTGTAGGTCTATCCAATTGAGGTCTTTCCTGGTTTGGTTTAAACACACCCCATAATCACAGCCCAACGGAGCAGATCAGACTCAAATTCTGACTGGAATTGAGTATGACGACGTCAGGCTAATGTTTTCACTGAAGTTTTGAAGAATTTGGTTCACAATGTTGATCTGGTTATTTACCGTAAAAAACGTGTCACGCCGCTGCTTCAGCATCATTATATGGCAAATGTGTCCAAATAAAAATGTGTTAAACAAGCTGACAAAGTCGATCTATTTCTTTGTTGGAAAGATGTAAATGAACTGAAACTGACGCAGGAGAGTCGGAGATGGTCACATTCAGCGGACAGACACCGACACAGTGTATATTTCAAAATATATATATTTATTTCAACAAATGACAATCAAAGTCACATCTATGGAAGCTTGTGAATAGTTTTGAAGTGGCTGCGTGTTAAGTGAGAATCATACTCGCAAGTGTAATGTCACTTAATATTAAACCAAACGAAATCCAGAACCTTAAAAAGCAATGTGATTATTTTATTGAGTGATAGGCAGTAGGTCTAATCAGTGACATTATTACTAGATTATTACCTCAACCTGTGTTTTTACACCTAGAAAAGCGGAAAAATGTACTACATTGTCCAGTTTTCCACCTGAAAGATGGTGTGAGTTCATATGGCAATTCTCAAAGCAACATGAATGACCTACAATGGTGATATTTTTCACGATTACGAGTCGACAGATAATCAAAATAACCTAAACTCACTAGCAGAAAGGCAGCGCGATATAAACAATCCAGACCAGAACAGCGTGACGGCAGCTTCACATTCTCTAACTTAGTTATATCAACCGTCTAGATCAGTGATTCCCAACCACGTTCCTGGAGGACCCCCAACAGTGCACATTTTGCATGTCTCCTCAATCAAACACACCTGATTCAGGTTATCAGTTCATTAGTAGCTACTCCAAGACCTGATGTGGGTGTGTCAGACAAAGGACACATCCAAAATGTGCACTGTTGGGGGTCCTCCAGGAACGTGGTTGGGAACCACTGGTCTAGATGGCAGGCAAGTCTTGCAATTCAGTAGAAAAATCGCTCCCACTGCAGTTTGCATACCGCACAAACCGCTCCACTGACGATGCCATTTCATCCACTATACACACTGCTCTCTCCCACCTGGAAAAGAGGAACACGTATGTGAGAATGCTGTTTGTGGACTACAGCTCAGCATTCAACACCATTGTGCCCTCCATACTTGACGGGAAACTCCGGGCTCTAGGCTTAAACAGCCTGTTATGCAGCTGGATCCTGGACTTCCTGTCAAACAGACGCCAGGTGGTCAGAATGGGCAGTAACATCTCCTCATCACTGACTCTCAACACTGGAGCCCCTCAGGGCTGCGTTCTCAGCCCACTCCTGTACTCTTTGTACACACATGACTGTGTGGCAACCCACAGCTCCAACACCATCATCAAGTTTGCTGACGATACGACGGTGGTAGGTCTTATCACCGACAATGATGAAACGGCCTACAGAGAGGAGGTGCACACTCTGACACGGTGGTGTCAGGAGCACAACCTCTCCCTCAACGTCAGCAAGACCAAGGAGCTGGTGGTCGACTTCAGGAGGAATGAGAGAGAACACCGCCCCATCACCATCGATGGAGCACCGGTGGAGAGAGTCAGCAGCTTCAAGTTCCTCGGTGTCCACATCACAGAGGAACTCTCATGGTCCGTCCACTCCGAGGCCGTTGTGAAGAAGGCTCATCAGCGCCTTTTCTTCCTGCGACGGCTGAGGAGGTTTGGAATGAACCGCCACATCCTCACACGCTTCTACACCTGCACCATCGAGAGCCTGCTGACTGGCTGCATCACCACCTGGTACAGCAACAGTACCGCCCGCAGCCGCAAGGCCCTGCAAAGGGTAGTGCGCACGGCCAGCTGCATCATCGGAGGTGAGCTTCCCTCCCTCCAGGACATTTACGCCAGGCGGTGTATGAAGAGAGCTCAGAGGATCATCAGAGACTCTAGCCACCCGAACCATGGGCTGCTCTCACTGCTGCCATCAGGCAGACGGTACCGCAGCATTAGAACACGCACCAGCCGACTCCAGAACAGCTTCTTCCCACAAGCAATCAGACTACTTAACTCTTGATCCATCAGGATCATAACACACACTGGACAGAATATCACTCCGCACAACCCACTGTAGATACACACACATTATATACACATTTATTTATCATACAGCATCTATTGCACTTTGGATTTCAATTTTTCAATCTGTGAATAATATTTTATACTATACATTGTATATTATTATTATTATTATAGCGTAATGTATATTGTTTAGTGTATGTTTAGTGTATATTGTTTAAAGTATATGTATATTGTAAGTATGTGTATATTGTTTAAAGCTGTGAGAACTATACTCACATTGTGCAAATTATTTATTGTTTATTGTAGAGTTTACTGTGCTGTGAGTAATTGTGTGCGCATCAGATGTGTAATCTGATGCTGCTTAAATGTTGTACATGTCATGTCATGACTGCTATGTTGCTCAGAACTGCACCTAAGAATTTCACCTACTGTTGCACTTGTGCATATGTAGAGTGACAAATAAAGTGATTTGATTTGATTTTATTCCTCTTCATAACATAAGGATCACGTCCAACATATGTTGTGATTTTTCTGTTTATAGCTTTCTAAACCAGAACTTTACGGACTTTCCTCCATCTCGTCCATTCTGTTTTCCACTTCCTGCCCTCCATCTGAATATCGCGCGTCATCAGAACCACGTGATTGCAAACAAGCTATATTTAAAAAAAACATGACGGTTGTTAAAGGTCCTGTTCTTCGTGTTTTTTTGAAGCTTTGATTGTGTTTAGTGTGCAATATAACATGTGTTCATGTTTCGCGTGTAAAAAAACAGTATTTTTCACACAATTTGATCATCTGTACACCGCTGTTTTCACTGTGCTACAAACGGGCTGAAGACTTCCTTGTGCTATGAAGTCCCTCCTTCAGAAATACGTAACGAGTTCTGATTGTGCCAGCGGATCCTGTGTTGTGATTTGACCGCAGCTTAGCGCACATGGCACGGTTCCTGTGTTGTGATTCGACAGCAGCTTAGCGTGCTTAACTTGCACGGAAAGGTCACGCCTCTTAACGGGAGATTTATGCGCTCAATGATCTCTACAGCGTCCCTGGGAAAGCCAAACAAAGGTGATTTGACTCCAGGATGAAAATAACAGCGTCTCGACGACATGGCGACAAACACACTCAAACGCAACACTTCCTTTTCTCCACGCGACACTTCCTCTTCTCCACGTGGGACAGCAACAAGACCACGCCCCCTTTTTCGTGTATTCTTGTGGGCGGAGGTTAGTCTGTTCTACTGTTCTACTGACGTCATTAAAGAAGGAAGTACCAGGATGTAGTCCAAGCCGGCCGTTCGCTGTAGGCTTTGAAAGGGAACTTCTGTTAAATAAAATATCTCGCTTGGCATTGAACTTTGAGCTTTATAATTTTACAGGTATTATTTATGCTCTAACAGCAACATTACACACTAACTAAAGTTTGAACAATGGGATCACGAAGAACGGGATCTTTAATGGTGACGCAAAGAATTGTGGGTTATCTGCAGCAGCGAAGGATACACCTCATGCACACTCTGAATTCCTGAAAAGAAGGTCGCATTCGGAGTGTCCTACTTATTTTTCTGAAATGAGATAGCATTGATGACGCATGCAGCCTTCAAATGAGACCTCTGGAGGACGCAACCTTTCGAAACGAGACGCAGCTTACATTTCCTCAGCAACACCCAGAGTTCCTCCCTAGCTCACCGCTAACAACTTTAGTCTGCTTTTGCCCATAATAATTTACGTTTATGTTTTTCATTTTGTCGTAATGTTGATAAATTGTAATATCAAAGTGATTTATCAGGCAGAAGTTATCAGGTATAGGCTATTTTTTATTTTATTTTAAATGTTTATCCACATTTTTACATATTGCTGTTTACATATGGTCGGATTTGCTCCATATAGTCATTAAATGTCAGTGGAAATGTCTTCAGAGTTTGTGTAGGGACGTAAATGAGTATTTTATGTAGCGTTTAGACCAATACTTTTGCTAAAATAGCTATCTTGTTTGGCTCCATTCATCGTCATGTTTGATGGTGGTAATGTATAATTTTCTCTCTTCTCTTTAATTTTGAAAATGTGGCATTACTGTGAACAAGGTATGTGCTGGTGTAGTCTGGCAGTGAAGAATCCCACAGTATGCTATCTGTTCTATAGAGTAACCATACGTGCCGTTTTTCCCGGACGCGTCCTGGCCAGGATTTCTACGTCTAAAATATCCAGGTTTTGTTTTTTTGTAGCTTACTTTAATGTCATAAGCCGATCGGTCTGTGCAGACCTGCTTCAAGACAGAAGCAAGTATGAAAACAGAAAAACTAAATCTGGATATTTTAGGCAATATCGAATTCCTGGTCAGGATGCGTTTGAGAAAACGGTTAATTGACAACGCAAAACAAGCCCGTGATTTCCAAATAATGTAATTACTATTCCAGTGTTAATAACATACACAGCTACTTTTACAGTCATTTTATTACCTGAAAACCAGGTCAGGCTGTTTTTTGGCGTGCTCCTCGAAGACAATATGGTTAGAAAAGGCGAGGCTTAGCAAAGGGGCGGTTTGAATACACAATTAAGATATCTATAAAGTAATTTAGACTAGTCAGAATGTTCATTCAAGACATCTTTACTGAAATTCTTCCTAGTCACAAAGCTGAATGCAGATATCTCCAAAGAAAGATCCTCCTAGTCAAAAAGCAGACGGAGATATCTTTAATTAAATTGACGATATCTTTAAATGAGTTTTGACTGGGACGAATTCCAATTCAAGATATCTCTAATTAAGTTTTGCCTAGTCAAAAATCCAGTTCAAGATATCTACAACTGTAATTTGACTAGTAATAAATTACTTAAAGATATCTACATATGTATTTTTGGATATCTTAAAAAACGACGAATTAAATATATCTCCAATTTGATTATGACTAGACAAAACCCAGTTAGAGATATCTCTAATTATTTCTACTAGTAGATATCTGAAAATATTTTCCAATTTAAGTCAATGGAAGAATACGACTAGTCATAAAAGCATTGTAGATATCTGTAATGTATATTACGACTAGTCAAATTAACATTGTAGATATCTTCAGTGCATTTTATGACTAGTCACAATCACATTGTAGATATCTTAATTGCAATTATGACGAATCAAAATTGCAGAAGCGATATCTGGAACTGGAATTATGATTAGTCAAAACTGATTTATGACTAGTACGGAAAGCAGTATTTAATGCTAAGCCGGCTTGCCATAAACGGCATTTCAGAGGATGCTGGGTTGCATGGCTTCAGCTGCAGCAGTGCTTCAGCTGGGTCTATTGCGTATGCGCCCGCTACAACGCTGGTTGAACGCCCGAGTGCCTCACAGAGCCTGGGCTTCCGGCGGCATTCGAATCAGAGTGACTCAGAGCTGCGTTTCAGCACTGAAGCCCTGGTTAGCGGCCGACTGGTACCAGTGGGGAGTGACAATGGGAGCTGTCTCACACCGCAAAGTTATCTCGATGGACGCTTCCACCTCAGGTTGGGGCGCTCTTTTCGAGGGCAAACCGGTTTTTGGCCTGTGGTCAGACCAGGAGAAATGCCTCAACATAAATTGTTTGGAGATGATAGCGGTTGAGAACGCGCTCAAGCGCTTTCTCCCATTTATACGGGATCACCATGTACTAGTCCGCTCGGACAACATGTCCGTGGTGTCCTATGTGAACCGACAGGGCGGTGTCAGGTCCAGGAACTTGTGCAAACTGACAGAACGCCTTCTCGTGTGGGCTCGTTGCGCTCGCTGAGAGCCGCGCACGTGCCGGGCCACCTGAATGTCGGCCCACACAAACTGTCCAGAGACATCATTCCCCTGGGAGAATGGTCCCTGCACACCTCAGACAGTCCAGTTCCTCTGGCGCCTATTCAGCAGAGCGGAAGTCGACCTCTTTACGTCGCAAGACAACGCTCACTGCCCGATATTTTTCTCAAAGTGAGGTCGCGCTGTCCCAAACCTGGCGCCAGCCTCCCACTTTACGCTTTCCCTCCGATCTCCCTGTTGCCACAGGTCATAACGAGGATCAGGGAAACGGACCACCCAGTGCTCCAGCGCTACTAAGAGCTTGGATCCACAAACATGTGGGGTCCCGCGAGTGCTCTCCTTCCTACAGGAGCTGTTGGATAAGGGCAGGTCCCCTTCCACACTCAAAGTATATGTGACGGCTATTGCAGCGTTCGCTCAGACGACGCTCGGCCGGGCAATAGGAAGGAACAAGCTTATTATCCGTTTCCTCAGAGGAGCCAGACGGATGAATCTCCCGCGGCCCCCCTAGGTTCCTATTTGGGATCTGTCCTTGGTCCTGGAGGCCCTGAAGGCTTTTCCTTTTGAACTGCTTGAATCCGTGGATCCTAAGTATCTTTCGCTCAAAATCGTTTTTCTGATAGCTCTGTCTTCAGTAAAACGCGTGGGGGGGATCTGCACGCGCTATCTGTTAGCCCTGCATGTCTTGAGTTCGTACCGAATGACTCGAAAGTCATTCTCAGACCGAGACACGGTTACATCCCCAAAGCGATTGGAACCCCCTTTAGGGCACAAATCATCTACCTTTCGGCTCTGCCAGCATCCGATAACGGGGACAGTGAGAACCTCCTATGCCCTGTTAGGGCGCTGAGAGTTTACATCACGCGCTCCGCCGCTTTCAGGCGTTCCGAGCAGCTCTTTGTTTCTTTTGGCGGGCACAACAAGTGTCTCGCCACCTCGAAACAGAGCCTGTCCAGGTGGATAGTGGACGCGATTGCAGCAGCTTTCGCCTCCAAACACCTGCAGTGTCCTTTGGGTATCAGAGCCCACTCCACCAGAGGCATGGCCTCTTCGTGGGCCTGGTCCAGCAGAATTTCTATTCACGATATCTGTATGGTGGCGGGGTGGGCCTCCCCATCGACATTCGTGAGGTTTTATAACCTGGAAGTTCCTGCCTTGCAGGCTAAACTGTTATCAGTATAAGTGGTCTGTATGCTCTGCCCAGTCGCTTATGCGCAGACTACGTTCACATACTGGTTATATTTCTGGTATGGCACCAAGGGAAGGAGTATTTGGTGTTCAGACCGGCTGTGCCATTCTGTCCCTTATTTCCAATTGCGCACTGTGTACCGCTGCTGGCCGCCCCTCTTGCACTCTGCCGTGCTGGGGATTATTCTCCCCATAAATAGACTGTGTTCTGCTCTATTTATTTCCCTAACATGTGCTTATGTATTGTGTGGGCCCGCATCGCCGGCCGCACTATTTACATGGATATGAATAGACCGGCTGTGCCGCTCTATCTATTCACGAAGTGAAGTGCTTTGTACATGTGTTGGCCTGTTTCTCCTACCGGCCACCTGTTTTCAGCGTTATGTTTTCCCCGGTCTCCCTGGGTTTCATGTGCTGTATGCTCGGCGCGCACGGCGTTGACAAGGGGTTCCCGTAGCGTAAGCAACTTCCGCAATACGAGAGAACCTCTCGTAAGAGAACGTACTCGGTTACTAAACGTAACCTCGGTTCTCTCTAGAAGAGGGAACGAGTATTGCGTAACCTGCCTTTCAGCCTGTGAGCCCTGCTTATATACACACTGGCCACACCCTACCTGTCGGTTAATAGGGTGTGGAGGGCGCGAAGCGTGAAGTGTGACGTCACATTGGATGTGACGTCACACGGGGCTCACTGGTAGGCTTAAGCAGTTGCCGCTGGGCAGCCAATGAGCACGCTCATACAGCCTGCTATGGTCTGCAAATGCAAAATTAGGATAATTTTTGGCTTCAGATCTCGAAGAAAGAAGACTTTCCCGTAGCGTAAGCAACTTACGCAATACTCGTTCCCTCTTCTAGAGAGAACCGAGGTTACGTGTAGTAACCGAGTACGTTTTTCTTTTGCTAATTGAGCAAATGGGGACACACAAAATATATATTTAATGTATTCTCTCATTCACCGCTATAAAAGTTAACCCAACTATGACGACTATCGCACACCCCTAATTCAGACTTCATAACCAGTTTCATCTTTAATGATGTTCTAATATAAATTGAATATTGTGGTGCAGATTTAGTTTAAAACAATAATTCATAACTATAGAGTGAGCAATATTGAAGCACTCTGATTGCATGTCAACTAAAGTATGTTTATTCAATAATCAAGCCTCTTTGTCAGTTTTGAAATGTGCAATCAATACATTACACACAACATCACTGGCCATAGACACAATAAATGAAACCAGTGTTAGTAAACTCACCCATATCCAAACTTGACTGAACTAGGATACACTTTCACACTGTAAGAGTCGTTCACACGTTAAAGGATTAGTTAACTTCAAAATGAAAATGTCCTGATATTCTACTCACCCCCATCTCATCCAAGATGTTCATGTCTTTTTTCTTCAGTCGAAAAGAAAGCAAGTTTATTGAGGAAAACATTCAACCGTTGGTTGCCATTGAACTTCACACATTATGTGAAGAAAAATCCTGGACTGTTTTCCTCAAAAAACTTGCTTTCTTTTCGACTGAAGAAAGAACGACATGAACATCTTGGATGAGATGGGGGAGTGTAGAATATCAGGACATTTTCATTTTGAGGTGAACTCATCCTTTCAGCTTCTAACAGCACAGAACAGCTGATGAACATTCAGAGTCTCTCAGTGATTTCAATTCACGGAAGTCTTGTTCTCAAACGCTTTGAGGTGAAGCTTTTTTGCTCACTTTTTGTTTGCTTTTGCTCATCTAGACAACGCCTTTTCTTATGAACCTGTAGACTCGATAATTGGCTGAAACTCTTCCCACATGAAGAGCACTTGTGCGGTTTCTCTCCAGTGTGAACTTTCTTATGCTCTCTCAAGGCTGTTGATTGAGCGAAACTCTTCCCGCATGAAGAGCACTTGAAAGGCTTCTCTCCAGTGTGAATTCTCTCATGTGTTTTCAAGGTTCCTGACTGAGCGAAACTCTGTCCACAATGTGAGCACTTGTGCGGTTTCTCTCCAGTATGAACTCTCTTATGCCCTCTCAAGGCTGATAATCGAGCGAAACTCTTCCCACATGAAGAGCACTGGTGTGGCTTCTCTCCAGTGTGAATTCTCTCATGATCTTTCAGGGTTGATAAAACAGCGAAACTCCTCCCACATGAAGAGCACTGGTGCGGCTTCTCTCCAGTGTGAACTCTCTCATGTGTTTTCAGGTTGTCTGACTGAGAGAAACTCTTCCCACAGTGTGAGCACTTGTACGGTTTCTCTCCAGTGTGAACTCTCTGGTGTCGTTTTAATTTACCCAATGAAGTGAATCTCTTCCCACATAAAGAGCACTGGTGCGGTTTCTCTCCAGTGTGAACTCTCTCATGTGTTTTCAGGTGTCCTGCCTGAGAGAAACTCTGATCACAGTGTGAGCACTTGTACGGCTTCTCTCCAGTGTGAATTCTCTGGTGTTCATTTAATGCTCCTGATGTACTGAAGGTCTTCCCACAGTCAAAGCACATGTAAGGTTTCACACCAGTATGAATACGCTCATGTAGTTGTAAAGCGCCCAGTTGTGAAAAACTCTTTCCACAAACAGAACAAAAGTGAGGCTTCACATCAGCATGAATTACAAGGTGTCTTTTTAAGCTTGATGCTGTAACAAATGTCTTATCACACTGATCACAGCTGAATGATCTCACTCCAGAGTGAAACCGCAGATGATTGTCGAGAACACTTTTACGAATGAAACTCTTTCCACACTGAGTGCATGTGAACGGTTTCTCACCAGTGTGAATCCTCATGTGTTCATCTAAGTTTGCTTTGAGACTGAAACTCTTTCCACACTGAGAGCATGTATGAGGTTTCTCTCCAGTGTGCATTTGTAGGTGCCTTTTCAAGTGTCCGTTGTGAGAGAAACTCGTTCCACACTGAGAGCATGTATAAGGTTTTTCTCCAGAGTGAATCCTCATGTGGCTCTTAAGTTGTGATTTATCTGTGAAACTCGTTCCACATTGAGTGCATGCATGAGGTTTTTCTCCAGAGTGAATCCTCATGTGTCTCGTAAGTTGTGATTTGTGTGTGCAACTCTTTCCACACTCAGAGCAGGTGAGAGATCCTTTGACTCCAGGTTTTCTGGATCGTTTCAGTGTGGAGTTCTTCTCAGTTTGTGAACTGATGTTTCTATCTTCATTTGTGAATTGATGAGGTTTTCGAAGCCGATGCCGTTTGTCTTCCTTCCCTTCCATTTGGTCTAGAATCAAAATAATAAAGAAGGACAAATTAGAAACAAAACAAAATCTGGTTCTAGTACAAATCTAGCTTACAACCAATTCTACTAGTATCTAGTATTTCAAGTATACTATATCTGTTTAATGTTCTGTCAGTTTTCATCTTAATTTGGGGCACTCAGTTTCAGTCAATCTCGTGTAAATCTTGAGTACCTATTGCATCCTTCAGATCTCCGAAAAGTCTTTAGTTTTATTACATTTATAAAAGAAAGATACAGCGAGTCTTTCTGAAAAAAAACGAACGGCTGGACGCGTGTCGTGTGCGCGGAGCTAAACAGCCACGAGCGTGCGCAGCTATTGCGTTGAAAGCTGTGACATCCTTAAACGTGGAAAATAAAACTTTATCCTAAATAAACCATGACTATCAATCACATTCAACCACACATACAGTGGGGAGAACAAGTATTTGATACACTGCCAATTTTGCAGGTTTTCCCCTTTACAAAGCATGTAGAGGTCTGTAATTTTTACTCACAGAATTGTTAGTTTTTCTTTAAGAAGCCCTCCTGTTCTCCACTCATTACCTGTATTAACTGCACCTGTTTGAACTCATTACCTGTATAAAAGTACCTGTCCACACACGCAATCAAATAGACTCCAACCTCTCCACAATGGCCAAGACCAGAGAGCTGTGTAAGGACATCAGGGATAAAATTATAGACCTGCACAAGGCTGGGATGGGCTACAGGACAACAGGCAAGCAGCTTGGTGAGAAGGCAACAACTGTTGGCGCAATTATTAGAAAATGGAAGAAGTTCAAGATGACGGTCAATCTCCCTCGGTCTAGGGCCCCATGCAAGATCTCACCTCGTGGGGCATCAATGATCATGAGGAAGGTGAGAGATCAGCCCAGAACTACATGGCAGGACCTGGTCAATGACCTGAAGAGAGCTGGGACCACAGTCTCAAAGAAAACCATTAGTAACACACTACCCCGTCATGGATTAAAATCCTGCAGCGCACGCAAGGTCCCCTTGCTCAAGCCAGCGCATGTCCAGGCCCGTCTGAAGTTTGCCAATGACCATCTGGATGATCCAGAGGAGGAATGGGAGAAGGTCATGTGGTCTGAGGAGACAAAAATAGAGCTTTTTGGTCTAAACTCCACTCGCCGTGTTTGGAGGAAGAAGAAGGACGAGTACAACCCCAAGAACATCATCCCAACTGTGAATCATGGAGGTGGAATCATCATTCTTTGGGGATGCCTTTCTGCAAAGGGGACAGGACGACAACACCGTATTGAGGGAAGGATGGATGGGGCCATGTATCGCAAGAGCCTTCCCTCAGTAAGAGCTTTGAAGATGGGTCGTGGCTGGGTCTTCCATCTACGTTCAATCAAGGCTTCCGGGAGAGCGCAGGATGAATCCTCCACTGAGGAGTCCACAAACTTGATGCGCATCATCAGCAAAACTCTAGAAAAGCTGGCATCACATGAAAACACCAGTGATGCCATCTCAGCTTACTGCAAAAGTCCAGAAGACAGAATGCGGACCACCACATGTACTGCCACATTTCCAGCACAAGGTTGATACGTGCATTTTCAAATATTCAGTGGGCCACAACCATGCATTGGATGGTCTGTCAGTCAGTATACAGACCTGTAATGTGGTCAGATTTAAAGGGGTGGTAAAGCACACTCTTTCGAAGGCTTGATTGTGTTTGTGGGGTGCACTGTAACATGTGTTCATGCTTCGTTTTAAAAAAAATGCAGTATTTTTCATATATTTTACCTTTATTCTACACTGCTCTGTCCCTCCTTGTAAAAACGGTCTGATGGTTTCCGGATTCTGTGAAGCCAGTCCCTCAAAAATACGCAATGGGCTCTGATTGGTTAGCTGGCCCAGTGTGCTGTGATTCGCTAACCGCCTAGTGCACGTTTCTCGAAAGCGTCATGCCCCTTACCTCTACAGGTAGCCTCAGGCTTTGTGTACGCTAGCGTCAATAAAACCATACCAAGAGCCCGAATCAGACCCAGACAATTTTAGTGAAGATGATCGAGCAGAACCTGTTCAGTCCTCAAGAGTAAAGACTGCAGATCTATAGTGATCGCTACTGAATGGCTCTGTTACTTTTGTATTTTTAGAACGATTTGCCAAATATCTGTCGCAAGAACGGACACTAAACATTGGCTTTACTATAGTATCCAAATCAAACACAGAAGCATGTTTAGCATGCCTGTAGATAAACAATACATAAAAGCTCTAATCAAAGAATAATTTACACTAATGCCAAGTTCGCTGTTGAGATTTGAAAACGTTTGTAACGTTAGGGGTTTGTCGGATAACGTTAAGTATGAATGAGCATTTAACAAACTGGTTTGCAGAGCCAAACAGCGCTGTCATGTTTACTTCCTTGCTACAACGTACAATTAACAACACGAACTATTACAGGAAAACACATCGACGAAAAATAAATCACACTTACAGGTTGTAGCCCGTACTCGCGAAGATTGTGGAAGCTTTCCTCCGCGAGATGTGCCGCGGTAGCCGCGCGTGCCCGCCTGTCTCGTGCAGCTGAAGGCTCATGTATTGCAAATACAGATGAATATAGTCCATTATATCACATTTTCCGATCTTCTCCTCCGACCCCTGTCTGTCTCGTGCTTTGATTTATGATGGGCAGCATATATCCGATGCAAATGCGATCGTGTTCCCCTCATGTCTCTTACACACATGAATATGACGTTGTATGTTAAACGCACTGCAACGCTGCCCTGTCCCTAGGAAGGCTGAACAAAGTGGACCTGCTATCCGGATGAAAATAACAGCGTTTCGTCGGCATTGTCAACAGCACTCCAGCCTACTAACCCCAACAACGCTTCTCTGCTGCGATACAAAATGTCCTCGCCCCCCTTATTTCAAATTCTCGGAGGAGGGGTTTATGTAAATATTGGGACTGGTGATGTCAGCACACCCTGGAGGAATGTGTAGTAGTCCCTACTGGCCGTTTGCTGTAGTCCTTAGAAATCGATTTCTTTAAAAGCAAATATCTCCCTTTGCTTTAAACTTTGAACGTTGTAACTTTGAAGATGTTGTTTATGCTCAAACAGCAACATTACACACTAGCTAAAGTTAGAAAAGTGAAATCGTGGTTTACCACCCCTTTAAGACACGATGTAGTGTAAACAGATTGTTTAGCATATTGTAAGCTGTATTGTAAATATTTCTTGCACTATTGTAATTTATTTTATAGTTATCGCACAACTCTATTTCGATTTTAAATATTTTTGTTGTCTATTTACTAGGGATGCAACAATACAGATAGTCCACGGTTCAATAGATTCCTCGGTTTTACCCCGGCTCTTTCTTTCTTTTACGTAAAAGAATTGAAAAACCTTACTTAAGCTTAAAACTTTACTTAAAAAAAAAAACCTTGGACACATTCCTAGTGTAGTATAATATAAAATAAATTTATATAAAGATTTACACAGGCAGCTCAGAGCAGTACGGCAGCATTTAAGTATGAAATTAAATTAATAAATGTAAAAATAAAACACTACATAGACTTCACTATAAAATATACATTGATTCTTATTATTGAGTGATTTTCTCTTTGTCTTTTGTTGTTGTATTAACATTAAAGGGATAGTTCCCTCAAGAAAGAAAATTCTGTCATCGAGAAATTAATACAGGTTTGGAATAATATTAGAGTGAGTAAATAATGACATATTTTTAGAGGTGAACTGTCCCTTTAAGGACGGAGTGTTCACTATAGGCTGCGCTGCTGTCAATTTAAGACCTGCGTGCATCTAATATACAGACACACACCGATTTTACTTTCACTTTAGACATAACCGACTGCGTTTATGTTAACCTTTTGTGTATTTGACAGTATTAGTGAAGTAAGACGACTACTTAGTCCAGTAATCACGTGTTTGACAGGCGTTTAGTGCGCGCGTTTGGAAAAGCCCATGTTAAAACTGTGCATAAGCACGCAAATGAAATGTTTAACCGGCAAGGCTTTAAAACACATGCAAATAATGAACTTTGGTGATTGTGAATATCTATAGTGTTCCGTGAGTATAACTCCACCACTAATGTGTGATGTGAATGTATGGCGCATTGTTCAGTATTGGGATGGAGGCAAAGGATAGAATTTGTAGAAAAATAATTAATTAAATGCAAAACATTAAAAAAACGCAATTCACAAGCGCGTATTGAACCGTGAATGCCGACCGAACGGTTTAATATTATATTGAGAATTGTGGCATCCCTACTATTTACTATTTTTGGTAATTTTGTATCACAGCTTTATAGATATTTTTGGCCATTGCACTGAACATTGGAAAATAAAACACTTAGTTGAGAGGCTGTTTTTACTAATAGCGTTTAAGGATGGCTGAGATGGCTTTTGAAATGCCATGGTCACTAGATTTTATACAGGTGTTCCTATAATGATTTTGTAAATGGTGAACAGCAACCAAATATTGGTAATGTGGAAGTTACTGCCATTGGCCTTGGTCTGACTTCTCACGTTTAGCAGATAAAACAAAGGCAGAGTACAGTAACTTCAAAATAGGGGTCAAAAGTCAAGTTTGAGCTCAAGATTTTTTTTACGTAGATCATTTTCATTACTAAAACATCTGATTGACAGATTTCCAGTGTCCTACCTATAATTAATTTGGCTGGAAAACTCTTGAAAGTCATTTTTCTTTCCCACTCTAGCGAGTTAAGGTCTTTTGCCTTTGTAGGGCAGCGTTATAATTTAGCGTTTAAAAAGCATTAGCTGATATCTTTGAAACCGCTAGTCCGATCGAGACCAAACCAGCGTCACAAGTTAAGAAACATAGGTCGATAGCTATGACAATGCCCAATTTAAAAAATATTGATAAGGGGTAAGGGGTAGTAAAATCCAATCAAAGTCAGGTGTCAGTCATTTTTTACGTGTTTTTTCACATAAATGTCTATAACTCCAAAACTAAATGAGATATTTTCACCCAAATTGACACACATGTATGGGCTCACTCCGAGGACACATAAAAAAATGGTGGGATTGTGCCTCAAAACATGAAATTCCCATTGACTACAATGCATTTTTCAGCCTTTTTGCCTAATATCTTCTTAAAATGTGTTTAATTGCTCATTGCTGCAGTTGATCTGATTCTTTACGCTTGGCCCCGGTAACGGCTGCTTGCAGCTATATTTGAAATTGTTATGCTGCGTTCACACCGGACGCGATTCCCGCGAGTGATTTACATGTTAAGTCAATGCAGAGACGCAAAATGACATTCTGCGGCACGATTCGTGCGATTGAGGCGGCGAGATTTACGCGATTGAGGCGATGCGAATGACGCGAATTGAGCGTTTTGAACGCGCGAATCGCTCAAGTTGAAAAATCTGAACTTTGCCGGATATTTCGCGCCGCGTTAACCAATCACGAGCTTGCTCTAGTAGTGACACATTTACAAGCAGAGGCAGAAATCCGAACAACAATGGAGGACAAGATAATCGTGGCCGTATGTGGATACCCGGAGCTGTATGATACATCATCCTATCACTACAGGAACAGGAATAAAAAGGATCTTGCTTGGAAGAAAGTGAGTTACCCTCTCAACAAAATCTATGTCAGCCATTTCACAACGAGACTGGAGCAGAAAAAAAGAGCCAGAGCCAGCGGCAAATGTGAGAAGGACTAGCTGAGGAAAGGCGGGTCTCGCCGGGTAAACGAGCGCGGAATGTCACTGATCGCCTGGATCTCACAACTACGAAAACGCCAGATAAAATGCTCAAATAGGCACTCTTTTTATAAATTAACCACAGATTTGAGCTTTAAACAACTATATTATCGCCTGAAAAAGACTTTAAACTACGTTGTCACACATTAATGGTAGCATTTTTTACAAAAAAGACGTCAAGTGACCGAGACCAGCTGGCTCATATAGACTCATATAGGCTCATATAGACTCATATAGGCTCATATAGGCCCATATAGACTCATATAGGCTCATATAGACTCATATAGGCTCATATAGACACACATAGGCTCATATAGACTCATATAGGCCCATATAGACTCATATAGGCCCATATTAGGGATGTGACGGTGAGGAAATTTTCCCACCGGTTAATCGACGTGTGGTAACACCGGTAATACCGGTATCACCGGCGGGGGCTTTTAAATCACTAATTCTATCTAACCGAAAGTAAAATGCACTCGACCGCTCGGGCTTTCATAACGCAACTGAAAACGGAACTGAAAACGCGCCAGTGCGCGCACACCGTGAATGACAGCTCGTCTGTAAATGCGCGCTTTGTGAGGCCATGAATGAAATTTGTCCGTAAATGCGCGCTCTGTGAGGCCATGAATGAAATTCGTCCGTAAATGCGCGCTTTGTGAGGCCATGAATGAAGTTAGTCCGTGAATGCGCGCTCTGTGAGGCCATGAGTGTGTCTCAATCAGTTCCCTAGTAGTCAGGGCACTGATCAGGCATTGATCGGTCTATGTTTGAGACACACGCCATGAATAAATGTCAATTCGTCCGTGAACCCTTGTTTATACTCGACGCGTCCGGGCCATGGTCCGCACGAGCGTGAGGGTGTGTGCGGCAAAAGTGACGTCATCGCAGAGTGCCAAGCGGACGAAGCGTGCGAGCAGTCAGCTGAGTCAGACGAAAGTAAACAATGCGCGCTCTGTGCGGCCGTGCACATTTTACTTTCGGTTTTGAATTAGCGCCAATTCGGTGGCGGGTTGCTTGAATTGTGGGTTCATTAGCCTATAATTTTTTATGAAAAACAAAACAACAAAACAAAAGACAAACTCCCTTAAATAGGCGCTTTTACGTTTCACTTTGAAACCAAATCTTCCTTGATCATTTCAGTCAGCTCCTCACTCTCTGATGAATGAAATCTGATGAATGACTCCTGCCGAGACTCACGGTCGGGTCATGCTTTATTAAGCAGACACGTTCAGTTTTAATTTGTATTGTCTGTTCTCTAACTGAACAAAATTATTTTATTTCTATAAAAAAAACAAAAAAAAAACGACGGTGGGGCGGTGCCACGGTGGGCAAGTGATGTAAGCGGTGTTGAGTCTGAACACCGGTAACACCGGCAACACCGACTATCGTAGCAAGCCTAGCCCATATAGACTCATATAGGCTCATATAGACTCATATAGGCTCATATAGACTCATATAGACTCATATAGGCATATAGGCTCATATAGACTCATATAGACTCATATAGACTCATATAGGCTCATATAGACTCATATAGGCTCATATATGAATTGAGTTGCATAATTCCTGCAACTCAATTCAGAAAAAACTGAATTTTTAATTATTGGACAAAAAAGCTCCACAAGTAGTAACCTAGAATACTGTCTAACACTTGATGGCTGCTCTGTCAAGTCTTTGTCGTCAGTGAGGAACCTGGGTGTGCTCTTTGATACCAATCTTTCGTTTGAAAGCCACGTCTCGAGCATCTGTAAAACTGCATTCTACCATCTTAAAAATATATCTAAATTACGGCACATGCTCTCAATGCAAAATGCTGAACAGTTAGTTCATGCGTTCATGACCTCAAGGCTAGATTATTGTAATGCTCTACTGGGTGGTTGCCCTGCTCGCTTAATAAACAAACTCCAGCTGGTCCAAAACGCAGCAGCTCGAGTTCTTACTAGAACCAGGAAGTATGGCCATATTAGCCCAGTTCTCTAAACACTACACTGGCTGCCTATTAAACATTGCATACATTTTAAAATCTTGCTTATTACTTACAAAGCACTAAATGGTTTAGCTCCCCAATACTTGAGCGAGCTCTTAACACATTATACTCCACCACGTCTACTGCGATCTCAAAATTCTGGCCAGTTGTTAATACCAAGAATATCCAAATCAACTGCAGGCGGTCGATCCTTTTCCTATTTAGCTCCTAAACTCTGGAACAGTCTTCCTAGCATTGTTCGGGAAGCAGACACACTCTGTCAGTTTAAATCTAGACTAAAAACACATCTCTTTACTGTGGCATACACATAAAACACTTTTTCAATGAAATGATTGTTAGGCTGCATTAACTAGGTCAGCCGGAACCGGGAACACTTCCCATAACACCTGATGTACTCGTTACATCATCAGAAGAATGGCATCTACGCTAATGATATTCTCTCTGTTTTATCCCGAGGTTTACTGCAGTCAGCCGGATCCGGGCCGTATCCAGATCAGATGATGGACCTGTGCCCAGAGAAGACCAACACAGGACCCTGAAGTGTCTGCAGAAACCGTGTCAATTAGCCTCCCCCTGCAACTGCCTCATCGACACGGCATCCTCAATAAACCCGTCTCCAGCGTGATGACTCCGATTGTTCGAATATTACAATTAAATAATACTTAAATCGATATGTCATCCTCAATAAACCCGTCTCCAGCGTGTTGCCTCCGATCATTCGAATATTCCGATCTATTATGACCTCTGACCTGTAAAGTTGCCAGAATAATAATCATACGCTGTTTGTTAATTGGCCAGAGGAGAACTGGCACCCCGACTGAGCCTGGTTTCTCCCAAGGTTTATTTTTCTCCATTAGGTCACCTGATGGGGTTTTGGTTTCCTTGCCACTGTTGCCTCTGGCTTGGCGTGCTCAGTTTGGGACACAAATTTTTTTTTCAACTGAACATCGAAATAAATCTAATTAATAAACTAAATTAACCATATAAATAATTTAAACTGATGACATCAAATTACTAAACAGCTTAATAAAATTATGCTGCATTATTTTACTGTTTAACACTGTAAAGCTGCTTTGGAACTATCTACATTGTATAGGCTGATATAGGCTCATATAGGCTCATATTAGGGCTGTAACGATTTGACCAAAAATAAAAACCTTGATTAAATGAACATTTTACCTCGATTACGATTAATGAACGATTATGTTTTGTTTTTTGTTTTTTTTGCTTTCCATTTTTTGCCCTCATAAGGTTTTTGAGTAAGTTCCTGATAAGGTTTTTATTGTAAATATTTTCTACTGAAAAAGTGCATTTCTTTCTGATTTTAAAATACTTGAAGGAAACGTTTCACTTGCAGCAGTTATTGTCTATGGGGCAGATTTCTGCTTGTTATACATCAGATACAGATAAATTAGCCCAGTAGGCCTACATTACATTTATTTGAATGCATTAATGAGAGAGTGATTGTGTGTGTGAATTACTCATTACTCGTGTCTCTATTCATTATGAAGCTGTGGTTTGTACTTACTTCAAAGGTATTAAAATGTATGCCTATAGCGGTTGAGTTTCTAAGCTACTTTAGAGACTTTACTTTAGTCACAGGACAGCGTTGACTCTCGCCGCGCGATCTTCACATGATGTGCAAGCTTCTGTCTGAGTGTTCGTTTGTCACAATATATCATGCATTAACTCAACATAATACACATGTGATAGTCTAATGAATCGCTTTAATGTTCAAACTGACGGGCTTACAAATCATAAAGCTTTGTGAGGACTCAGGTGAAAGAGGTCTGCCTTCAGGGCACGCGCGCGTTGTCAGAGACGCGACACGGCTCGATCGGCTCACTGTGTCACAGAAAAAGATGAGCACTGAACGGAGAAGTTTTCCGTATTGTTGTTTTTGAATAGCGCACACTCGCTTTAAATGTTCAAACTGGTAAGCCTTTAAACGCATTTACTTGACAAACTTTATGAGGACGAAAGTGAAAGCGATCTGGCTTCGGGGCTTGCTTGTCAGTGTGTGTGTGTCAGCGCATAGGCTATAAGGATTGTAATTAACTTCCCTGTATAAACTGTGTAAAACATGCAGTTACTATAGTGATTCTGGGCATCTATAAACAAAGATAACTGCTTCTGCATCTCTCTGTGTGCCTGCAAACTGCACTTGATGTGACTGACAAAGCGGAGTCACGTGACTCAAACCGAAAAAACCGACATGGGAAAAATACATCGGTTAGAGGTTCTGAATTTCGGTTACGATTAATCGTACAGCCCTAGCTCATATAGGCTCATATAGACTCATATAGGCCCATATAGACCCATATAGGCCCATATAGACCCATATAGACTCATATAGGCCCATATAGGCTCATATAGGCCCATATAGGCCTATATAGGCCCATATAGGCTCATATAGGCCCATATAGGCTCATATAGGCCCATATAGGCTCATATAGGGCAGAAGCCCCTCCCATGACGCGAATTTGCGTCTGTTGTGTAGTTGTCACGCGCGAATGAAGCGAGTAAACTCAAAATGTTCAAGCGTCCACCTTCGCGTGATTAGCTCAAATTATTCGCGCGAATCGCGTCCGGTGTGAACGCCACATTAGTGTCCAATTTTGAGCAGGAAAAACACCACAAATATTTTTCCCTCATTGATATCATATTGCGTACCACAGACGGGTTTAACGTGTGAAATGCCATATTGGGCACTTTTTCCACTTCAATTGGATTATTATTCCTGTTGACATTTGAAAATGACGCATGTGTTTTTCCGAGGAGTAAAGTCATTGGTTCATTTCTTGATTGCAGTTTTGACAGTTTCCACCTGGACATTTTAGTCAAATTTGCTCGTTCTCTTTAATGCAATTGCCCTGTTTTAATCTGTTTTCCTGGGATTTTTTTTTTTATCATTATTTTGTTTTAAGGAGATTAAAAATGGTGCTTATCAACCTTGATTGGTATGACACAAATTCTATAACATTATTTTGTTTGTTAAGGTTTTGGGATGGAAATTGTCGACCCAATCTGGCAAAACTGACCCCAGTTGATCCACATCACAGACACACACACACACACACACACACACACACACACACACACACACACACACACACACACACACACACACACACACACACAGCTAAAGTTATATTACACACTGCATTACAACTGATACTCGGCATAACAGCATAATAACAAACAATATTAATAAACAAGCAGAACAAGTGTTCTGATCATTCCCAATAGTAACTAAACTGCTTATTGGCTTATGTGTCATATTGATATTGCCACAGTAATAAAGATCTGTAATAACGGCCTTATGGTCCAAACCAGCAGAAGCTTCAGTGTTTGCCTTTCTCTGACTGAGCCCAATCTGGGACCAGCAGGAAAACACACACACACACACACACACACACACACACACACACACACATCCCAGACACACACACACACACACACACACACACACATCCCAGTCTCGATCGCGGCAGGAAACGACCGCGTGAGCTTCAAATCTCAAGTAATGTAACGTTATTTACGGCAAACGAGTTCGTCCCGCAGAAAGCGAGCCTTAACGCCACCAGCTCGCGCGACAGGAGAATAATCCCGAGGGAAAGGGAAGCAGAAAACAAACTCACGCGAGCTGTGGGTCTGAATGTCCGGCGGGGAGCTGGAGTTTCCTCCGTTAGTGGGATTGAGTCCACTCACTGTTTCTTCTGCGACCGTTTGTTTCTGTCGCTGCGCGCGCTCTGGACTCGCGGAGGTAAAGAGGCTTCTGATTGGTCAGCGTCAGACGACGTGCGGACAACGGCGCCAACTATGGCAACTTTAAATCTTTGTTCTGACTATATAAATATATTTAAAGACAGTAACAATTGTATTTTGACGAGTGATAATTATAATTCGACTAGTCAGAATGACAATTAGAGATATCTGCAATTATAACTGCACTAGTAAGAAATCTGATTTGAGATATCCGTAATATATATATATATATATATATATATATATATATATAGCTATATTTTGACTAGTCAAAACTCCCATCTAATCTGTAATGATCTCATATATCTTTAAAAGACGCTTCATTTATCCACAAATTTTTTTTTGAGATATCTTTTTTAGATATCTCTAATTCAGTTTCGACTAGTCACAATTATATTTTACGAAATCTGAATTGTACTTGCTCCTAGTCGAATCCGCTGTTGCGTGACGTGACACTACATTTCCTCAGCAACACCCTATTAATATGGAAACTTAAAAAGCTTAACTTACCTGTTTGGAGCAGAGTTTGACGGTCCCAGTCGAATCCGGAATGACAGCTGAGCGGTGCAGTTCCAGCAGTCTCATTGGTTAGAATTGATCACGTGATGACGCCATCTAGCGTATTACTAATATGTAATTTCTTTTCTGTTTTTTTTTGTTGCCATTTCAGAAATGTAATAGGATTTAAAAATATAAAATTCATCAGTGATGTTTTTATTATAATAAAAAATAAAATAAAAATAATGTATATAAAAATATAAATGTATATAACAAATAATGTTATAAATAACCACTGATGAATGCCAACGATAATAATAAACAAATCAGTGAATGATCAACCATTTGCATTGTTTTATTGTGACAAATATGTTTCTTTAATTTAATTAATTTAATTTAAATATTATTTAATAAATACAGTAAAAAAATAATTAATCATGGACTTCATAGAAAGTTTTGCATTACAAGATACAATTTATAGTATTATAATAATTTAGTGTTATTTATGAATGTATTATTATAAGTGCTGTGATTTATTGAAATCTAAATGGTCTAATGGAGTTTAAACTACTGTAATATGGTCCCTCTGACTTTATCAGTCTGTCTGGGAACAGCTGCAATGGAGGGTTCCCTTATGTGGCCCCAAAGTGGAAAACTACTGGTTGCCCACAGTAAACCCTCATTGGGGCTCAAAACTGCAAAACTGCAATGGGCCCCGCATGGGCTAACCCACTGGGGACCCGTATGGGTTTTCTGTGGGCAAGCCCACAGTGGGTTGCCCACACTAAACCCTCATTGGGGCCCAAACGGGCAAATCCACTATGGGCCCCGCAAGGGCTAACCCACTAGGGGCCTGTGTGGGTTTTCTGTGGGCAAGCCAATTGTGGGTTGCCCACACTAAACCCTCATTGGGGCCCAAACGGGCAAATCCACTATGGGCCCCGCAAGGGTTAACCCACTGGGGGCCCGTGGGGGTTTTCTGTGGGCAAGCCCACAGTGGGTTGCCCACACTAAACCTTCATTGGGGCCCAAACGGGCAACCCACTGGGCTAACCCACTGGGGGCCGGTGGGGGTTTTCTGTGGGCACGCCCAACTGTGGGCTTGCCCACAGTAATCCCACATGGGCCCCCAAAGGGTTTGCCCTTGCCCAAACTGTCCCACAGAAAACCCACACTTACCCACAGTGAGCCCACACTTGCGTGTTTGCTGGGGAGTTCCTCCCTAGCTCACCGCTAACAACTTTAGTCTGCTTTTGCCCCATAATAATTTACGTTTATGTTTTTCATTTTGTCGTAATGTTGATAAATTGTAATATCAAAGTGATATATCAGGCAGAAGTTATCAGGTATAGGCTATTTTTTATTTTATTTTAAATGTTTATCCACATTTTTACATATTGCTGTTTACATATGGTCGGATTTGCTCCATATAGTCATTAAATGTCAGTGGAAATGTCTTCAGAGTTCGTGTAGGGACGTAAACGAGTATTTTATGTAGCGTTTAGACCAATGCTTTTGATGAAATAGTATGGGATGATTTTAGACTCAAAATGATTAATACATCGGCACACAATTATCCATGAACTTGATAAATATTGCAGAAATGTTTTACTATCCACAAACAAATGCCTTTTAACTGGTGTGTGCAAAATACAGAATTACATGAATGTGCAGCAATTTGTACAAATAGACATAGTTGTGAATACAAAACTTTGATTTTGTATTAATGTAGGTCAGAATCTGTGTATGAAACTAGTAAGATGTGCATTTGTGGATCCAGTGATGTGCATGCATTGACTCGTTTGAGAGTCGATCCTATTCGATTCATTTGGATTTTGAGACTTTCATTTTGCCGGTTTGGCCTTGCACGATACACACACACTGCTGTCTAAGAAAACCTTCTGCCACTAGATGGCAGTATCTGCCAAAACAGACAACAGCTCCATGAGCGTTATTCTGCCTATAAGACGCTTCATGTGTCCTCGTTATAAAGACGAGGAAAACGCTTAACAGTAGGCTAACGTTAAAAAGGTTATTAAAGGCTACTTTGTATAGGCAAGCAGATTAAATCAGGTTATGAACACAACATTGTTCATCACAACATTTTTTTCCCCACAGAAAACCATTATAAAATGCTTAATATGCAATATAGCACATGTTCAATAAAGTGTATAGGCTACTTTTAATATCACCGTTTTACTGCAGGAAGCCACATTAAGTGTTTTCTTTTATAATAGACTTTATACAGGGAGTGCAGAATTATTAGGCAAGTTGTATTTTTGAGGATTAATTTTACAACATTAATAATTAAACAACAACCATGTTGTCAATGAACACAAAAAACTCATTAATATCAAAGCTGAATATTTTTGGAAGTGGTTTTTAGTTTTAGCTATTTTAGGGGGATATCTGTGTGTGCAGGTGACTATTACTGTGCATAATTATTAGGCAACTTAACAAAAAACAAATTTATACCCATTTCAATTATTTATTTTTACCAGTGAAACCAATATAACATCTCAACATTCACAAATATACATTTCTGACATTCAAAAACCAAACAAAAACAAATCAGTGACCAATATAGCCACCTTTCTTTGCAAGGACACTCAAAAGCCTGCCATCCATGGATTCTGTCAGTGTTTTGATCTGTTCACCATCAACATTGCGTGCAGCAGCAACCACAGCCTCCCAGACACTGTTCAGATAGGTGTACTGTTTTCCCTCCTTGTAAATCGCACATTTGATGATGGACCACAGGTTCTCAATGGGGTTCAGATCAGGTGAACAAGGAGGCCATATCATTAGATTTTCTTCTTTTATACCCTTTCTTGCCAGCCACGCTGTGGAGTACGTGATGGAGCATTGTCCTGCATGAAAATCATGTTTTTCTTGAAGGATGCAGACTTCTTCCTGTACCACTGCTTGAAGAAGGTGTCTTCCAGAAACTGGCAGTAGGACTGGGAGTTGAGCTTGACTCCATCCTCAACCCGAAAAGGCCCCACAAGCTCATCTTTGATGATACCAGCCCAAACCAGTACTCCACCTCCACCTTGCTGGCGTCTGAGTCGGACTGGAGCTCTCTGCCCTTTACCAATCCAGCCACGGGCCCATCCATCTGGCCCATCAAGACTCACTCTCATTTCATCAGTCCATAAAACCTTAGAAAAATCAGTCTTGAGATATTTCTTGGCCCAGTCTTGACGTTTCAGCTTGTGTGTCTTGTTCAGTGGTGGTCGACTTTCTGCCTTTCTTACCATGGCCATGTCTCTGAGTATTGCACACCTTGTGCTTTTGGGCACTCCAGTGATGTTGCAGCTCTGAAATATGGCCAAACTGGTGGCAAGTGGCATCTTGGCAGCTGCACGCTTGACTTTTCTCAGTTCACGGGCAGTTATTTTGCGCCTTGGTTTTTCCACACGCTTCTTGCGACCCTGTTGACTATTTTGAATGAAACGCTTGATTGTTCGATGATCACGCTTCAGAAGCTTGGCTATTTTAAGACTGCTGCATCCCTCTGCAATATATCTCACTATTTTTGACTTTTCTGAGCCTGTCAAGTCCTTCTTTTGACCCATTTTGCCAAAGGAAAGGAAGTTGCCTAATAATTATGCACACCTGATATAGGGTGTTGATGTCATTAGACCACACCCCTTCTCATTACAGAGATGCACATCACCTAATATGCTTAATTGGTAGTAGGCTTTCCAGCCTATACAGCTTGGAGTAAGACAACATGCATAACGAGGATGATGTGGTCAAAATACTCATTTGCCTAATAATTCTGCACTCCCTGTACGTTAACCCAACTATGACGACTTTCGCACACCCCTAATTCAGACTTCATAACCAGTTTCATGCTGTTCTAATATAAATTGAATATTGTGGTGCAGATTTTGTTTAAACAATAATTCATAACTATAGAGTGAGCAATATTGAAGCACTTTGATTGCATGTAAAGTATGTTTATTCAATAATCAAGCCTTTTTGTCAGTTTTGAAATGTGCTATCAATACATTACACACAACATCACTGGCCATAGACACAATAAATGAAACCAGTGTTAGTAAACTCACCCATATCCAAACTTGACTGAACTAGGATACACTTTCACACTGTAAGAGTCGTTCACACGTTACAGGATTAGTTCACTTCAAAATGAAAATGTCCTGATTTTCTACTCACCCCCATCTCATCCAAGATGTTCATGTCTTTTTTCTTCAGTTGAAAAGAAAGCAAGTTTTTTGAGGAAAACATTCCAGCATTTTTCTGCACATAATGGACTTCAATGGCAACCAACAGTTGAAGGTCCAAATCAATGCAGTTTCAAAGGAAGGGCTTCAGAGGCTCTGCACGATCCCAGTTGGGGATAGGGTCTTATCTAGACAATTCATCGGCCATTAAAAAAAAAAATATTACGAATTAATATATTTTTAACCTAAATTGCTCATCTTGCGCTGCTCTGCGGCCGCCAGTGATTGCGCAATCACGGTGAAAACGTCAAACTGGACGTCGGCGGAAGTACCGCCCCAAGCGACCGTGGACCAAACGGACTAATAAAAACGATCTTTACCAAAAAACACTCTTCAACTTCAAAATCATCCGTCATCGTTGTTTTACCCTTTTATTTGCTAAAGGAAGTTTGTATTAGTCTTCACATGTGTGCTTTGTAAACACGGGGGCGGTAATTCTGCCTACATCTAGTGTGATGTTTTTGGTGACCAATTTTGGTGAGCAAAATGGCCGATGGTTTGTCTAGATCAGACCCTATTCCTCGTCTGGGATCGTGCAGAGTCTCTGAAGCCCTTCCTTTGAAACTGCATTGTTTTGGACCTTCATCCGTTGGTTGCCATTTAGATCCATCATGAACATCATGAACATCTTGGATGAGATGGGGGAGAGTAGAATATCAGGATATTTTCATTTTGAGGTGAACTCATCCTTTCAGCTTCTAACAGCACAGAACAGCTGATGAACATTCAGAGTCTCTCAAGTGATTTCAATTCACGGAAGTCTTGTTCTCAAGCGCTTGGAGGTGAAGCTTTTTGCTCATTTTGTTTGCTTTTGCTCATCTAGACATCGCTTTTTGTTATGAATCTGTAGACTCGATAATCGGATGAATCTCTTCCCACATGTAGAGCACTTGTGCGGCTTCTCTCCAGTGTGAATTTTCTTATGCTCTCTCAAGGTTGATGGCTGAGCGAAACTCTGTCCACAGTGTGAGCACTTGTGCGGTTTCTCTCCAGTGTGAACTTTCTTATGCCCTCTCAAGGCTGATAATCGAGCGAAACTCTTCCCACATAAAGAGCACTGGTGCGGCTTCTCTCCAGTGTGAATTCTCTCATGATCTTTCAGGGTTGATAAAATAGCGAAACTCCTCCCACATGAAGAGCATTTGAACGGTTTCTCTCCAGTGTGAACTCTCTGGTGTGTTTTCATGTGTTCTAAATGAGAGAAACTCTTCCCACAGTGTGAGCACTTGTGCGGTTTCTCTCCAGTGTGAACTCTCTGGTGTCTTTTTAATTTGTCCGATGAAGTGAATCTCTTCCCACATGAAGAGCACTTGTACGGTTTCTCTCCAGTGTGAACTCTCTCATGATATTTCAGGTGTCCTGCCTGAGAGAAACTCTTCCCACAGTGTGAGCACTTGTACGGCTTCTCTCCAGTGTGAACTCTCTGGTGTTCATTTAATGCTCCTGATGTACTGAAGGTCTTCTCACAGTCAAAGCACATGTAAGGTTTCACACCAGTATGAATACGCTCATGTAGTTGTAAAGCGTCCAGATGTGAAAAACACTTTTCACAAACAGAACAAAAGTGAGGCTTCACACCAGCATGAACTACAAGGTGTCTTTTTAAGCCTGATGCCACAACAAATGTCTTATCACACTGATCACAGCTGAATGATCTCACTCCAGAGTGACGGCGCAGATGATTGTCGAGAACACTTTTACTAATGAAACTCTTTCCACACTGAGAGCATGTGAACGGTTTCTCTCCAGTGTGAATCCTCATGTGTTCATCTAAGTTTGCTTTGAGACTGAAACTCTTTCCACACTGAGAGCATATATGAGGTTTCTCTCCAGTGTGCATTTGTAGGTGCCTTTTCAAGTGTCCTTTGTGATTGAAACTCTTTCCACACTGAGAGCATGTATAAGGTTTTTCTCCAGTGTGAATCCTCATGTGTCTCCTAAGGTCTGATTTATCCGTGAAACTCGTTCCACACTGAGAGCATGCATGAGGTTTTTCTCCAGAGTGAATCCTCATGTGTCTCTTAAATTGTGATAGGTGTGTGAAACTCTTTCCACACTCAGAGCAGGTGAGAGATCCTTTGATTCCAGATTTTCTGGATCGTTTCGGTGTGGAGTTCTTCTCAGTTTGTGAATTGATGTTTCTTTCTTCATTTGTGAATTGATGAGGTTTTCGAAGCCGATACCGTTTGTCCTCTTTCACTTCCATCGGTCTAGAATCAAAATATTAAAGGACAAATTAGAAACAAAACAAAATCTGGTTCTAGAACAAAAATCTAGAGTAGACTTAGAGTAAACATAGAGTATACTTGGAATACTAGTAGACTATCTACAGTGGGTAGAACAAGTAATTGATACAATTTTCCTACTTACAAAGCATGTAGAGGTCTGTAATTTTTATCACAGGTACACTTCAGCTGTGAGAGACGGAATCTAAAATCCAGAAAATCACATTGTATGATTTTTAAATAATTAATTAGCATTTTATTGCATGACATAAGTATTTGATCACCTACCAACCAGTAAGAATTCCGGCTCTCACAGACCTGTTAGTTTTTCTTTAAGAAGCCCTCCTGTTCTCCACTCATTACCTGTATTAACTGCACCTGTTTGAACTCATTACCTGTATAAAAGACACCTGTCCACACACTCAATCAAATAGACTCCAACCTCTCCACAATGGCCAAGACCAGAGAGCTGTGTAAGGACATCAGGGATAAAATTATAGACCTGCACAAGGCTGGGATGGGCTACAGGACAATAGGCAAGCAGCTTGGTGAGAAGGCAACAACTGTTGGCGCAATTATTAGAAAATGGAAGAAGTTCAAGATGACGGTCAAACTCCCTTGGTCTGGGCACCATGCCAGGTCTCACCTCGTGGGGCATCAATGATCATGAGGAAGGTGAGAGATCAGCCCAGAACTACACGGCAGGACCTGGTCAATGACCTGAAGAGAGCTGGGACCACAGTCTCAAAGAAAACCATTAGTAACACACTACCCCGTCATGAATTAAAATCCTGCAGCGCACGCAAGGTCCCCCTGCTCAAGCCAGCGCATGTCCAGGCCATTCTGAAGTTTGCCAATGACCATCTGGATGATCCAGAGGCAGGGTTCTTGCAGGTTTCAGAAAGTCAAATTTAAGACCTTTTTAAGACATTTTAAGACCATAAAGATTGAAATTTAAGACCTATACGACGCATTACCAAAATTATTTAAATCAAAGAAATAATAAAAAAAGCAATAAAGCAATGACGTTAGTAACCCTCCACAGCCAACAACGAGCCAAATGCCCAAAACCTTAGGCCCAAAATGAAAATAGGCTAAATGCCTTCACTGTTGTCATAATAATAAGGTATGCAGTGCTGATTGAGTGCAGACTTTATCACTGTTTAGAATAATATAAAACAATGCATGTCTGCCTCATTCTGTCCAGAAAAATACAATGTTATTAAATGTAGACATATTTTGCGGGCAGGTAATTGCATTTATCACGAGATTTGTAGTTTTATCACCGAGTACGTGTACCAACACCCCCAGAAAGAACTACAACACACCGAACAAATGTGCTGAGGGCGGCGCAGCAAAGACTCTAGAGCTCCGTTTTGAGCTCCGCTTTCGCGATTCGATACTTTTTTGCTACAGTGTAGCGTTAATAACTTTCTGCGGCCAGCATTTCTGGAAATGAACGAGGATAACACTTTTTTTAAGACCTAACTAAATTAAATTTAAGACCTCGGGTGAAAATCTGGCCGTTTTAAGGCCTTAAATTTAAAAAATAAAATTTTAGACATTTTAAGACTTTTTAAGACCCCGCGGGAACCCTGCAGAGGAGGAATGGGAGAAGGTCATGTGGTCTGAGGAGACAAAAATAGACCTTTTTCACCGTGTTTGGAGGAAAAAGAAGGATGAGTACAACCCCAGGAACACCATCCCAACTGTGAAGCATGGAGGTGGAAATATCATTCTTTGGTGATGCTTTTCTGCAAAGGGGACAGGACGACAGCACCGTATTGAGGGGAGGATGGATGGGGCCATGTATCGCGAGATCTTGGCCAACAACCTCCTTTCCTCAGTAAGAGCATTGAAGATGGCTCGTGCCTGGTCTTCCAGCATGACGACCCGAAACACACAGCCAGGGCAACCAAGGGTGCGCCAAAATATCGATACGGTGATATCTTGCGATATTTACTCCCGCGATCGATTCTCGATGCGCTTTCGGCAAGTATCGATCTTAAAAGCCATTATAAAACGCTCTATTCATCATCCCTTGATGAGACCCTTCTCCGGAAGTAGATAGGGGGCGCGTGTTGCGAGTTTGGTTGTTGTGGGCGGAGAAATACGTACACACACTTAAAAATGGCGGAGTCAAGTGGGGAAAGTAGAAGTGAGAGAAAAACGCTGCATATACTCCGTCTATTGAAAGTCTATGCAATTAAAAATTTCTTCTGAAGAGATCACTTTATATGATAAAAACTTAAGCTTTTTCTCATATATAAACGTTGATCAATTACCATTACAATTAAATTTCACAAATATTTGCTAGTTGTAATAGCTTACATATAGCACAAGGAAGCTTGATTTCAAATTGAATAAACAGCCATAAAATACGAACAAATAAACAAATTACAAATAATAGCACCAATAAATAAAATAGAATAAAGATACAAATGAAATAGACTGCTTTATTTTTTCAGGTAGGTCTACCGGTATTCAGGTAAGAAACTGAATATAAAAAACGAAGTAATCAAATTTAAAATAACATTGGATAATCTTCATTGTAAAAAATTAAATACAGATTAATCCATTAAAGTTACACAAGTTAATCAGTCAAGAGCGGTAAGTGATCGTTTGTCTTTTTGTAGTTTGAATAATAAATAACTGCTGTCCCTTTAAGACCTGACGCACACATATCCAAACACTCCTGTTACACATTCTTCCTGAACTGGTTATGACTGTGTTTACGTTAATACTCACCATCAAGATGGGCATTGAGACATTTTTGAGTGTATTTGACCATTAATAAGCTGGAAAAGGAGCTCATTTTTGCACTTGTATGTCAGAGGCAGCTTTATAGCGGTATGTGTGTGCGCTTCAGATGTGAGCGCGAAATCTGCGGGAATTAGTAGAATTGACGTTATGTGCAATCCCGCATGAAATTCAGACCAGTCACACCTATACTAACACACAGTCATGAGGGAAAAAACCAGCAGAACACCCGTTCGCCATATTCAGAGGGTTAACCGGACTGGAGGAGAGGAGAGCGCAGCTGGTATCGATACTGTAGAAAAGGAGTATCGTATCGTTTCAGATATTTCAGTATGGATACATATCGAAATATCAATATTTTTGACAACAATACCAGCGACAGCCCCGAAACTACAGGAATATGTAGGTATGATCGCTGTAATTGCACACAAAGGTTTTTGTACCAAATATTAAGTTCTGCTTTTCTGATGTATCAAATACTTATGTCATGCAATAAAATGCAAATGAATTGCTTAAAAATCATACAATGTGATTTTCTGGATTTTTGTTTTAGATTCCGTCTCACAGTTGAAGTTTACCTGTGATAAAAATTACAGACCTCTACATGCTTTGTAAGTGGGCAAACCTGCAAAATCAGCAGTGTATCAAATACTTATTCTCCCCACTGTATGTGTGGTTGAATCTGATTGATAGTCATGGTTTATTTAGGATAAAGTTCTCTTTTCCACACTGTATGTATTGTTCTGTGTCAGTTTTCATCTTAATGTTCCTCATCCGTCATTAAAGACAATGAAGGAAAACACTAACCTGTTTACCTCTAACTTTACAATAGTCTGTCAGTAGATTCTCCTGGAGTAATTCCTCCTGCTTGCCGCTGCTTCTCCTGTGGGAAGATGGGAATATTTCCCAGCATTTAAAGCGTTTTCAAATATCACCTTTCATACAGTGTGTAATATAGCTCTGTTAATGTAAACGGTCTGCAAAGTCAAAAGTAGGGCTGGTCCGAATACCATTTTTTGAGCTTCGAAGCTTTGGTAGTAATCAACATCGAATATTCGAAGCTTCGGAGGGAAGGAGCTGAACATATCCTTCTCTCTAATAAAGGCTGGAATCTGGAGAAGCAGCGTGCCTCACGCGGGCAGGGCTTATATTAGATTAGATTAGATTCAACTTTATTGTCATTACACAAGTAATGTGTTAAGCTTCACACAAGCTTTACAGTGTTAAACAGGAAAATAATGCAACAATTTTATTCAGCTGTATAGCCATTCTGGAGAAAACGGTGATGTCATCAGTTAATTTCAATTATCATACAGTGACAGTGTGGGCTTTAGATCAGTAATTAGATCAGTAGTTTAGTTTATATGGTTAATTTAGTTTATTAATTAGATTTATTTCGATGTTTAGTTGAAAAATGTAGTGTCCCCAACTGAGCACGCCAAGCCAGAGGCAACAGTGGCAAGGAAACCAAAACCCCATCAGGTGACCTAATGGAGAAAAATAAACCTTGGGAGAAACCAGACTCAGTCAGGGTACCAGTTCTCCTCTGGCCAATTAACAAACAGCGTATTATTATTATTATTATTATTCTGACAGCTTTATAGGTCAGAGGTCATAATAGATCGGAATATTCGAATGATCGGAGGCAACACGCTGGAGACGGGTTTATTGCGGATGACATATCGATTTAAGTATTATTTAATTGTAATATTCGAACAATCGGAGTCATCACGCTGGAGACGGGTTTATTGAGATGCCGTGTCGATGAGGCAGTTGCAGGGGGAGGCTAATTACTAATTACTGCTAATTAAAAAAATTAATAGAGCATTAAAGAAGAAATATAACAGTATAATAATAATAACATTTATATTTTACAGAAAACTAAAAATTATGGGTTACCTGTTAGTATGCAGACAGCCTATGACTAAAAAACATTAGAAAGGTCTAAGGATTTATTGTAAAAAACAATTATTATACAAATCTGTGCTTTTTATCTGTGATATCAATTTCTTAAAGTCTATGTATTTAATATGAAATATGAGCCTCTTATGCATCCACTGTGGGGGAAAAACTCCTGTACATTGAAGAAAAACATATGGATTGTTATATAAATGTATTTAGAGAGAAATTTGTATTTATTTTTTACCCAAAAGTTTCATTCCTACTGGAGGCCAGAGGGCGCCCTCGAGCAGAAACTCCACATTTGCATCAGTGAAGTAATCGCTTGTTTTCCGGAAATCTCTAATACGCTGTATGCTGAATAAAACCAAGATAGAAACGCTTTGACTGATTAAACATGAAGATAATACTTCTGCGACAAGATATGGTGTATTTGAGTTCTTCAAGCCTTCTCGGGTATTTTCATAATAATAAAAGTATGCAGTGCTGATTGACATTCTGTGATGAGAAGCCACATCAGCTCGACTGACTATATGAAGTGAGTTAAAACATGTTATTAAACGTTGTATTTGGTCGGACAACAGGTTTATGAACGCTTCACATTACTAGTTAGTAGGGGTGTAACGATTCATCTACTACATCGATGTATCGATTTATATTCCTATGATCTAACTAAATCGATCTGTGCTCGGCAAGTTGGCCTTCCGGAGGTCATTTATCGATCTAACATCGTTTTAAAAGGTAATCAATCGATTGTATCGATCATAGGAAATAACGAATTGGATTTAAGCACGTCAGACTTTATATGGATGTTTTTTCTTAGCACTTTTAATGATAAAGGCGTTAAACGTTACTCGATTCAGTCTGCCTATCTGTGACATCATCGCAACGCACGCACCAGCAGCAGCGCTAAGAAAACAAAACATAGCGGCGGATGGCAGAGGAGAAGCCAATGAGCGAGAAATGATCAAGCCACCAGGAGAAAGAGCTACCTGTACTTTCAACCCTGGCTAAATGTTACCTGTGCATTCCTGACACCCGTGTGCCAGCAGAGCGAGTTTGTAGTACTGCTGGCGACATAGTGAATGCACAGAGAAGTGTTCTGCGGCCAGATCATGTTGATCAGTTGATATTTTTGAAAGAAAAAAAAAACAATATATAGAGTCATTGAAGAGTAGTTGGTTACATTTTATCTTTTGTTAAATATTGTTTGTTTATTAAACTGAGAGTAGTAGCAGGTTCAGCCAGTTTATTCAACCTGAAGAAATGTTGGTTGCACTTTATTTTTGATATTAATATTGTATTTGTATTATTTTAATGTTGAAAAACAACAGCAAAAGTAGCAGGTAAACCTACTATTAATTAAACCTGAAGAGAAGTTAGTTGCACTTTATTTTTGATATTAATATTGTAATATTTTTATGTTGGAAAACAAAAGCAGAAGTAGCAGGTTAACCTACTGTTGCACTTACTGTGCTTTTATAGAAAATGTATTGAATATTGAAATTGAGAGCAGAAAAGGTTAACTTCTTGTTAATTCAACCTAAACTGTTGGTTGCACTTTATTCAAATAAAATGTGAATGCATTTTCCATTAATTGTTGTTTACTTGTTTGTTTATATCCATAATTAATTGATATACCGGATTCCCTTACAAGAAACAACAGGAATCTAGGAAACTTCACCTGCACTGACCAGTATCCAGATATTTATTTCAGTCACACAATTTTTGGCTAAAAAGTTACTGAATCGATTTCAAGTCACAGAATCGTTTCGGATCGTATCGTTCTAAATGAACCAATATCGTCCTTGAATCGTATCGACAACCTCAAATCGTGATACGAATCGAATCGTTGTTAAAACGAATCGTTACACCCCTACTAGTTAGTGAAGATGTTTGACACATGTTGCTCAAAATCGCAGCCTTTGAGCTTTCATAATCACACATAAGCCAAATCGCGATTGCGGTTCGATTTCGATTAATCGTGCGGCCCAAGTTTTGACTGTGCCAAGTTATATTCTATAAATATGTACTTCACAAAATATGTACTGTAGTTCTGTATGAAGTTAAAGCACAACACAAAGCTAAGCACATTATTGTTGTTGGCGGATTATCGTACAGTATGTATTAGGGGTGGCACGGTACATGGAAAAAAAACTAACCGTTCGGTTCGCTTGTGTCGGTTCGGAGTGTGTGCATGGCACGGTGCGCGCATGCGCAATGTATCCTCGTGCCCGTATGTTACCTCAGACAGTGGATGTCCTTTTCGCGTGAAATAGGAGGTGTGTGTGGACATACAGTAAAGTAAAAGTGGAGTGCTGCAGGTCACGTCACATGTAGAAATGAAAGTGGGAGAGATAAGGAAGGCTGCCCGGAGTTGGAGGATGCGCTAGCATCGTATAGCAGGGCAGATGCAGTGCGGAGAGCGGGTGCCGCGCGTGCCCGCGCATACACACACTGGCAGTGTTTGTCTCGCGAGTCGCGCAATTGAACCGCGGCTTGTGGATTGCAAATACAGGCAAATATAGTCCATTCTGTCACATTTTCCGGTGTTCTCCTCCGACCCCTGTCCGTCTCGTGCTTTGATTTATGATGGGCAGCATATATCTGCTGCAAATGCGACCGTGTTCCCCTCTGTCTCACACACACATGCATATCGTCGCTGCCCGATGAAACTCACGTATGTCCAAAACGCTTACTTTTCAGGAAGTGAAAAAAACACTGTATTTCAAAAGCAGTTGAATGTAGCGTTGTCATACTTGGTACAGCATCTTTACATTAGGGGTGCTCCGATTGATCGGCATCCGATCTCGATCGGCCGATAATCGCTTTGGGATGATTGATCGGCGGTCTCTAAAAAGGCCGATCTCATGAACCGATCGCATGCTGACGACACATAAACCCGCACCTGCCGTGAGAGCTAGGGCATGACATGCAGCGACACCGTCTCATTCTCTTTCCAGCGCGGGTAAAATAATTATAATGCTGAAGGTGAGGTACAATTCATATTTCTATATTAAATAACTTACGTCTCACAGAAAGTTTTCAAATGACTGCGTAAGTTCACAAACAGCGCGAGTGAATCACCGCGTGCGCGCGCTCTCTCTCCCTTTCAAACTGCTCAAATGGCTTCATATCATCGCATCTGCACTAAAATCAAGCTGCACAGTTGACAGGATTTGCCACTGTTGACAGGATTTGCCACTTGCACAATCGAGGCAGTGTCGCATCGTCACTAAAGTTTATCATTTGCATTTATTTTTAAGTCTTGCCAGTGTTCAAACCGCTCAGCACTCGCGCGCTCTCCAGACCGTGAGCGCGCGCCCACACACACACACACACACACACACACACACACACACACACACACACAGGCCATCTCACAAAAAGCTTGCGAGAACAAATTGCGGTGAAATGGTCAGATACACACAAATGTATGTACTAAATTACCGTCTTGACGAGTATGCACGTAAACCCCGTCGTGACTCGCGAGTGAACGTTTGTGCAACTGCATGTAACTGTAACCGTGTTTGCTCTTAAAGGGACAGCTGTCGAATAAACTGCTGCTGTCTCTGAGTTTCTGTCTTGTGGTGTTTGATGAACCTTTATGACACTCACTGCTCTTGAATGACTAACTTTTGCAACCTTAAGTGTAAGGATTAATCTAATTTAATTTATTCAGGGAAGACCAATATAAATTTACATTTGATTTCTTATTAAATGTCTTTAGTATTTCTTATCTCAATACTAATGTTAGACCTACCTGAAAATTTGTCTTTAAAAACAAAAATGCACTGCATGATCAAATATTTAGGTGAGATAATTATATACATTTATTATATACATTTATTTGGGAAAGATGGCCTACAGTAGCCTTAAGTTATCATTTTCTAAAATAAACACTTGGTGGTTCTTCAAGATCTTGACTCTAGCCTATATCTACAGTTTTTTTTCTCAATACAGTTAATTTAGAGTTAGTTTCATTTCTACAAATGGTGCAAACTCTGCAAGATTATAGATAAAAGATTCCCATTCCCCTGCCATTCTGTGATCGGCAGTGATCGGCAATCGGCAGATCATGATCTTGGTGATCGGTAATCGGTGATCGGCCCCAAAAATGCTGATCGGAGCATCTCTACTTTACATGTAACCATATTCTTGACAGTGTAATAATATAATCCACATTTGACCAAAATTGAGTTTAAATGGACATACGTGCATATTTTACAGTAACGGTGGTCGATACGCGTTCTTCCGATCATTAATTAGAATGGCAAAGTCGCGTTTCAGCAGAGGAATACGTGAGGAATACAGAGGAATACATGCTGGATATTCTCAGCCTCTGGCAAGCGGTGATCGCAGTATGAGTGAGGCATGTTCTAGTGACAATCATGACAGTAGCATTACAGGCTATAATTTGATCAGTTTGACTGAGAAAAAAAAGGCTGAATCTTATCAAAGAGACCGAGTTTATTTACATACTAGCAAGCAAACTAATCTGTGAAGAACTAGATTAGAACTAAACTGTGGAGAGCTTCAATGTCGTACTTTCGGCTATCCAGTGCTGAGCTTCGATGAAACAATTTCACGAGACCGGCGAGACCAGCGAGATGCTTCCACAGGGCGGGAGATACGCGGCGTGATTGACAGCAAATGGATATACGTGAAAATCAGATGACATGTTTTCACAACTTTTCATTGGCCATTTAGATATGTGACGCATACTGTATACGGAAATGAACCTGGACATTCAATCCGTCGAAAAATCTCAAAATCGGCAAGATGGACATACGTGGTTTTCATCGGACAGCGACGATATGCTGTATATAAGTAGTTCACATGATAAATGTAACATTTAAAAGTTAAGATATGCTTCTAGTTCTAATAATTTAAACATGCCTTTGAAGTTTGGGCAAAAACTTCTGGCAGTGTTGGGTTTTCGTTTATTTTATGTTATTTTTTCACAGCGTTGAATGTCATATGGTGATTGTGAAACACACGGGACACTTCATGGTGAAATGTGTTCATCAGGTCAGCTGAATTAAAGCCGCAGTGCATTGTTCTGATCAAAATTGATATGTTTAACATGAAAAATGTTACGCCAATGTGTCAGACTCGGTAGACAGCCAGTTAGGAAACAACTTAATATAACAATTTTTAATACTGTATCCTAAATTGCGGATGATTAAGCTATATATCATATGCTGAAGTAAATTTCTGGAGTGTTAACGATAAAAAAAACAAAAAAAACACAAGAACCGAAAACCGTGAGCCTAAAACCGTGATACGAACCAAACCGTGGGTTTTGTGAACCGTGCCACCCCTAGTGTGTATCAATGAATGACACATTTTGGCTGTGGTGTGTGCCTTAAACCTCTAAGGTATGGTGTTGCCTCCAGGTAACAGTCTATTTTAGTTTATTTGTCATAAAATGAAACACCAATTTATTGGTCAAACCTATCTCATGGGAGAAGAACTCAAATACTAATCAATGAAAGTGCAAAAAACTGTTCACATGACCCACAGGGGTCCATTTTGTGTCCTGGTTCAGCACATGCACAGGTCACATGGCTCCATATTTTCTCCAATGAAAAGTGCATTTTTCACTAATTTGCGTCCAGTTAATCACCCAGAAAAAATGAGTTACCTTCACTGGTAAGTAAAAAAGTATTTTCAAGAACTAATAATAGGAAATTACAAAAAACTGTGGAATCGCAGATGGCCATACCAGACACACTGTGTTGGATACAAACATTATATTTCTAAGGAAAAGAGCTAGAATTATCGAAAAATGCAAATATATTTGCATGATTTTGCAATGCACTTATAAGAATATTAATTCTCATACTACAGCTGCACATATTATAATCTGCACATTTTCGAGGAAGATGAGGTCATAGGGACAATCCAGCGAAGATGGGGATGAAGATGGATATGATGGTATTTTGAAGTTTCCACCTGGACATTTTAGTCATATTTGCTCATTCTCTTTAATGAATTTGCCCTATTTTTATCGTTTTTTTTCCAGGGATTTTTTTTAATCATTATTTTGTTTTAAGGAGATTAAAAATTATGCTTATCAACCTTGATTGGTATGACACAAATTCATAGGTGTTGATTTCAGGGGGGACGCGTACCCACCAGATTTCGTCATGAGTCCTTTTGTACCTACCACTTTTTCTTTTTTAAACCTCGAGTTCAATTTTACGGTGAAGCATTGCTGCCACACACATATTTTTTCCACTCAATTGTGTCGTAATAACGACATCTTTAGTCGTAAAAACGTTTGAAAAGCAGAAGGAAGCTCCGTAAAATATGCTCTTCCGCTGCCTGTATCAGTGGCGGTGCCCATAGCACGAAATTGTTGTAATGTATTGATGTAGCCTACAGTTCTTAACAGCCATAGGTAGCAGTGCCATGGGCCGCTCATGATTAGCGTAATGATGAACCCCGGTGCAGCCACAAATATCATAACTATCTATAGCCTAGGCCTACTGTAATTAAGACATTCAAGAAATGTAGTAAAAAGAAAGACGCTTTCAGCCTTACTCAAGTAGAGCCCTACATTTCTGCCCGAGCCCCGACTTTTTTACGCCCCTAGGGCCGGGCTTCGGGACAATTTTCCAGTCATAGCGGACCTCAGACGCAGGCCGGGCTTCAGCCCTTTTTAGGCTATAGGACGGCGATATGCAACACGCATCGCCGCTAATGAGTAAAGCAAGCCAACACGCAAACTGCCAAAAGTGAAACTGAAAATAAGCTAAGTCTTAGATGCTCAAAAGCACAATCATCTTCATTAAAACTAATGAGACTAAAGGCTCTTACAAGCGTTTAGGTCGCTCGTTCTCATAATGCGGTCTTTGATGTTGAAATGAGCTGATGAATATAATGCTCATATCTGTTGCTTTCATTGACATGAACTCTGTTAAATGTGCATATAGCACGGGAATTGAAGATCGGATTTATATTCATTTCGCGGATAGGTGTAGCCTAAGGTAAGACAACCAGCATGTTTTTAATTATTTGTTTAGATTGTGTAGCCCGTTTCATTTGCGCACGCTGTTGCGATCTGCCTGCCTCATCTTGTCAAAAATGCCTTTTTACTGGGATGGTGGTGATAGTAGGCTAAACGTTTAAACGATGCTTTAAGTGTTTTATATGGATTTTATAAGCAAGACAAGTCAAGTGTTGATTTGAGAGGTTAAAGTGTTGGGTTAACTCACTGTCGGCCGCTTGGTCGTCACTTTAAAAAGCAAAAACTTTAATTTAACAAACAAAAAAATGCTTCAAACATTTTTCTAAATTAACTTAAAGAAACAAAACGAAATATAACTACTTTGACATTAAAAACAAAACTGACCTATTTTAATGGCTACAACTAATGTTTAATAGGGAGGATTAAAAAACAAACAAACACGGGCTCCAGTGGGACTCTGATAACGAAGTGGTAAAAAAAAATGGCAACAATGAAAAATATTAAAGAATTCGCAGGGCGCTTTCGTCGGCATGAGTAAGATAGGCTATAAGACCCGCAATATGTCTCTCAGCTGATATTTTTATTTATTTACATTAGTAAGCTACAGGACATAGTCTTTCAAAACATGACCTGCGCTAAAGAGAAGAAAATAAATAATGCATCATGTACCCAGCACTTCTGAAAATGCACTATGCGTCTCTGTCCCCAGCACATTTCAAACCAAACTGACGCCCATGCACAAATTCTATAACATTATTTTGTTTGTTAAGGTTTTGGGATGGAAATTGTCGGCCCAATCTGGCAAAACTGACCCCAGTTGACACACACACACACACACACACACACACACACACACACACACAGCTAAAGTTATTTTACACACTGCATTACAGCTGATACTCGGCATAACAGCATAATAACAAACAATATTAATAAAAAAGCAGAACAAGTGTTCTGATCATTACCAATAGTAACTAAACTGCTTATTGGCTTATGTATCATATTGATATTGCCAAAGATCTGTAATAACGGCCTTATGGTCCAAACCAGCAGAAGCTTCAGTGTTTGCCTTTCTCTGACTGAGCCCAATCTGGGACCAGCAGGAAAACACACACACACACACACACACACACACACACACACACACACACACACACACACACACACACACACACACACACACACACACACACACACACATCCCAGTCTCGATCGCGGCAGGAAACGACCGCGTGAGCGTCAAATCTCAAGTAATGTAACGATATTTACGGCAAACGAGTTCGTCCCGCAGAAAGCGAGCCTTAACGCCACCAGCTCGCGCGACAGGACAATAATCCCGAGGGAAAGGGAAGCAGAAAACAAACTCACGCGAGCTGTGGGTCTGAATGTGCGGCTGGGATGCACAGCGACTCGGGGACCGGCGGGAGCTGGAGATTCCTCCGTTAGTGGGATTGAGTCCACTCACTGTTTCTTCTGCGACCGTTTGTTTCTGTCGCTGCGCGCGCTCTGGACTCGCTGAGGTAAAGAGGCTTCTGATTGGTCAGCGTCAGACGACGTTCGGACAACGGCGCCAACTATGGCAAGCCGGATTAGCATTTAAACCTTTGTTCTGACTATCTATAAACATATTTAAAGATAGTAACCATGAGCGTCGGAAGCAAAGAAAGCAAAAAAATGTGGGTGGGTCCTCAGAATTTTTTTACTGGAGTAGATGCCAATTACATTAAATACAAATATACCGCTTTGCTTGCTAAACGTATAGTTCGGCAAGACAAAATTACGGAAATCGCCTTATCACTGAGAGTGGCAGTAGTGTAAAAAGTGGGTGGGTCTTGTCCCACCCACATACAATGGTTCCGACACCCATGATAGTAACAATTGTATTTTGACGAGTGATAATTATAATTTGGTCAGCGTCAGATGACGTTCGGACAACGGCACCAACAGTTTCATGGAGAAAGTGGGCTTCAGAATCAATACAGGAGGACAGCTTCATTCTTTTTTTGGGGGGGGATTTTTATAAGGCGTTTGATTCTTTAGAGCACCAATTTATTATTAAGTCATTAAGTCATTACATAGTTTTGGTTTCGCTGAAATGTTTTGTAAAGTAATTAAAACCCTTGATAACAAATAACAAAAAAATAATTTATCTAGAGGAGTCAGACAGGGGTGTCCTATTTCCCCCTACTTATTTTTACTTTGTGTGCAACTGCTCTCAACATCTGTCTGTGAAAGTATCCGGGGTATTCACATAGCAGATCGGGAAGTTATTAGCCAATTAGCGGATGACACCACCTTATTTTTAAGAGATGCTTTCCAAATTCCTATAGCAATTGATAATATAAAACTATTCTCTAAAGCTTCAGGACTTAATCTAACCATAAATAAATGTGAATTATTGTCTATTAAAGATTGCACAGCACCCTCCTTTTATAATATTCCAGTTAGATCTGAAGTTACATATTTAGGCATCGTGATCACAAAAAAAATGTAATTAATATAAGTACCTTGAACTTTGACCTTGTTATAATAAAAGCCCAAAAAATGTATGCATGGTTGCAGAGAGACCTGACCTTGAGAGGTGGAGTAACCTACACTCTAAAAAAAAAAAAGGTTCTATATGGCACCAAAAATGGTTCTTGGCTCGTAATCATAGGGGAACCTTTTTAAGTGCTATATAGCACCAATTTTGGTGCTTCAGTGGTTCTTCAGCGGTTCTTCAGAGGTTATTCACCGGTTCTTTGACTAAGGTGCTATATAGCACCGCTACCATATACAGAACATGTTAAGATATGGTGCTATATAGCACCAAAAGTGGTTCCCCTATGATTACGGCAATGAACCATTTTTGGTGCCATATAGAACCTTTTTTTTTAGAGTGTACTGCTTGCTAAGGCTGAGGGCATCTCTAGGCTTACATATGCTGCACTCTCTCTATATGTGGACAACAACATATGTAGATCCGTTGATAAAACCATCTTTAATTTTATTTGGAAAAACAAGTTACACTAAGGTAAGAAGTCAGTAATAATGAATACATACGAGAATGGTGGGTTGAATCTTCTTGATTTCTTATCTCTGAACAACTCTTTCAAAATGAATTGGATTAGACAGTTTTTGTGTAATCCAAACTCAATTTGGAATTTTATCCCTAATTATTTATTTTCCAAATTAGGCGGTCTCCCTTTCCTATTGATCTGCAATTATAATATTGCCAGAATCCCTTAAAGCTACACTGTAACTTTTTTTGTTTATTCTTAGCTAAAAACACTTAGTTCTTTCAAAAATATATGTGCTCATTAATGTATATTTACTTCTTTCAAGTAATAAAGTATTCTCGTAAGTTTATAATATGCCATTGAAAATACATACGGGTAAGGGGTTCGAATGGGGGTCGCCATGTTGCCCCTCCATCTTGAAAGTACATTAGCCAAAGAGGGACATACCCGTAAATTGGCCACCGTAGGAGTTAAAACGAAATCGGAATTGGGAGGAAAAGAAACTAATATTTACTGGATGGTCATATACCCTTTCACCGCTAGATGGGGGAAAATATCACACAGTGTAGCTTTAAAACTTATCTAAATTCCATAAGCAAGCACTACTTGCTTGGTCATTAATATTTAAGCACAACTTTTCCCCTCACCGGTATTTTCTCCGGAACAATCGAGATATTGTATATAAGAATAAATCCTTGTTTTTTGCTAACTGGTTCCACTGTAGAAAAATGAAGCCGAAATATCCCAGTAGCAGTAATTGCAGATTACGTTGCTCTGAGTCTGTGCAGCTTCACAGCCTTGTGTTTATAATAGTGCTCTGGCAAACAATTTACAGAGAAAATGCTTTTAAATAAATAATTCATTTTTAATGACCACAGACAGCCAGGACCTCGGTTTAACGTCTCATCCGAAGGACGGTGCTTGTTACAGTATAGAGTCCCCATCACTATACTGGGGTGCTAGGACCAACACAGACCACAGGGTGAGCGCCCCCTGCTGGCCTCACTAACACCCCTACCAGCAGCTATCAAGTTTTCCCAGTTGGTCTCCCATCCAGTTACTGACCAGGCTCAACCCTGCTTGGCTTCAGTGGGAAACCAGTCTTGGGCTACAGGTTGATCTCGCTGCTGGTTATGACAGGTGAAATGATCTTCATCACGGCACCTGTTAGTGGGTGGGATATACACTCCCCTAAAGGATTATTAGGAACACCATACTAATACTGTGTTTGACCCCCTTTCGCCTTCAGAACTGCCTTAATTCTACGTGGAATTGATTCAACAAGGTGCTGAAAGCATTCTTTAGAAATGTTGGCCCATATTGATAGGATAGCATCTTGCAGTTGATGGAGATTTGTGGGATGCACATCCAGGGCACGAAGCTCCCGTTCCACCACATCCCAAAGATGCTCTATTGGGTTGAGATCTGGTGACTGTGGGGGCCATTTTAGTACAGTGAACTCATTGTCATGTTCAAGAAACCAATTTGAAATGATTCAAGCTTTGTGACATGGGGCATTATCCTGCTGGAAGTAGCCATCAGAGGATGGGTGCATGGTGGTCATAAAGGGATGGACATGGTCAGAAATAATGCTCAGGTAGGTCATGGCATTTAAACAATGCCCAATTGATACTAAGGGGCCTAAAGTGTGCCAAGAAAACATCCCCCACACCATTACACCACCACCACCAGCCTGCACAGTGGTAACAAGGCATGATGGATCCATGTTCTCATTCTTTTTACGCCAAATTCTGACTCTACCATCTGAATGTCTCAACAGAAATTGAGACTCATCAGACCAGGCAACATTTTTCCAGTCTTCAACTGTCCAATTTTGGGGAACTCGTGCAAACATACATACAACAAACATACCACGCTCAAAATTGCTTAAATCACATTTCTTTCCCATTCTGACATTCAGTTTGGAGTTCAGGAGATTGTCTTGACCAGGACCACACCCCTAAATGCATTGAAGCAACTGCCATGTGATTGGTTGATTAGATAATTGCATTAATGAGAAATTGAACAGGTGTTCCTAATAATCCTTTAGGTGAGTGTATTAGGCAGCAAGTGAACATTTTGTCCTCAAAGTTGATGTGTTAGAAGCAGAAAAAATGGCCAAGCGTAAGGATTTGAGCGAGTTTGACAAGGGCCAAATTGTGATGGCTAGACGAGCATCTCCAAAACTGCAGCTCTTGTGGGGTGTTCCCGGTCTGCAGTGGTCAGTCTCTATCAAAAGTGCTCCAAGGAAGGAACAGTGGTGAACCGGCCACAGGGTCATGGCCAAGGCTCATTGATGCACGTGGGGAGTGAAGGCTGGCCTGTGTGGTCCGATCAAACAGACGAGCTACTGGAGCTCAAACTGCTCAAGAAGTTAATGCTGGTTCTGATAGAAAGGTGTCAGAATACACAGAGCATCTCAATTTGTTGTGTATGGGGCGGCATAGCCGCTGACCAGTCAGGGTGCCCATGCTGACCCCTGTCCACCGCCGAAAACACCAACAGTGGCAAGTCAGCAACTGGACCACGGAGCAATGGAAGAAGGTGGCCTGGTCTGATGAATCACGTGTTCTTTTACATCACGTGGATGGCCGGGTGTGTGGCTTACCTGGGGAACACTGTCACGGTTCATAAATCCATGTCTCTTTCTAGTCTCATGTGCTTTTGTTATGTGTGTGTGCGTGCTGTTTGTGTGGGTGTGGCCGTTTATTGGATCATCAGCCATCAGACTCATCAAGCCCCATCACCATCTGCAGCTTATTACTATCACCTATATAGACTCATCATTTTCATCTCTCTTTGTCAGATCGTTGTTTGTGGGTTCCCGGTGTGTGTTCCAGTGTGTTAGAGTCCTTTACCTTCCCTGTTCCTGTTCATGTTCATGTTCCTGTGGTCTTTGGATTCGTCTTCACCTGGTTTTCACTCCCTGCACTCGTCACCTTATCCTTCCTTCCATCGGAGTCCCTGCGTCGCTAGCCTGCTTCACTGTGACTTCCTTTGTGTACATCATCAATCCTACATTAAAAGAGTTTCTCGCTACTGCTTTCGTCTCTGTGTCGTGACAAACACATGCCACCAGGTGCACTATGGGAAGAAGGCAAGCCGGCGGAGGCAGTGATGCTTTGGGCAATGTTCTGCTGGGAAACCTTGGGTGTACCCACGTTCCACCTACCTAAGCATTGTTGCAGACCACCTTTAATGGAAACGGTATTCCCTGGTAGCTGTGGCTCTTTCAGCAGATAATGCGCTGGACACAAACCAAAAAGGGTTCAGGAATGGGTTGAGGAGCACAACAACGAGTTTGAGGTGTTGACTTGTGCTGCGTTCCACTCCACTTTTAGACACGCACTTGCAGACACCCCTAAGCACTTCCCCTGAGGGGAATCCCCACCGCCATTTCGAAGTGCGTTAAACGTGAAGTGGATGCGGGAAGTTTATATGGACAGACCCTCGCTCCCACGATTTTGTAGCTTCGTATACAACAATACAACACGATTGTAACATCACCTCATATCGCGTTTAATTTACCCCCACAGACAACTCTATATATATATATATATATTTTTTTTTTTTTACATTTAAAACAACCCAACCACACCTACATACATATCGAATTCTGCATTAAACATTTTGTAAGAAAAAATTAATTTCAAGTGATCAAGGGCATAGGAAGTTCCAGTTCCATCCATTGCAAAGGTTCCGCCAGCGGTGGGCACTCATGCAACGCAAGCAATGACACACATCCGAGTGAACGAGACGGAGGGAAGTTAGCAAGTGAAGGGCAAAATAAAAACGAACTGGAACACAGCATTGGCCTCCACTTCCCCAGATCTCATTCCAATCGAGCATCTGTGGGATGTGCTGAATAAACAAGTCCGATCAATGGAGGCCCCACCTCGCAACTTACAGGACTTAAAGGATCTGTTGCGAACATCTTGGTGCCAGATACCACAGCACACCTTCAGGGGTCTAGTGGAGTCCATGCCTCGACGGGTCAGGGCTGTATTGGCAGCAAAAGGAAGACCAACACAATATTAGAAAGGTGGTTATAATGTTATGCCTGATCTGTGTATACACAACATAATACACAAATTAAATGACCAGTGCTATATATTTTTTAGCCATAATATATTTTTGAATTTCACTTTACACATAACCAGGGTTTGAAATTACATAAATATCAGAAATAAACCCTCTAAAAACCGCAACCTCATTACACACCCCTAATTCAGACTTCATAACCATCTTTAATGCTGTTCTAATATAAATTGAATATTGTAGTGCAGATTTTGTTTAAAACAATAATTCATAACAATAGAGTGAGCAATACTGAAACACTTTGATTGCATGTCAACTAAAGTATGTTTATTCAATAATCAAGCCTTTTTGTCAGTTTTAAAATGTGCAATCAATACATTACACACAACATAGACACAATTAATGAAACCAAAGTTAGTAAACTCTTTTCAGCCATAAGCTACTGTTGAGGCAAATTGTAACTGTCATGGGATAAGGGAACAAAGAGTCTATTTAGTTAACATAAATGTGCGGAAACGATCGCAGCACAGCTGTATGGCTACGCGCTCCTGGAACGCACTGACGAAGCCGCGTGCAGTGTGAAATCTGTATCCATTAAAATGTGTATGCAAAAAATACGCACCGCATACGCACTGCAAACGGAGTATGTGTGAAACGGGCGTCAGCAGGTGCCATGCTCGATGTATGCGCCACTTTCATTCGGTTTTCTCGTGCCACAGTGCCTACATACTGTTACAGTTTTGTCCACCACCCTTCTTCCGTCGTCATTATATTTTACGGGGAAGCCAAAATGCTCTCATACATGTGATTTGAATGATGCGGGAGGCTTTTCAAGTTCTTCTACTTCTCCGCTAGCCACTGTTAACTGATTAACATGCCCAGTTCACGTGAACACATGTTTCTCTGAAACTCAGCATCGAGGTTAAAGGAACAAGATCACTTAAAAAGCAATATCGGCAGAAAAACTGTCTTTTAGTCTGCGATCGCTAAACAATTCAGATGAATCCACAAGTTTAAAAAAAATTCGCAATAAATCTGCGGGTCACATGCATGCCGAACCGTGGGTTAACTGCGATCCGTTACACTCCTAAACAGCACAGAACAGCTGATTCTCTCAGTGATTTCAATTCAAGAAAGTCTTGTTCTCAAACGCTTAGAGGTGAACATCGCTTTTTCTTATGATACTGTAGATGAGATGATTGGGTGAAACTCTTCCCACATGAAGAGCACTGGTGCGGCTTCTCTCCAGTGTGAACTCTCTCATGATATTTCAATAATCCTGGCCGAGAGAAACTCTGATCACAGTGTGAGCACTTGTACGGTTTCTCTCCAGTGTGAACTCTCTCATGACATTTCAGGTTTCCTGTCTGAGAGAAACTCTGATCACAGTGTGAGCACTTGTACGGTTTCTCTCCAGTGTGAACTCTCTCATGACATTTCAGGTTTCCTGTCTGAGAGAAACTCTGATCACAGTGTGAGCACTTGTACGGTTTCTCTCCAGTGTGAATTCTCTGGTGTTGATTTAATGCTCCTGATGAACTGAAGGTCTTCCCACAGTCAAAGCACATATAAGGTCTCACACCAGTATGAATACGTTCATGCACTTTTAAATACTTCACTAGTGAAAAACTCTTTCCACAAACAGAACAAAAGTGAGGCTTCACACCAGTATGAACTTTAAGGTGGTCTCTTAAGCCTGATGCCACAACAAATGTTTTCTTGCACTGATCACAGCTGAATGATCTCACTCCAGAGTGAAACCGCAGATGAATGTCGAGAACACTTTTACTAATGAAACTCTTTCCACACTGAGAGCATGTGAACGGTTTTTCTCCAGTGTGAATCCTCATGTGCTTATCTAAGCTTTCTTTGCGAGTGAAACTCTTTCCACACTGAGAGCATGTATATGGTTTTTCTCCAGTGTGAATCCTCATGTGTCTCGTAAGTTGTGATTTATCTGTGCAACTCTTTCCACACTCAGAGCAGGTTAGAGATCCTTTGACTCCAGGTTTTCTGGATCGTTTCGGTGTGGAGTTCTCCTCAGTTTGTGAACTGATGTTTCTTTCTTCATTTGTGAATTGATGAGGTTTTTGAAGCCGATGCCGTTTGTCCTCCTTCCCTTCCATTTGGTCTAGAATCAAAACATTAAATTCTCATTCTTCAAATAAAGGAAAAAATTAGAAACAAAACAAAATCTGGTTCTAGTACAAATGTAGTTTACAACCAAGTCTACTAGTATCTAGTATTCCAAGTCTACTCTATGTCAGTTTTCATCTTAAAGGGCATAATACAGGTTAGAGACCCCAGTGAATGTATAGAAAAATGATGTAGGATTTTATTTAAAATATACTTATAAATACGCTACTAAGGCTTTTGGAGTCGGTTTTGTGAGAAAATTACACTTCTACATCTAAAAATGCCAAAACCGGAAGTGACGTAACAGGACGGTGTGCGGTGAATTTCAACGATAGGAAAACAATGGATCGCAATGACAGTTCGGACGCTGAAGAAATTATAAATGTTTGTTCATACTCATATCACGGACCACAGCCATACAATTATGACACACAATTAGGGACAGGCCAGGATTAGACAGAACAACGATTAGAGGAGACAAATTGAGTTGTTGTGTGAGGAGAACCAGTGGAGATCGGCAGGTGTCTGGTGAGAGACCAGTATTAGCTAATGATATATACACACTAGCTAACGATATGAACACTGCTCAGATCACAATACTGTACAGATTATTATCATGCATCAGGCAATAGCAAAGCTGGTATTGGTCATCTAGTATTGATACTTACCAATAACAGAAACTAATGACCATCAGGCATAAGTCACTCTCGTTAATATCCGTACACACTAAACGTATACATTATATATAACGTTAGTGGTTTCTCATCACAACTGATTTGGTATTTAGCAAATGCTTAAAAAACAAGACTTGCAGTGCACAGTTCACGTTTTCTCCGAATGTTATTGTGTGTTTCATGTTATCCTTTATTCATTAATTCTGTTATGGGTTTATTTTGTTATTATTTATAAAATATTTAAATTACCAGCACATAATTCCAAACTTTTTTTTTGTTGAAAAAAGTGAGACTGTATGCACGTGTTAATGTACATACTTTGTATTAGGGCTGTAATCAACCAAAGAAAATCTTGGTCGACTGAAGTTTTTCTACTAAAAATGACGTTAGGAAAAAAAAAAGTTTAATTAATTAGCTGCACACTGCGCGCAGTACTTGGTAGCCTTGTTGTCTGCCCAAATGAATTATAAATAAACATAAAAAACTAGTAGGTTATTTGCAGTATATTAAATCGTTTTTGAGCTGATTATTTTGCACTGAAATGAGTCTGACACACGAGTCTTTCGGCTCTGACAGCGTTGCGTCACGTCCATCATAGCCTATGATTTCCCAAAATATAGTACTATGCTGTCAACTAGTGATATCATCACAAGAACTTTTGAGGAATATGCAACATAATTTAGACAATTGTTTTTGTCATATGTATTATAATAACTGACAGACACTATCATTTCAGCCGCTCTGTGCAGCTCGAAGGATCAGCTCAGCTTCACGTCTGAGACACGAATAGACTATTAACTTAAAGCTTTTACTCTTAAACACAAAAGGCACGTCCACTTTAATAAAAAAGGAATATTTATTAAACAAGCCAGATCAAGAGCAGAAACGAAATAAAGTGCATAACTGAAAAATAAAGCATAGGCTCAAAACTAATACAAACAGTGGGCACAGCTCATCGCGCATTAGGCTCCAAATAAAAAATTAAATAATAAAGTGCCCAAATCCAATAAATAATACAAGAAATAACTTTGCAGTTTGCACAATAATAAAACGGATGGGGCAATTCAAAACAGACGGGGCAACCTAACACAGACAAGTTAGCTTACCGTTTTTAGGTGATATGACATGTTTGTCGCCGAGCTGTGATATGCAAACTGTTGCTGGCAAAATTTGCATTCGACTTTTTTCCCATTTTCTATTTTAAAAAAATTCTGCCACGCTGCCGATGTCTTTGCTGACATGGTAGAAGAGGACTGACTAGGAAAACGCAAAGTAGCCTCCTCTTCTCCAGTGGGTTGGGCTAATCCAAAAAAAGTGAAGACAGACTGTTACCTGTGTAACAGGGCTGCTCTGAAAACACCCCCATTAGGTGCTCTCCACCTGATGAAATGAACGCGGCAAAACTGATGAAATGAATGCAGCAAAAAATCGACCAATCAGAATTTTGGTCGAGCCAGAACGTATCGACTAATAATCGACTAATCGACTGGGAGATTACAGCCCTACTTTGTATTCGTCAATGTTGCAATTGATTCATGTAAAAACAAGGGCAAAGAAGCATTGCGTGTGGATGTTTATTAATTTAATATCGTCCTTAAGGCAAGCTACACACTGGCTGAGTGGCGTGTCCATTTTTATTTCGGCTACATATTAGTAAATGACTAACACATATTAATAAATTACATTTTGATGTTTGAAAGTCTCTAGGTTTTAACATAAATGCAGATATAATTGTAATCAATTTTATTTTTTTAAATCTTGACCTCGCGTTTGCGAACCTGAAAACGCGTTCTGTGTGATCGGCGCCTAATTCATCCCAAAGGTGTTCTATCGGGTTGAGGTCAGGACTCTGTGCAGGCCAGTCAAGTTCCTCCACACCAAACTCGTTCATCCATGTTTTTATGGACCGACGCTTTGTGCACTGGTGCGCAGTCATGTAAGGGGCCGTACAAACTGTTCCCACAAAGTTGGATCCAGATCTCAACCCAATAGAGCATCTATGGGATGTGGTGGAACGGGAGCTTCGTGCCCTGGATGTGCATCCCACAAATCTCCATCAACTGCAAGATGCTATCCTATCAATATGGGCCAACATTTCTAAAGAATGCTTTCAGCACCTTGTTGAATCAATGCCACGTAGAATTAAGGCAGTTCTGAAGGCGAAAGGGGGTCAAACACAGTATTAGTATGGTGTTCCTAATAATCCTTTAGGTGAGTGTATATCATGTAATATAATTATTATTATTTACTCTCTATTATTTACTATCTATGTAGTCATATTCCGCTCAGTTATAATTATATCTCCATTTATAATATCAATATAAATAATAAAAATAATTATGATCATCACTAATAACAACACCACGATCCCTCCTTCAGCCTTATATTTTGCCAACACAATTTCTTTGTTTCTTGCTTTTATCCCAACCCATTCCAAAGTCTGACACCACACACAGATACACACAAACTTTTACTGGTGGTTCTCACCACCTGGACTTTAAAGTTATCACATCCCCTCAGGTTATAGCCCCCCTCTCTTCCAGTAAAGAACTTTTGAATATTGACCGGTAGATCATTTTTGTTGGCTTTATACAAGAGTTGAACAGTGTAAAAATCAACTAAATCATAAAGTTTTAGTAGTCTGGATTGCAGAAATAATATATTTGTGTGATCAAAATATCCCACCTTATGTATAATTCCAACTGCACGTTTTTGGAGTATGAAGAGGGGATGTAGTAAACTTTTATAGTTATTGCCCCAAACTTCAATACAATGAGTTAAATAGGGCAAAACCAATGAACAATACAATATATATAGGGCATTATATTCCAGAACATATTTAACTTTATTAATTACATAAATACTTTTAGCTAATTTACCTTGTATGTATCTGATGTGTGGTTTCCAGCTTAATTTACTGTCAATAGTCCTAAGAATTTAATTTCTGACACTTTTTCTAATGCAACACTATCTAAACTTATTAATACTTTTGATTTTTCTTTATAATTACCAAACATCATTACTTTTGTTTTATGTAGATTCAGAGATAATTTAATACTATCTATCCACATTTTTAGTTTTTATTAATTCTTTATTTACAATATTTATAAGTGTATTATAATTATCACTAGAATAGAATATATTAGTGTCATCAGCAAATAATATTTATTTTATTATATTATATGTATTTTTTAAATATGGTATTTTCATACAAGGTTATATATTCATTTGGAAAAAAAATTAACCTGCAATATGCCCTTTAATGTTCCTCATCCGTCATTAAAGAGAATGAAGGAAAACACTAACCTGTTTACCACAAACTTAACAATAGTCTGTCAGTAGATTCTCCTGGAGTAATTCCTCCTGCTTGCCGCTGCTTCTCCTGTGGGAAGATGGGAATATTTCCCAGCATTTAAAGCGTTTTCAAATATCACCTTTCATGCAGTGTGTAATATAGCTCTGTTAATGTAAACGGTCTGCAAAGTCGAAAGTGCATAACAAATAAAGTTATTGCCTCCCAATAGAAAGAATCGACTCTGAACCGTCTGAACGAGTCGTCAGAAACTCCAGTCTCACTTCCATGACCTGAATACTGTGGTGAGATCTGGTATTTATCTCAGGTCCTGATTAACCCTTAGAATACGATAATAATAACTGCAACTAAGTAGTCTTGTGCTGTCAGGTCAGAATTAGGTCTAAACCTTCACTGGCTTGTTTAACTTATACCAGTAATCCTGGGGTCCGTTCTTCATACCTCGCTTAATTCATCTGAGATGATTTGACAGATCCCAGATCTGTTAATCGTGATAACTGATGTCTGGATAATTTGGTTCTTCAAACGAATTTGCGGATTGGATTTAAATATCTGGATTAAATGATCTGAGATCACTGCGCGTTCTTGTGTTCCCTGAAGAGGGCAGATGCATCGATACTCGAAACCATGATCAGCAATGCAGCGATTGGCTGGCGTCAAGACAGCAACGTAATGACATCATATAATTAAAAAAGCCACCTGGCAAAAAACTTGGCAAATTACACAAAAAACCCCCACGAATATCTGGACCTTTATAAGGAAACAGCTAAACGACCAAACCAACATAAAAGTTATAATAGATCAATGATAAATGTTTTTTTTTGTTTTTTACATGATTACCAATTATTTATATTCACGATTTTATACAGTATTTGTACACCCTTTACATTTTTATTTCAATGTTGTAATTTAATTTTTAATTAAATTTGAAGCAGATTTGTAACGTGACAGTATTAAAGTTTCTTAAGGGTCAAGATCAAATTCTCTGCGTCTCCTGTGCTGCATCAAGCCATCCCATAATATCCGTCATCACTTAAATTAATGCACGGCTCAGATTAACTGTACAACGTGTGTAAACCTCCAATAAAATTTAAGCTCACGGACCTGTTGCTATGACAGCAAGTCCAGGATGAGCGTCGAAGAACCAAACAATCCAAGATCATGCCAAATCGCCAACAATCAAATCCAGCGAACTGAGTTAGAGAGGTACGAAGGACCGTAGGTGTATGACCCCATACCCTTTATTGAACAATACAAAATCAATAATCAGTCAATAACCATTTGAATGAATTCATGCTTACCCTCCAGCAGATTCTCTCATTGATGGTTGGTTGACCTTGGCCTTGTAAGATGTACTAGAATGCTCTTTCTATTCTTATAGAACTGTCTTTATAAGCTGAAGATTAAAAACGGATCAGTATTTTGTCTTTATCAAATAAAAATGTATTTAAACAAAAGATAAAAAAATACTGGTTACACAATGATTAATATTTGTTAGCAAAATATCAAAAGGTTACAGATTATAATACTTCAGCTTATCCAATCTCAACAGGGCAGTCCTGTATGAGTGGACGAATACACAGGCTGATTATCTTGTATGCAGTTCAAAGCAATAGATGTAAGAAATAACTTGTTCTCATCCGAGCAATTCAAGATAAAATAATACAGCAGAGCAATTTAAGCAAAAACTAATTTCTCCCAAGAAACAAAAGACGGGCATTTATACAGAATCGTTTACATTATTCTCAATGCAGTTTCTTAGGTTTTTTCCAGAGGAACTGAAACTGCTGACCGGCTGTCAGCTGACTTGTGTCACCCCACCGACAGAGGATGCTGGTTTCTTCATTCTTTGCCATATTTGGACATTCTTCCTTCCCTTTCGTTCTCTTTGCTTAGGGTCTTGTCTCATGTGTATGCGTGTGTATGTATCTGGAAGTGTATTCGTAAGTTCACAATACCTTTCAATATTTATATAAGAATCCTCTCTTACAATATGTAACACGGTAACACATTTGCATAATGCCCGTCTATGGTCTTCATTGGCTGTCCGTGAACATCGTCTACTTTGACCCGCTCTCAAACACTGTAGCTGGTTCATGTTGTGTACATGTCGACAAATTCTCTTTGTAAAGAGTTCCAAAGGATGAGGATTTGAAGAGTTACTGGTTAAAATTACCACAGCAATACAACAGCAGTAAAACCTTTTGACGATTGCTTCTCAAATCTCTGAGGTCTAAATGGGATTTACAAAACGCTTATTCATTTAAGATACACACTTTATTAGACCAACTTGCTCCTGAGCAATATATGATTTTTTAATTGTTAATGCTGATGGGGAGGAATGACATTTGCAACACCTTATAATGTAGCTCAAGCTGAGTAGTGTGCCACTGAGAAATGTCCTGCTCAAGTTATCCTTGCAATGGAGGTTCAGGTTGAATAACTCGTTTTTCCAATGTTTCATCATCGGACTCGCGCTCGGATTGATATGTTAAAAGCGACGCCATTGTTACTGTCTGTACAGTGTGTACAATCGCTGAAGTTCAGTTATGATAATGAACATAACATTAATATGTAATGGACGATTTTTTCCGACACACGCTGTAAGCATTAGACCAATAATAGCAGATTGAGGGATCTGACCAATCAGAGTAGAGTAGCTTGTGGAAAGGAGGGATTTAGAGAGACTGAATCATCGGTTGAGTCGTTTGAGAATCATTAAAAAAATCTGGTAATGTGCAATGTACACCAGGGCACGACATTAACGCTTGTCCGGGACAAGTGGATTTTTTGAAGGGGCAAGTGAAATTGAATGTTACTTGCCCGACGGACAAGTATCCTGATAAAAACGTCAATACCAAAAATAACTAGGTAATCACCAAAATGCAAGAATTATTCTGCATTAATTTAGTGTAAATGGCGATCGATGGTGGATATAATATATAATGTACATTCTAAAAAAAAAAGGTTCTATATGGCACCAAAAATGGTTCTTCGTCGTAATCATAGAGGAACCACTTTTGGTGCTATATAGCACCATGGGCCCTATTTTAACAATCTGAAACGCAAGTGTCAAAGCGCAAAGCGCAAGTAACTTTGTGGGCGGGTCTCGGCGCTGTTGCTATTTTCCCGGCGGGATAAATGGCTCTTGCGCCCGGCGCAAATCTAAAATGGGTTGGTCTGAAGTAGCTTCATTATTCATAGGTGTGGTTTGGGCGTAACGTGAATAAACCAATCAGAGCGTCATCCAACATTCCCTTTAAAAGCAGGTGCGCAAGTTCCATTATGGATTGCTATTATTATGGCGTATTTACCAGGCGCATGCCAGGAGCGGTTCACAGCCGAGGAGACCGATGTTCTTGTAAGAGCAGTGAAAGACAGAGAAGTTGTGTTGTATGGGGATGGGAGAAACCCACCCAAAATAGCGTCGGTTAAATAAATAATTAGCCTGAATAATTTGTAAGCTAGATTTATGCCTATTTTTTCACATCTTCGTGGCACACCACAATGATTTCCGTCATCTTTCGACTCAGCATCACACACAGTAAGAAACTTTTGAACTGTAACGTCCTAATCTTCACTGAAACCTGGTTAAACAGCGGAATACCGGACACCGCTATCGAGCTAGCGGGACGCCACACACTCCGGGCAGACAGAACATTAGATGGCTCCGGGAAGACCAGAGGTGGTGGATTGTGCATTTATATTAACAAAGCTTGGTGCACAAACTCTGCTATTGTTGGGAGTCATTGTTCAGCTAACCTGGAGTTTCTCATGGTTAAATGTAGACCGTTTTATCTACCGCGGGAGTTCACTTCCACCATTATAACTGCTGCTTATATTCCACCCGATGCTGATGCCAAGCTTGCTATGAAAGAACTTCACGCAGCCATCAGTAAACAACAGACTGATCACCCTGAAGCTGCGTTTATTGTTGCAGGTGACTTTAATCACTCAAACTTAAAGTCAGTGCTACCCAAGTTTCACCAGCATGTTTCCTGCCACACCAGAGGAAACAAAACCTTAGACCATGTTTACACAAACATGGCGGGAGCTTACGTTGCAACACCCCTCCCCCACCTAGGACAGTCAGACCACATCTCTTTGTTCCTCAGCCCCAAATATGCACCCCTCATCAACCGTGTGAAGCCATCAGTGAAGACAATCAAGGTGTGGCCTGCGGGGGCAGATTCCACACTCCAGGAAAGGTTTCTAAACACAGACTGGAGTATGTTTGCTTCTCAAGCCACCAGTGGCGCTCACACGGACATTAACTCCTACACCTCCTCAGTATTGGATCATATCAATACCACCATTGACAGTGTTACAACCCAGAAACAGATCACCACATACCCAAATCAGAAGCCTTGGATGAACAGGGAAGTGCGACTCCTGCTGAAGTCACGCAATACTGCCTTCAGATCAGGAGATGCACAAGCCTACAGCGCATCCAGAGCAAACCTGAAGAGGGGCATCAAAAAGGCCAAGCACTGCTACAAGCTAAAGATAGAGGGACACTTTTCCAACTCTGACCCTCGACGCATGTGGCATGGCATTCAGGCCATCAGTGATTATAAACCCACCCACTCCACCCCCACAGCCACTGATGTCAACTTCCTGAACGAGCTAAATTACTTTTATGCTCGTTTTGAAAGAGACAACAGAGAAACTGCCACCAAGCTCAAACCCTCAGCTGACCACCCACCAATCACACTCTCCTCCACAGATGTCTGCAAGGCACTGAGCCGGATCAGCGCGCACAAGGCTGCTGGACCAGACAACATCCCTGGTCGTGTTCTCAGGGCATGTGCGGAGCAGCTCGCTGGGGTTTTTACAGACATTTTCAACCTGTCTCTCGCCCAAGCAGCTGTACCATCATGCTTTAAACGCACTTCCATTGTGCCAGTGCCGAAACACTCCAGCCCGAGGTGCCCTAATGACTACCGCCCTGTAGCACTCACACCCATCATTATGAAGTGCTTTGAGCGGCTGGTCCTGGAACACCTAAAAGACTCTATACCATCCACATTGGACTCACACCAGTTTGCCTATCGCAGCAATAGGAGCACAGAGTATGCAGTTTCCATGGCACTGCACTCTGTGCTCACCCATCTGGACAGTAAAAACACCTATGCACGCATGCTGTTTGTTGACTTCAGCTCAGCATTCAACACTGTCATCCCATCCAAGTTAATTGCCAAACTTGGAGACCTGGGCATCAACACTTCAATGTGTAACTGGATTTTGGACTTCCTAACTGACAGACCACAGAATGTTCGATCAGGATCCACCTGCTCCACGTCCATCACACTCAACACTGGTGTACCACAGGGCTGTGTGCTAAGTCCGTTTCTCTACTCCCTCTTCACCTCCGACTGCAAGCCTGTGTATGGAACTAATTCCATCGTCAAGTTTGCGGACGACACTACGGTGATTGGTCTCATCAGCAACAACGATGAGACTGCCTACAGGGAGGAGATCCAGCACCTGGCCACATGGTGCGCTGATAATAACCTGCTCCTCAACACCACCAAAACGAAGGAGCTCATCGTGGACTTCAGGAAGGAGTCAAGAGGCACACACGACACCATCCACATCAATGGAATGGCTGTTGAGCGTGTCTCCAGTTTCAAGTTCCTGGGGATCCACATCTCGGCGGACATGTCGTGGACGACCAACACCTCCAGCCTGGTCAAGAAGGCTCACCAGCGCCTCTTCTTCCTGAGGACACTGAGGAAGAATCAGCTCTCCTCGGCTATCCTGATGAACTTCTACCGCTGCGCAATAGAAAGCATCCTGACCAACTGTGTGGCAGTATGGTATGGGAGCTGCTCTGTTGCGGAGCGCAAGGCACTGCAGCGGGTGGTGAAAACTGCCCAGCGCATCACAGGGACTCCACTACCTGCCATCGAGCACATCCAGAGGAAACGCTGTCTGCACCGAGCTCGCAGCATCCTCAAGGACTCCTCTCACCCAGCCCACAGACTGTTTTCTCTCCTGCCCTCCGGCAGGCGTTTCAGGATCCTCCGGACCAGGACCAGCAGACTAAAGAACAGTTTTTTCCCCAGAGCTGTCTCTTTACTGAACTCAAACCCCCGTTGATCCACTTCCCTCATAAACTGCTAACTCTCCTACCTCACACCTACATTCACTTTGTTATTTGCACTACCGACTGTTTATTACAGTAACAACTGTTTACTTATGCATTTTGCACCACCATATCTTAACTGGAATATGCTCATTTGCACTGCCGACTGTATTTATAGTAACCATGTTTACATTTGCATTTTGCACCGTACTTCTAACTGTAATATGCAACCACTTTCCACTGCACTTTTACACTTTATTTCGGATAGCTCTGTCCATAATTTATTGCACTACCTTAATCCACTGCTATATTCCTCATATTAGCCTAACATATTATTGTATACCTCTATCTGTAAAATTCTGTTCAAAGTAATAGCCATCTGTATATTATATTCATAGTACATATTCACCTGTACATTCTGTTTACATTCTGTTTATAGTAATAGCCATCTGTATATTTATATTTATTCACTGTATATATTCATCTGTAAATTCAGTTCTGTTTATAGTAATAACCATCTCTCTACTTATACATATTTATATATATTCAGTACATTTTTATGCCCAGCACTTACGCAACCATTGTATATATCCTGCACTTGCTGCTATTGCACTTCTGGTTAGACCTAAACTGCATTTCGTTGCCTTGTACTTGTACTTGTGTAATGACAATAAAGTTGAATCTAATCTAATCTAATCTAATCTCATGTGTTAATATTTTTTTAGTGTAACAATTTATGATTTGCAAAAATAACTGTTGCATCTGTGTAGATTACATGAGCAAAATGTATGCGCGTTGTGCACGCTATGGTCAAGCATGCGCCCTTAAAATAGCATAATGAACAACGCGCAACGCGCCACTGACTTTAGACTAGGTTTTTTCTGGTCAGTGGCGCAATTGTTTAATGGAACAGCAAAATAGCACCAGGGATTGTTTGCGCCGGAACACGCCTCCTTTTTTGCGCTGAACCGCCCAGGGAGCGCAAGTTCATTCACTAGTTTAGCGACGTGCTTCTGTGGAGGGAAAAGCGCGCTTTGCGCGGGTGCAAAATAGGAATGACACATGCGTCGGTGTACAACGTCAATTGCGCTGGGTGCAAGATAGGGCCCCATATCTTAACATGTTCTGTATATGGTAGTGGTGCTATATAGCACCTTAGTCAAAGAACCGGTGAAGAACCTCTGAAGAACCACTGAAGGACCAAAATTGGTGCTATATAGCACTAAAAAAGGTTCCCCTATGATTACGAGCCAAGAACCATTTTTGGTGCCATATAGAACCTTTTTTTTGAGTGTATGCTGTTGAGGCTCGCGCAGCCTCTCGAGGAGAAAATCGAAAACAAATGAGCGCCGCTCACAGAGAGAAACTCAGTTAACACACACGGTTAAAATGACCAATTGTGTTTTTATATTTATAACATATGATAGTTAAGCAACATCACACAAACAAGAGTGCTGTTTTCCTGAATACCATCACGACTGAACATGACACTAATTTCATACGCCAGCTCCATAAACAATTATTTAACATCAAGCCACTTACATTTTAAATGCAATATTGACTGTTTTTGTTCGATTTCAGCAGCGAAAATAGTTCTAAACAAAGATCACAGCAGAACCATAATGCGTCACAGCAACAGTGTGTGTTACTGAATGATTCAGTGTTTCGAACGAATCAGTTGAATCAAAGATTAAATGACCTGTTCATAAACAACTGCCTCATTCCTGAACAAATCAGCTGTTGCACTGAATCGACTCAATGACTCGCTCATTAAGACGGTCACCTGCGCCCCCTACTGGCGGTATAGTTTCATTTTTAAACATTCTTTCCAACATTTCTTATTTGCATATTCAAAAATATTTAAAATTATCTCATAACATTATTTAATGCAGTTGTAATTTTTCAGTGTAAATAATTTAATTTGATTGGTAACAGCCCTATTGTGTCTTCTTCTAATTTAATTTATTGATCAAATTTAAGAATAAAGAATAAAATGAAAGCTGAAGTCTAGCCTATATTTAATAAGATTATGTAAAACATGCCCTTTATAAAAAAGTAAAAATATCACAAATATGCAGATTTAAATATGTCAAAGCTGATTGAACACTGGTGAGAATATTGCTTCAGAATACATTTTATTTACAACACAAACAAAAATAGTCAATTTTTTACTCGGACTAGCACGTGAACAAGCTTATTGTCGAAGCCCTGCTATAGGCTACAGGTGTTTGCAGCAAGTTTTGGTAAACAGTACAGCATAGTGTGCATTGATTATTACGTCAACCATATTTACAGGATCATTTTATTATGGAGAGTGATGTAGATCCAACATTGTTAAAGGTCCCATGGCATGGCATTTTTCTATTATTTTATAATGTTTCCTGAGGTGTACTTATATTGTTAGTATGACTTTTACATCATAAAATGTCATAATTTAGAAATAAAAGGCATTTTTTCAATACTGCTGTTTGCCCTGTGGCTGAATGCCCTGCTTCAAGAGGCGTGTCTGCTGTGAGACTTCAGTAAAAACGCCCACTGTTGTGATTGGCTGACATCTTTGTATTTTAAATGAGCGGAGGGGGCGTGGTTTAACTTGGTCTACGAGGCACGAGCAGGCACGAGCTGCTGCCAGAGAGACGGATGGACCTGAGTTCACTTCGCATCAGTTCTCAGCATGTCTGAACTGTTGTAGTTACAGCATATACTTCAGGTTATTAGTCTATTTCTAGTCAGAGGGACTGTCACTCATGTCAGAAAGTTAGTAACTTTAAATAAAAGTTTTACTAGTAACTAGTAAATAAAAGAACCCAGGAAAATGTGACCGTCTGTTGCAATACACGCGTGGCGCGTTCAGCTGCGCTAGAGAACACTGGCAGCAGGGTTGCCAGGTTTACCCAACAAAACCCACCCATTCGTTACTCAAAACTAGCCCGAAACAAGCCCAATCGCGTTTCGGGGAGGTTCTCTGGTAAACATCGCGTTCGGGGGGTTAAATATGTGTGTTTTTTTGCTTCAACCCGCGGACATGAGACACAGCCCGCGGCAACAGTGTAGAAGTAGCCCAATTCCGCGGAAAAAACGGGACTTGGCAACACTGACTGCAGTGTGAAAGCTCCCGCTCTCCACGCGCACAGCTCCTGCTCTGCCACCGCGTGCAGTGTGAAACCGACGTTACAGAGCGAACAAAGCACAGTTTTACTCTGCTTCTGTTTAAAGTACTCCCACACTTTTGAATGTCGCGGTCTGGCTTTATATGATAAATTATCATTTTCACTATGCCCGGGAGCAGAAGCCGCCATTATTCTAGATCTTCTGTTCCATTCTAGAACGTAAATAATGTGCCGCCGACGCGTCGACGCATTTCACGCACGTCGACGTATTTTCGTAGTCGACGTCATCGACGACGTCGACGCGTCGTTGCAGCCCTACATCAGACCAAGCTCAGTTTAAGATTGAACATTGGTCTGGGGAGTCTGCTGTGTATTGCACAAGAGGTGTGATAAACAAGCTTAAATTAAATGACTCTGTACGCAATTGGATAATTCTTCAACTAATCAGACCACAAGAGGCGTGATCAATGGGCAACGATCCATCGCTTCTCTATCCGTCATCGTGTTAAACCCGCCAATAGCGTGCCAGGTGGATAAGCCAGTCTGTGATTGGTTCCCACAAAAGTGTAACAGAAGCAGGACAAATGAATGTACAGGTTTCCAGACTGAGTTGCAGGGCAGATCAGGCTGGGTTTACCCAGTCTACTGATTCCCTGTTCAACACTTAATATTTTAACGCCACAGAACAAATGATGAACGTTCAGAGTCTCTGAGAGATTTCAGTGCAATAAAGTCTTTTCAGAATATTTTCAATGGATCAACTCTAAACAGCCGGACTAAAAACACCAGTTGTAGTGATATGATGATGAATGTTTCTATCGTTTCACAAACGCTCATTTGCACAATGAATAAACTAAACACGTTTCTTTATTGACTGATGCATTTCATAGCAACACACTAGTTTTCTGAAACATTACATTGAACTTCCCAAAAGATCAACCTATTAATTGATGAAATCTGAATATTACATTTACTTGTAAATTATGGATCTGAAACATTTCTCATTTTGACGACTTCAGGCGATGCTTTTTCTTATGTTTCAATAGACTAGAGGAGCAGGTGAATCTCTTCCCACAGTGTGAGCACTTGTACGGTTTCTCTCCAGTGTGAACTCTCTGGTGTTTATTTAAGTTGGTGGATGAACTGAAGGTCTTCCCACAGTCAAAGCACATATAAGGTCTCACACCAGTATGAATACTCTCATGCACTTTTAAATACTTCAGTAGTGAAAAACTCTTTCCACAAACAGAACAAAAGTGAGGCTTCACACCAGTATGAACTTTAAGATGTCTTCTTAAGCTTGGTGCCACAACAAATGTTTTCTCACACTGATCACAGCTGAATGATCTCACTCCAGAGTGACGCCGCAGATGATCATCGAGAGAGCTTTTCTGAGTGAAACTCTCTCCACACTCAGAGCAGGTGTACGGTTTCTCTCCAGTGTGAATCCTCATGTGTCTGTTAAGGTTTGATTTATCTGTGAAACTCTTTCCACACTGAGAGCAGGTGAGAGATCTTTTGACTCCAGGTTGTCGAGCACGTTTCGGTGTGGAATTCTCTTCAGTCTCTGAAACGACTGTGTTTCCATCTTTATTTTTAAACCGACGACGTTTGTCTTCATTCACTTCCATCAGATCTAAAATCAACACAAATGAGAAACAAAAAGATATCTAGTTTACTACTGAGTCTACTAGTGTCTAGTTTTAGATGTATTGTTCTATGTCAGTTTTCATCTTAATGTTCCTCATTAAAGAGAATGAAGCCAACCTGTTTGCTCCTCTGTCTCTTCATCTCTCATTCATGAACATGCATGAACACACATTTTACAAACCAACTGCAAAAGTTTCATTGAAAATGTAATCTATTAAATACAATTAACAAATCATCTAATACTATTAAATATAAAGTATCTGGATAATATGTTGTTCCCTTTCAGTCGGTCACGTTCGACGTACGTCGGAACTGACCGACGAATTGGGATCTATTTCCAGAGACCAATCTACTTCGAGTGTATAGAAACGAGCCAATAAACATTGGCATGCGGTTCACGCACCGCCCCGCAGCGCGGGTATAAAACACGGACGTGAACAACACATACCGCTTTTACAACTGAGGAGCCGGTAGTTTTGCTGCTTACCTGCGCAAGACTGTTTCTGCCGAGAGTGTTCAAGAGAACGGGTCTGGAGAAGTGCTCTTCCTGGTGTTGGCGTGACAGCGCGAGTCAGCGAGTGGCTGCAAAAAGAGTTCCTGTGTTGGTTCGCTGGGCGTTTTCCTTTGAGTGCTCACCCGCGGGCTTGCACTATCGGACCGCGGGGAGCCGCGGCCATCTCCCTGAGTGCTTCAGCACTTTAAAAGAGCAATTTTCCATTCCTAAAAGAGCATACAGTTTGACCTGCGTCTTTTTCAAGATGTCACTCAAACTGTGTGTTTCGCCGCGTTGTTTGTCTCAAGTCTTTCTCGTAAGGGCTTGAGTGTTCAGCGCGCCGTGTGCCGTCTGGCGCGGCTGACAGCGGGGGTTGCCACGGCAACTCAGCGCGTCACTCGCGCTCTGGTGCGCGGTCGAGACTATGATGCCTCAAACGGGGTTGAGTCCCTTTGCTTATTCCCCGATCTAGTTCTTTTTCTGGTGCACCAGAAAAGCGCTACTTTGGTTAATAAGCCTTGGTGGCCTGAGGATTACAGTGGGGCTTCCCCGCCGGGTAACCATTCCCCGTGGGCCCCCACTCCTCTATCGCATCACAAGCATGTTGAGACTTTGTTCGTGGGTGGTTCATGTTCCCTTATGAGAACATGACCACGTCGGCGCATTGATTCACCGTGCCTCTTTCTAATTAGGGGCTTGAGTGTTCAGTGCGCCGTGTGCCGTCATCGGGCGGCCACGTTCATTGTCCCACATGCCTGCTGGTAGCTTACAGATGGGATTGCTGGAGGGACCTAGCATTTCATTTGGGGCTCTGGCAGAGGACAGATGTCAATTGCTGCATCGGAGAGAGGGCTGTTATGCGCTGGAAATGATATGCTGAGTTTCCCACTATAATAGTGTGTGCTCATGCTGAATCAGATTCAGAGTTGACAGCCATGCTTTCTGGGGTGGCTGCCCGGATGTGCATTGAAAAAGCTTAGCAGTGTGGAACTATTTGGTGCCAAAATATGGAACGCCAAAAGGGCCATAATCTGTATACGTTTTTTCCCTCTCTCACTGCCCTCTGTCCTGCATGCATGAGGGTAGTCCCAACCCAGGGGTTATGCAGGAACTGCGTGCGGTGATGGACCTCGCTCTCCGGGTGACGGAAGTCACTGCACGCTCTCTGGGTCAGGCGATGTCCACACTAGTGGTCCAGGAAGCTGGGGCTAAACCTGGCAGATATGCGTGAGCCCGACAAAGTTCGGTTCCTCAACGCCCCTGTCTGTCAGGCTGGCCTCTTCGGCGACGCCATCGAGAACTTCACCCAGCAGTTCTTGGTGGCCCAGAAGTAGATGGAGGTGGTAAAAAAAAAAAAAAAATCCTGCCCCGACGACCAGCTGCTGCCTCCACCAGTCGTCGGCCGCAGTGCCTCCATCTGCTTGTCGCCGAGGGCGTCTCCCTGTGTCTGCCTCCGCCCCTGCTAACCCAAGCAGCAGCCTCCACCCGGGAAGCAGGGCGCCGGACGCAAGGGGGCCGCCCAACCCACTCAGGGCCCCGCTAAGTCTGCCGGCAAACGTAAGGGTAGCGGCCCTGAGATGGGCAGCCCAGGGACGGATGGATCTGCTCGGAGGGAGATGGTGTCCCCCCCCCCCTCCCCCCCCCCCCCCCCCGGAGGAGGACCGGGGGGCCAAAATAGCACTTCTGCCACTAGCTCCTCGGAGCTCAGTGGGACCCACATTGTCAATAAAGAGCAGTCTCCTATGTCCCTGGGCCCCAAGAGGGCCAAGATCGTTGTGCGCGACGCCCCCGGGCCTTGCCACTCCAGTCTTCCCCTCTTCTCGCCAGGGGGAAGTGTGAGGCTAGAGGACGCCCCCGGGCCTTCTCTCCCCTACACTTCCCCACCGCGGAATGTTCAGACCCTTCTTCGGGTCGCCTCCGGGCCGTCCGAGTCAGGTCCGAACATTCCACCTCGCTGCCTCACCCTGGGTACGTCTGTGGTGCCGTTGGTCCCGCTTGCACAGTCTCTGGGAGCCTGGCTAGAGCTCCTGGGGCTGTCTCGCTGGCTCATCCGTACCATCAGACTCTGCTACACGATTCAGTTCGCGCGCCGGCCCCCCAAATACAGGGACATCCTGTTCACCACAGTGCGGAACAGCGATGCCCATGTATTGTGGGCGGAGATCGATGTCCTACTGGCGAAGGGCGCGGTCGAGCCGGTTCCTCCAGCCGATATGAAGTCGGGGTTCTACAGCCCCTACTTCATTGTACCCAAGAAAGGGGGTGGGTTACGGCCAATCTTGGATCTGCGTATTTTGAATCGGGCCCTGCACAGACTTCCGTTCAAAATGTAAACGCAGAAACGCATCTTCGAATGCGTCCGTCCCCAAGATTGGTTTGCAGCGATCGACCTGAAGGATGCGTACTTTCATGTTTCTATCCTTCCTCGACACAGACCGTTCCTACGTTTTGCGTTCGAGGGGAGGGCATGTCAGTACAAAGTCCTGCCCTTCGGGCTGTTCCTGTCGCCCCGCGTCTTCACGAAAGTCGCGGAGGCAGCCATTGTTCCACTCCGAGAACGCGGCGTTCGTATTCTCAACTATCTCGACGACTGGCTTATTCTCGCCCAGTCTCGAGAGCAGTTGTGCGAACACAGGGACCTGGTGCTCCGTCACCTCAGCCTGTTGGGCCTTCGGGTCAACCGAGAGAAGAGCTACTCTGTCCCACGCAGAGGATCTCTTATCTCGGTATGGAGCTGGATTCGGTCAACCGGACTGCGCGCCTCACAGAGGAACGAGTCCAGTCAGTGTTGAACTGCTTGAATACTTTCAAGAGCAGGACGGCGGTCCCACTGAAATTTTTTCAGAAGCTCCTGGGGCATATGGCATCTGCAGCCGCGGTAACGCCGCTCGGATTGCTTCATATGAGACCGCTTCAACGCTGGCTACACGACCGAGTCCCGAGGTGGGCGTGGCAGAGCGGCCAGTATCGGGTCTCAGTTACTCCGTACTGTCGCCAAACCTTCAACCCTTGGTCCGACCCCTCGTTCTTACGGGCCGGAGTGCCCTTGAGACAGGTGTCCAGGCATGTTGTGGTATTCACGGATGCCTCAGCCACGGGTTGGGGGGCCACGTACAACGGGCATGCAGTCTCTGGTCTGTGGACGGGGCCCCAGCTGCATTGGCATATCAATTGCCTGGAGTTAATGGCAGTACGTCTTGCGCTAAGTCGCTTCAGAAGCTGCTTCAGCACAAGCACGTACTGGTCCGCACGGACAGCACTGCAGCCGTTGCGTACATCAACCATCAGGGTGGTCTACGCTCCCGTCGCATGCTCCAACTCGCCCGCCACCTCCTCCTGTGGAGTCAGAAGCATCTGAGGTCACTTCGTGCCATTCATATCCCTGGTGCACTGAACCAGACAGCCGACAAGCTCTCTCGTCAGTGTCCACTTCCGGGAGAATGGCGACTTCACCCCCGGTCTGTCCAGCTGATATGGGACCACTTCGGAACCGCGCAGGTCGACCTGTTTGCCTCTCCGGACTTGTCCCATTGCCAGTGGTACTATTCCCTGAACGGGGGTACCCTCGGCACAGATGCACTGGTGCACAGCTGGCCCCGGGACCTACGCAAGTATGCGTTTCCCCCAGTGAGCCTTCTAGCACAGACTCTGTGCAAGGTCAGGGAGGACGAGGAGCAGGTCTTGTTAGTTGCGCCCTACTGGCCCAACCGGACCTGGTTCGCCGAACTTCACTCCTCGCGACAGCCCCACCCTGGCCGATTCCCCTGAGGAAGGACCTTCTTTCTCAGGGAGGGGGCACTCTATGGCACCGCGTCCAGACCTCTGGAAACTCCGGAGGTTCTAGGTGGCCTACCACAAGCTGTGGTGGACACCATCGCTTCAGCTAGAGCCCCCTCTACGAGGTGCCTCTACGCTTTGAAGTGGAACCTGTTCGTTGTTGGTGTTCTTCTCGCAACGAAGACCCCCGAAGATGTTTGATTAATGTCGTGCTTTCTTTCCTACAAGATGGGTTGGAGCGAAGGCTGTCTCCCTCCACCCTAAAAGTGTACGTCGCTGCAATAGCGGCGTATCACGATGTAGTTGAAGGTAAGTCCGTAGGGAAGCACGACTTAATCGTCAGGTTCCTCAGAGGTGCGAGGAGACTAAATCCTCCTCGTTCTATCTCGCTACCCTCTTGGGACTTAGCCCTGGTGCTCAGAGCACTTCAAGGCCCTCCCTTTGAGCCTTTGCAGTCCGTTGAGTTAAAAATCCTGTTTATGAAGACGGTTCTCCTGACTGCATTGGCCTCAATCAAGAGGGTGGGGGACCTGCATGCATTTTCGGTCAACGAATCGTGCCTAGAATTCGGGCCCGGTAACTCTCACGTCATCCTGAGACCCCGGCCCGGATACGTGCCCAAGGTTCCTACCACTCCCTTTCGGGACCAGGTGGTGAACCTGCAAGCGCTGCCCCCGGAGGAGGCAGACCCAGCCCTGGCTTTTTGTCCCGTCCGCGCTCTTCGCGTTTACGTTGACCGGACACAAAGCCTTAGGACCTCAGAGCAGCTCTTCGTCTGTTACGGAGGCCAGCAGAAGGGAAAGGCTGTCTCCAAGCAGAGGTTAGCCCACTGGATAGTGGATGCTATCGTCTTAGCGTACCAATAGCAAGACGTGCCTTGCCCGTTCGGGTTGCGAGCACACTCCACTAGGAGTGTTGCTTCCTCCTGGGCGCTGGCTCAAGGCGCCTCGCTGACAGACATCTGTAGAGCTGCGGGCTGGGCGACACCTCACGTTCGCTAGATTTTATAGCCTCCGCGTGGAACCGGTTTCTTCCCGTGTACTCGCCTCCAACGGCCGGTAGACGCGAAGTGCCCGTTCCTGTGTCGGCTTGCTACGCCACTCCCGCCTATGGCCGGATACGTGCGTTTATCTTCTCCAGTTGTGTTCCCCAGAAATGGTGAACCCTGTCGAGCTCCTCCGTCACCCCTGCGGTGTCAGACGTTGCGGCCGTCTGACGCCAGGCCTGCACCCGTATGCTTGTGGAACGTGTGTGTTAGGCTGGGTCCATATGTAGCGGTTCCCTCACGGCGACCCCATATGTGTATTCTCCACGGTACCAGCTACCCTACCGGCTAGCCCCGTGTCTTTCCCTTGACAGAGCCCGCTCTGTCGTCTCTGGGTGTGTTCTTTCCCACCTGGAACCAGGCTGGATCCACCCCAGAGACTGCCATATGTAGTTACTACCCAGATAGGTTAGTCCATATGAGTATTCTCCACCTCTCCTCCTCCGGAGGACGTGGCTCCGCAGCGTACCATCTCCCGAGATGGGCACGCTTTCCCAGCTTTATCCAATAGTCACGCTGAGTGGGTCTTGCAGAAACAGCAGTGTCGGACCTCCCTGCCTTTAGCCCTGCCTGCTGCTCCAAATGGGAGCACCCAGTGTGCTTAAGCAGGGCGCTGGAAGGGCCAGCACCCTGGCGTTTTTCTAGGGATCCCAATTCGTCGGTCAGTTCCGACGTACGTCGAACGTGACCGACTGAAAGGGAACGTCTCGGTTACGTATGTAACCCTCGTTCCCTGAAGGAGGGAACGGAGACGTACGTCCCGTCGCCAGGTGCTGTGCTTCAGCTGCAGGCCCGAGTCACATCTCGGCTCCTCAGTTGTAAAAGCGGTATGCGTTGTTCACGTCCGTGTTTTATACCCGCGCTGCGGGGCGGTGCGTGAACCGCATGCCAATGTTTATTGCCTCGTTTCCATACACTCGAAGTAGATTGGTCTCTGAAAATAGATCCCAATTCGTCGGTCAGTTCCGACGTACGTCTCCGTTCCCTCCTTCAGGGAACGAGGGTTACATACGTAACCGAGACGTTTTACAATATGTGACTATTAACAACAATTCTTTCTATTATACAAACATGTCATTAAAAATGAATACAAATGTATAAAATCGATTAAAAAACAGGTAAAAACCATAAAGACAACGAACCATTGACATTAAAAACATTTAGAAACGGTTATGAATCCCTTGATAAGGCTCCACTGGTGAACATTAACTAAAAATGAAAAATATTTATTGTTGTGTTTTATGTTTGACAGTATTAGGGCAATCAGACGCGAGAGATAATTTAGTCCAGTAATCAGGCGCTGTTTTACGCACGTCAGAACAGTACACAAATTACCGTCAAGGCTTTAAAGCACACGCAAATAACACTTTTGTGATTGTGAATAAGTGCAGTGTCCCATGAGTGTAACTCTTCCTCTGCGTTAATGTGATGTGATAGAGTTGTACATTATTGGGATGGAGGCGCCAGAACTGCAACTGATAGAATGTGCGCTGTACTACAATATTTCCTCAAAATGGAGAAAACGGAGACATTTGAATCTTCCACAAGAGAAAAAAAACACGTTATCACACACCCCTAATTCAGACTTCATAACGAATTCCATCTTTAATGCTGTTAAATTGAATATAAATGTACAAATATAAATTGAATATTGTGGTGCAGATTTTGCAATAATTGAACTATAGAGTGAGCAATATTGAAACACTTTGATTGCATGTCAACTAAAGTATGTTTATTCAATAATCAAGCCATTTTATTTTGTCATAGTATTAAAATGTGCAATCAATATATTACAAACATCACTGGCCATACACACAATAAATTAAACCAAAGTTAGTAAACTCTTTTGTTAGGGGGTAACAGTACCCAGGACCAGTTGTGAAGAATGAAGACCAAGAGTCAGGAGTGTAATTAATTAAAGAAACATTTACTGAAGAATAGTTTGCAGTTTCATCAGCAGAAGCAGCTTCAATTTCGTAGGCCGGGCTCCCTCATACATACAATTTATCAACAGTTATACTGTTTTCAAGGACTAGCCAAGTCATCGCTGCAAGTTGAATGATTCTGATTGGCTCAGAGAAAATGGAGTCATAGTAATTTTCCACACATTGTCAGTTAATCAGATTCACGTGTCCATAGATCACTTGTTGACACTTTCACCTCAGAATGAGGCACGTAGTGACCTTCCAGATCTGGAGCCGGTGCTGGCTTGTCCAGAACAACATGCCCGTTGCACACCTCTAATAATGACCTGTAACACAGAAGACTGCGCGCACACACACACAGATACACAGGCTTCTCCAAGGTTGGAGTTGACTGAGCCGCAGCTCTGACCAGAGAGTTTCCCAAAACATACTGATAACATGTTCTTCTCCTCAGAGAGAAGTACAGACAACATTCACCAATTAATAGAGTAGGCTATTTCATAATCACTGTATCACGATACCATCGATATGATGGACAACATTGTATTGTAATTGTGAGTACACCAGAGTCCTATGCAATTATTCTTGCCTCACTAAATTCCGCAAAGTGTCCTCCTTTTTGGTGTTATGGGCCACCCTAGTTATTGTGCGTTTTTCATGTTATCCTTTATTCATTAATTCTGTGTCATGGATTTATTTTGTGCCAATTCACCGATAGTGTGAGGGTGTACATGGCGCCATGAATATGTATTTGAGTGAACTCGAATGTACATACATACATGGCAAGAATAAAAAATATTTACCAATAAGTGTGAGACTGTATGCTTTGTATGTGCTTTCTACATACTTTGTATTCATTAATATTGAAATTGATTCACAACAACGGCAAAGAAGCATTGTGTGTGTATGTTTATTCATTTAATATTGTCCTTTACATGAGTAGTACGATGTTGAACTCCATCATATTGCCGGGATGATAATCCTCCGGTCTACAGTGAACGCATCACACCACTGTGTGTTTATCTTCTAAATTTGTGCCCTTGTGTCTTTTTAAAAACATTTTAAATCCTGCATTAGCTTTTCATATAGTATTTTCATGCAAGGTTATATATTCATTTTGAAAAAAATGTAACCTGTAATATGCCCTTGAAGTAATATCATAAATGGAAATAATCATTAAAAACCATTCTAATAATATAGGGGGATAAATATTGATTAATGCTTAGATTATATACCTCTCCTTGAACTGTCACCTTATCGTGGTGGAGAGGTTTGAGTACCCGAATGATCCTGGGAGCTATGTTGTCTGGGGCTATATGCCCCTGGTAGGGTCTCCCAAGGCAAACAGGTCCTTGGTGACGAGCCAGACTAAGAACAGTTCACAAACCCTTTATGACTACAATTACATCAAGGACCGAGACGTCGCCCGGCATGGCGCAGCCGGGGCCCCACCCTGGAGCCAGGCCCGGGGTTGGGGCTCGTATGCGAGCACCTGGTGGCCGGGCCTTCCCCCCATGGGGCCCAGCCTGGGCTCAGCCCGAAGGAGTGACGTGGGGCCGCCCTCCTGTGGGCTCACCACCTGCAGGAGTGAGCGTAAGGGGCCGGTGCATAGTGGATCGGGAGACAGTCAAAGGCGAGGCACCCGACGACCCGATCTCTGGACATGGAATCTGGCTTTAGGGATGTGGAATGTCAACTCGTTGGCGGGGAAGGAGCCAGAGCTTATGCGGGAGGTCGAGAGGTACCGACTAGAGATAGTCAGGCTCACCTCCACACACAGCTTGGGCTCTGGAACCACACTTCTTGAGAGAGACTGGACTCTCTACCACTCTGGAGTTGCCCATGGTGAGAGGCGGAGAGCTGGAGTGGGTTTGCTTATAGCCCCATCAGCTCAGCCGCCATGTTTTGGAGTTCACCCCGGTGAATGAGAGGGTTGCTTCCCTGCGCCTTCGAGTCAGGGATAGGTCTCTCACTGTCGTGTGTGCCTACAGGCCGAACGGCAGTGCGGAGTACCCGGCCCTCTTGGAGACTCTGGGAGGGGTGCTGGAAAGTGCTCCGACTGGAGACTCAGTCGTTCTACTGGGGGACTTCAACGCCCACACTGGCAGTGACAGTGACACCTGGAGGGGCGTGATTGGGAGGAACGGCCCCCCTGATCTGAACCCGAGCGGTGTTCTGTTATTGGATTTCTGTGCTAGCCACGGTTTGTCCATAACGAACACCATGTTCAAGCATAAGGGTGTCCATCAGTGCACATGGCACCAGGACACCCTAGACCGGAGGTCGATGATCGACTTTGTGGTTGTGTCATCAGACCTTCGGCCATATGTCTTGGACACTCGGGTGAAGAGAGGGGCGGAACTGTCAACTGATCACCACCTGGTGGTGAGTTGGATCCGATGGCGGGGGAGGAAGCTGGACAGACTCGGCAGACCCAAACGTACTGAGGGTCTGTTGGGAACGTTTGGCCGAGCCCCCTGTCAGAGAGATCTTCAACTCCCACCTCCGGTGGAGCTTCGACCGGATCCCGAGGGAGTCTGGAGATATTGAGTCCGAGTGGACCATGTTCTCCACCTCCATTGTCGATGCGGCCGCTCTGAGCTGTGGCCATAAGGTCTCCGGTGCCTGTCGAGGTGGCAATCCCCGAACCCGGTGGTGGACACCGGAAGTAAGGGATGCCGTCAAGCTGAAGAAGGAGTCCTATCGGGCCTGGCTGACTTGTGGGACTCCGGAGGCAGCTGACAGGTACCGGCTTCACATAGGCGTCTTCTAATTGTTACTGTACTCACAGGTAACTTTAGACTTTCTTTGTTCTCCCTGGAGCTGATCTTTGCCAGTTTGGCTATTGTTCGATCCTTTCGAATGGTATAGTTTTCCATTTTCTTCCACGTCTTTCTGGTTTTGGTTGCCATTTAAAGCATTTGATATCATTTTAGCTGAGCAGCCTATCATTTTCTGCACTTCTTTATGTTTTCCCCTCTCTAATCAGCACAGAACAACATTAGCTGCCTTTGTCCTTAAACAAGGGCCACTTGTTTGACACCAGTTTTTTCACAGAACGAATAACCTCTAATTAAATCACTAATTGAACTCCACACTACTATTATTTGGAACACGCCCTTTTCAATTAATGATTTGATTACACAAAATCAGCAGCATGCATGTCAAGACTGTTGGGTCTGTTGGTTTTATATTTCTCTACTACACCTAATAGTAAAATATTTGCCATGTAGAAATATAATTTCTACCAAAAACAGTGATGGTTAGTGATGTTGGACTGCTATTATTATTTTGAACACAACTGTATGTAGGTATATAGAAGCGGGCTACCTATATCCAAACTTGACTGAACTAGGATACACTTTCACACTGTAAGAGTTGTTCACACGTTAAGCTTCTAACAGCACAGAACAGCTGATTCTCTCAGTGATTTCAATTCAAGAAAGTCTTGTTCTCAAACGCTTAGAGGTGAACATTGCATTTTCTTATGATACTGTAGATTAGATGATTGGGTGAATCTCTTCCCACATGAAGAGCACTGGTGTGGCTTCTCTCCAGTGTGAACTCGATGGTGTTGTATTAATGTGCCTGATGTAGCGAAACTCTTCCCACATGAAGTGCATTTGTACGGTTTCTCACCAGTGTGAACTCTCTCATGGTATTTCAGGTATGCTGCCTGAGAGAAACTCTTTCCACATTGTGAGCACTTGTACGGTTTCTCACCAGTGTGAACTCTCTCATGGTATTTCAGGTATCCTGCCTGAGAGAAACTCTTTCCACATTGTGAGCACTTGTACGGTTTCTCTCCAGTGTGACTTATATGGTGTTTTTTTAATGCATCTGATGTAGTGAATCTCTTCCCACATGAAGAGCATTTGTACGGTTTCTCTCCAGTATGAACTCGATGGTGTTTTTTTAATGCGCATGGTGTACTGAAACTCTTCCTACATGAAGAGCATTTGTACGGTTTCTCTCCAGTGTGAATTCTCTCATGTTTTTTCAGGTTTCCTGCCTGAGAGAAACTCTTCCCACAGTGTGAGCACTTGTACGGTTTCTCTCCAGTGTGAATTATATGGTGTTTTTTTAATGCGTCTGGTGTAGTGAAACTCTTCCCACATGAAGAGCATTTGTACGGTTTCTCTTCAGTGTGAATTATATGGTGTTTTTTTAATGCGCCTGGTGTAGTGAAACTCTTCCCACAGTGTGAGCACTTGAACGGCTTCTCTCCAGTGTGAACTCTCTGGTGTTCATTTAAGTTGCTGAATGAAGTGAATCTCTTCCCACAGTCTAAGCACATATAAGGGCCCACACCGGTATGAATACGCTCATGTAGTTGTAAAGTGTCCAGATGTGAAAAACTCTTTCCACAAACAGAACAAAAGTGAGGCTTCACATCAGCATGAATCTCAAGGTGTTGTTTTAAGCCTGATGCCGTTACAAATGTTTTCCCGCACTGATCACAGCTGAATGATCCCACTCCAGAGTGACGGCGCAGATGATTGTCGAAAGTGCTTTTACAAATGAAACTCTTTCCACACTGAGAGCATGTGAACGGTTTTTCTCTAGTATGAATTCTCATGTGCTTAGCAAAGTTTCCTTGCAGCCTGAAACTCTTTCCACACTGAGAGCATGTATAAGGTTTCTCTCCAGTGTGAATCCTCATGTGCTCATCTAATTGTCCTTTGTGAGTGAAACTCGTTCCACACTGAGAGCAAGTATAAGGTTTTTCTCCAGTGTGAATCCTCATGTGTCTCTTAAGGTCTGATGCATTTATGAAACTTTTTCCACACTGAGTGCATGCATGAGGTTTTTCTCCGGAGTGAACTCTCATGTGTCTCGTAAGTTGTGATTTGAGGGTGAAACTCTTTCCACACTGAGTGCATGCATGAGGTTTTTCTCCAGAGTGAACTCTCATGTGTCTCGTAAGTTGTGATTTGTGTGTGAAACTCGTTCCACACTGAGAGCAGGTGAGAGATTCTTTGACTCCAGGTTTTCTGGATCGTTTCGGTGCGGAGTTCTCAGTTTGTGAACTGATGTTTCTATCTTCATTTGTGAATTGATGAGGTTTTCGAAGCAGATGCCGTTTGTCCTCTTTCACTTCCATCAGGTCTAGAATCAAAATATTATAAAAGGACAAATTAGAAACAAAAGAACTTAAGTCTTAAGTCACTTAAGTCAAAAACACCATAGACAAACTTTTAGTCAACATTTTTATTGGCATATTTTGCTAAATTTACATTTGGCAATATGGCTCTGTTCTAAATTCCCTATCCTTATCATGAGCTCCATGAAAAGCCAAGACAGAGGACAGCAGCAGTTTCTGGGGACAACCTCCCATTTTTTTTAACTGGGAGGGCAGCGTAAATCCCCCATTGAGAACGGAGCATGCCTCAATGACAACAGAATGATATTGATTAAGTTAAACTCTGTTTAAGGAGGAGCTGGGGAGGAGGTGGGTTGCAAAGCAGCGTGCAGTGGAAGCAGCCAAGCGGGCCGACTGAACTGAAGCTACGCTTAAGTAAGGCACCCTGTTTGAGAGTTGCCAATTGAGTGCATAGGAATCAGATCTGGTGGAGTTGGTATTTTTCCAATCAGCTGATAGCGGAGCTTGACTTCATGGCCTGCCTGAACTAATGCAGAATGCTTGATTTATTGTCTCCAAAAAGAAAGAATTGACTCTGAACTGCCTGAACGAGTCATCAGAAACTCCAGTCTACACATTCCTCCAGGGTCTCTGACATCACCAGCCCCAATATTTACATTAACCCCTCCTCCGAGAATATGAAATAAGGGGGGGCGAGGCCATTTTGTATCGCAGCAGGGAAGCGTTGTTGTGGTATAGTTAGTAGGCTGGAGTGTTGTTGCCAATGCCGATGAAACGCTGTTATTTTCATCCGGATTGCAGGTCCACTTTGTTCAGCCTTCCTAGGGACGGGGGTGCGTTTAACATACAACATGTTATATGCATGTGTGTATGAGACAGAGGGGAACACGGTCGCATTTGCAGCAGATATATGCTGCCCATCATAAATCAAAGCACGAGACAGACAGGGGTCGGAGGAGAAGACCGGAAAATGTGACAGAATGGACAATATTCATCTGTATTTGCCATACACGAGCCGCGGTTCAGCTGCGCGAGACAGGCGGGCGCGTGTGGCTCCCGCTACATATTTCACGAAGGAAAGCTTCCACAATCTTCACGAGTTCAATGCAGGATTCTTACAACGGCTTTTCCTGAAAGATGGATTTAAAAACAGAAGCTGTTTACGGGCCACAACCTGTAAGTATGATTTATTTTTCGTTGATGTGTTTTCCTGTAATAGTTCGTATTGTTAATTGTACGTTGTAGCAAGGAAGTAAACAGATGACAACGCTCATTTGGCTCTGCTAACCAGTTTGTTAAATGCTCATTCATACTTAACGTTATCCGACAAACACCTAACGTTACAAACTTTTTAAAATCTCAACAGCGAACTTGGCATTAGTGTAAATTATTTTTTGATTAGAGCTTTTATGTATTGTTTATCTACAGGCCTGCTAAACATGGTTCTGTGTTTGATTTGGATACTATAGTAAAGCCAATGTTTAGTGTTCGTTCTTGCGACAGATATTTGGCAAATAGTTCTAAAAATACAAAAGTAACAGAGCCATTCAGTAGCGATCACTATAGATCTGCAGTCTTTACTCTTGAGGACTGAACAGGTTCTGCTCGATCATCTTCACTAAAATTGTCTGGGTCTGATTCGGGCTCAAATTGGTATGGTTTTATTGACGCCATTGTACTTGCCAAAGCAAAGGCTAGTAGCCTGAGGCTACCGGTAAAGGGAAGGGGCGTGACGTTTCCGACAAACGTGCACTAGGCGGTTAGCGAATCACAACACACTGGGCCAGCTAACCAATCTGAGCCCATTGCGTATTTTTGAGGGACTGGCTTCATACAACCCGGAAACCATCAGACCGTTTTTACAAGGAGGGACAGAGCAGTGTAGAATAAAGGTAAAATGTATGAAAAATAATGCAATTTAAAAAAAAAAAAAAAGCATGAACACGTTACAGTGCACCCCACAAACACAATCAAGCCTTCGAAAGAATGTGTTTTACCACCCCTTTAAGATTGAACATTGGTCTGGGGAGTCTGCTGTGTATTGCACAAGAGGTGTGATAAACGAGCATAAATTAAATGACTCTGTACGCAATTGGATAATTCTTCAACTATTCAGACCACAAGAGGCGTGATCAATGGGCAACGATCCATCGCTTCTCTATCCGTCATCGTGTTAAACCCGCCAATAGCGTGCCAGGTGGATAAGCCAGTCTGTGATTGGTTCCCACAAAAGTGTAACAGAAGCAGGAGAAATGAATGTACAGGTTTCCAGACTGAGTTGCAGGGCAGGTCAGGCTGGGTTTACCCAGTCTACTGATTCCCTGTTCAACACTTAATATTTTAACGCCACAGAACAAATGATGAACGTTCAGAGTCTCTGAGAGATTTCAGTGCAATAAAGTCTTTTCAGAATATTTTCAATGGATCAACTCTAAACAGCCGGACTAAAAACACCAGTTGTAGTGATATGATGATGAATGTTTCTATCGTTTCACAAACGCTCATTTGCACAATGAATAAACTAAACACGTTTCTTTATTGACTGATGCATTTCATAGCAACACACTAGTTTTCTGAAACATTACATTGAACTTCCCAAAAGATCAACCTATTAATTGATGAAATCTGAATATTACATTTACTTGTAAATTATGGATCTGAAACATTTCTCATTTTGACGACTTCAGGCGATGCTTTTTCTTATGTTTCAATAGACTAGAGGAGCAGGTGAACCTCTTCCCACAGTGTGAGCACTTGTACGGTTTCTCTCCAGTGTGAACTCTCTGGTGTTTATTTAAGTTGCTGGATGTACTGAAGGTCTTCCCACAGTCAAAGCACATATAAGGTCTCACACCAGTATGAATACGCTCATGCACTTTTAAATGCTGCAGTCGTGAAAAACTCTTTCCACAAACAGAACAAAAGTGAGGCTTCACACCAGTATGAACTTTAAGGTGTTCTCTTAAGTTTGATGCCACAACAAATGTTTTCTCACACTGATCACAGCTGAATGATCTCACTCCAGAGTGACGCCGCAGATGATCATCGAGAGAGCTTTTCTGAGTGAAACTCTCTCCACACTCAGAGCAGGTGTACGGTTTCTCTCCAGTGTGAATCCTCATGTGTCTGTTTAGGTTTGATTTATCTGCGAAACTCTTTCCACACTGAGAGCAGGTGAGAGATCTTTTGACTCCGGGTTGTCGAGCACGTTTCGGTGTGGAATTCTCTTCAGTCTCTGAAACGACTGTGTTTCCATCTTTATTTTTAAACCGACGACGTTTGTCTTCATTCACTTCCATCAGATCTAAAATCAACACAAATGAGAAACAAAAAGATATCTAGTTTACTACTGAGTCTACTAGTGTCTAGTTTTAGATGTATTGTTATACATCAGTATTCATCTTAATGTTCCTCACTAAAGAGAATGAAGCCAACCTGTTTGCTCCTCTGTCTCTTCATCTCTCATTCATGAACATGCATGAACACACATTTTACAAACCAACTGCAAATGTTTCATTGAAAATGTAATCTATTAAATACAATTAACAAATCATCTAATACTATTAAATATAAAGTATCTGGATAATATGCTGTTTTACAATATGTGACTATTAACTACAATTCTTTCTATTAAACAAACATGTCATTAAAAATGCCCACAAATGTATAAAATCGATATAAAAACCATAAAGACACTGTTTGGGTTCACAAAGATCGACCTCAGCGGCGAACCATTGACATTAAAAACATTTAGAAACGGTTATGAATCCCTTAATAAGGCTCCATTAGTTCACATTAACTAACAATGAAAGACATTTATTAATCTTAGCTAATGTTAATTTCAACATTTACTAATACAGTATTACAATAAAAGTATTAAAATGTATCTGTTAATATTATTTTATGTAACTGAACTAACTAACCATGATCAGTTGTATTTTTATCCATAAACATTAACAGATAAGAACTTTTGTAAAAAATGTAGCTATTGTTCATTATTAATTAACGTTAATGCATTAACTGACGTTAACTAATGAGATTTTATTGTTCTTTATCATTTTTTTACACATTAATCTGTTTGAAACATTTATTTATTTTACACATTTTTGTATATTGTTATTTTTGTTATAATAAAATGTTACAGGAGGACAGTTCTTTTTTTAAGCTTAATTCAATATCGTGATACTGTGAGAGATTCAGCAATAATCGTGATGGAAATTTGATACGTCATACGCCTATGATGGTATGTCTGAAATAATGAATTCTTCGATTGCTACACCTTATGATGATTATCATTCATACAATACACAAAACATGTCTCTCAACACTAGGGGTGTAACGGTACACAAAACTGACGGTTCAGTACGTACCTCGGTTTTGAAGTCCCGGTTCGGTATGGATTCGGTACAGCAGTTTTACAAAATTGCTTTTTATTAATTTTTATTCAACAGTGGTTTAATGAAAAAAATTGTGTCTGTCCTTAAATGAATTAAATTATAACTAAAAGTTTCTTAAAGATAATGCTGTAAACTATATAGGGAGCCCTTACTTACATATAGCTATTAAAGATTAACAACAGAGCCCAAACTATTAGCCTAAATTCAGTTGCTATTTATTTTTAGATATAATAATCAACACTCATAAGCTTCACATAAGGCAGTTTTTGCATTAACTTCTAAATCTAATTATTTTTATTCGTTGTTGAAATATAATCATTTAGTGGCTGTAATTTTCATGACAGGTTTATTTAAACATACATTAAATAAACAAGACATCACTAACAGGCTAAGTAGTATATAATGAATATATAACGGCTAATATAATGAATATATAACGGCTAATATAATGAATATAACGGCTAATATAATGAATATATAACGGCTAATATAATGAATATATAACGGCTAACATAATGAATATATAACGGCTAATATAATGAATATATAACGGCTAACATAATGAATATATAACGGCTAACATAATGAATATATAACGGCTAATATAATGAATATATAACGGCTAATATAATGAATATATAACGGCTAATATAATGAATATATAACGGCTAATATAATGAATATATAACGGCTAATATAATGAATATATAACGGCTAATATAATGAATATATAACGGCTAACATAATGAATATATAACGGCTAATATAATGAATATATAACGGCTAATATAATGAATATATAACGGCTAATATAATGAATATAATGGCTAATATAGTGAATATAACGGCTAATATAGTGCATGTATTCAGTGAAAGAGTTGATTTCTCTAGTGAGCTACAGCTGTGGACACTGAATGACTTCTGGGTAAACGTGATTCTAGGGGTGCTCCGATTGATCGGCATCCGATCTCGATCGGCCGATAATCGCTTTGGGATGATTGATCGGCGGTCTCTAAAAAGGCCGATCTCATGAACCGATCTCATGCTGACGACAAATAAACCCGCACCTGCCGTGAGAGCTAGCTCATGATATGCAGCGACACCGTCTCATTCTCTTTCCAGCGCGGGTAAAATAATTATAATGCTGAAGGTGAGGTACAATTCATATTTCTATATTAAATAACTTACGTCTCACAGAACGTTTTCAAATGACTGCGCAAGTTCACAAACAGCGCGAGTGAATCACCGCGTGCGCGCGCTCTCTCTCCCTTTAACTGCTCAAATGGCTTCATATCATCGCATCTGCACTAAAATCAAGCTGCACAGTTGACACAGGATTTGCCACTGTTGACAGGATTTGCCACTTGCACAATCGAGGCAGTGTCGCATCGTCACTAAAGTTTATCATTTGCATTTATTTTTAAGTCTGCCAGTGTTCAAACCGCTCAGCCCTCGCTCGCTCTCCAGACCGTGAGCGCGCGCCCACACACACACACACACACACAGGCCATCTCACAAAAAGCTTGCGAGAACAAATTGCGGTGAAATGGTCAGATAATCACAAATGTATGTACTAAATTACCGTCTTGACGAGTATGCACGTAAACCCCGTCGTGACTCGCGAGTGAACGTTAGTGCAACTGCATGTAACTGTAACCGTGTTTACTCTTAAATAGTGATGTCCGGTTCGCGAACGAATCGTTCTTTTGAACCGGTTCTTTTTAGTGAACCGGTCGAACCAGTTCACCAAATCGGACTGAATCGTTCTAAACAGTTCGCATCTCGCACTAATCCACAAATGTATAAAATTAATCACTTTTTGACGTGTCTGACTGTCCCTCTGACTCGAAATAAACCAACATCCTGGAGTTATTCAGTTACTCCAACAGTACACTAACCTATTATAAGAGAGAACTGATGATGATTGATGTCAGCGAGCAGCAGCTGATGATACTGAGCATGCGCAGCGCACACGAACGAGCGTCACAGTTCTCGTTCTCGAGTTAAGAATCGGTTGCAGCGGTTTTCGGATCAGCAGTACACTGAATCGAGAACGTACGCAGACCGGTCTGTCACAGTTCTCGTTCTCGAGTCAAGAATCGGTTGCAGCGGTTTTCGGATCAGCAGTACACTGAACAGAGAACTGTTTATTTCGGACATGTCCGATTGAGAACCGATGAACTGATACTGACTGAGCATGCGTGTGATTCTTCAAGAGAACGAAAAGCAAGTTTTGTTGAACATCGAGACGTGTTATAATATAAAACATCGTGGAAATATGTTTTCATCATTTCAAGTTCATTACTGTCTTATCACTGTATGAGCATGTGATTGACTATTTATGATTGAAGTATTTATTTATTTAAAAGATTAATGTTTACGTGTAATTACAGTTTATGAGGACACATTCACAAATTGGGTTAGTATTAAATAAACAAAGTTTTAATAAAAAAATATTAAAGTGTTCAAATAATACACACATTTTAAAAAGAACAATTGCTGGAAAAGTGCACTTACACACTGTAATTGTCTTACACACTATATTTAACAGGTATTGCCTGTTTTTAAAAAACTTTTAAAAAAGTTATTGTGCTTTATCAAAAATTATAAACAATAATAATAGCAAAAACAAAATGCAAAGGCAGTTTTAAACAGAGGTTAAGTTACCATATGCAGCTTGACCGTCTCTTATAATAGGTTTGAATTCAGAAAAACAATCTGCCTAACTTTGTTAGGACTCCATTGTATTTAATTTGTAAACAAGGTGATATAAAGATAAAAATGACGACCCTAATCAAACTACAGCGAAGGGGAAGCAAGCGACTCCTTTTGAATCGCTCTGGCGGTTCTCGAATCTCAATTTCGTTCTCGTTCTCGAGTCAAGAATCGGTTGCAACCGGTTGCAGCGGTTTTCGGATCAGCAGTACACTGAACCGAGAACTGTTTATTTCGGACATGTCCGATTGAGAACCGATGAGATGATGATACTGAGCATGCGTCGAGCGACTGACTGACTGCACGGCGAGTCTCTCTGAGTCTGAACCGAACGAACATCAGCTGATATGAGCGTGTCTGTGAAACGACTCCGACATGAATGAGGTGAACATTTGGCGAACCGTATTTATTTAATTACAAAAACATAGTAAGTGGATCATGGTTTCTGCACTGATGAAGACTGATTTATTGATTTTATAAATGTAAAGATTGTTTGCATCACTGCATGTGTTTGGATGCTTTAGATGTAAAACTTTGGATTATGATGATTATGATTATCAGATTATGATGATATTTTTATCTGACTGATGTTATAATTACTGACTTTATATATTTTAATGTGTAAAGTGTGTTTATCCAACCCGCAATAGACTTGACGTAATGACGTCATCGCGAAATGACGTCATTACGTTTGAGCGTAAAAGAACTGGTGAACCGGTTTTTTGATCCGGTTCATTGAAACGAACTGTCCGAAAGAACCGGTTCGCGGAAAAGAACCGAACTTCCCATCACTACTCTTAAAGTGACAGCTGTCGAATAAACTGCTGCTGTCTCTGAGTTTCTCTGTCTTGTGGTGTTTGATGAACCTTTATGACACTCACTGCTCTTGAATGACTAACTTTTGCAACCTTAAGTGTAAGGATTAATCTAATTTAATTTATTCAGGGAAGACCAATATAAATTTACATTTGATTTCTTATTAAATGTCTTTAGTATTTCTTATCTCAATACTAATGTTAGACCTACCTGAAAATTTGTCTTTAAAAACAAAAATGCACTGCATGATCAAATATTTAGGTGAGATAATTATATACATTTATTATATACATTTATTTAGGAAAGATGGCCTACAGTAGCCTTAAGTTATCATTTTCTAAAATAAACACTTGGTGGTTCTTCAAGATCTTGACTCTAGCCTATTTCTACAGTTTTTTCTTTCAATACAGTTAATTTAGAGTTAGTTTCATTTCTACAAATGGTGCAAACTCTGCAAGATTATAGATAAAATATTCCCATTCCCCTGCCATTCTGTGATCGGCAGTGATCGGCAATCGGCAGATCATGATCTTGGTGATCGGTAATCGGTGATCGGCCCCAAAAATGCTGATCGGAGCATCTCTACGTGATTCTGCATGACATTGTTTACAAGCTGTTTTATTGTCTTTCCGCAGTTGAAACACAGATGGAGCGATTACACGACATATGATACATTTCAGTAAGTTGTAATGTATCCTCAACATACCTTAAGATGTATTAATGTATGTTTATTCTTTAGGAAGAGATGATCGCATTGACTTTAAGGTGAACTGATACGCATCTATCAGTCACGTCACATTAAAGAGCGTTAAAACTGCATTTATCATTTGATTTCGTGATAAAATGGACTGAATACTTAATATGTTCGTGTGGGAACTCGGATGGAAGTGTGTTCCGCGCTTACAACAAGCCGACTGTTAACTGTTAAAGATTACATTCATAACCGTTCGGTACACGCGTGCACCGTACCGAAAGCCCTGTACCGAAACGGTTCAATACGAATACGTGTACCGTTACACCCCTACTCAACACAATTCATTATCTTCATAAATTATCATGTGAACAATAAGTCAGTAAGGAGTTTACGTGTCACGAGCATGACATGACGAAAATAATCATTTCTGATTCATGAATTAATAACCACTCTGGCAGGTTTGTTAGTGTTTTCGATTCACCAGGACGAACAGATTCTTTCATAGTCACCTCGATTTAGATTTCTCCTAGTAAATAATAAACTTAAAAAGGTGCACTATGTACAATTTTTTCAGTAAAAAATATCCAAACACCACTAGGCCAGTGTTATATATTTTGTTCAGTTGAGTACTTACAATATCCCAAATGTTTCCAACTATTTGTAAATCGTGAGAAACTGCTTTAACCAATGAACCGGGACGTGAGTCGCCTGTCGATTGCGTCATATCTGCGTCACCCTCAGTTTCCGGTTTTATTCTGCAGAAACGCTTTCCTCTCACTGCTGTGTGAACAAGGGTACGCTCCATTTGACAGGGTCCCTACGCAGTGTTCACTGCTCCCTACTCCCTGAGCACGGTATATCAGTTGAAGTGGACTTCGCTGACAATAATCGCTCATTTTGGAGCGCCCTGCAACGTCATCAAAGAAAGGAAAAGACGGGGTCGCACAGATTATGATATAACAAATTAATATTGTAATTAACTTTACTTACAAATTAAAACCATAAGCATATACATTTACAAAACAGTTTTATTAGTTTACATATGTTATCTGTATTGACTATGAACAGATTTGAAGCCGCACCTGTCATTCAATATGAAAAAACATTTTGATTTGGTTAACTATGTATGTATCTTAATCAATGGTCTTTGTAGCGGTCTCATCTCATGCACTTTCTTTCCCAAGTGCAGCTGCATATAACATTACCTGAGGTAAATAAAGTCAAATATAAAAAATGACAGCCCTCAGGTGCTTCTCAACACTATTAATTTGTTTACATATTCATAAAATATAATATGCGAATGTAACCGTTATTGCCATAACATTCATAAATACTCTAGTTTGTATAATAACTATGAATATGCAAATGCTATAAACTCCTCCATCGCAGAGCTGTTTAAAAACTCTTCCAACGGCTCTGCACCATCGTTAGTTCAGACCATAGACCGTAAATAAATGGTTCAGGCTGGTGATGCAACGCGCAAAGAAAGCTGGGTGATTTTCACTCTCCACTTCCTGTGAAGTGATGTATCGATGTTCCCTTCTTCCCTACGCCGTTCGAAGTGCCCTTCGAACTGAACATGTTCACTCCCTTTGGATTGGAATCTCACTTAAGATGGCGGAATACCCTCTGAAGTCCACTTCGCAGTCTATTTACGGTCGAATGGAACGCACCCCAAGTGTCACAGCAGCCGCCGAGCGAACGCACAGAGTAACGTCATGACATCATTATCAACACACTTGGATATGTCTAATATGATAAACAGAGTTACCTCATACTCATGAGCGGAAAACCGAAACCGACTGTGTCATAATAAAAGTCCCGCAGGTGACTGTGTCATAATAAAAGTCCTGCAGACGACTGTGTCATAATAAAAGTCCCGCCACTCTTTTCATTAACAATCGCTCCAGCGGTTCCTCAGCTCCACAACACTCGGTCCTGCTCTGCTTCATACTACAGTAACGTTAATAATCACATCCATCAACATGATTTCTGCCAGAGTCCTATCCCGATTCTTTTCCACCGGCTGTGAGGTGAAGACCACATGTTTTTTTATTAATGCAAAAATATATAAAAAAATTGTACATGTAATATTTCAGTGTTTGACATGTTTTGGTTATTTCTACAAGTGAGGGATATTATTTCATTAATTATTTTGTTTTCATTTTTCTTTTTTAATGGATTTTCCATACGATATTGCAAATTTATGCTGGGGGCGTGTCCGCTGGCGGCACTGAAACCACGCCCACTCGTGGGAAAGCTGCCATAAGCACAGAGTAGCACACAAGAAGACAACACTCACGTACAGTTCACGACACACCAGATGTCGGCGGGATGGGAGGATGAAGGCTGGTGCGGGAGATAGTCGGCTTGGCCCCATTCTGCAGCGGATTATCAGTGAATCCCAGTCGTCTCCGATGAAAGTTTGTAAAACTATCCGGTGTAAATGGTGATCCTCAGCTCTCCATCAAGGTAGCTGTTCACAAGATTAATCCACCTCTTCTTGATATCATCGTTTTGCTTTGTAAGCTGTTTTTTAAGTTGTAGGCTGTAGCAACTAATGGTACTGACAGTAACTCGCGATCGAACCGAAGCAAATGTGCTCTAGTAATGATCGTGTTAGGGGAGGAGCCAGGCTCGGTGGCTCCAGTGCATCATGGACAATTATGATAGTGTTGGGGGAGGGGCCAAATGCTCAGTGGATCCAGTGCGTCATCGAGCCACCGTTTTAGCCCCGCCCAAAGAATCCTGAACACAACAACGGTGAAAAACTGTTGAACGGTCTAACTCCACAATTCAGTCTTTGTAACGTGTTTCAGCAATACATTTCTAACTTTTATAATGTGTTTAGAAACAAATCTCAGAATTGCCTCTACAGCGACTTTAACTCATAGAACCAGGAAGCTATCCGGCCGTTTTTCCGAAAAGGGCACAGTGGTGCACAATAAACCTAAATTATGTGAAAAATAATGTTTGTTGAATGAAGCATGAAATCATGTTAGACTGCATCCCAAAAACACAATCAAGCCTCCGAAAAAAGCTGATCAACCACTCCTTTAATGCAATGTAAGTCACTTTTGAAAATAGCAGCTGCTAAATACATAACTGCAAATATAAAGTATGATTTATTATAACACACTTAAATGTTGAACAATGTTTAACCCAGGGGTGGCGAACTCCGGTCCTGGAGGGCCACTGTCCTGCATAGTTTTGCTTCAACCCTAATCAAACACACCTGAACAAGCTAATCATGGTCTGAAGGGTTACTAGAAAGCTAAAGGCAGGTGAGTTTTATCAGGGTTGGAGCTGAACTCTGCAGGACACTGGCCCTCCAGGACCGGAGTTTGCCACCCCTGGTTTAACCCCTTGATTATGAATACATTTATTCATTAGATCTCAAGTCATGTTCCCTTTGTCTTAAAATGTACAGAGCATTTCTTTAAATGCAACAATCTTTATATTTGTGCTCAAGCTCAATTAATGAAAATTGAACTCCTCAAAGACACAAAACACATCTCTTCATAAATCACATTTTACAGCAACACTAGTTTCATGAACTATTACTGACCCTGCCAAAATGTCCTTGACAAATGATCAAACTTCACTACTAATGTTAGAAAATTCCCCTCCTAGATTAATGAAATACTTGTAACTTGTAAGTATGTAATGTGTGAGGGATGGATCTGAACAATTGATCATGTAGGCAACTTCAAGCACTGCTTTTTCTTATTCTTATGAAGCTGTAGATGAGATAATCGAGCGAAACTCTTCACACATGAAGAGCACTGGTACGGTTTCTCTCCAGTGTGAATTCTCTGGTGTATCTTTAATGCTCCTGATGAACTGAAGGTCTTCTCACAGTCAAAGCACATGTAAGGTCTCACACCAGTATGAATACGCTCATGCACTTTTAAAGAGTCCAGGCGTGAAAAACTCTTTCCACAAACAGAACAAAAGTGAGGCTTCACACCAGCATGAACTGTAAGGTGTTGTCTTAAGCCTGATCCAAAAACAAATGTTTTCTCACACTGATCACAGCTGAATGATCTCACTCCAGAGTGAAAGCGCAGATGATTGTCGAGAACACTTTTGCGACTGAAACTCTTTCCACACTGAGAGCAAGTATGAGGTTTTTCTCCAGTGTGAATCCTCATGTGATCATTTAGGGTTTCTTTACATCTGAAACTGTTTCCACACTGAGAGCATGTGAACGGTTTCTCTCTAGTTTGAATCCTCATGTGTCTGTTAAGGTGTTGTATACGTGTGAAACTAGTTCCACACTGAGTGCAGGTGAGAGATGCTTTGACTCCAGTTTTTCGAGCTGGTTTTTGTGTGAAACTCTCTGTCTTTGAAGCGACTGTGTCTCCATCTTCATTTGTGAGATGATGAGGTTTTTGCTGTTTGTCTTCATTCATTTCCACATGGTCTAAAATCAACATATTCAATTCCAATTCAATAAAAGAACAAATGAGAAATAAAAATAAATATGGTTCAATCTCAATTTAGCACAAATCCTGTCTAATAAACGCAGCGAAAAAAAAGAAACATCCCTTACATTCGGGTGATGCATAATGAAATATTTAATGGAGAATACATTTAACTAGGGATGGCCCGATACTGGCATCGGGTATCGGGTCGATACTGTCCTCATATGAAACGAAACTGGCCGCCGCGAGCCGCCGCTTTGTCTAGGTGAACGCCATATGAACGTAAAATGTCGGCAGTTTGGGCTAATTTCAAGATAAGGGATGATGACAGCAGCAAGGCAGACTGTAAGTTATGTTCAGCTAAGGTGTCGAGAGGAGGAAAAGAAAGTACATCGTTTAACACCAGCAATCTAATTAAACATCTAAAGACGCATCATAGTGCTGAATACACACAGTTTAGTCAAGCTAAACAAGCAACTCAGCAGCCAACATTAACACAGGTTTTACAGAAGCGCGAGAAGATGTCCAGAGATAATCCACGGGCACTAAAAATAACAGAGGGAATTGCATACTTTATTGCACTTGATGACCAGCCATTGTCGGCTGTTGAAAATTTAGGATTTCGACATCTTCTTGGCATACTGGAGCCGCGATACGAAATTCCGAGTCGCCATCACATTACAACCGCTATGCTACCGAAAGCGTTTCATGACGTGAAAAAGCATTGTGGTGTTGGTCTGTAGCACTGTTAAAAGCATAGAAGAACGGGCAGTGTGGGTGCTCCTGTGTGTATGGTTGGCTATGGTTGGCCAAATAAAAGACCATCTAGAAAGTTTATTCCTCTCTGAGTTTTCCCTTTGTATCTGAGATACAACAACGTCAGTGGCCTTTTGAGTGACGTTTCGACCGTCAGTTTTACTACAGATATTTGGTCAAGCAGTGTCTGCCCAATGTCTCTGCTCAGTTTAACTGTACAGTGGACTGATGACAACTTTACTCTTCGCCAAGCCACCTTACAAGCAAAGCAGTTTCGGGGTTCGCACACCAGCAAAGCCATAGCAGACGCGTTCGATGGGATGCTTCAGACCTGGTGCATTCCGAAAAACCTCTGTCCACGTTGTGCTACGAGACAACGCTAAAAATATGATTAAGGGCATGAATAATGCTGGACTCCCCAGCCTACCTTGTGCCGCTCACACTCTCCAGCTGGTGGTCCACGAAGGACTTTTGTCACAGAGAAGTGTTGCTGATGCATTGGCTATCGGACGCAAAATCGTTGGCCATTTTAAACATTCTCCTCTAGCCTACTCCTGCCTCGAAGACATTCAGTTAGAGATCGGTCAGCCTGCAAAACGACTACAGCAGGACGTACAGACCCGCTGGAACAGTACATTTTACATGATCCAGTCCCTGATTGAGCAGAAACGGGCACTAGGAGTTTTTGCGTCCGAACATGAACTCCCTGATAATCTCACAGCTCACCAGTGGGTACTGCTGGAGAAGGTTGTAACTGTTCTGGGTCCGTTTGAGGAGTTAACACGAAAAGTTAGCTCTTCTGAAGCTATGGCAGCAGATGTGATTCCTGCTGTCACTGTATTGCAGCGATTTCTGTCTAGAGAGACAGACGATGACCATGGCATCAAAACTATGAAAGGGACTTTAGCTGCAGCTGTCAGCAGGCGATTTTCTGATGTGGAAGAACAACCCCTCTACAGCATCGCTACTCTACTCGACCCCAGGTATGTGTGTGTGTGTGCGCGCGTGTTTGTTTGTGTGTGTGTGTTTATGTGTGTCTGTCTGTGTGCGTGTGGGTCTGTATCTATGTGCGTGTGTGTGTATGTGTATCTGTGTGTATGTGTATCTGTCTGTCTGTCTGTGTGCGTCTGTCTGTGTGCGTGTGTGTGTGTCTGTGAGTGTATCTGTGTCTGTGTGCGTGTGTGTGCTAGATAGCGAGTTAAAAGTTGCCAATGTCTTGCTGAAAAGTACATTTTAGTATTTCATTTTCATTAAAGGTGCCCTAGAATGATTTGAAACAACATTTTAAATTGTTCTCTGGTATCGACATAGAGGGTATATGGCTTATTTAAGGTCAATAATTGTCCAGATACGGTTTTACAGGTCCATTTACAACTCTAGAAATCTTCCCCAGGATGAAATGGTCTGTTTTTGCCTTATTTGGAAGGGTCATGAATATTAATGCAGAGTTCTGCTCTGATTGGCTGTTTCACTGCGCTCAATGATAGCAGGCACGTCTATACTGACCGTCATGACGATGGAGAGATTAGGCATTCAACCTTATATGTTTGAGCCTGTTTCTGACGAAGATGCAGATTTTGAGGAACAACATGTTTTGAGATTGGAAATGGACGCTTCTGAATGGTAAGTTAAGTCTTTATTTTAATTAGGAACCTGCAAAATCATTACGTCCATACCAGAACTTCAGCCTAAACGATAACTAGCATATAGCATTAAATATACACATCAGCAGTCACAACTTTATTAGCATTGTAAAAATATTTTAATTATTGTAATGTGATTTTACAATGATAGCTTCTTCACTTTGAATCACAAACTGAACTGGGTAGCGCTTAAATATGTTGTTTGTACAGTAACATTTCAGTTTGACAGTAGAGTACTGATTTAAAAGTCGATTTATTTAGCCATTTAGCTATGTAAGATACCTGGATTATCCAATTGTTATTGTACTATCATTTTGCGTCAGATCTACAACGGGGATATTATCGTTAATGTTGTCTCTCTAAGAAACTTTCGATGTAATCAGAAATGGTTTAGACAGTCAAGAAGTGGATAAAATCACTGCTTGCAGGAATATGGTTGGAATTGCCCCTTTCTTCAGTATCAGACGCTGAGCAAAGCCGGCTTGATATTGTCTCAGGTTTGTAAAACTGTCCGTGGTGAAATGGGCCGAGCAAACTAACAACTCTGAATTAAATTGTTGCGGTATCCGATTATAAATAAACATCAACCATGCCTGTTGACATGTTTTATCTGTGGGAAGAGTATGAAACGTCTTCACATCCCCTGCACAGCCTGGAACATAACATTTGTTTCCACGATCTGCCATGTTCGCTATCCTCGCGTGACGCTTGTTTACCTGCAGAGATGATTCGGCTGCGCAGTTCCGCCTGACCGTGAACATGTGCTGGTATATGCAAATGTTGGGGGGCGTACATATTAATGATCCCGTGTATTGCATCACTGCTGGCGTTACGTTGAGATTTGCCTATTTTTCCGTGGTGTTTTTCACAAACGAGATTTACATATGAAGGAGGAGGCAATGGTGTTTGAGACTCACTGTAGGTGATTTACATGTACTGAACTCCTGTTATTCAACTATGGAAAGGTTAATTCAATTTTTCATTCTAGGGCACCTTTAATAATAATAATAACAATTTGATTAGGCTATGTTGTTTAATTTGAATAAATACCTATTGTCAGATGCCTCATTTTTTTCTCCCTCTGTTATAGGTATAAAATCTTTTTTTCTCTAACACCAACACTGCTGCAAATGCCAAGGAGATGCTGATGCGTGAGCTGTTGAGGTCGTCTACAGAAGAGGAGAATCATGACCTGTACGCACCTCCTGCCAGAAAACCACGCAGGGACCAGGCAAGCAGCAGCCTGGACAGTATATTTGATGAAATAGCAGATGAGCAAGCACCAGTCTCTCTAAACAGAGCTCAAGTAGGTTCTACTGCACAATTAGAGACATACCTAGGGGAGACCACAATTTCTCGAGAAGACAAACCATTACAATACTGGGCAGTTAACAAAGTGCGGTTCCCTACTCTGGCCAAAATGGCATCCAGATATCTCTCAGCACCATGCAGTAGTGTTGACAGTGAAAGGCTGTTCAGCTCAGTGTCACATATTGTGAATGCCGACAGAAACAGAATCACAGCTGATCATGCAGAGATGATTTTGTTCATCAAAAAGAACCTGCCTCTCATTCTCCCAAAAAGTACCTAAGCTAGTTCAGATCACATTGCTGACTGAAATGTTTGTTTAATTGAAACAAGGGACACTGTCACTGTGCCACATAGTTTAATTGTTGTTTAATTGAAATATGCAGTAGTTTAATTGAGACTTGCAATAGTTACATTGATGTTTTGTTTAATTGAAATATGTAAGCGTTTCATTGAGACTACACAACAGTTACATTGAAATTGAGTTAAATTGAAAGCTGGAGACGTTGTCAAACATTTCATTGATATATTGTTGAGTTGACGGTGTTGACTGTACAATACGTTTTATTTATATTTTGTCAGTTGTGAAGACAGTGCCAGTATTGAGGCTTTTTGTTTACACAGAAATATATATAATTTATTTTTTATTTGAAATTGCCTACATTTATTATTTTACTCATTATTTATTTTAGACTTGTTAAAACAAGCAGAGAAAATAAAAACAGTCTTCTAACCTGTGTTCTAAAATAGTCTTCTGTCTTCTTTTCTGGTAGCCTGTAATTACTTTTGCGGTAGAAATATCGGTATCGGTACTCGGTATCGGCAAGTACACAAATGTAAATACTCGTACTCGTATCGGTTTGGAAAAAAATGGTATCGGGCCATCCCTACATTTAACAGTCAACTTGACAAAAATTTGCCCATCAATAAAAACCCATGTGTAAGTTTTGAGTGACCCAGTCGGCATCTAGTGAATGCGTCTTGATTTGAAGTTATGCCAGAGACGTCTTTTTATACAGGGGTTTATTTCATACAATTTATTATTTACGTCCCATTCCTTCTGGCACCTGTAGAACAGTCCTCCACAAAATGGCTTACCACAGCTATGCTGACGACACCCAGATCTACTTAGCCCTATCACCTAATGACTACAGCCCCACTGACTCTCTGTGCAAATGTATTGATGAAGTTAACAGTTGGACGGGCCAAAACTTTCTTCAGTTAAACAAAGACAAAACTGAAATCACTACATTTGGAAACAAAGATGAAATTCTCAAGGTGAACGCATATCTTGAGGCTAAAGGTCTAATAACAAAAAAATCAAGTCAGGAATCTTGGGTGCGATTTTGGAGTCAGACCTGAGTTTCAGTCGTCATGTCAAAGCAATAACTAAATCAGCCTACTATCATCTCAAAAATATTGCAAGAATTAGATGCTTTGTTTCCAGGCAAGACTTAGAGAAGCTCGTTCATGCTTTTATCACCAGCAGGGTGGACTATTGTAATGGTCTTCTCACCGGCCTTCGAAAAAAGACCATTAGACAGCTGCAGCTCATACAGAACGCCTGAGCAGAACCAGAAAATATGACCATATCACACCAGTTCTCAGGTCTTTACACTGGCTTCCAGTTACATTTAGAATCGATTTTAAAGTATTATTACTTGTATATAAGTCACTTAATGACCTAGGACCTTAATACATTGCAGATATACTGATTAAATACAAACCCAACAGATCACTCAGATCATCAGGATCAAGTCAGTTAGAAATACCAAGGGTTCACTCAAAGCAAGGAGAGTCTGTGTTTAGCTATTATGCCAGCCGCAGCTGGAACCAGCTTCCTGAACAGATCAGATGTGCTCCAACAGTAGCCACTTTCAAATCCAGACTCAAAACACATCTGTGCACATCTGTCCAGACTCAAAACACATCTGTTCAGCTGTGCATTTACTGAATGAGCTCTGTGCTTTGTCCGAACTGCTTGCACTTTATTTATGTGTTTCAATTTAACCCTGTTTTATTTTTATTTTTAATTATACTTTTTATTTTGTATTATTATTTTTAATTTTGTTCTTTTTTTATTTATTTCTTTTAATTCCTAGTATAACTGTTATACTATATATATTTTTATTTTATTCACTTACAAATATTTTAACTTCTTTTCTGTGTAAAGCACTTTGAATTGCTGAATTGTGTATGAAATGTGCTATACAAATAAACCTGCCTTGCCTTACAGGTCTGCACAGTTTTGGGTCCCTTTGGAAGTTTTGACATGATCTGACATTTATTTTTTCAGATGCTTATAAACATATTAATGTCAAAAGTGTAATTACACTGTATTCAGCACAAACTGGGCTACCATAATATGTGAGCAACATGTAGTATGTACATGCTTGTATATTCGAGAGAATAATGTTTATGCATGGTTTTTGAAAAAAAAGCAACAAAAAAAAAAGCAGCAAGTCACTGAATTAAGCCCACAAAACACACAATAGATGTGTGTCCATGAGACTTTTGACTGATGGGTGTAGTTGCCTAGAGTTTTTGCTTCAAACGGATGTGAGAATCATTGTGCCTACTCATTCATATAAAACAATATATTGATTTAAATTTTATAAAACACTTACTTTACAAAGCCCATATGCAAAGGGGTTGTGAATGATCATGAATAATGCTGTGATTTACACCTGAGAGGACAATAGAACCACATAATGAGCTGCATAATGAATGAGCCTTTGAGTCAGGTATATGAGAGGGAGCTAAGGAACAGGACAAAAATATATATTTTTGTAGTTTATTTAGAATATAGTTAACAATATAAATTGAGAGCCAAAGGCACAATGTCATATGTGGGCCAACATCAGATCACTATGATTCTCAAATCTGATATAAAAGAAGAAAAAAACATTTTGGCAGGGTCAGTAATAGTTCATGAAACTAGTGTTGCTGTAAAATGTGATTTATGAAGAGATATGTTTTGTTTCTTTGAGGAGTTCAATTGTTTTCATTAATTGTGCTTGAGCACAAATAGAAATTATGCACTTCCTTGCATTTAAATCTTTTTAAAAAGTAATGCGTGATGAATTCAGCTTTGCATCACAGAAATAAATTATATTTTACAGTATATATATATATATATATATATGCGCCGGCATTTCATGATTTAGGCTTTTTGTCTGCTATATTTGTTTATTATTTATTAAATCCAGGCAATTGGCTGATGAAACATTCAGTACTTAAGACAATACTTTGATTAAGAAACTACCATGTAAACAGTGATTTCTAATTACCTTAATTCGGCTAACGTCATACTCAAAGTAAACACAAATCGAATGAAGACGTGGAGTATTCCTATTTTAGTCGCATTATCGAAGTGCGCTATAGACATGTGCACACCTTAATCAAACTACTAATGTTGTGTAGGAGATTTCGCTGAATTTTGCAACAGGACGCATAGCACGCGGCAGTGGTCAACCATTTGACGGCAAAAAAGAGAGCATGGCTTGGCTTTAAGCAACTCTCTCCCACCAGTCCTTACTTTGTACTGTCATCCAGTACCTCAGAGTTCACCGAGGTGGCAGAGGAGGCTCGTTGCTGTAGATTTTGTATCCGCCATCGTCTATTTGCAAGTATAGCATGACAAATAATTAACCACACTTGAATCTTTCTTAAAAATTACAAAATGAAGCACCCAAAACTGTATAAGGTACCATAGCGAAGGCAAACTGTATGTTGATACGTGAAATTCTGGAAGGAATGGCAGACTGCGTGGCATGGCGACGTAATGACGTGTGCCATTAATCGATCCATGTTCTATAACATGTAAAACATGAACGGAATATTCTAAAAGCAACTCATGTGAACGCCTTAATCAGAATATTGTCTTATTCAGATTAAAGTCAATAATGAATTACTGTTGTCCATGTAAACGTAGTCATTGATTTAAATTAAGATCCAATTTAAACAAAACCAAATTCCCTTTAAAAGAAAGGCTTTCTACAAAACAAATCATTAATGAAGTGGTCAAAATCATGTCTGACCCACTCCATGTCTTCTGACATATTGCTCGTCATATTGTGTCCTTTCTTACTCGTGCTGTTCACTTTCATAATCAACATAGATTTGCGAACAAAAGCTTTATTGATGTGACACTAGGCTATTTTACAGTAAACACTTTATAATCTGCCCAAAACAGGCCAAAGAAGTCTTGTCTAAACAGTCTTACGTCTATGACATTTCACGTAGTGTATACGTTATATTATAGAGCCTATAAATGTTAATCTGCAGTTAAATACGTCACAGCCGGTGGAAACAGAACAAAATGGCTGCTACTTACTGACGGCTGCTTTTGATATTGAGCTGTGGAATTTGTTCTGTTTATGTCCCAGTTGTTTAAAATTATATTGTTTGTTTCTTTTTTTGCTGAGATTAGGATCTAGTTTTAGATGCATTGTTATACACCAACCTATTTGTTCCTCTGTCTCTTCATCTTTTATTCTGCAGGGTTCTTCCCCAAACTCCATCTTTACAATAGTGTGTCTGTAGTTTCTCCTGGAGTAATTCCTCCTGCTTGCTGCTTCTTCTCCTGTGGGAAGATCGGAATATATTGTTATTATTATTAATATAATATTACTCAGGTGAAAATTATCTACTCTAATAGTAGGGTAACATGGGGGAAAATGCCCCCCTTAAGGGATAGTCTAATTCCTCACCCTTAATTCGTTCATCTTCTAAAAACAAATGGATATTTTTAAATGAAATCCAAGAGTTTTCTGATCTCTCCATAAACAGCCATTTAATGAACACTTTAAAGGACCAGAAAGGTAGTAAAAACATTGTTAAAATAGTTTTTCTGCACACGAAAAGTGTTCTCAACACTTCAAAACATTGGTTGTGTCCACAAATCTCTTGATATTCAACATTAAACTCTGATATTCAACATAATTCCAGCTCATAAGAAATTCTTAAGCCTCTTAAATGTCCTCGTCTGTACTCCTAAGCATTTTGGACCTTAAGACCTCTTTTAAAAGGTTAAAGGTCCCATGGCATGAAATTTTCATTTTATGAGGTTTTTCAACATTAATATGAGTTCCCCTAGCCTGAATATTGTCCCCAAGTGGATAGAAATGTTGATCGGTGTAAACCCGAGTTCTGGCTGTCTCTCTCTGCCTTTGAGAAAATGACAGGCCAGACGAGCCAATCCTGAAGTCTCCTGTTTTGACGTCCAAGCAGGAACGGTTACCTCCCTTTCCTCTGCCCAGAGAATCTGGCACGCCCATGCAAACGCTCGAGAGATCATTCCTTGTGAACGAGTGAATGCTGGCAGTTTCTCAGTGTTTGGATGTACAAATGAAAACAGAAGTCTTTTTTCAGTTCCTTCTGATCTGTGATCAGTAATTTCTGATGTGTAGCTAATTATTTATTATTCGTGCACACAATGCGGCTTCTCTCTCTCCAGACAGAACACACAACAGAGCTTTATCATGGATGCCCTCAGCATACAACCAGTGAGTCCCATGAATCTAGTGCTCCTCAACAGGCCAAAATGAGTGTAGAGAAACAAGCCGTAACTGACCAACACACTAATCGCTGGCACAAACAGGGAGCGAGACCTAAAGACACCCGAGACATCAGATTGAGTTATGAACATCACAGATTGCCGCGATAGCATCCTCTACCCCCCCTACCACCGCTGCATTTTGAGAACAGATTTGAAGTTTTAAAGAATATGGGTGAGTGTGGTGAGGTGGCCGTGGTTTCGCGAGGTCTGCGGGCGGAGAGAGGGAAAGGAACCGAGCGGTGAGTAAGCGGCTCAAACGCAGATTACGAACACCTGTCTCTGATTTCTGTAATTGGCGTGGAGGGAGCATATAAAGCCGGTGCGAGAGAGAGACGGAGAGAGAGAGGGACTGGGACACCACCGCTGCCGCTTCAACGTGCCGAACCAGAGATACTGATCGTTTGAGAAGACTTTTTGAGAGACTGTTGAGTTGAGTCCTGTGCGCGCCCACGAGCGCTATTTGTTTTGAGAACTGAGTGTAAATAAAAGCATGTGTCCCAGTCACGCCGACCCCTGTCTTCTTCCTTCCTTCCTCACCTACCCGAACCGTTATCACAGTGAGAAATCCCCAAATGTGATCGGACACAGATCAAAGCAGCTAACAGTGATGCTAACTGGCTCACAAGGTCAAGCAGACACTCAGCTCAGAGCACAGCCGAGCCCAGGACTCTGATAACATTAGCAGCAGGGATACAACTACATGCTGCCTTCCACAAGCAACAGTTTCTGACTTAAACCGGGACCTTAAGAACATTCTGATGAAATATAAGACTGCAAATCGCCTAATCATTCATGTGGGGATAAACGATATTCAGGAGAGCAGTCAGAACTCCTTAAGAAAGATTTCAATGAACTTTTTGAAACACTAAGAAAACTGAAAGTTCAGCCGTTCATCAGTGGACCACTTCCAGCAAGAGGAACAAATAGATTCTCACGGCTACTTGAAGCTGCAACATGAAGGGACTGAACTTCATCGACAACTTCAATCTTTTCTGGAGTCAGAGACAACTGTTTAAACAGGATGGCCTCCACCCAAACAAACTTCACTTCAGCATCTGAATGGACATGCAGTTGACATATCCCACAAGGATAACACCACGCAGCCACAGCTCACGGACACACTCCCAGCTGAGCCCTGCCCACAGAGCTCACTACAGATGGATTAGAACTGCTCCAAGATCCAAGACACACACTTTTTTTTTTTTTTTTTACAGGTGTTTTACCTGTATTTTGAATTAGACGTTGCATTAGGTTGTGTTTTGTGGAAATTACTGGATAATGTCCGGGCAGAAAAGTACCAGTACATTTTCCATTTTTATGTTTTACTCTGAACCTGAACTTTGCTCACTTAGACAACTTCGGTCTAAATGACTTTAGAACTAAAGATAAAGATAACTAAATGACTTTAGAACAGCAGCATTAGTTTATTTCTACAGAGATTGGTAGGACTTTTGCCATCTTTGTAGCATTATATGCCAACAGTTCAAAAACTGGAATAAAGCACTGTGTTTTTGCTCATGTCTGTAAATCATATTGGTCAACTTTATTTATATAGCTCTTTTTACAATGCAGAAAATAATGCAACAGAATTTGATTCGGCCGTACAGCCGCTCCGGAAAAAACGGTGATGTCATCAGCTCATTTCAACTATCATACAGTGACAATGAGGGCTTTAGATTAGTAATTAGATCAGTAATTTAGTTTATATGGTTAATTTAATTTACTAATTAGAATTATTTGGATATTTAGTTGAAAAATGTAGTGTCTCCAACTGAGCACGCCAAGCCAGAGGCAACAGTGGCAAGGAAACCAAAACCCCATCAGGGGCATAATGGAGAAAAATAAACCTTGGGAGAAACCAGGCCCAGTCGGGGTGCCAGTTTTACAGGTCAGGGGTCATATTAGATTGGAATATTCAAAAGATCTGAGATTAAAGATATCTATATATTAAAATATATCTTAATATTCTTTAGATTCAAATTCTTGACAAACTTTTCGTTTTTATTTTATTTTATATATAAATAAATATTTCCAGAGATATGGATCAGATAATGATGAAACTAGAAATGGATCTCGTTTTTTTTCTATCAACACAATTGAACATTCCTGACTGAGTGCCATAAATAATACTTTTCCAAAGTTTGTGTGCCTGTAACTCTAGGCTAAAGATCAATATCCTTCTATATTCTCATTCTTAATAAACTTTTCTTTTGTAATCTTCATTTTAAAGGTCCTGTGTGGTTCAATATGTGCCTCCAGGAACAGGGTTGGCAAACACTGCTATTGTGTGAGCGATGTTGAATACAAAGAAACAACAATTATTACATGTCAACTAAAGTACCTTTATTCATCAGAATGTGCAATCAGTAAACTACACATTTAAGATGCACAATAAATGACATCCTCATTAATAAACCCCATTCCCTGATTCCCTTGTCTGGCTATCATCAGACCAAGCTCAGTTTAAGATTGAACATTGGTCTGGGGAGTCTGCTGTGTATTGCACAAGAGGTGTGATAAACAAGCATAAATTAAATGACTCTGTACGCAATTGGATAATTCTTCAACTAATCAGACCACAAGAGGCGTGATCAATGGGCAACGACCCATCGCTTCTCTATCCGTCATCGTGTTAAACCCGCCAATAGCGTGCCAGGTGGATAAGCCAGTCTGTGATTGGTTCCCACAAAAGTGTAACAGAAGCAGGAGAAATGAATGTACAGGTTTCCAGACTGAGTTGCAGGGCAGATCAGGCTGGGTTTACCCAGTCTACTGATTCCCTGTTCAACACTTAATATTTTAACGCCACAGAACAAATGATGAACGTTCAGAGTCTCTGAGAGATTTCAGTGCAATAAAGTCTTTTCAGAATATTTTCAATGGATCAACTCTAAACAGCCGGACTAAAAACACCAGTTGTAGTGATATGATGATGAATGTTTCTATCGTTTCACAAACGCTCATTTGCACAATGAATAAACTAAACACGTTTCTTTATTGACTGATGCATTTCATAGCAACACACTAGTTTTCTGAAACATTACATTGAACTTCCCAAAAGATCAAACTATTAATTGATGAAATCACTGTTAGAACCAATTACAGCTTTTGCTGTGTCTGAATATTGCTGTACTTCTCTGAGACTTTGGGATGAGGATCCAACTGCAGCTTTATTTTAAAGGGTAATCCATAGGGGTGTAACGGTACACAAAACTGACGGTTCGGTACGTACCTCGGTTTTGAAGTCCCGGTTCGGTATGGATTCGGTACAGCAGTTTTACAAAATTGCTTTTTATTAATTTTTATTCAACAGTGGTTTAATGAAAAAAATTGTGTCTGTCCTTAAAAGAATTAAATTATAACTAAAAGTTTCTTAAAGATAATGCTGTAAACTATATAGGGAGCCCTTACTTACATATAGCTATTAAAGATTAACAACAGAGCCCAAACTATTAGCCTAAATTCAGTTGCTATTTATTTTTAGATATAATAATCAACACTCATAAGCTTCACATAAGGCAGTTTTTGCATTCACTTCTAAATCGAATTATTTTTATTCATTGTTGAAATATAATCATTTAGTGGCTGTAATTTTCATGACAGGTTTATTTAAACATACATTAAATAAACAAGACATCACTAACATGCTAAGTAGTATATAATGAATATATAACGGCTAATATAATGAATATAACGGCTAATATAATGAATATAGAACGGCTAATATAATGAATATAGAACGGCTAATATAATGAATATATAACGGCTAATATAGTGCATGTATTCAGTGAAAGAGTTGATTTCTCTAGTGAGCTCACAGCTGTGGACACTGAATGACTTCTGAGTAAACGTGATTCTGCATGACATTGTTTACAAGCTGTTTTATTGTCTTTCCGCAGTTGAAACACAGATGGAGCGATTGCACGACATATGATACATTTCAGTAAGTTGTAATGTATCCTCAACATACCTTAAGATATATTAATTTATGTTTATTCTTTAGGAAGAGATGATCGCATTGACTTTAAGTTGAACTGATACGCGTCTATCAGTCACGTCACATTAAAGAGCGTTAAAACGGCATTTATCGTTTGAATTTCATGATAAAATGGACTGAATACTTAATATGTTCGTGTGGGAACTCGGATTGAAGTGTGTTCCGCGCTTACAACAAGCCGACTGTTAACTGTTAAAGATTACTTTCATAACCGTTCGGTACACGCGTGCACCGTACCGAAAGCCCTGTACTGAAACGGTTCAATACGAATACGTGTACCGTTACACCCCTAGTAATCCACACTCGTAGTCAACAAACAGGCAAGAGGTCATAACAGGTAATCATTCCAGTCAGGCAAACAAGACAGGAGAGATCCACGGAACAAGCAAGAAATCCAAAACCAAGAGACAAGAAACCAGGGAAAACACTCAGAAATGCAGTGTAAACAAAACACATACAAAACCTCGCAATGGATGACAGGTAGGGATGGCTGACGTGAAACTGACGTTTCGGCGCTTTGCCGACATCCCGAAGCGCAGATGTTTCGAAACACTGTGACTATGGCTAAATGAAGCTTAGAAGTGTATGTGAGATGGTGGTCCAGTGGGTTAAACCATGGAACTGATATGCAGAAGGTTGCTGGTTTGATCCCAGCGGTCACCACCAGTGTGTCCTTGAGCAAGGCACTTTACTCCAAGTTGCTCCGGGGGATTGTCCCTGTAATAAGGGCACTGTAAGTCGCTTTGGATAAAAGCGTCTGCCAAATGCATAAATGTAAATAAATGTAAGTGTTTCATCAGGTGGCGCCTGCCGAAACTGCGTTGATTAAAGGGGGCGGGAACAAACCGCACAGTCACACATCTGTATAAACCTAATTCACCACAGTTTAAAAGTGAAGTAAATCCATCTTCACCTCGTGGGTTTTTGTGAGAGGAGAGAGATTTTGTGATAGCAGTGATTTTGTGATATAAGAGAGATTTATAGTGCGCTTTGGTTAGTTAGGCTATATTTAGGCTAGATTTAAATTAGATATATTGACTGATAGGTATAGACCAGGGGTCGCCAACTAGCGGACTCCGGTCCGAATCCGGACCGCGAGATGCGTCCATCCGGACCGCGAAGCCTTTTGACGTAATGAAATAAATATGCCACATGCCATAAAAAAAATAAATAAAAAAAAATCACATTTATATAAGGCAGCTCAGTAGAACCGTTTGGGTCCTATGTCGCCACGGGTTGCGACGACAGTTATCGTTTCTATGCTCACTGTTGCTACGTTCATGGTTCAGACGTGCAGTCACGCATGCAGTGAAGAAGAGACTGATGATGCATTCACACCGGACACAATGACGCGTCATGCACGCCGCTTAATTCGCGCCGCAGAATGTCTATTCGCGTCTTTGCATTGACTTAAATCACCCGCACGAAACGCTTAATTCGCGTCCGGTGTGAACGCACCATCAGAGCAGAAAGCAGTGCGCAAAAACCATGACATTTTCGAAAATTAGGAAAGTTGACTCTGAAAACTGAGTTTTCGTGATGAATGGGTGAAATATTTTTTTTATTTATTCTTCCTGCATCCTGTACGAGGCCTGTGTCTCACATTTGCTCTGATTCTGTTGCGGTTGTCAAAAGTGGAAACATTAAAGCAGCACTAGGTAGGTTTTGCTCTCGGGGTCCCCCTACAGTTGGGAAACAGTATTGTCCTCTACTACTGTCGTAAACTCTGTCATCCTGCATCAGGGGATGCATCACACGTGCATTTGTTGACATGACTATGATAGCCCTGAACACTGCAGGAGGAGTTCACTGCAGGTGTTCTGCTTGCGTCCGTGTGAAATGTCTTCATCCCAGGTACAGTGGCATATGTTTCAGCATGTCATATGAATATAATTTCATGGGTTTTATTTTTTATTTTTTCAAACGCCAAATGATCGCGATGTTCACGTTAACAAGCCAGCGTCATTATAGTAGTCTAGTCTATTGGTTACCGTTTTACAGAATCTATATGATACTTTAATTCAATGTTTGAGTGGTAGGTAATAACCATATATCGTCAATATAATATCAAGCTGCCATAGATGAATCTTCAAATTTGAAAAATCGATTTGCATTATAGCTTGAGGCAAGACAAATAAACAAATATAATACTTTAATACGATCACTTTCTCGTTTCCTCTTTTTGCATTCCTCCGACAAAACCTTTGCTTTCTTTTTTTTCTGTGCTGCCTCGGCCATGACTATAACATCCGGCAAACAAAGGATAGTTGGGCTCGCACGTCCGAATTTAAGGAAGTGAGAGTGATGGTGGAAGTGACGTATATGCCGTAAGGCAGTCGAATTTTGTAGTTTTTTTTTTCTCGGGTTACTACCCGAAACCCGAAGTTTAAAAGTACGATTAAAAACGATACAGACCCCGTCAGGCTATGGCAGACGTGTCATTCAACCTGTTGTAAGTCGATGTATCATCACAAGAGTCTTGAAAATATATTATGAAGGTTGAAAAGTTACCTAGTGCTGCTTTAAATAAAATGTTTCTTGCACTTTAAAAATTTTCCAACACTGGTGGCACTTTATTTTTGCCTTCATTTTTTAAACACTGTTTGTGTTTCTGAATGATATTGCTAATGATATTTTACCAGTGCAATTTGAAGCACAGAAGAAAGCAGTGTTCAATATTAGATACATTTAGTTAAGTAGAGACTATACATGTGAATAAACATCAAAATGTGTTATGAGATTTCTGATTTTCTGATCCAGGGGGGGTTTGCGTTCATTGATTATTATTTATCTCAGTTTAGCAGGAAAAGCACTTTAGTTGCTAGTGATGCTGAAATGAATGTATTTTCAGTGCAGATTTAGAGATGAAGGCATTTTTAGTTCTTCATATTTTTGTCAGACATGGTTACTGGTTGACTTTAGATATTTTGTACTGAAGCAACTTAAAGGACAAAACAGACAACAACAAAATGAGATCAATTTTGTGAAGGATTAGCCTACCTATGTTTGCTATAACAATATGAACAGACATGTTTTGTCCATATGAGAACATATTGTATTTTGTTCAATTAAGAACAAATGCTATCTACACTAATTTCTTTAGTCTGGCAATAAACATAAATTTTTGTTTTTAGGTATATAATTGTCCGGACCTCGGCCGGTGAGGAGGGTTCATTTACTGGACCTCAAGCAATTTTAGTTGAAGACCCCTGGTATAGACAGTGACAGATAGGATAGATATAGTGACACATTCATATAGGCTAAGTTAGATAGTGACAGATAGCACAGCATAAGTTAGAGATATAGAATTATATAGATTCATAGGTGATATATAGATTGATATATTAATAGAATAGATAAAAATGGAGGCTCCACATAAGAGATGCCGTACATTTTTTTATTGCTGAACAGATAATCATTTACAAACAGCATGGCAATAACAGAACATTTTTGTATTACAAAATACAGATCATGTGCTTGAAAGTACAGTAGAAAAATATATCAGGCAAATCATAATAAAATAATCATTCAAAATGATAATTTTCTTCTATAATGGAAAAAAGACTTTCATAACTTTGAGGGCTTTTGTATAAGAGTTAAACTCATTATGAAATTAATAAAATCTTGGTTTCACCTTTAAGAACTCACATTTGTGTAGGCTATATAAAATGTTCCCAGCATGAGGATGTTGTTAATCAGGAAGTTATCTTTGTTATTGTCCATTACAAGAGATGCCGTACATCTGTGGTGTGGGAGCATTTCCATTTGGAAACACCAGTAAAGTGAGATGTATGTATTGTGATAGGCAGCTAGCCTTGATGCACCATTTGAGGAGCTCATCCTGGCATTTTGGAGGGTGCAGACTCAGAGGACAACAAGTGTCCCATGTGAAAGGATTTTTCAAAGGCTGGAGACAATATATGTAAAAAAAGAAGTCAGCTAACTCCTTCAACAGCAGAGCAAACAATATTATTGAATAAAAATGTTATGTAAAAAATGTGACACATTGTGGCTTTATTAATTTTATTAATGTTCATTTTTCATGACCACAAAAAAAACCCTATAGTTATTCACAATGAGGAGGCTACAGGTTACACAACCAAGATCATGTATTTTATTTTTATTTTTTACATGGATCATTGACGAGGTATTTCAGATCAACACATGCAAGTGACCACTAGATGTCGCCGTAGAGACGGGTGTCGGATTGATTCGAAGCTTCGAAACAATACACTCAAAAAAAAAAAAAAAAAGTTCTATATGGCACCAAAAATGGTTCTTGGCTCGTAATCATAGGGGAACCTTTTAAGTGCTATATATCACCAATTTTGGTGCTTCAGTGGTTCTTCAGAGGTTCTTTACCGGTTCTTTGACTAAGGTGCTCTATAGCACCGCTAACTATGGTTCTATATAGCACCGCTACCATATACAGAACATGTTGAGATATGGTGCTATATAGCACCAAAAGTGGTTCCTCTATGATTACGACGAAGAACCATTTTTTGTGCCATATAGAACATTCTTTTTTTAGAGTGTATAGGCAGAGACAATGTGGTAAATGAGACACAGGTGTAAACAGTGAGTGCTAACAAGTCTGGGCAAAGGATTATGGGTGATGTAGTCTTTGATGGAATGACAGTCCGGGTTGGAGTGCCCTCTGGTGGTGATCAGGGGCACTCACACTGGTGAACCGTTACAATTACATGATTTACTTGTAAATTATGGATCTGAATATGAAACATTCCTCATTTTGATGACTTCAGGCAACTCTTTTTCTTATGTTTCAATAGATTAGAGGAGCAGCTGAAACTCTTCCCACATGAAGAGCACTGGTGTGGCTTCTCTCCAGTGTGAACTCTCTCATGATCTTTCAATGTTCCTGACCGAGAGAAACTTTTCCCACAGTGTGAGCACTTGTACGGCTTCTCTCCAGTGTGAATTCTCTGGTGTTGTTTTAATGTTCCTGATGAACTGAAGGTCTTCCCACAGTCTAAGCACATATAAGGTCTCACACCAGTATGAATGCGCTCATGCTCTTTTAAATGTTCCAGCTGTGAAAAAGTCTTTCCACAGAAAGAACAAACGTGAGGCTTCACAGCAGCATGAACTTTAAGGTGTGCTCGTAAGTTTGCTGCCGTAACAAATGCTTTCTCACACTGATCACAGCTGAATGATCTCACTCCAGAGTGACGGCGCAGATGATTGTCAAGAGTGCTTTTCAGAGTGAAACTGTTTCCACACTGAGAGCATGCGAACGGTTTCTCTCCAGTGTGAATCCTCATGTGTCTCCTAATGTCTGGTTTACGTCTGAAACTCTTCCCACACTCAGAGCAGGTGAGAGATCCTTTGACTCCAGATCTTCCAGCTTGTTTATGTGTAAAATTCTCTTGAAAATCTCCATCTTCATTTTTGAAATGAGGTTTTTGAAACTGATGTTCATCTTCATTTTTATATGTCAGTTTTGTTTCTTCATGTGTGAAATGATGCTGTTTGTCTTCATTCACTTCCACCGGGTCTAAAATCAACATTAAATTCCCAAATTCAATTTAAGGAGGCAAATGAGAAACAAAGAAATAAAGTAAATTCTTTCTTAATACCACAAATCTAGTTTACTACTGTGTCTACTAGCATCTAGTTTTAGATGTATTGCAACCCGTTCTCACTCCCAAGGCATCAAAATCTGAAGCATGGTCAAGTGCCTTCTGCGTCACAATAAAGATGCTAACACACATGCTAATCACACAGAACGCGTTTTTGCAGCGAGAGGCGTCTCTTTTGAATAGATTTCTGTTGGCCGGGAGCGTCATGCGCGCTGCTTATGCGCTTATGAGCGTGCCCCCTGCGCTCTCCGTTGTGCTGTTCTTTGAAACGACAGAGGACGACTTGGGGTAATTTTTCTATAAACCATCAGGAAACAGCGGTGAGAAGAACATACACGACAATGTTTACTTTAGTAAACTTGACCAAAACCACACTACGAAAGGCTTCAGATGGCACTGATGTCCCGGGAATACAGAGATAACGCCTCGCTTGAGTCGCCAGCCTCGGGAAGTGCCGTTCATTTGCTTTCCACCAGTCAGGAGTTTGTACTGCTGCTGTATTTTTTTGTCTAAATGGTCCCACACGGTACGCTTTTCCATTGCTTGTGAGATATATCTGGTTTGTGGTTGCACATGTCGTCGCGTTCCGTGAGTGAACAAATAACGCTACAGCATATTTTTCTTAACCATGCATCAAAAAACAAACAAAAAAAAAAGCGTTAAAAACATTTAAACCGTTTAACTGATATTAATTGCTCAAAGTTCTTACTTTGGGTTAACGGTTAAACGGTCAATAGCATCCCTACACTGCTGTGGACGTTGTTTACTTCATTAATGTGTTTACTGTGATAATTGACTGAGGATGGGAGTAGGATTCGGTATTCGGTTTCGGATTCGGCCGAATCTTAACCAGTGGATTCGGTATTCGGCCGAACCCCAAAAATCTGGATTTGGTGCATCCCTACTTCATATAGTCAGTCGAGCTGACGTGGCTTCTCATCACAGAATGTCAATCAGCGCTGAATACTTTATTATTATGAAAATACCCGAGAAGGCTTGAAGAACTCAAATACACCATATCTTGTCGCAGAAGTATTATCTTCATGTTTAATCAGTCAAAGCGTTTCTATCTTCGAGCTTCACATTAGGGATTTCCTGAAAACAAACGATTACTTCACTGACGCAAATGTGGAGTTTCTGCTCGAGGGCGCCCTCTGGCCTCCAGTAGGAATGAAACTTTTGGGTAAAAAATAAGAAAAATAATACTTCTAAATAAATTTATATGACAATCCATATGTTTTTCTTAAATATACAGGAGTTTTTTCCCCCACAGTGGATGCATAAGAGGTCCATATTTCATATTAAAGGCATAGACTTTAAGAAATTGATATCACTGATAAAAAGCACAGATTTTTATAATAATTTTTTTTTTTTTTACAAAAAATCCTTAGACCTTTCTAATGATTTTCAGTCATAGGCTGTCTGTATACTAACAAGTAAACCATAGTTTTTTAGTTTTCTGTTAAATGTAAATATTATTATTATTCTGCTATATTTATTCTTAAATGCTCTATTTACATATTTTAATAATGAATGTTATTGTAATAATAATATTTCTTATTTTTATTTAGCAATAATAATAAATCACAATAAATATTACTAGTCATATTCATATATAAAGACAAAATGCTATATACACACACACTTTTCATTTTTAAAAATAAAAAATAATAATAAATCGCAATCGCAATTAGATATTTTCCCCAAATCGTGCAGCCCTAGTTGGGTTACATGTTAAAATGTGTCTAGATAGCATTAATAAAATTATGCTGGCTGATTAAATTGAGAATCACACCCCAACATGTCTGGCAAAATCATAACCCAATATATGATCATCATGAAGATAACGTTCCCATGCCCAACGCGTCTGTGTCTGACGCCAAAGGTTTCTCATTGAAATGAATGGAGAAATTCTACATTGAAATTTTAAGCAAAACTGCGACGGATAATTTTTGGTATCGGATCGGTTCTGAAGAAATGATAACGTTATCGGTGCTCCCCTAGTCTCAAGAGGATGTGTCAGTTTTCATCTTAATGTTCCTCATTAAAGAGAATGAAGGAAAACACCAACCTATTTGTTCCTCTGTCTCTTCATCTTTTATTCTGCAGGGTTCTTCCTCAAACTCCATCTTTACAATAGTATGTCTGTAGTTTCTCCTGGAGTAATTCCTCCTGCTTGCTTCTTCTTCGCTAAAATAATCGACTCGTTTAGTCATTTGGATTTAGATTTCTCCTAATAAATGATAAATGAATGTACTCACAGTGTGAAAACATCAGATTTAGATCAGAATGAACGGCTGCGTTCTTCTCATGTTTATGTTCTTCCCTCGCTCCCTTCTCTTCTTCTTCTAGACTCGATGTGTGTCGTTTCTTCGGTTGCTCGAGCGCCTCCACTGGCGGATAACAGGCAAAAGTGAAACTGAAATGTACTCATTCAAATACGATAGCATTTACTCTTACACGACGTATCAAAAAAGTTTTAAAATAATAAAATGGCACCGTCCAAAACTATTGTCATAACATATAGAAACACATTAAAGTTATTCAGAGAATGCAAAATCAGCTTAAAATATGATTCATGGAATTAATCATTCTTAACTTAATTTGTCATTTTTCTCCAAATCCAGTTTATCAAAGGTATAACGAAACCATGAGGTAGTTTAAATTATCTTAAAAGTTAGTTCATATTGTAACTATTTGATAAAAAAAAAACATTATGCATTGGAATATTTATTTATATGTTTTAGTTAAGGAACCAGTAGGTCAACTAATTGTGCTAGTGTGTCGGAGCAATGATTTGTAGCAGGTCTTCAAACGGACTTTTATTAAATCTAAAATATGCCACAAACCGCGCATTATCCAACAGCAGCTCCTGGACTAAATTATTGTAAGCACCATGCTGTTTTCTTCCCCGTATAATGTCGTGCATCCACAAACGTCGTTGTGAACCGACATTCTCCTCCCTGTTAACTTCAAAAGCCAACGCAAGAGCCAACTTTCTTCTTCTCAACATTTTGTATCTCTGCACCACACTGCACTCTTGTTGCAGCTGTTATAGCAACAAAAGACGCCCTCAGCTGCTATTTGGAACCAAACGCTTCCAGCTTTTTTTTTTTACTAATGATTTACTAAAAAAAAACAACGTCAAGTGTGAACATAGCCTAACGGTTCTCTATAGTCAGTAGCGATCCCTGTAGATCTGCAGTCTCTAATCCAAATCATTCCTATGTACAAATAACAGCCTATCTAATGGTGCGTTCACACCAGAAAGCATTTCGCACGAGTGATTTACATGTTAAGTCAAAGCAAAGACGCAAATAGACATTCTGCAGGGCAATTCGCACGAATGATTGAGTGTTTGAGGCGAATGATTGAGTGTTTGATTGAGCGTTTGAGGCGAATGATTGAGCGTTTGATTGAGCGTTTGAGGCGAATGATTGAGCGTTTGAGGCGAATGATTGAGCGTTTGAGGCGAATGATTGAGCGTTTGAGGCGAATGATTGAGCGTTTGAGGCGAATGATTGAGCGTTTGAGGAGAATGATTGAGAGTTTGAGGAGAATGATTGAGAGTTTGAGGAGAATGATTGAGCGTTTGAGGAGAATGATTGAGCGTTTGAGGCGAATGATTGAGCGTTTGATGCGAATGACTGAGCGTTTGAGGAAAATGATTGAGCGTTTGAGGCGAATGATTGAGCGTTTGAGGAGAATGATTGAACGTTTGAGGAGAATGATTGAGCGTTTGATGCGAATGACTGAGCGTTTGAGGAAAATGATTGAGCGTTTGAGGCGAATGATTGAGCGTTTGAGGAGAATGATTGAACGTTTGAGGCGAATGATTGAGCGTTTGATGCGAATGACTGAGCGTTTGAGGAAAATGATTGAGCGTTTGAGGCGAATGATTGAGCGTTTGAGGAGAATGATTGAACGTTTGAGGAGAATGATTGAGCGTTTGAGGCGAATGATTGAGCGTTTGATGCGAATGACTGAGCGTTTGAGGAAAATGATTGAGCGTTTGAGGCGAATGATTGAGCTTTGAGGCGAATGATTGAGCGTTTGAGGAGAATGACTGAGCGTTGAGGAGAATGATTGAGCGTTTGAGGAGAATGATTGAGCGTTTGAGGCGAATGATTGAGCGTTTGAGGCGAATGATTGAGCTTTGAGGCGAATGATTGAACGTTTGAGGAGAATGATTGAGCGTTTGAGGAGAATGATTGAGCGTTTGAGGAGAATGATTGAGCGTTTGAGGCGAATGATTGAGCGTTTGAGGCGAATGATTGAGCTTTGAGGCGAATGATTGAGCGTTTGAGGAGAATGACTGAGCGTTGAGGAGAATGATTGAGCGTTTGAGGAAAATGATTGAGCGTTTGAGGCGAATGATTGAGCGTTTGAGGCGAATGATTGAGCTTTGAGGCGAATGATTGAGCGTTTGAGGAGAATGATTGAGCGTTTGAGGAGAATGACTGAGCGTTGAGGAGAATGATTGAGCGTTTGAGGAGAATGATTGAGCGTTTGAGGCGAATGATTGAGCGTTTGAGGAGAATGATTGAGCGTTTGAGGAGAATGATTGAGCGTTTGAGGAGAATGATTAAGCGTTTGAGGCGAATGATTGAGCTTTGAGGCGAATGATTGAGCGTTTGAGGAGAATGATTGAGCGTTTGAGGAGAATGATTGAGCGTTTGAGGAGAATGATTGAGCGTTTGAGGAGAATGATTAAGCGTTTGAGGCGAATGATTGAGCTTTGAGGCGAATGATTGAGCGTTTGAGGAGAATGATTGAGCGTTTGAGGAGAATGATTGAGCGTTTGAGGAGAATGATTGAGCGTTTGAGGCGAATGATTGAGCGTTTGAGGAGAATGACTGAGCGTTGAGGAGAATGATTGAGCGTTTGAGGCGAATGATTGAGCGTTTGAGGAGAATGATTGAGCTTTTGAGGCGAATGATTGAGCGTTTGAGGAGAATGATTGAGCGTTTGAGGAGAATGATTAAGCGTTTGAGGAGAATGACTGAGCGTTGAGGAGAATGATTGAGCGTTTGAGGAGAATGACTGAGCGTTGAGGAGAATGACTGAGCGTTGAGGAGAATGATTGAGCGTTTGAGGAGAATGATTGAGCGTTTGAGGAGAATGATTAAGCGTTTGAGGCGAATGATTGAGCGTTTGAGGAGATGATTGAGCGTTTGAGGAGAATGATTAAGCGTTTGAGGCGAATGATTGAGCTTTGAGGCGAATGATTGAGCGTTTGAGGAGAATGATTGAGCGTTTGAGGAGAATGACTGAGCGTTGAGGAGAATGATTGAGCGTTTGAGGAGAATGACTGAGCGTTGAGGAGAATGATTGAGCGTTTGAGGCGAATGATTGAGCTTTGAGGCGAATGATTGAGCGTTGAGGAGAATGATTGAGCGTTTGAGGCGAATGATTGAGCTTTGAGGCGAATGATTGAGCGTTTGAGGAGAATGATTGAGCGTTTGAGGAGAATGATTGAGCGTTTGAGGAGAATGATTGAGCGTTTGAGGAGAATGATTGAGCGTTTGAGGCGAATGATTGAGCGTTTGAGGAGAATGACTGAGTGTTGAGGAGAATGATTGAGCGTTTGAGGCGAATGATTGAGCGTTTGAGGCGAATGATTGAGCGTTTGAGGAGAATGATTGAGCTTTTGAGGCGAATGATTGAGCGTTTGAGGAGAATGATTGAGCGTTTGAGGAGAATGATTAAGCGTTTGAGGAGAATGACTGAGCGTTGAGGAGAATGATTGAGCGTTTGAGGAGAATGACTGAGCGTTGAGGAGAATGACTGAGCGTTGAGGAGAATGATTGAGCGTTTGAGGAGAATGATTGAGCGTTTGAGGAGAATGATTAAGCGTTTGAGGCGAATGATTGAGCGTTTGAGGAGATGATTGAGCGTTTGAGGAGAATGATTAAGCGTTTGAGGCGAATGATTGAGCTTTGAGGCGAATGATTGAGCGTTTGAGGAGAATGACTGAGCATTGAGGAGAATGATTGAGCGTTTGAGGAGAATGACTGAGCGTTGAGAAGAAAGATTGAGTGTTTGAGGAGAATGATTGATTGAGCGTTTGAGGAGAATGATTGAGCGTTTGAGGAGAATGATTGAGCGTTGAGGCGAATGATTGAGCGTTTGAGGAGAATGACTGAGCGTTGAGGAGAATGATTGAGCGTTTGAGGAGAATGATTGAGCGTTTGAGGAGAACGATTAAGCGTTTGAGGCGAATGATTGAGCGTTTGAGGAGAATGATTGAGCGTTTGAGGAGAATGATTAAACTTTTGAGGCGAATGATTGAGCTTTGAGGCGAATGATTGAGCGTTTGAGGCGAATGATTGAGCGTTTGAGGAGAATGACTGAGCGTTGAGGAGAATGAGTATTTGAGGAGAATGATTGAGCTTTGAGGCGAATGATTGAGCGTTTGAGGAGAATGACTGAGCGTTGAGGAGAATGATTGAGCGTTTGAGGAAAATGATTGAGCGTTTGAGGCGAATGATTGAGCTTTGAGGCGAATGATTGAGCGTTTGAGGAGAATGATTGAGCGTTTGAGGAGAATGACTGAGCGTTTGAGGAGAATGATTGAGCGTTTGAGGAGAACGATTAAGCGTTTGAGGCGAATGATTGAGCGTTTGAGGAGAATGATTGAGCGTTTGAGGAGAATGATTAAACTTTTGAGGCGAATGATTGAGCTTTGAGGCGAATGATTGAGCGTTTGAGGAGAATGATTGAGCGTTTGAGGAGAATGACTGAGCGTTGAGGAGAATGAGTATTTGAGGAGAATGATTGAGCGTTTGAGGAGAATGACTGAGCGTTGAGGAGAAAGATTGAGCGTTTGAGGAGAATGATTGAGCGTTTGAGGAGAATGATTGAGCGTTTGAGGAGAATGATTGAGCGTTTGAGGAGAAAGATTGAACGTTTGAGGAGAATGATTGAGCGTTTGAGGAGAATGATTGAGCGTTTGAGGAGAATGATTGAGCGTTTGAGGCGAATGATTGAGCGTTTGAGGAGAATGATTGAGCGTTTGAGGCGAATGATTGAGTGGTTGAGGCGAATGATTGAGCGTTTGAGGCGAATGATTGAGTGGTTGAGGCGAATGATTGAGCGTTTGAGGCGAATGATTGAGCGTTTGAGGCGAATGATTGAGCGTTTGAGGCGAATGATTGAGCGTTTGAGGCGAATGATTGAGCGTTTGAGGAGAATGATTGAGCGTTTGAGGAGAATGATTGAGCGTTTGAGGCGAATGATTGAGCGTTTGAGGAGAATGACTGAGCGTTGAGGAGAATGATTGAGCGTTTGAGGAGAATGATTGAGCGTTTGAGGCGAATGATTGAGTGGTTGAGGCGAATGATTGAGCGTTTGAGGCGAATGATTGAGCGTTTGAGGAGAATGATTGAGCGTTTGAGGAGAATGATTGAGCGTTTGAGGCGAATGATTGAGCGTTTGAGGAGAATGACTGAGCGTTGAGGAGAATGATTGAGCGTTTGAGGAGAATGATTGAGCGTTTGAGGAGAACGATTAAGCGTTTGAGGCGAATGATTGAGCGTTTGAGGAGAATGATTGAGCGTTTGAGGAGAATGATTAAACGTTTGAGGCGAATGATTGAGCTTTGAGGCGAATGATTGAGCGTTTGAGGAGAATGATTGAGCGTTTGAGGAGAATGACTGAGCGTTGAGGAGAATGAGTATTTGAGGAGAATGATTGAGCGTTTGAGGAGAATGACTGAGCGTTGAGGAGAAAGATTGAGCGTTTGAGGAGAATGATTGAGCGTTTGAGGAGAATGATTGAGCGTTTGAGGAGAATGATTGAGCGTTTGAGGAGAAAGATTGAACGTTTGAGGAGAATGATTGAGCGTTTGAGGCATGGGCGGAGCGGGGGGGTGGCTAATTGGGCTTAAGCCCCGAATGTTTTGTCAAAAGCCCCGAATCTTTTAGTTAAAAAAATAAAAAATACTTAAACGTTGTTTCATTTCCTCTCAGTCTTTCAGACTGGAGCGGCAAAAAATGAAACAAAAGCTCTTACCGTGTGTGGTGGCGGTCGGCAATGCATCGCACATCACTCAGCTTGTTTGCCAATGCCAACTGCCAATAAAAACTAACGAAGAAGAATAATACATCTTCTAATTCATCGTTGTCATCAGGGATTGGCGGGCTTTTATATTTCACCGGCGTCGTAGTTAACCGGTCCGGCTAACATGGACATAACAAAATTTTTTAAAAGGAACACTAAACCTCACCGCCCAGAGAGAGATTCAGCGTCAGACCAAACGCGGACAAGTGTTACAGGTTTGTGAATCCGCTGTTGTAACACTTGAGGTACATGACTGTATTGCTGGCGAGTTAACGTTAGGTGTTACTTATTAAGGCGAGACACGACAGGTGAAAACATAGTCAATTTTGAGATTTTGGGCCAGTTTGCTCCCTTAACATGTAAGCTTTCATGTCAAAATAAAAAAAAAAATTCAACATTACACATTAAGGTGGTTATTTCATTATATTTTGTCACCGTGCGCCTTTAGATTTCTACCTGAAATCACCAAAGCTAACTTAAAAATAGTCAGATAATGGTTGCCTTTTTTTATTTGCCAGGGGTGAAAATGAGTCATCCTTAACATTTTTGGTGTTTTGGATTCACTACAGCTGGAGAACAGTTAAATACAAAACAGGTTTATGCTCTACTGGGTGATTTTTTTTTTTTACTGAGTAACTTATCATTTTCCCAGATAGTATATAGATTTTTAGGCATTCTATTATCTCAAACAGCCTGAAAAATAGTGCATTTAGCTGATGTAAATGGGAAAAAAATCTCCCCGGGGGAGTATGCCCCCGGACCCCCCTAGGTTTGGGCTAAGCCCCGAATGTTTACATCGTCTGGCTCCGCCCCTGGTTTGAGGAGAATGATTGAGCGTTTGAGGAGAATGATTGAGCGTTTGAGGCGAATGATTGAGCGTTTGAGGAGAATGATTGAGCGTTTGAGGAGAATGATTGAGCGTTTGAGGCGAATGATTGAGTGGTTGAGGCGAATGATTGAGCGTTTGAGGCGAATGATTGAGCGTTTGAGGCGAATGATTGAGCGTTTGAGGAGAATGATTGAGCGTTTGAGGAGAATGATTGAGCGTTTGAGGAGAATGATTGAGCGTTTGAGGCGAATGATTGAGCGTTTGAGGAGAATGACTGAGCGTTGAGGAGAATGATTGAGCGTTTGAGGAGAATGATTGAGCGTTTGAGGAGAATGATTAAGCGTTTGAGGCGAATGATTGAGCGTTTGAGGAGAATGATTGAGCGTTTGAGGAGAATGATTAAACGTTTGAGGCGAATGATTGAGCTTTGAGGCGAATGATTGAGCGTTTGAGGAGAATGATTGAGCGTTTGAGGAGAATGATTGAGCGTTTGAGGAGAATGACTGAGCGTTGAGGAGAAAGATTGAGCGTTTGAGGAGAATGATTGAGCGTTTGAGGAGAATGATTGAGCATTTGAGGAGAATGATTGAGCGTTTGAGGAGAAAGATTGAGCGTTTGAGGAGAATGATTGAGCGTTTGAGGAGAATGATTGAGCGTTTGAGGAGAATGATTGAGCGTTTGAGGCGAATGATTGAGCGTTTGAGGAGAATGATTGAGCGTTTGAGGAGAATGATTGAGCGTTTGAGGAGAATGATTGAGCGTTTGAGGAGAATGATTAAACGTTTGAGGCGAATGATTGAGCTTTGAGGCGAATGATTGAGCGTTTGAGGAGAATGATTGAGCGTTTGAGGAGAATGACTGAGCGTTGAGGAGAATGAGTATTTGAGGAGAATGATTGAGCGTTTGAGGAGAATGACTGAGCGTTGAGGAGAAAGATTGAGCGTTTGAGGAGAATGATTGAGCGTTTGAGGAGAATGATTGAGCGTTTGAGGAGAATGATTGAGCGTTTGAGGAGAATGATTGAGCGTTTGAGGAGAATGATTGAGCGTTTGAGGCGAATGATTGAGCGTTTGAGGCGAATGATTGAGCGTTTGAGGAGAATGATTGAGCGTTTGAGGAGAATGATTGAGCGTTTGAGGAGAATGATTGAGCGTTTGAGGAGAATGATTAAGCGTTTGAGGAGAATGACTGAGCGTTGAGGAGAATGATTGAGCGTTTGAGGAGAATGATTGAGCGTTTGAGGCGAATGATTGAGCGTTTGAGGCGAATGATTGAGCGTTTGAGGAGAATGATTGAGCATTTGAGGAGAATGACTGAGCATTGAGGAGAATGATTGAGCGTTTGAGGAGAATGATTGAGCGTTTGAGGAGAATGACTGAGCGTTGAGGAGAATGATTGAGCGTTTGAGGCGAATGATTGAGCGTTTGAGGAGAATGACTCAGCATTGAGGAGAATGATTGAGCGTTTGAGGAGAATGATTGAGCGTTTGAGGAGAATGATTGAGCGTTTGAGGAGAATGATTGAGCGTTTGAGGCGAATGATTGAGTGGTTGAGGCGAATGATTGAGCGTTTGAGGCGAATGATTGAGCATTTGAGGCGAATGATTGAGCGTTTGAGGAGAATGATTGAGCGTTTGAGGAGAATGATTGAGCGTTTGAGGAGAATGATTGAGCGTTTAAGGAGAATGATTGAGCGTTTGAGGAGAATGATTGAGTGGTTGACGCTCGTGATTCGCGCGAATGCCGCGTGTTGAAAAATCTGTACTTTGGCGGATATTCGCGCCACGTTAACCAATCAGGAGCTTGCTCTAGTAGTGACAACAATGAGGAAAAATCATGTGGATAACTGGAGCTGTACATACTTTAGAGAAATGGGAATAAAAAGGATTGTAGGATTACAAATTTTAACATTGTTATATCTCGGTTCCAATGTAATAGAATATAACTGAACACATTATCTATATTGTGTTTTACATTTTGAAGTAAACTTGAGGAAATTCTAAGGAGATTACGTCAGGCCGTGTAAGTGCTTGAGACATTAAGTCTTTTGTCTTTATGCACTTCCTGACTATTTACCATGACAAGCCTAGAGCAATACTGCCTGAGTGATTGGATTAGCATCTATTAGCATCTCGCTAGTACGATGTCAGAGGCTGTTTATTGTTCTGGTCCGCTCCCCGTTAGAAGGAGTGATGAGATAGTTAGCAGGCTATCATCACTCAATGGCTGGTTGTCTAAGTGGTGTCTGCAAAATAACATAGGGTTCATAGACAATTGGAAAAGTTTTTGGGGCAGACCTGACCTGTTGAAGAAGGATGGCATCCATCCCTCCTGGGGTGGTGCCGCTCTTCTCTCTAGTAATTTGGCACATAGTCTTAGAGCTAAACCTTGACTCACTAGGGCCCAGGTCAGGAAGCAGACAAACTGGCTAAACCGACCGTCTGCTAGCTGTCTCACGTCACCGGAGTCAGATAAATCCCAGCACATAGAGACTCTTTCACCGAGATATTATCATATAGAGACTGTGTCTGTTCCCCGAATTAGTAAATACAAAAAAACATCAAAACCATTCAACAGTAAAAATTTAATTGATGTCCAACAAATAAACAAAAGAAATAATACAGATGAACAATTGATAAAGCTTGGGTTGCTGAATATTAGATCCCTTTCCCCAAAAGCGCTTATTGTTAATGATATTATTAAAGATAATAATCTTGATGTGCTGTGTTTGACAGAAACCTGGCTAAAACCTGACGACTACATTACCTTAAATGAGTCCACCCCCCAAGATTATTGTTATAAACATGAGCCGCGTCTGAAAGGTAAAGGGGGAGGGGTTGCTGTAATTTATAATAATATCTTCAGTATTACTCAGAAGTCTAGTTTCAAATATAATTCCTTCGAAGTTTTGGTGCTTTATGTAACGCTATGTAGTGTACATGACAAAACCCGTTCAACATTGGTGTTAGCTACTGTATACCGGCCACCAGGGCATAATACAGACTTTATCAAAGAATTTGCTGACTTTCTATCAGAATTAGTACTGGCCGTAGATAAAGTACTAATTGTTGGTGATTTTAATATCCATGTAGACAACGAAAAAGACGTATTAGGATTAGCATTTAAAGATACACTAAACTCTATTGGAGTTAGGCAACACGTGTCAGGACCCACTCATCGCCATAATCATACTTTAGACCTAATATTGTCACATGGAATTAATGTTGATACCGTTGAAATTCTGCAGCAGAGCGATGACATCTCAGATCATTACTTAGTATCTTGTATACTTAATTTAGCTAAAGTTGCAAAGCCGCCCCCTCGTTTCAAAAATGGCAGGACAATCACTGCCGCTACTAAAGATTGCTTTTTAAATACTCTTCCTCATCATTATCATCTCCTCAGCAACCCAGATAGCATAGAAGAACTCGATGTTGCAACAGAAACTATTGACTCTCTCTTTTCCAGTACTTTAGACACAGTTGCTCCTCTGCGCTTAAAGAAGATTAAAGAAAATAGTCCAACGCCGTGGTACAACGAGCACACCCGGGCCCTTAAAACAGCAGCCAGAAAAATGGAGCGCAGCTGGAAGAAAACAAAACTAGAGGTCTTTCGAAATTCGTGGAAAGAGCACATGATCGCATACAGAAAGGCCGTAAAAACTGCTAGATCCGCTTATTTCTCAACTCTCTTGGAAGAAAACAAACACAACCCAAGGTATTTATTCGATACAGTGGCTAAATTAACCAAAAATAAAGCTTCAACTTCTGATGATTGTAAACAGCACAGCAGTAATGACTTTATGAACTTCTTCACATGTAAAATTGATAATATTAGGAAGAAAATTTTAACCATGCAGCCGTCTACTACAGTATCACATCAGACAAAGCATTGTAGTGTCACTGAGGAAAAATTACAATCATTCACTGCTATAGGAGAAGAAGAATTGGCTAAACTCGTTAAATCATCAAAATCAACAACATGTATGCTTGACCCTGTACCGACTAGGCTATTAAAAGAGATGCTACCAGAGGTCATAGATCCTCTTCTTAATATCATTAATTCATCTTTGTCATTAGGATATGTACCGAAAACTTTTAAGTTGGCTATTATTAAACCACTTATTAAAAAACCGCAACTTGATCCTACAGAATTAGTCAATTATAGACCAATCTCAAATCTACCCTTTCTGTCAAAAATACTTGAAAAGGCAGTGTCTTCACAATTATGTTCCTTTTTAGAAAGAAATGGTATCTGTGAGGATTTCCAGTCAGGATTTAGACCGTATCATAGTACTGAGACTGCTCTCATCAGAGTTACAAATGATTTACTCTTATCATCCGATCGTGGCTGTATCTCTCTATTAGTGTTACTCGATCTTAGCGCTGCATTTGATACCATCGACCACAACATTCTTTTGAATAGACTCGAAAATTATGTAGGTATTAGTGGAATTGCTTTATCATGGTTTAAATCATACCTATGCGACCGTTATCAGTTTGTAGCAGTAAATGAAGAGATGTCACACCGATCGCAAGTTCAGTATGGAGTACCACAAGGCTCAGTGCTAGGACCGCTACTCTTCACCCTGTACATGCTACCACTGGGAGATATTATTAGGAAGCATGGCATTAGTTTTCATTGTTATGCTGACGATACTCAGCTCTATATTTCTTCACACCCTGAAGAAATTTACCAATTCACAAGATTAACGGAATGCATAGCCGCCATAAAACATTGGATGACTGGTAATTTCCTGCAACTCAATTCAGAAAAAACTGAATTTTTAATTATTGGACAAAAAAGCTCCACAAGTAGTAACCTAGAATACTGTCTAACACTTGATGGCTGCTCTGTCAAGTCTTCGTCGTCAGTGAGGAACCTGGGTGTGCTCTTTGATACCAATCTTTCGTTTGAAAGCCACGTTTCTAGCATCTGTAAAAATGCTTTCTACCATCTTAAAAATATATCAAAATTACGGCACATGCTCTCAATGCAAAATGCTGAACAGTTAGTTCATGCGTTCATGACCTCAAGGCTAGATTATTGTAATGCTCTATTGGGTGGTTGCCCTGCTCGCTTAATAAATAAACTCCAGCTGGTCCAAAACGCAGCAGCTCGAGTACTTACTAGAACCAGGAAGTATGACCATATTAGCCCAGTTCTGTCAACATTGCACTGGCTACCTATTAAACATCGCATACATTTTAAAATCTTGCTTATTACTTACAAAGCACTAAATGGTTTAGCTCCCCAATACTTGAGCGAGCTCTTAACATATTATACTCCATCACGTCTACTGCGATCTCTAAATTCTGGCCAGTTGTTAATACCGAGAATATCCAAATCAACTGCAGGCGGTCGATCCTTTTCCTATTTAGCTCCTAAACTCTGGAACAGTCTTCCTAGCACTGTTCGGGAAGCAGACACACTCTGTCAGTTTAAATCTAGACTAAAAACACATCTCTTTACTGTGGCATACACATAAAACACTTTATCAATTAATTGATTGTTAGGCTGCATTAACTAGGTCAGCCGGAACCGGGAACACTTCCCATAACACCTGATGTACTCGTTACATCATCAGAAGAATGGCATCTACGCTAATGATATTCTCTCTGTTTTATCCCGAGGTTTACTGCAGTCAGCCAGATCTGGGCCGTATCCTAATCAGATGGTGGACCAGAGAAGACCAACACAGGACCCCGAAGTGTCTGCAGAGACCGTGTCAATTATCCTCCCCCTGCAACTGCCTCATCGACACGGCATCTAAATAAACCCGTCACCAGCGTGATGACTCTGATTGTTCGAATGTTCTCCATTAGGTCACCTAATGGGGTTTTGGTTTCCTTGCCACTGTTGCCTCTGGCTTGGCGTGCTCAGTTGGGGACACTATATTTTTCAACTAAACATCGAAATAAATCTAATTAATAAACTAATTTAACCATGTAAACTAAATTACTGATCTAATTATTGATCTAAAGTCCACACTGTCACCGTATGGAAATTGAAATGAACTGATGACATCAAATGGCTATACAGCTGAATAAAATTAGGCTGCATTATTTTGCTGTTTAACACTGTAAAGCTGCTTTGAAACAATCTACATTGTTAAAAGCGCTATATAAATAAAGTTGACTTGACTTGACTTGACTTATTCATTTGAATGACACTGTTATGCTGATTGAATTAGGACGGGTGATCCCGTTATGTCTGAGTTGTGTATTTACCTATACAACATTTGCATTCCTTTGTTTGAATGTCTCCTCCCCTGCTGTATAATCCCTCCCCCTGAAATGTAGATAAATTACAGTGTTCTGTACTGTTAAGTTAGACTTGATGACCTCAGCGGAAAGACAGCACGTTTTGTCATTAAAGAATCCTGCTCAAGAACCTATCCAAGTCTCCTGGTCTCTTCTTCAAACAAGGAAAAGGAAATTCACAACAGGATCTTGCTTGGAAGAAAGTGAGTGATGAGGTCGGATAATCTGGTAAGTTGTAAAAAAAAACGCTCTTTACTCAATTTGAGCTATACATAGGGTGAATTCAGGGTGATTTGGACACTTTTTGTCATTGAGATGACTTGGAAAAACTGTACCAATCACCCTGAATTCACCCTATTGAGACTACAAGCTAATTAAAGCCAAATTGAGCTTATTTGCCGTATTTTAAAACAATCCATGTCAGCCATTTCGCAACGAGACGAGCCGGCTGGCAGAAGCCCCTCCCAATGCGCAAATTCGCGTCTGTTGTGAAGTGAATGTCACACGCGAATGAAACGAGTAAACTCAAAATGTTCAAGCGTCCAACTACACGTGAATAGCGCGATTCATTCGTTTAAGTGTGAACGCACCGTAAGAGTATGAGACAACTACAAAAACAAAAACAAAACCATACCATTCTGAAACATCCTGTAACAGCTGTTCTTGCACAGGTTTTGATCGATCCTCTTCACTAAAATTCTCTGGGTCTGATTCGGGCTCAAATTGATAAGGGTTTACAATTACAATACACCTGCTTATTACAATACACCTGAGCGCAACTAACCGTAATGGTAAGGGAAGTGACGTTTCAGGACAACATGCTCTACGCGGTTGGCGTATCACAACTCACAATCACAACAGTTCTTAACTTACTAACCAATCTTAGCCCATTAGGCATTTCTGAGGGAGGGGCTTCATAGAACCAGGAAGCTATCCAGTTGTTTTTCCAAGAAGGGACACAGTGGTGTAGAATAAAGCTAAATTATGTGAAAAAGAATGCGTTTTTAAAAAAACGAAGCATGAAATCATGTTAGACTGCATCCCACAAACACAATCAAGCCTTTGAAAAAAGCTGACCAACCACTCCTTTAATGCAATGTAAGTCACTTTGGATAAAATCAGCTGCTGAATACATAACTACAAATATAAAGTATGATTTATTACTACACACTTGGTCAATGTTGCCTGATGTTTATCCCCGTGATTGTGAATACATTTATTCATTAGATCTCAAGTCATGTTCCCTTTTATTTCCCTTTGTCTTAAAATGTACAGAGCATTTTTTTAAATGCAACAATCTTTATATTTGTGCTCAAGCTCAATTAATGAAAACAATTGAACTCCTCAAAGACACAAAACACATCTCTTCATAAATCACAACATTTTTACACCAGAATTTTACAGCAACACTAGTTTCATGAACTATTACTGACCCTGCCAAAATGTCCTTGACAAATGATCAAACTTCACTACTAATTTTAGAAAATTCCCCTCCTAGATTAATGAAATACTTGTAACTTGTAAGTATGTAATGTTGAGGGATGGATTTGAACAATTGATTATGTAGGCAACTTCAAGCACTGCTTTTTCTTATTCTTATGAAGCTGTAGATGAGATAATCGAGCGAAACTCTTCACACATGAAGAGCACTGGTACGGTTTCTCTCCAGTGTGAACTTTCTCATGTTCTTTCAATGTTCCTGACCGAGTGAAACTCTTCCCACAGTGTGAGCACTGGTACGGCTTCTCTCCAGTGTGAACTCTCTGATGTTTATTCAAGTTGCTGGATGAAGTGAAGGTCTTCTCACAGTCAAAGCACATGTAAGGTTTCACACCAGTATGAATGCGCTCATGCCCTTTTAAAGAGTCCAGGCGTGAAAAACTCTTTCCACAAACAGAACAAAAGTGAGGCTTCACACCAGTATGAACTGTAAGGTGTTGTCTTAAGCTTGATCCAAAAACAAATGTTTTCTCACACTGATCACAGCTGAATGATCTCACTCCAGAGTGAAAGCGCAGATGATTGTTGAGAACACTTTTGCGACTGAAACTCTTTCCACACTGAGAGCAAGTATGAGGTTTTTCTCCAGTGTGAATCATCATGTGATCATTTAGGGTTTCTTTACATCTGAAACTGTTTCCACACTGAGAGCATGTGAACGGTTTCTCTCTAGTGTGAATCCTCATGTGTCTGTTAAGGTGTTGTATACGTGTGAAACTATTTCCACACTGAGTGCAGGTGAGAGATCTTTTGACTCCAGTTTTTCGAGCTGGTTTTTGTGTGAAACTCTCTGTCTTTGAAGCGACTGTGTCTCCATCTTCATTTGTGAGATGATGAGGTTTTTGCCGTTTGTCTTCATTCACTTCCACAGGGTCTAAAATCAACATATTCAATTCCCATAATTCAATAAAAGAACAAATTAGAAATAAAAAGAAATATGGTTCAATCTCAATTTAGCACAAATCCAGTCTAATAAAAAAAAGAAAAGAAACATCCCTTACATTAGGGTGATGCATTATGAAATATTCCACGTAGAATACGTTTAACAGTCAACTTGACACAAATTCGCCTATCGATAAAAACCCATGTGTAAGTTTTGAGTTACCCAGTCAGCATCTAGTGAAGGCGTCTTGATTTAAAGTTGTATTTTTATACTGGGGTTTGAAATATTCTGGAATCTACCGCCGCTTCAATATAATTATGTATATGTGTATATAATCAAAGCCTCAATCAATATTCATCCTTCTATATAATTATTATGGTTTTAATGATAGTTTCAGTTATGATTTTGATGAATCAATAGGACCAATGATTGTTTCTTCCTTTATATTTTCTAAAGTTTGTATTTGGACTCTGAGTGGTGACTGCTTCCAGAGATGAAATATGAATTTGTCTTTCATTTTATTTTATTTTATATTAAAGAATTGGCCTGTCTGTACCTCTCACTGAGAGAGAAGCATGTGTTATCAGCATGTTTTGGTGAAGTGTTTTGTTGATAGTTAGTTAAGACTCTCCAACCTTGGGAGCGCTGTGATTCTAGGGAGTTTTTGTATGTGTGCGTTGCATGATCTGTGCTGGCCCAATATTGAAGATGGACATTTTCAGCACATGACACCAGACCTGAAGACGCCTTTCTGCAACCTCCGAGGTCAACAATGATCTAATTCTAGTGATGGGGCGACAACTAGTCTACCTAGTTTAGTGATATGCTCTGCTATCTATCCTTGTGTGGAAATTTACAATGGCTGTGCATTTTCTCTGAGCCAATCAGAATCATTCAACTTGCAGCAATGACGTGGCTAGTGTCAGAGTCAATAAAGAATGGATCCAAAAGCAGAGGTTGACAGGATAACAACAGTCTTTAATGAGAATATAAACAAGGCAGTCTGTCGTTAAGGCACACAGAACTGGTAAAAAAAACTGAGAAGGCAGCTGAGATGATCCTGTCTCGAAGAGGCGAGAGATCGGGACACCAGTAGAGGTGGAGGCAGTTCTTGAGAATAAATCACAGTCAGGAACAGAGGACCGCGAAGGTACTCTTGCAGCAAATGCAGAACTCAGACTAAACTTAGGTGCAAGGCTGAATCAGACAAACAAGACCAGGTGAGCACTTCCAAAGCAAATCAGACATGAAGAAAGCAGCAGTCGTAACGCATGACATGAAACAATGATCCAACAAGAGGCAGTAAGAACAAACACTAGATAAAGGGTAAGTGCTCAAACAAAAGTGGGAACAGGTGTCATCGCAAGGCAGCGAGGCACTGATTGCGATGACTAACAGGTGCAGGTAGACAGAGAGAAGATGAGCCTAACGAGCGAGTGAGAAAGTGTGTGTGTGTGTGTGTCTGAAACAATCAGGAAGGAGAGTGAGTGAAGAAAAGGATAGTGAGAAGCAAAGAGAAAGAACCTGACACATGACAGCTAGACCTTGAAAACAGTATAACTGTTGAGAAATTGTATGTACGAAGGACCGGTAGAGAGGGAGCGCGGCCTACGAACTCCTTGTGAGACTTGAAGCTGCTTCTACTGATGAAACCTCATTTAGTTCAGTTGAATCGTACTAGAGTTCGCTTTCCCCTTTGGTGTGGTTCGTTTGGTCAGGTGTGAAAGCAGCAATCGCACTCGGGTGCGCACCAAAAGCGGACCAAACAAGCATACTGAGACCTTGAAGAGGTGGTCTCGGTACGCTTTCAAACGAACTCTGGAGCTGTTTGTTTGTGGTGAGAACGTGATCTGACCTCGAACAGACCCAACTGCAAAAAGTACTGATATTTTTGGACTAAACCAGCTGCCGTAGTCAGCTGCACTGTGCATTATGGGATGAGGAAGTGTTTCTTGACAGTTTGCAGTTTAGCATGGCAGCTCGCGGACAAACTTGGAGTAGTGAGGAGGTGCGGAGCTCATAGAAATTTGGTCTGATGACCATATTAGGTCCCAACTTTCGAAAACTCACAAGAACAGCGCGAACTTCGCTTGAAGTGACGAGCGATGCGTGCTCGCCGTTTGCAGTGCATTAGAACGTTGTTTTCAAGCCGCATCCACGCGTCTTTATAGAAATGTATGGTTTGCATATTGTGGTGTATACAAACAATGTAATAGATTATGGCCAGGGACAAAACCAGCCCGCGCAGTCGCAGTTTAGGAAATACGTCATGGCCAATGAGTGATGTGGATGTTGTCATGTGACTGCATTTTGGTTCGTTTCAACTTGTTCGGACCAAAGCAATCAGTGCGGTGTGAAAAGGAACCAAAAAAGCGGAAAAATGCTACAATGTATAATTGTTTGCCCTTGGTTCGGACCAAATGATACTAACTAGAGATGTGAAAGCACCCTAAGAGAAATTCACTCACTGCCCTTCAACTTTAATATGGATTAACTAGGGATGAGATCATTCTAAATATTTGAAAGCATACAAATTATACAGTGAGGAAAATAAGTATTTGAACACCCTGCTATTTTGCAAGTTCTCCCACTTGGAAATCATGGCCGGGTCTGAAATTGTCATCATAGGTGCATGTCCACTGTGAGAGACATAATCTAAAAAAAAAAAATCCAGAAATCACAATATATGATTTTTTTAACTATTTATTTGTATGATACAGCTGCAAATAAGTATTTGAACACCTGTCTATCTGCTAAAATTCGGACCCTCAAAGATCTGTTAGTCTGCCTTTAAAATGTCCACCTCCACTCCATTTATTATCCTAAATTAGATTCCCACTGTTGGAGCAATCATTAGAAAATGGAAGAAGCTAAACATGACTGTCAATCTCCCTCGGACTGGGGCTCCATGCAAGATCTCACCTTGTGGGGTCTCAATGATCCTAAGAAAGGTGAGAAATCAGCCCAGAACTACACGGGAGGAGCTGGTCAATGACCTGAAAAGAGCTGGGACCACCGTTTCCAAGGTTACTGTTGGTAATACACTAAGACGTCATGGTTTGAAATCATGCATGGCCCGGAAGGTTCCCCTGCTTAAACCAGCACATGTCAAGGCCCGTCTTAAGTTTGCCAATGACCATTTGGATGATCCAGAGGAGTCATGGGAGAAAGTCATGTGGTCAGATGAGACCAAAATAGAACTTTTTGGTCATAATTCCATCCCAAGAACACCATCCCTACTGTGAAGCATGGGGGTGGTAGCATCATGCTTTGGGGGTGTTTTTCTGCACATGGGACAGGACGACTGCACTGTATTAAGGAGAGGATGACCGGGGCCATGTATTGTGAAATTGTGGGGAACAACCTCCTTCCCTCAGTTAGAGCATTGAAGATGGGTCGAGGCTGGGTTTTCCAACATGACAATGACCCGAAGCGCACAGCCAGTATAATCAAGGAGTGGCTCTGTAAGAAGCATATCAAGGTTCTGGTGTGGCCTAGCCAGTCTCCAGACCTAAACCCAATAGAGAATCTTTGGAGGGAGCTCAAACTCCGTGTTTCTCAGCGACAGGCCAGAAACCTGACTGATCTAGAGAAGATCTGTGTGGAGGAGTGGGCCAAAATCCCTCCTGCAGTGCAAACCAGGTGAAAAACTACAGGAAACGTTTGACCTCTGTAATTGCAAACAAAGGCTACTGTACCAAATATTAACATTGATTTTCTCAGGTGTTCAAATACTTATTTGCAGCTGTATCATACAAATAAATAGTTAAAACTTCATACATTGTGATTTCTGGATTTTTTTTTTTTTAGATTATGTCTCTCACAGTGGACATGCACCTACGATGTCAATTTCAGACCCCTCCATGATTTCTAAGTGGTAGAACTTGCAAAATAGCAGGGTGTTCAAATACTTATTTTCCTCACTGATATATATATATTTACACCCAATTACACCCAAGATGGCGGCGCGAGTACATCGCGAGGCTCGGGGTCTCTCTCAATTTTACGGTAATTTTCTTGCTCATCTCAGGTCTGTTCATGCAGAACAGTTGTGCCTTTACATTGTACACCCGTTGTAAGATTTTGGATATTGGTTTGCGAATTTCCAACAGTTTTATGGACAATCTTCAACTCCTTCCAGAGATTGCTAGGACACCCGAGGTTATGCACTCTACCAGGCTGCGAGGAAGTGCTCGCAGGCGGCGTCGAGATCGTAAACAAAGGCGGTGGAAGCGCGGAGGACTAAGAGCTAAGCTAAGGCTAACACCACACCGGCTCTCTTTACCCAGCATTTTCCTTGCCAATGTACGGTCGCTAGTGAACAAAATGGAGGAGATTCGACTCAGCATCACACACAGCAAGAAACTTTTGAACTGTAACGTCCTAATCTTCACGGAAACCTGGTTAAACAGCAGAATACCGGACACCACTATTGAGCTAGCGGGACGCCACACACTCCGGGCGCATAGAACATTAGATGGCTCCGGTAAGACCAGAGGTGGTGGATTATGCATTTACATTAACAAAGCTTGGTGCACAAACTCTGCTATTGTTGGGAGTCATTGTTCAGCTAACCTTGAGTTTCTCATGGTTAAATGTAGACCGTTTTATCTACCGTGGGAGTTCACTTCCACCATTATCACTGCAGCCTATATTCCCCCGGATGCTGATGCCAAGCTTGCTATGAAAGAACTTCACGCAGCCATCAGTAAACAACAGACTGATCACCAGGAAGCTGCGTTTATTGTTGCAGGTGACTTTAATCACTCAAACTTAAAGTCAGTGCTACCCAAGTTTCACCAGCATGTTTCCTGTCACACCAGAGGAAATAAAACCTTAGACCATGTTCACACAAACATGGCTGGAGCTTACGTTGTGACACCCCTCCCCCACTTGGGACAGTCAGATCACCTTTCTCTGTTCCTCACCCCCAAATATGCACCCCTCATCAACCGTGTGAAGCCATCAGTGAAGACCATCAAGGTGTGGCCTGCGGGGGCAGATTCCACACTCCAGGAAAGGTTTCTACACACAGACTGGAGTATGTTTGCTTCTCAGGCCACCAGTGGCGCTCACACGGACATTGACTCCTACACCTCCTCTGTATTGGATCATATCAATACCACCATTGACAGTGTTACAACCCAGAAACAGATCACCACATACCCAAATCAGAAGCCTTGGATGAACTAGGAAGTGCGACTCCTGTTGAAGTCACGCAACACTGCCTTCAGATCAGGAGATGCACAAGCCTACAGCACACCCAGAGCAAACCTGAAGAGTGGCATCAAAAAGGTCAAGCACTGCTACAAGCTAAAGATAGAGGGACACTTTTCCAACTCTGACCCTCGACGCATGTGGCAGGGCATTTAGGCCATCAGTGACTACAAACCCACCCACTCCACCCCCGCAGCCACTGATGTCAACTTCCTGAACGAGCTAAATTACTTTTATGATCGCTTTGAAAGAGACAACAGAGAAACTGCCACCAAGCGATCTCGGCTCTCGCGGAGGAGTGAGGGAGTATAAAGGAGGAGCGACGACAGTGAGGGACGAGAGAGGACCAGGCCTGGACGTTTTGTTATGTGCACGCTGCAGTCGTCCGCGAGGGGCTGCAGCTTTTTATTTTCATTTTGTGTTTGTGTGTGTGTGTGTGTGTGTGTAGGCGGCAGTCGACCGTGAGGGGCTGTCGCCGACATTTTATTTTATTAAACACTTTAAATGTTCGCCGGTTCCCGCCTCCTTCTTCCCGTATGAACGAGTTTTACTACAGTGGTGCAGAAGCCCGGGAGGAAGGAGGGACGCGCTGTCGAAGAGCCCTCGCAGCTGAGGGGGATCGCGGTGCCGCGGAGTTCGGGCAGCGCGGAGGAGAGAAGTCCGCGAGCGGCTGCCCGAAGCGGTGGTGCTGGAGCGGATGAAGGTCGGTGGGACGGAGAGCTCGCTGCCGTGCCCCTGGGTCGAGGTGGGGTGGCTGCCGTCCTAGAGGGAGCGCGGAGGAGTCACCGGCGTTCGCCGTGGGCCGGAGCCTGTATCCCTCCGCCGTGTAGGGGAGGGGCAGGGAGCGCGCGGGACTCGCTGCCGGCTGCCCTCGACAGGAGGAGCCACCGCCGGCCGCCAGGGGGCGGAGGAGCGTCGAGCCGTCCACCGGCCGTCCAGTACCACCACATGGCACCGCGAGGAAGAGCCTCTCGGCTGGCTGAGGACCGAGCGGCAGTGTGTCTGGGAACCGGACCAGAATTTTTTTTTTTCTTTTCTCCTCTCTCCACTCTCTCGTCTCTGTCGCTCCTCATGTTCCTCGCTCCGTTCTCTCACCTTGCTGTTCTTACCCCCAGGTCCCGCGGCCGCCGTGATCGGCCCCCCCGGGGAGGGGGGGGAGGGGAGTAGAGCGCAGTCTCGGGAGTACCCCCCGGCCTGCGAAGGGCGTTGGGGGTATGTGGCGGGCAGCGAGGCAGAGGGACCGTGAGGGCGGGACGAGGCGGCGCTCATCAGGGAGGATGAGCGCCAGCTGCGCGCCGCAGCGATCTCGGCTCTCGTGGAGGAGTGAGGGACTATAAAGGAGGAGCGACGACAGTGAGGGACGAGAGAGGACCAGGCCTGGACGTTTTGTTATGTGCACGCTGCAGTCGTCCGCGAGGGGCTGCAGCTTTTTATTTTCATTTTGTGTTTGTGTGTGTGTGTGTGTGTGTAGGCGGCAGTCGACCGTGAGGGGCTGTCGCAGCCATTTTATTTTATTAAACACTTTAAATGTTCGCCGGTTCCCGCCTCCTTCTTCCCGTATGAACGAGTTTTACTACAGTGACATGGTGCATTATCCTGCTGGAAGTAGCCATCAGAGGATGGGTACATGGTGGACATAAAGGGATGGACATGGTCAGAAACAATGCTCAGGTAGGCCGTGGCATTTAAACGATGCCCAATTGGCACTAAGGAGCCTAAAGTGTGCCAAGAAAACATCCCCCACACCATTACACCACCACCATCAGCCACCATGCACAGTGGTAACAAGTCATGATGGATCCATGTTCTCATTCTGTTTATGCCAAATTCTGACTCTACCATCTGAATGTCTCAACAGAAATCAAGACTCATCAGACCAGGCAACATTTTTCCAGTCTTCAACTGTCCAATTTTGGTGAGCTCGTGCAAATTGTAGCCTCTTTTTCCTATTTGTAGTGGAGATGAGTGGTACCCGGTGGGGTCTTCTGCTGTTGTAGCACATCCGCCTCAAGGTTGTGCGTGTTGTGGCTTCACAAATGCTTTGCTGCATACCTCGGTTGTAACGAGTGGTTATTTCAGTCAAAGTTGCTCTTCTATCAGCTTGAATCAGTCGGCCCATTCTCTGACCTCTAGCATCAACAAGGCATTTTGGCCCACAGGACTGCCCCATACTGGATGTTTTTCCCTTTTCACACCATTCTTTGTAAACCCTAGAAATGGTTGTGCGTGAAAATCCCAGTAACTGAGCAGATTGTGAAATACTCAGACCGGCCCGTCTGGCACCAACAACCATGCCACGCTTAAAATTGCTTAAATCCCCTTTCTTTCCCATTCTGACATTCAGTTTGGAGTTCACGAGATTGTCTTGACCAGGACCACACCCCTAAATGCATTGAAGCAACTGCCATGTGATTGGTTGATTAGATAATTGCATTAATGAGAAATTGAACAGGTGTTCCTAATAATCCTTTAGGTGAGTGTATAATATATATATATATATATATATATATATATATATATATATATATATATATATATATATATATATATATATATATATATATATATATATATATATATAAAATGTAATTTTTGAGAGTATGACGTCATGAAGTGTCTCAGCTGAAGCCAGGAAATAATCCAGTATCTGCCGAATTTTCTTATTGGGCCGATAACAATAACATATGTCGGCCGATAAGATTAACCTTTATTTAATTTGTACAGTGAAGAAATTTGATTACATTTGACAATTTCTGTACAGGAAAACTACCGTTAGACCTAAAAAACCTTAAAAACACTGATTATTTTATTTCTATCTTTGGTCCATTGTTTTATTTCATTGTGCTATTGCTTGCAGTTGAATCATTTGTTCTTTTTGTATTAATGACCGTTTACTTGTCTTAAATAATCTTTATATTTTTAATTAGTTAGTAATTTTAGCTATGGTTACAAAATGGGAATTGAGAACTGTTAAATTTCACTTTGTATCAAAAATGTTGGATGTCATAAATGTCATGATCCTGTCACTCCCTCTCTTTTCCCCTCTGCTGGTCATTCTCACACTCACGTTTCCCTCCGGGTACTTGCACACATTACTTAGACTCAGCTGTTTCTTGTTACTACTGCTAGGCTCATTCATTCCACACCTGTCCCTCCTTTCCCCTCTGATTGGCGTCTCTATTTCTAGTTCTTGTCTTACCTTGGTTCTCTGCCAGATTATTAATTCCGTTTGCAGATGTGTCGCCTCGCTATCACCTCTTGTTTCTAGTCTGGTCCTGTCTGGTTCACGCTGCCATCGTACCGATCCAACCAACTACAGGTGCTTACATTAAGTCAATGCTCTACTCAGCTCGCCTGCCGTTGAATGCTGTGACCTGGACTCCTAGTGGGCATCATTTTCTACGGCCATCAGCCGGTCTCCTCTGTTCTATTCTACGGACCGGTCATCTACCTGGGTCTACCGCTTTTCTTGCATAGTTTGAAAGACTTTTATGTTTGACGGCTCAGCGGCCGTATTGCTTATTCTCAATTAAAGACCGTTTAACTTGCCTTCGCCTCTCTCTCACCACCTGACAATAAATGCATTTATTACAATACAAGGGTCAAAAACAATAAAACAGTGACAATTTTATTCATTGTTTTTGTGGTGGTGCCAGTGAATCAAATTAACAATCTAGGATTGAATCGTATTGAGATCTTGTGAATCTGAATCGAATCGGGACATCTGTATCGAGTCCTAACGTACAGGAAAAAACATTTGTTTTCCATTTATCAGTCAATTTGTAGGTTTCAGGCTATTTTCAACAAACTTTGAATAAAGACGATTCTCTACTATATTATGAAGGATATGACAGAATGATTTGATATACTATTTTACATTATGCAATATGTGTGTAAAATGTAAATAAATGGGTAGTCCCAATCTATACAATGTATTTAATTTCCATATTAATGTGTTCTTGTGGCAACATATAATGAAATTATATAACTTCTTTATCTATTCTTTGACTTGTCAAAATGCCTGATAAACATCCTGGCGTCTCTACAGAGGACATGTATGCAATCATGCCCTATTTCGAGTCTGATATTCTGATTTAAAACCCCATCATTCAATGTAAAGTCTGAGAAATTCACTAAAATATAGTGTCCTATGCTAAATAAAGTCTATGCCTGGGTCTCAAGAGAATGTGTCAGTTTTCATCTTAATGTTCCTCATTAAAGAGAATGAAGGAAAACACCAAGCTATTTGTTCCTCTGTCTCTTCATCTTTTATTCTGCAGGGTTCTTCCTCAAACTCCATCTTTACAATAGTATGTCTGTAGTTTCTCCTGGAGTAATTCCTCCTGCTTGCTTCTTCTTCTCCTGTGGGAAGATGTGAATATTCCCTGCATTTAAACTCTCATGAACGGCTGTGGGAGCGGCTTCACTGACTGAAGGTGTGAATTGTGGTCGCTGTTGTTCATTTAGCAGATGATCATCACACTTACCATCACTCTCAATTATCCATCTTTAAGTGTTTTGATCAAACAACAGAAACAATTCAACTCCTCCAGCAGTTTTATTACGTTGATCTTACTTTAGATATTGTAGTGGAGTGGGAAATCCCCCTATATCTCCCCCTGGTGGAGAACTTGAATTAGCTGCCCAGTAGATGTAGCTGTGTCAGGTAATCGGCTGGTGACCAATTACCATGATTACGCTCTAAATAAAAATGCAGCATTCCAATAGGCTGGGTAGGTGGTTGCTGGGTGTTTCGGATGAGCACAGATCAGGAAGGATTTTGAGAGTGTGTTTGAAGAGCAGTATTGTTTTGTTTTGTTGTTCATTTTGTTTGTTTGGATTATTTATTTATTTTTGAACGACTCTGAGTTGACGGGATTAGCAACAACTGTACCGTGGATGCAACTATAATGGGCGAAAGTACGGATGGAGAGAGTGAAGGTATGTCGTGGCAGGATGTAACTAGAAAGAGGAAAGATGGGAGTAATAGCTCTGGAAGTTCAACTGTAGGATTAGAGGTGAATGACATGATTAAAAAAACAAAGGCTGCAAAGTCAAGTGTGAGGAAAGAGGATGAAGAAACAAAATGGAAAGTAATGGTAACATTTAAAAGAGAAGGGGGTACATTTTCACCCATTAAAGTTGACGAAAGCTATTGAAAAAGAAATGGGGAAAATTAAGTTTGCCACATACTTAAGCAACAGGGCGTTATTGATCTTTTGTAAAGATAAACAACAAAGAGAAGTTCCTTAGTGGAGAAACACTGAATGGAGAGAGAATCAGTGTTCATATCCCAGGAAATGCAGCCCTCTCTGGAAACAACGAACCTGGGGTTAAGTTTTGAGTACTAGTACATCCTGGGGTGAAAGTCCCTAGGTGGCGTAGTTGGCTACAAACTTATTTTTGCTTCTCTGGTTTATCTTGCTCTCTGCCTCACCATCACGCCACCAGGTTTCATTAAATAAAATCAAAAGCATAACTCATAATCTTCACAAACTGTGAGGAAAAACAGTAACGTTAATGAGTTTACGCTTCTCGAGTGTAATGAACAACACGAGTCGGTTCATTTCTGTGATTCACTAAATAAACCAACTCGTTTAGTCGTTTGGATTTATATTTCTCCTAATAAATGATAAATGAATGTACTCACAGTGTGAAAACATCATGTTCCACTTCTCATGTTTATGTTCTTCGCTCTCTTCTCTTCTTCTAGACTCGGTTGTGTCGTTGCTTCGGTTGCTCGAGCACCTCCACTGGCGGAACTTGGAGAACGGCTTTACTACATCTTGAGCTTTGCAGATAGCCTGGATGCCAGCTGAATTTAGCCCCACCCACAACATTTTAACTCGGGCAGTTCGGTCTGGACTTGATCCGTAGAGAAGTAATTATGCCCGAACAGAACCTGTTTAGGGATGGGCGTATCGATATATATAGTATCGATACTGATGTGAACATCGAAAAGTATCGATACTCAAATAAAAATATCGATACTAAGGTTTTTTTTTTAAACCAGTAATTTAGTTTATTTAAAGAGATGATTTAATGCATACAATACAAATAACCTATGTTACCGAATAGTTGTGTAGTATAGGACTATTTTCCTGCTCATCTGAACGCACGCAAATGCTGCAAGACCGAACCAAACTATCACAGAGAGAGCGTTTTAATGCTCCTGATGAACTTTCTACATTTGTGAAAATAAAAGGTTGTTTTACCTGTTAGCTGTCTGTCCCACTTTTAGAGCATAGACTTGAATATGACTTTTCCAACTTCAATTGTTAAAAATCTGAATACTTCAGAGCACAGACTTAAGTTTGGTATCTTTTTTTTAAAAGGGAAATTTCACAGGTTATTGTAAAATAAAAGTTGTAGAAACTAAGTTTCTGAACATGTAAAATATACAATTTCTGTACCAAATATTAGGTTGATATCTCAAAAAAGATTTTGACATTTCCATATATGGTTTGAGTGATCAGGGCTGGATGTTCCGAAACCTTCTTAACACTACGTCGTTCTTAAGTTATACCTTAAGGTGTATCTTATCATTAATACATGTTTCCCGAAACGATCTTAGTTAAGAAGTCATTCTTTCGTAAGGTTGGTCCGGACCACTCTTAGCTATACCTTATCACTATTGACAGTTCATTCCACTAGTGGCCACCACTGTTTCTTTACATCTCAGTCTATACAAATATAATTCTGTCAAGTGTTTTCATGCAAATAATACTGTCATTACACTGATGGCTGTTAGATTTTTTAATTATATTAACCAAAGGTATATCAGCTGGCAAACCATTATGGAGTCTATTTAAAGGGAATGATTGTAGAGGGGAGTTTGGTCAAACTATGGCAGTGATACAGCGAATAGTTGTGCGAAATCAAATACGCCGTCCGCGGAGCCATTTCTATGTGCACTATTTCATCCGTGAAAACTTTAGTCCCCTGGCTACCATGTCAAAAGCTGCAATTCAAAATTAATTTTGCTTGCCATGACAGCAAATTCAGCAGCTTTTAGATCTTGTTGGTCTGACTTTGTCAAGACAAACCCGACCGAGCTCAGCCCCGAAATTCAGCTGCTGGCGCTCTTCTCTTTCTTCCTTCCCTTTTTCTCCGCTATGCTGTTGATAATCTATCGCGTGTTGCGCCTTTATTGAGTAGGTCATCCAATAACAGAAATTAGTGATTTTCCAATAATGTGATGTGGGCAATCAACTCTGCTTGTGGGGTAAATGAAGACTATGGCAAAATCTATTATGATAATATAAATGGCATACTGCCAGTTGGTGCAGTGGGTTGATACGTTTGGGCATGAGAGGTTGCGGGTTCCCACAATCATTTCTAAATTATTTAAAATATCCACGGTTGGATATAGTTTGAAATTTGGATTATATTTATAAGATCTCACGAGTCCTGATAAATGCAATTTCAACTATTTCTGAAGTGCTTCTATTATAAAGAACACCACTTTCTCACATAATGCAGTTAAACAGCCCCTGCATAGTGAATAATCGATTTTTGAGCCATTGATAAACTAATTCAGCACCGCCCCCACGGACAGCACCTGCTAACATTGCACTTAAGAAGGTATACCTTAAAGGGGTGGTAAACCACGATTTCACTTTTCTAACTTTAGCTAGTGTGTAATGTTGCCGTTTGAGCATAAACAACATCTGCAAAGTTACAACGTTCAAAGTTTAAAGCAAAGGGAGATATTTGCTATAAGGGAGATATTTTATAGAAATCAATTTCTAAGGACTACAGCAAACGGCCGCTAGGGACTACTACACATTCCTCCAGGGTTGCTGACATCACCAGCCCCAATATTTACATAAACCCCTCCTCCGAGAATATGAAATAAGGGAGGGAGGGGGGGGGGGAGATTTTGTATCGCCACGGGAATAGTTGTTGTGGTAGCCTATAGTTAGTAGGCTGGAGTGTTGTTGCCAATGCTGACGAAACGCTGTTATTTTCATCCGGATTGCGGGTCCACTTTGTTCAGCCTTCCTAGGGACGGGGGTGCGTTTAACATACATGTTATATGCATGTGTGTATGAGACAGAGGGGACCAGGTCGCATTTGCAGCAGATATATGCTGTCCATCATAAATCAAAGCACGAGACAGACAGGGGTCGGAGGAGAAGACCGGAAAATGTGACAGAATGGACAATATTCGTCTGTATTTGCAAAACACGAGCTGCGGTTCAGCAGCGCGAGACAAACACTGCAAGTGTGAGACGGGCACGCGCGGCTCCCGCTGCACATTTCACGGAGGAAAGCTTCCACAATCTTCACAAGTTCCATGCAGGATTCGCACAACGGCTTGTCCTGAAAGATGGATTTAAAAACAGAAGCTGTTTACGGGACACAACCTGTAAGTATGATTTATTTTTCGTCAATGTGTTTTCCTGTAATAGTTTGTGTTGTTAATTGTACGTTGTAGCAAGGAAGTACACAGATGACAACGCTCATTTGGCTCTGCAAACCAGTTTGTTAAATGCTCATTCATACTTAACGTTATCCGACAAACACCTGACGTTACAAACTTTTTAAAATCTCAACAGCGAACTTGGCATTAGTGTAAATGATTCTTTGATTAGAGCTTTTATGTATTGTTTATCTACAGGCCTGCTAAACATGGTTCTGTGTTTGATTTGGATACTATAGTAAAGCCAATGTTTAGTGTTCGTTCTTGCGACAGATATTTGGCAAATAGTTCTAAAAATACAAAAGTAACGGTGCCATTCAGTAGCGATCACTATAGATCTGCAGTCTTTACTCTTGAGGACTGAACAGGTTCTGCTCGATCATCTTCACTAAAATTGTCTGGGTCTGATTCGGGCTCAGATTGGTATGGTTTTATTGACGCCATTGTACTTGCCAAAGCACAGGCTAGTAGCCTGAGGCTACCGGTAAAGGGAAGGGGCGTGACGTTTCCGACAAACGTGCACTAGGCGGTTAGCCAATCACAACATACTGGGCCAGCTAACCAATCTGAGCCCATTGCGTATTTTTGAGGGACCGGCTTCATACAACCCGGAAACCATCAGACCGTTTTTACAAGGAGGGACAGAGCAGTGTAGAATAAAGGTAAATAATATGAAAAATAATGCAATTTTTTAAAAACAAAGCATGAACACATGTTACAGTGCACCCCACAAACACAATCAAGCCTTCGAAAGAATGTGTTTTACCACCCCTTTAAGCAACCTCCTAAGATATAGTTCGGGAAACACGCCTAGAAATGGTATACCTTTAGTTAAGTTATACCTTTAGAGTCTTCGTAGCGCACTAAGAGACGTTATCGGGAAATGCAGCCCTAAACCATATATTTTCATACTTTTCAAAATATCTATGAAGTAGACATCCTATTCAGAAGTAGTTTTGGCTGTATTGATAATATTTGACTTGAATTCAATCTCTAAAATACATATAAAAACATATGGAAAGAGTCATCACAAATGAAGAATCTATCGCTATTTATCTACTGCTCTGTCATTTCTTTTGAAAATCAGTCACCAAAAATAAAAATTAGAGTCTGAAAGCTTTCAAATGCCGTATAGTTTGTCAAGATTACTTTAGGTTTAGACTAAGATATTATTGTTCTAAATGTATAATGGCAAGTGTCCCACAAGTGTCGGAGAGGGGCAATCTTAAAAATAGCGTTTAAAAATAGTTTTTATAAATAGTAAATTCAGATAATTATTATTCATAATGTGTGAAAAGTATTGATATTAAAAGTTGTTTGTAGCTGATTGTATGTTTTTTTTTTATCATAGTGTGATTTTTGGGGAATTGTATTGAATCCGATTCGGGTCAATTTGACCCGGATCATAACGAGAAATCAAAAAGTGCACAAGAGTTAAATAATGCCAAACATCAAAACGAGTGTTATGTTTGTCTACTATATATATCTGTTATTTCTTCAAGGTATTTAGTGTTTATTTTCTCAATAGTGGTGTTATTATCAAAAATTAGCTCTATATTTCTACATATTATTAAACTATCAGTTCTCATCAAGGGTGTAGGTTTGACTTTGAAATTGGTGGGGACAGCCCATGAAGCTGAGGATTCAGGAAATGAATAGGATCATTTATTAATTTATTATATTGACCTTAACAATATGGTAATTCATTAATTATATAATGTTACAGGTAACTAATAGACAAGGAGGCAGTTCAAAAGATACGTATCTTTACTCTGTTCATAGTATAATACAATAGTCAATGTGTCTACTGTTGTCTTATTCCTTGCTATTTGAAGAAGCCAAACACACGTCTGTCTGTCATAAACAGAAATGAACAAGTGCAATAATTGTTTCACATCAATATTGTCCAGTATATGCCATCTGGTGGACATGGCACGCAGCAATACTGCTAAGTCTCACTTGTGCCATTGTTGTTGTCTGCGAAGAGACTGGGATGACTAAAAGCAGTCTGATAAGGGTTTTATCTTGATCAAACAGGCCTCTCACTTCAACAAGACCAAGCAATGTTGTGTTTTCATGTTTTATGGGGACTTTCACAAACAATGATTCTTATACTGTGCAAATATTCCATCCCCTTTCACACTGACTAAACATACTTATCATACAAAACTTGCAATTTTTATATTTTCAAAAAATATTTATTTTTCTCATGGGGACAAACAATTTTTCAATCTTTGTGTGTAGAGTTTCTCACACACACACACACACACACACACACACACACACACACACAGTTAATTTCTCCCTTAATTACCGCATTTAGGTTTCGGAGGAGCTTTGATGCTTCACGCAAACAAAAGTTAATACGGCTTTTCACAAGTTAGAAACCACGAACAAAAAAACCCCAAAACAAAACAAATCGGATTAGCGTTGTGAGTTTGGGAGGCGGGATCTATTGACTGCTTGTGTACCAGGAATCGCGCATTTTTCACAGAACGCTCTTGAAAGAGATTTTTTGTCTAAATGAGATGTTTGGTTAAATAAAATAAGTAATACATTAAATAAGTAATACATTAAAATCACAAGACACAATCGGACAACAGTGGTTATATAAATAATTTTAATTTTGATCGAAATTATAATTATTATTAATTATATTGTAGGGACAGGTTCCTACCAAGTAGCACTCCTCTCAGAAACTGAAGCCTCCGCACCTCGATCGCCCCCCGGTGGTTGGTCCCAGTATAGCTCATAAACCCCGCCCCTCCATATATTACAGTGGATGCAAGACAAACTAAACAATTAAATTACACTTCAAATAATTGTTTCCTAAAGATGGTTTCTGTCATTTTAGGCAGTTTTTATCACAGTAATTTCATTTCAAGTGTTCGTTTTTTAAATAAATTTAGTTTTAGTTATTTGATGCTATAAAAACGTCATGGGGTGACGTCATGATTGACAGCTGAGATTGACGGCTTCTCTGAGTGAAGTTGCCACTGAGGCACTAACAGACTTTTTCCGGGATTTTCGGGAGGAGATAGGAGCTTTAGCTTTAATTTCTACATTTCCATAACTGTTTATTTCACACCAACATAATGAATTGTTCTGCATCTGTGAGAGTGTGGGCGGGCTTTTGATAATGGCGCCTCTACTTCCTGCTCTCTACTGCGCAACTCCGGTCCCGAGATCGCTACTGCGCAGATTTGGGACCGAGTCTGCGCAGTAGTGATCTCGGGACCGTGTGCGCCGTGTGCAGTCAATGAAGTCGCGTCGTCCATATTTTTTTTTACGGTCTATGGTTCCTACTACTAAATTGTACGACCCTGGCAACACAATATAATCACACTATAGCAACGCTTTCCCACATATTTTGCTATTATAACTGAGCATTTTCTCGATCGTTGGTATAAGTAGCAGTAGACCTTATTCACAGTAGCGCCATCTTTGGCGAAAACTCCAGACAACATGAGCTGTGGAAAATTATAAGTGATCAAGGAGCTTTATACAGCTTTTTACAGCGGATGCCTTTGAAAACACGGTAAATCTATCCCTCACAGCCTCGCTTTCACATCTGTCATGGCGCTGCTCTGAATAAGGTCTGTCTGTGGGTGGTAATAGACAAGAAATGTAATTTGACATCATCATGCTGATAACGTTTCTTTAGTCATTCATCAGTCCTGCAGCCTGAACCACTGAAGTGAAACCACCCTCACTAAAGAAGATGGAGAATCAAGCCAATGAAATAAAATGTTTACTTAATCATTGACCAATGAATTGTAAAAGTTAGTTTTAAATCTCTTTACCACCAGATGCAGCTTTGCCAGAAACATTGCATGTACATTTCATTCAGGTTTCATAACCAATTTCAATTGTTAATGTCTGCTTAAATATGAATTGAAATACATCTGGTGCAGTTTAAGTTTGATCAGCTTTCCTGTAGCTCAAAGCCAATGTTAATATAATACAGTGCATTCTGAAGGTATTCACAGCGCTTTACTTTTTCCACATTTTATGTTACAGCCTTATTCCAAAATGGATTCAATTAATTTTTTCCTCAAAAATCTACAAACAATACCCCATAATGACAGCGTGAAAGAAGTTTGTTTGAAATCTTTGCAAATTTATAAAAAAACAAAAAACAAATCAGATGTACATAAAACACTCAAAATTTGGCTCAGGTGCTCCTGTTTCCACTGATCATCCTTGAGAGGTTTCTACAATTTGATTGGAGTCCAATTAGTTGATTGGACATGATTTGGAAAGGAACAAACCTGTCTATATAAAGTCCTGTGGTTAAAGGAACACGCCGACTTTTTGGGACTTTAGCTTATTCACCGTATCCCCTAGAGTTAGATAAGACCATACATACCATTCTCATCTCCATGCGTGCCATAACTCTGTCTGACGCACCCACCGCTAGCCTAGCTTCCCATACAGAAATGTAATATATGTCAATATATGTAAATTACATATATAATGTCAGTGCCCATGTATGTCTGCTGCCTATATGGGAATATATGCAATATTCATATATATAAAATACATATACATATATGAAACATATATTTCAAAATATAGCAAAAATGGCCGTTTTCATGTAAGTGCCATATATTTTCCCGTATATGCACATAAATGTTTAATATATGTAAGACGCATATATGTATACATGCATATATGTACTTATTTCCATAGTACATACTTTCACTTATATTAGGGATACAAATATGCTTCTAATATGATGATACCATGTACTTTCACTTATATTAGGGATACAAATATGCTTCTAATATGATGATACCATGTACTTTCACTTATATTAGGGATACAAATATGCTTCTAATATGATGATACCATGTACTTTCACTTATATTAGTGACACAACTGTTTTTATACAGCCTGCACATATATTTGTACTCATTCAACAGAACACACAATTTCAAGTCTTTTCAAGTACAAACTTTATTTCATTTAACATTAGACTTTATTTTCTTTTTTTCACTGGGGAAATACATTTACACATTTTACTTTTAATTAAGATTTTTTCTGGACATTGCCAGTCTCAGTTTTGCCATCTTCCCATTCAGGGCTGTTCCTATCTGGCCAGTCGAAACAGCCGGGTGCTTTGACATTACTGCATCTGAAAAGGTAGATTTTAAAGAAAAAAGTTAAGTATAAAGCAGACAAAACACTGGTGGATAAAACTTATCACCAAGATAAAAAAAAATTCTTTATTGCAGTTTCTTCTAGTGCAAGTCAGTAAAATTGATTGACAAAGTAAGTGAGTATGCAAGTAAGGTCACACTTACACTGCAGTCAGTGTGTAAGCATGGCAACCAGTTTTGCACCAATTTAATTTGCAGGCGAGATAGGGTCATAGTGCCAAACACCACCACAACCTCTCATCGAAACTAACTTTTTTTTGGAACGGCGAATGTGAATTTGAACATGTACATTGAAAATTCTGGGATGCACTACCTGCAGCCCCATGAATGATTGTCCATTTGTTCAGAGATATTCAGACACAGGCACGAAGCCGAAAGGGGTGGTGGTAGCACAGCAGTTAAAGGGATACTCCACTTTTTTGGGAAATAGGCTCATTTTACAACTCCCCCAGAGATAAAAAAAGTTGAGGTTTACCATTCTCGAATCCATTTAGCCAAACTCCGGGTCTGGCAGTACCACTTTTAGCATAGCTTAGCATAGATCATTGATTCTTACGAGTCATTAACATCTCTTTCAAAAAAAATGAAAAGAGTTTTGATATTTTTTCTATTTAAAAATTGACTCTTCTGTAGTTACATCGTGTACTAAGACCAAGGGAAAATTAAAAGTTGTGATTTTCTATGCCTATATGGCTAGAAACTATACTCTCATTCCTGCGTAATAATCAAGGAACTGTGCGGCTGTACCATGTGTGCAACAGGCGCAATGATATTACACAATGCTCGAAAATAGTCCCCAGCTAGATAACTTACAACGTCACTGGCACTAAGTTTGTGTTTGCGCTGCATAATATCATTGCGCCTGCTGCACCCATGAACGGCCACACAGTTCCTTGATTATGACACAGGAATGAGAGTATAGTTCCTAGCCATATAGGCCTGGAAAATCACAACTTTTAAAAGAGATGCTAATGGACTCGTAAGAATCAATGATCTATGCTAAAAGTGGTACTGCCGGACATTACACACTAACTGACCCGGAGTTCGGCTGAATGGATTCGAAAACGGTAAACCTCAACTTTTTATCTCTGGGGGAGTTGTAAAATTAGCCTTTTCCCCAAAAAAGTGGAGTATTCCTTTAAGGAACCTGGCTAGTGTGCCAGTAACCTGGAATTTGTGAGTTCAAATCCCGGTCACCACCGTTGTGCCCTTGAGCAAGGCACTTAACCCGAAGTTGCTCTCGAGGAGACTGAACTAATTGACAGTTGAAAATGTAAGCTTTGGATAAAGGCGTCTGCAAAATGCATAAATGTAAATGAAGGCTGAGTGCCGTAGGTAACCACTTTTAAAGTTGACTTCGCTCAGCGTTGGAAAATGGCTCTCATGCTACACAGAAAATGAATCATGTACAGTCATGTACAGCCCTGTGCACAGGATTTTAAAATATTGTCAGCCCAGTAGCTGATTTGACTGAGTCTAGGCTTACATCACTTGAAATACAGACCTGTGGCAGATGATGTCAAATAGCAAAATCATAACTTACCCATTATAGCTTTCACTTTTATTTCATCCAGGCCGCTCCTTCTCTCCCCATCTCCCCCCTTTGAAACCTTGGATTCCCCTCCTGAGGGAAAAAAAATTGTTTCTCAGTATGAAAAATAACCAGTATATAGTTTACGTTTTCATTATCAGCAACATGACAATCAAAATGGTTGAAAACAGACACATACACACAGTCGGTAAATTTACATGCACAGCTCTAATGGTACATGGACTGCATTTTGCGCTTTTCTACTCCTACGAGCACTCAAAGCACTTTACAATGTATGCCTGACCTTCACCCATTCACACATCAGTGGCGGAGGCTGCTATGCATAGTGCCAACCTGCCACTGGGAGAAGTTTGGAGTTCAGTATCTTGCTCAAGGACACTTTGATGGGGTCAGGCAGAGCAGGGCTTGAATCTGCAGAGGTGCAAAATGGTACCTCTACCACCTGCGCCACCATCGCCCCTTTAATCAAATTTTTACTAATAATCAGACTAAGACCTGAATTCCAGTATAAGGCACGTAACACAAATCCTATGAAAATTTTATATATAGGTTCCATTGGAAGAAGGGGCAGAAGGCAGAAAACACGGTACGCAGGGTTCCTCCAGTCCAACTTTAGTTCAATTGGTGTATACTGTACATGCACAAGTTATTTGACTTTCAATTGCATTATCTGGGTGTCTTAATCGGAATATGAGTAGACCAGTTTGGATTGGTTTGATTCCAATCAGTTCAGTAAGGTAGTTCTTGAGTCAGAGGGTTGGTCGCTACCATCTAAGCACAGTAAGGCACATTGTGATTCCTGGAATGGTAGTATAGTGGTTAAGGAACCTGGCTAGCATGCTTATAGCCTTAAAATTGTTAATTCAAAAATATGTGGTCATTCATGTGTAATTACTTCCACCTACTAATCAAAGTATTCTCGTAAGCGTAGAATCTGCTATTCAGAATACATATGCGCAAGTTGCGCAAATGGCTGAATCCATGTTGCACCTCCATCTTTGGAATACATGAGCCAACGAGGGACATTCCTGGAAATTCAAGCTCCGCCTTTCGCGCTTTAATACCAGGGGGAGATTAGTGTACTCGCGACGGCCGGCAGATTTGAAAGCCTGTTGAAGATGGAGGATCACATATTCTCAAGGACGTGAAAAGGAGTCAACAAGACCAAAGTCAATATTGGAGTGGCTTTTCCAAGATGGAAAGAGCTTGTGAAGAGCAAGGATTTTAAAAGGGAACACCAAAGTTGCCTGCTTTCTTCTCGACTGGTAATTTAGTGTTTCCCCTACAATTATATAAGGGGGGCGCCCCGCCCTCCTAACAGCTCACCCCGCCCCCCTTGAAGGACAAGTAAATTTGATTTGATTTTCTTTATAGCGCCAGATTACAATTTGTTATTTTATCAAGCAAACTAAATAGCCCTTAAGTAACATGTTTTTTTTAAATCTTTTTCCACGATGGCATGTCTTTTCTGTCTGTTTTTGCGCGTTTACAATTATCTCAATGAGTGCCCTCACACACATACACACACACTTGCGTCATATGAGCACTAGCGGACAGAGAGCGTGCGGCGGGAAATGTCGCCTCAACCAGATGAAAACGAGACAAAACTATTTGCCTTTTTTAAACGCTCACAGGGAACTGAAGATGGCCACACTCGCTCTACTGCGAGTAGCAGCCGGAGTAGCTCTCCTGCTCCAAGTCTAAAGTGCTGCACATCCTGCCCCTATCCACGCGTCCGTGCAGCTCAACCGCGAACGCTTAAGTTATGATTGGAACCATTTTACACCTTCATCATGACTTTATAAGTTTGCTTGTGCATTCGCAGTCTTTTGTTTTGTGCAAATGTAAGTTGTAATACTGTATTTATGCCTATCTATATCTGATTTATTTAATAATTGGATGCATTTGGTTAAGAATCAACTCTGTAGTAAAGCGTCAGCTTCAGCGCGCGCAGCTCAACGGCTGTTCACGGCTAATATGACTATTGGGACTGTATTAGCCTACTTACATAACATTATAAAGAGAACAATATTGTAATAAAACATTGTGAATTATTTGGGTTAAGTTGCCGTGTCGCGTTGCTCCAGGAAGAGCGCGTTCACAACACAATTCTGAATGAATGGTTCAAGTTCACTTGTGCATGAATTTGCGTCATTTTGTGCAGATATAATTTGTAATATTATGTTTATTTTGAATATATCTGACTATTATCATATAGGATGCGTTTCTTTTAGTTAAATAACGTGCTAGCAAAGTGCTCCAGTAACAGCAGCAGACTCATTCAGCGTGTGCAGTTTTTCTAGAAAACGCTCGTCCACAACAGTCACGCATTCTAAGCACGCATCTGAGGTGGCGTTGGTGACACGTAGTATAAGTAAGCTAATTATATTTGATTTTTAAATAACACTGCTGCTTTTACACTTCCTAAACAAGTGCGCACACGAGTCCTTGATACTTTCACTTTCTCGCGAACCGCGGCACCGTTCTGCAGCAACCGAACTCAGACCAAGTTATTTGTATTATAGCGCTTTTCACAATGTATATTGTTTCAAAGCAGCTTTCCAGAAAATGCCTGAATCTACTATACAATTCAGAGTGATGTTATCAGTTATGCATTTCAGAAATGTACATATTAAAATGTACAGATAGCTAATGTATTAATTTAGGCAGAAGAACAAATAGCTAATTTAAGTAATGATTATACATGTTTGTTATTAGAGGATTAGATTAGGACTCTGACTAGTGTGGTAGGCTATAGCCTAATGAAGATGCAGAAACTTATGCTTAGATTGTTAATACATAATGTTCTTGAACTCGGGACATATTTTTGTTTTGGCCCTTCAGTTGAGTTTAAAATAAAATGGAAACAACGAAATAACAAACATTTAATATTTTTTTTATTAGTCGTTTAGATTAGTCGACTAATCCAAAAATGTGTCAAGATTAGTCGTTAGAAAATTAGTTGCTAGTGGCAGCACTAATGGCAACACAAAATATTGTTATAAAATAATTAAGAAAGATAAAATCAAGTAATAATGTAATACTTCAAACTACTTTAAACTTCTCGTCCAAGATGACGTGCTATGACGGATCACAGGCAAAGGACACTCTAAATTGTAGTTGTTGTTTTTTTTATTGCTTTTGCTCTGTACTGGAAGCCATGTTAACCTTTACATGAAACGGCCACCATAGGAGTTAAAACGTGCTCGGAATGGGGGGGGGCTAGAAAGTAATATTTAGTTGGTTGTCATATTGTCATTTCAAAAAGTTTTTACACAATGTAATAACAATGTTAACATAACAAATGTGACCATGGAATAAGCATTTTTAACCACACTCTACACTACTGCACAGACAATACTAACCTCTCAAATTACTTTTGACAAGTGTTTCAATGTCAAACACCCCAAGCAGCAAAATCCTTGCCATTGAAGTCCCACTGGATGCCTGGCAAGCAGAGCGCCACACACTTCGCGGTACGTAAACACCTGAACCTGGGACAATTTCTTCCTGATGAACCAAAAAAAAAATGATAGGCTTAAAAGTTTTATTTCAGTATAGTAAAAAAAATATCCAGCATTCCAAATTTATATACAATTGACTATTGAATATGGTCCCAAAAGTATTATGACAAGCATTCCTGGTCCCTACTGTTAATGTTGGAGATTTCATATTATCAATAAGTAGTGCCAAAAAGAGCCATTGCCACAAGGTACCAGGAAATTTGGGAGATTAGATTAGGACAAATTTACAGTAAATTGTATTTGATTATGACCAATTAATATAGAAGACAAGGTGATTGCAAGCAGTTCACATACTTTCCAACAGCACTGCATAAAAAAAGTACTCACTATTTGAACAGGGTTTGAAGGGCTGGGGAGAGGCCCTGGACTGCCGAGGTGCATGGAGCTATTGAGCATTTCTTTTATCTGAGGTATCTCTGCATCAACAGGAAAAACGGATGTGAAAGACTGTAGCCAATAAGTTTGATTTCAAACTTAGATTCAAACAAAAGATTTCAGTAACAGCAAAAAAAAAAAAAAAGGGTCGGTAGGTAGGTCTTTTTTTTTTCTAGATTCAATGTAAAAAAAAAAAGTAAAATTTTTGTCATGGTGATTAAATAGCAGGTTGAGTGTTATGATCTGGCAAAATAAAAGCCCCGGCTATTTAAAGGTCCCGTTCTTCGTGTCTTTTTGAAGCTTTGATTGTGTTTACAGTTTGCAATATAACGTGTTCATGTTTCGCGTGTAAAAAAAAACAGTATTTTTAACACAATTTGCTCATCTGTATACCGCTGTTTTCACAGTCCTAAAAACGTCTGATGACTTCCTTTATTCTATGAAGTCCCTCCTTCAGAAATACGTAACGAGTTCTGATTGTGCCAGCGGTTCCTGTGTTGTGATTCGACAGCAGCTTAGCGCACGTGGAAAGGTCACGCCTCTTAACGGAAGATATACGCGCTTAATAATCTCTACAGCGTCCCTGGGAAAGCCAAACAAAGGTGATTTGACTCCGGGATGAAAATAACAGCGTCCCGACGACATGGCGACAAACACACTCAAACGCAACACTTCCTCTTCTCCACGCGACCGTCCTCTTCTCCACGTGGGAGAGCAACAAGACCACGCCCCCTTTTTTTGCGTATTCTTGTGGGCGGAGGTTAGTCTGTTCTACTGTTCTACTGACGTCATTTATGAAGGAAGTACCAGGATGTAGTCCAAGCCAGCCGTTCGCTGTAGGCTTTGAAAGGGAACTTCTGTTAAATAAAATATCTTTTTTACACACTAACTAAAGTTTGAACAATGGGATCACGAAGAACGGGACCTTTAAGTTTTAATGTGTGTATGTGTGTATATATGTGTGTGTGTGTGTGTGTGTAGAATGGAAATATAATACGTTTACCTGTGAAGATGAATTTTTTTATTTCTAGCAATTCTTGACGTACAAGTGAGAGCTCATTGTCACTATTTTCTGCTTGTTCTTCCAAGGAAGCTAGGATTTCCGCCCCTTGATTGTGAATGGCAGCCTGTGGCAACATATAAATAATAAAAAAATGAAAATAAAACATACAAATTATTGCTGTAGTTATATATATCATTATGCTTACAAGCTTACTGTATGACATTTTTGTCCCAAGCCACCTAAAATTTATAAACAATAATGTTGCATGGGAGGGGGGATGCAGCATATTTCAAATGAGCTCCGGTTTTGAAGTACAAACAGGAGACAAATCTGAGCAGCTTGTTTTGTAGTTTATTTGCAGTATGGTACATAGTAGATATAAATGATATAAGATGGTTATACAGCAAGCATGCATTATTGTAGGTTTATATATCACTTGCATACCTGCCAACCTAGAATACATTTTATGAGTACTATCCCCAGCAAATTTTTGGGCCATATCGCCCAGCCCTAAAGCTAAAAAAACAATCCAAAAACAATTCAAATCTCGTCATTATGGGTACAGGGGGTGTCGTCAAATATCGTCTTATGGGGTAAAGAGTTAACTTAACTTTTGCAAGTATAACATCAACCTGTCCAGGGACTGCGGGTGGAAATTAGGGGCGCGTGATATATATCGTCTGCGATAATATCGTAATTGTTGTTTAAACGATATGCAAAATCATATTATCGAGTATGCCGTTCATTTTCAGAAACCAATCAAAACGCTGATTCAATTGTTCACGAATTGGCGGCGCGCAAGGGTGCACACGTGTAACAGTATTTCGATACTTTTATTATAATGCCATATTTGCTTGTATTCTGAACAGTTCACCTTACAGCAGAGCATTTGTGTTGTTTCGACTTGAATGCTTCAGTTTTAAATAATAAATACCCTTTCCAACAATATGTTTGAATTAGTAATATATCAATATCCTATTGACATTGTAAAACGGAGCTAGTAAAATATGACATTTACAAGCACATTTTTGAATAATGCAAAATATCGTCTGATTATCGTTATCGGCAAAATCCCCAAAAATAGAGATATCATTTTTTTGTCAATATCGCACACCCCTAGTGGAAATTAGCATTTTTTGCTATAACCATTGTAATGGCAAAAATTAATTCATTGACATCACTAATAAGAGACAAACCATGATCCAATTGTCTTTATAAAGATTTATTTCCTTGCAAGAAAAGAGCCACGGTCAAACACAGCCGCTCGAGGCTGCGTTGAGTGTGAACTGAGGCCACAAAGAAGCCACACGCTTCTTATACCCTCAATGTCTAAACACCTCTTCTCAGTAGTTTTCCATTTACACACAGGATAAAGGCAAGAAACAATACACAAATGGTCCCTCTTTGTCTTAGAACTCATTTAAATTATCTGACACCTTTGGTTCGGGAAAGCTCTCAATTTAGATATCCCACTGCTACCCCCCTGGGTTTTCCACAGACACTGTGTGTCTTTTGAGCTAGGAGAGGTGATTTGCATGGCTAAAGCAGATTTTGACTTCTGTGAGAACTCAAACATAAATATTAAATTTTTCCCCAACACCTGGCACATGAAATCTCTTCTTTTTAAGACTTATGTTTTTTTTTGTGCATTGTCCCTGATCAAATGAAGAAATAAACAAATAAACAACTGTTAGTACATTAAACAAAAACTCACTTTGGTTCCACTGACTGTGGCCACGGCAGTAAGGGGGTCATCCTCATCCTCATCCTCCCAAAGACGTTTGGCAACACGGATTCTCTTTCCCACAATGGGGCCTTCGGAATCTTTCTTCGAACGTTTGTCCAACTTTCGCTCCAAAGTATTCATGTCTATTGCAGAGAAATATCAGTCACCATTGCCACTAACACACTGATAGTTACCAACAAGTGTCTGAGTTAAAGAATAATGTAATGCCCACTCAATATGATATTATCACATAACCTCGAGGCAACTTAGTTTTAGCAAGTCAGGGCTTGACATTAACTTTTTGAGGCACTTGTCCTTTGGACAAATACAGTACAGGCCAAAAGTTTGGACACCGTCTCATTCAATGTGTTTCTTTATTTTCATAACTATTTACATTGTAGATTCTCACTGAAGGCATCAAAACTATGAATGAACACATATGGAATTATGTACTTAACAAAAAAGTGGGAAATAACTGAAAACATGTCTTATATTTTAGATTCCTCAAAGTAGCCACCCTTTGCTTTTTTGATAACTCTGCAAACCCTTGGTGTTCTCTCAATGAGCTTCATGAGGTAGTCACCTGAAATGGTTTTCACGTCACAGGTGTGCTTTGTCATGGTTAATTAGTGGATTTTTTTCCCTTGTTTATAAAAAAGCAAAGCACAAAAAAATTACATTAAAGAACGGCAAAAACGACCACTGGATAGGAACAGGGTATTTTACAACAACTTGGAATGCAGCACGAGGTTGGCGAGGCCCATTTCAAGTGAACGCAACATTTGTGTTGTTTTTCTGACGACAACAGCAGCTAGCACCATAGATAGGAGCTGCACACTACGTTAATCTCTAGTGAAATACAGACAAGATTTTACACCGTTTGGCTGTCAGCATTTTAATGGTGCTGCTAGTTGTTAACGGTAGGCTAAGTTAACGTTACCTGCAGCCAAGTGTTGTGTTAACTAGCGTGACATGGGGCGATGTTTCGGTTGCCTCTAATGTCCGTTTTCGGAGCATCAGACAGAAGCACAGGCATTTCAGTGGCACTGGCACCGAAAACTGTGTTGCAATTCGGTAGATAACGGTCGTTAAGGCACCGGGTCTCATTTTCTGTGGCGAGGAGGAAAGGTTAAGGCAGAGTTAGCAAGCTAACGTAAGCTAACTAACACCAGCTGGTTCGCCGTGCTTTCATGGTGCATTGCTTCCAGATAATGAGCTGACCAGCGCGCGGGCTGGTAACATGTAAATCACTCGTGCGAATCGCGTCCAGTGCGAACGCACCATAACGTTAGCGGCCCGCGCTGCCCCGGATTGCGGGGGAAAAATGTACGTTATCGTTTCAAATCGGTAAAAAAGCCACTTGTCCCCTCAGCAAAACTAAACACATATAACGTTAACTAAACACATTCTTGACAACATATTTTCGTTATAAATTATTCGTTATTAATCTATTTATGTTAATGGAGCATATGTCCCTGTGTAACTAATAAGCAGTAAAAAAAAAAAGTTAACTTACCTCCAACTGATTGAACGGTAGCCATATAAATGGGGAATCCACCTTTTGGTCGTTTTCCCACACCCCACTCGACGGCAAATTCGTCTTCGTAGGTAATCACGCCGTTCATAAAACTTTCCTGATCAAAATTTCGTATGTATTTAATGTTAACAATACTAAGTTTCCCCTCATCGACCCCGGCACACCATTTCACAAGCGCATACATGTCTTCTCTCCTTGTCGTGTCGTTAACGTTTTTCTCAAGTTGTAAGCGGGAGTTGCTATAGTGACGAACTGGTTACAAGCAGAGCCGTTAATTTAAAAAAAATAAAAAATCTCAATAAGAAATGTTAATGTTTAAAAAAACATTATTATTATTATTATTATTATTATTATTATTTATTATTAGCTTACATTCAATATTTTTCTATTTTAGTTTTAAAGATCAGATGGCTGAGGTAACGGAATTCACCACCTGTGTGCTCCAAGAAAGCAAGGTTCAAATATACGCTAGATGAGATGCATTTAATAGTAAATTATATTTTGCAAAGGAATTCTGGAGATTTATGTTGTAGGGTTTTCTTTTTCTGTTTTTTTTTTTTTTTTTAAACTGGTTTAATGAAGATAATTTAAGTGTAGGTAAATATATTATTCTGACATGCGCACTTCATTTCAGAAGGTGGCGGTAATGCAACCTGACATTGTTTGCCAACTGCCATAAAAACAAGAAGAACAATAAGGTTCAAGTGATTTCAGAGTCAACCATGGAAGACGGTATTTTCATTTTAAGTTCATAATGGAGTATCGAAAATACCTTACCACGGGTGCAGCAGTTCCTGCGCGAACAGCACGTCGATGGAAAAGGTAAGTGCATTATATAGATAGTTAACTTTAAAAGACAATTGCGTGCATAAGACGGTTAGCAAAATATCGCTAGCTAACTTGAACTAACGTTAAGCAAGCATCCTTCGATTATTATTATGTTTCTGTTAAATTTAGAAAGCTTAAGAAAAAGGGAAACTTGAGTATTATTGACCTTTTCCGCATTTCGTTCATGAGAATTGTTTATGTATTACCAGGGGTGGTGGTCCGATTTGATTTTCAATAAAAAAAAAGGGAAATTACTTTGTTTTATCTCTTCACCAGTTTAAAAACCAATAAAGAGAAAAATGCACTTTTTTTCCGGTTTTCATTTAAAAAAAGAATAACAAATTAACGGGGGGGGGGCGATCTTTATGTATATAAAGTATACATTTGTAAGTGTGTGTTTGTACTGAACTTTTAGCAACCTCAAAGTGATGTTTTTTTAAAAAATATGTTTATAAAAATATCTACATATGTGTAAACATGGCCTTAAAGACAATAATAATATCATAAATTGCCAAAACCTGAAGGAACGGTCAAGCTTAGTGTTAAAATACAATGTTAATTTTTTTTTTCTTATTTTCTTCTTTCAGGTCAGCGGCATGTCAAGGCTCCCCAAGGAGAAAAAAAGTAAGTCACTTTACATGTGAATACAATTAAATTCTAATTCTACACTGATCTGTGTCAGGATTGTAGACTACCTGCTACCATTTTTACTATTTTACTTGCACCAAGTTGATAAATTCTAACTTGGTTATAATGTTATCTTTGCAGTGTATTAGCTCTAGCTTGTGTTTAGCCATTTTAAGCTGGCAAGTTATTGTAAAAAACATAATGTGTTATCAGAGATTAAGGAAACATGTTGAATTGAAATACTGCCTTGAAGTGATATTATTTTCATAATAATATGAAATATTGGTTTCCTATTTCAGGTATGTGATTCTGCTGTTACCTTAAGTGATCCTGCACTGAACTTACATAGTCCTGATCCTACACTCGTCTCCTGTGATCCTGCACTGAACTTGCATGGTCCTGATCCTGCACTCATCTCCTGTGATCCTGGTCCTGCACTCGACTCACATGATCCTGATCTTGCACACGTCTCCTGTGATCCTGCACTGAACTTACATGGTCCTGGTCCTGCACTCATCTCCTGTGATCCTGATCCTGCACACGTCTCCTGTGATCCTGCACTCATCTCCTGTGATCCTGGTCCTGCACTCGACTCACATGATCCTGATCTTGCACACGTCTCCTGTGATCCTGCACTGAACTTACATGGTCCTGGTCCTGCACTCATCTCCTGTGATCCTGATCCTGCACACGTCTCCTGTGATCCTGCACTCATCTCCTGTGATCCTGGTCCTGCACTCGACTCACATGATCCTGATCTTGCACACGTCTCCTGTGATCCTGCACTGAACTTACATGGTCCTGGTCCTGCACTCATCTCCTGTGATCCTGATCCTGCACACGTCTCCTGTGATCCTGCACTCATCTCCTGTGATCCTGGTCCTGCACTCGACTCACATGATCCTGATCTTGCACACGTCTCCTGTGATCCTGCACTTGTGTCGCCTGATCCTGATTCTGCACTCATTAGTACTATATCGGTAAACGTTAATAGCTGTCTTTATATCTATATTATATTAAATTCTATAAACTACTCCCGGTCACACATTAAGGCTCGTTTTTGCTTACTTGTGAAATCTCAACCTGAATGTTAATTGTTGTGCAAGTTTTACTTTATAATAAGATTAAAACACTTACTTTATCATTTATCAAACATGTTGAATTGAAATAATGCCTTGAAGTGATATTATTTTCATATTAATATGAAATATTGGTTTCCTATTTCAGGTATGTGATTCTGCTGTTACCCTAAGTGATCCTGCACGCATCTCCTCCTGTGGTCCTGCACTCGACTCCTGTCATCCTGGTCCTTCACTCGACTCACTTAATCCTGATCCTACACTTGTCTCCTCTGATCCTGCACTCGACTCACATGATCCTGCACTGAACTTGCATGGTCCTGATCCTGCACTCATCTCCTGTGATCCTGGTCCTGCACTCGACTCATATGATCCTGATCTTGCACACGTCTCCTGTGATCCTGCACTTGTGTCGCCTGATCCTGATTCTGCACTCATTAGTACTATATCGGTAAACGTTAATAGCTGTCTCTATATCTATATTATATTAAATTCTATAAACTATTCCCGGTCACACATTAAGGCTCGTTTTTGCTTACTTAGGAAATCTCAACAAACCTGAATGTTAATTGTTATGCAAGTTTTACTTTATAATAAGATTATTACACTTACTTTATCATTGATATTTGGAATCGTTGGCTGAAATAAAATAACATTTTTAAATTTCTTTGTGGGTTGCAGGTCTGTGAAGAACCTCCCCTCTCATTCATACCACCGGTCCACCAAACCTCTACAAACACTTCCTGTGCAAGTGGGCAGGTACGGCAAACTGCTACTGTCGAGGATACAAGAAAACAGCATGAGTTGCTACTTCTTGCTTTAAAACTCAAGCATGGACTGACTGATGAAGCTTTAGAAGACACACTTAAAGTTGTTAATGTTATAAGTCAGAGGCATGCTGTGTCATCTACCAAACATCACTTTTACAAAACTTTTGATGACTTGAAAAGAAATATTCAGTTTCACTACATATGTGAGGGATGTACAATTTCTGTAAACATTGAGGGAGAAAAAGTGGTTTGTCCTAACTGTCAGTATTCTTGTAGTGTAGCTGATCACATGAAACAGGGGCACTTCTTTATTGTTTTTCCACTAGAATCACAATTAAGGAATATGATGGAACAAGAGGAACTCTTCAGCCAGTTGACTAGGCCTAACAGTGGTGCTCACTCTAGCCCACTGACAGATATCACCGATGGTGAGCTTTACAAGAGGGTTAACGGAAATATTGAAGGCCAATCTGAGCATCACGTCAATCTCACACTAACCTTTAGCTGTGACGGGGTACCTGTGTTTAAGAAATCTTCATACAGTATTTGGCCACTTCTCTATACAGTCAATGAATTACCACCTGATTTGAGAGCAAAACAAGTCATGTTGTCAGCCTTATGGTTTGGTTCATCAAAGCCAAACTGTAACACATACTTATCACCATTTGTGAAAGAATGCAATCAATTGCTTACTCATGGGTTTGAGTGGACCAGTGCAAATGGTATTCGTGGCCGGTCCAAAGTGTTTCCCTTGGTGGCAGTATGTGATTCTGTTGCAAGACCAATGATTCAAAATTTTAAGCAATTCAATGGAGAATTTGGATGTTCATACTGTTTACAAAAAGGTACAGTGGTTGAGAAGGGTCAAGGTCATGCACGGGTCTATCCTTTTGAGTCTGGTACTGAAAGCAGAAATCATGGTAGCAGCCTAGATTTCGCTCGAGAGGCTATAGAAAATCAAACTACTGTGAAAGGAGTGAAAGGACCGTCTATTTTGTCCTTGATCCCATCAGTTGACCTGATACAAGGTTGCGTACCTGACTATATGCACGCATGTCTTCTTGGTGTTGCGAGATCTATGACTTATATGTGGGTTAGAAGTGACAATCATGAAAACCCATGGTATGTAGGAAGGTGTATCCAAGAGATTGATCAAAAACTTCACCATATCCAACCACCCTCCTGTGTTTCCAGAGTGCCTAGATCTCTGCAAGAGAGAAACTATTGGAAGGCGCATGAGTGGTACATGTGGCTTTTCTACTATAGCATCCCAGTGCTTAAAGGGATCTTACCAGAGCGATATCTAATACACTGGACACGGTTTGTGAAGGCTTTGGCATTGCTCTTAACTGAAAATGTCACCTTGCAACAAATTCAGGAAGCAGATATCATGCTTAGGAAATTTGTGATGGAAATGGGGGATCTCTATGGTATACAAAATGTGTCCTATAATGTCCATCTCTCTCTTCACCTTGCACAAAGTGTGCGAAACTGGGGTCCTTTATGGGCTCATTCAGCTTTCACATTTGAGTCATATAATCACAGCCTGCTCAAAATGATCAAGAGCACACAAGGGGTCCCTTTGCAGATTGCCAAAACATTTCAGTTACAGAAGGGTCTGCCCTTATATGCCAAGAAAACACTTTCAAATGCATCCTCTGAATGCATTTCGGCCTTTGAAGACTTAGTCAGTCCTGCACACACCCAGAGTGCAATAAGGTGTAAAGACGTCATTGCACTTGGAGGCAGACATGAGAAAGTAAGACTTGAGCAAGATGACTACCTTGCCCTACACAATGTAGCTGATCACATAGAGAGAGAACTTCTTGTCAGTTACCGTGACAGGGCAGTAATTAATGGTGAAGTTGCGCACTCTAAAAGACATTCGAGAGAGAGGAAGAGAAACTCGCATGTTGTAGTCCTCACAGATAACAGTATTTTCAGTGTTGATACGTTTGTTGTTGCAGACTTAGGAAGTGGGGAATGCTGCTATGCCATAGGATATTATTTTGAAACAAAGCGACACAGTTTTTTTTCTTCATTGTCAAACCCACACCATTTTGTTGCTGTTGGCAAAAAGTTGGGGCATCTCACAGCTGTTCCAGCTGCAGTTATTCAGAGAAAGTGTCTCTTTATGAATCTTCCAAACCTGAATGTTAATTATGTTTTTATGTTTTTGAATAGTAATGAGTTGACAAATTGATTAAAAACAAAACAAAGGGGTCATGGAATGGAACACATTTTTACCCATGCAGACCAAATAGTGAAAACACAATCTTTTAGAGTTTTCGCTTGTCGGTAAAATGCCAATTGATAGTTAAAAAGAATAGGCCTATTGTCTAACTCTGAATACCTTGACATGAAATTTCAATAGGTTAAAAAAGAATGAACTTAAGTCTGATATCTAGTGGAGTCCTAAATAGTAAGAATACTGCCTGCATATGTTTGAATGTGGAATGTCACTTAATAGTTAAGAATATTGTCTGTACTTCAAAATGTCATGTAATGAAATGCCAGTTAATAATAGAAATGTACTTGTCTGAATAGTTTAAAAAGATGATACTTAATGTTGAATACCTCAAACGACAATATTTAAAATGTAATGTTTTATATCTTATATCTGAAAGCCTTGTAATTAAATGCATATAGTTGGAGATTTTGTCTGTATTGTGTGAATACCAAATATAATATTTTTAATACAATAATGCAGTGTTTTCTTTGTCATTTTTGACAAATACATCGACAAAGTACCATAACCATATGCCACAGCTTTAAAAATGCATCAGTATGAAATGCATGTATGTTTACATACATTTATTAAATATGTGGAAAACAAATATGTATGTCACATATTTATACTTAATGTTGTCCATATTTGCAAGAAACCAATACTATACTGCAATATATGCAGATATATGGTATCATATATGTATGAACTCAAATATTTTCTTAACATGTTTGGACACATAAATGTTCATATATGTTGCAGGCATATATTGTGTTCTCAAGTAAGTCAAATATATGTATAGATATATGTCATGCTATTTGAAATATAAGTACATATATGGCCATATATTACATTTTTGTATGGGTTAGCACAAACCAAGCCATGAAGTCCAATGAAATGCCTGTAGACCTCCGAGGCAGGATTGTATCGAGGCTGGGGAAGTGTACAGAAAAATTTCTGCAGCATTGCAGGTCCCAATGAGCACAGTGGCCTCCATCATCCATAAATCGAAGAAGTTTGGAACCACCAGGACTCTTCCTAGAGCTGGCCACCTGGCCAAACTGAGCGATCGGAGGAGAAGGGCCTTAGTCAGGGAGGTGACCAAGAACCCAATGGTCACTCTGACAGAGCTCCAGCATTTCTCTGTGGAGAGAGGAGAACAGGCGCCAGGCGGTGTGTGAAGAGAGCTCAGAGGATCTTCAGAGACTCTAGCCACCCGAACCATGGGCTGCTCTCACTGTTGCCATCAGGCAGACGGTACCGCAGCATCAGAACACGCACCAGCCGACTCCAGAACAGCTTCTTCCCACAAGCAATCAGACTACTTAACTCCTGATCCATCAGGATCATAACACACACTGGACAGAATATCACTCAGCACAACCCACTGTAGATACACACACATTATATACACATTTATTTATCATACAGCATCTATTGCACTTTGGATTTCAATTTTTCAATCTGTGAATAATATTTATACTATACATTGTATATTATTATTACTATTATAGCGTAATGTATATTGTTTAGTGTATGTTTAGTGTATATTGTTTAAAGTATATGTATATTGTAAGTATGTGTATATTGTTTAAAGCTGTGAGAACTAAACTCACATTGTGTAAATTATTTATTGTTTATTGTAGAGTTTACTGTGCTGTGAGTAATTGTGGGCGCATCAGATGTGTAATCTGATGCTGCTTTAAATGTTGTACATGTCATGTCGTGACTGCTATGTTGCTCGGAACTGCACCTAAGAATTTCACCTACTGTTGCACTTGTGCATATGTAGAGTGACAAATAAAGTGATTTGATTTGATTTGATTTGATTTAGAACCTTCCAGAAGAACAACCATCTCTGCAGCTCTCCACCAATAACGCATGTATGGTAGAGTGGCCAGACGGCACATGACAGCCCGCCTGGAGTTTGCCAAAAGACACCTGAAGGACTCTCAGACCATGAGGAACAAAATTCTCTGGTCTGATGAAACAAAGATTGAACCCTTCGGCCTCAATGACAAGCATCATATCTGGAGGAAACCAGGCACCGCTCATCACCTGGCCAACACCACCCCTACAGTGAAGCATGGGGGTGGCAGCATCATGCTGTGGGGATGTTTTTCAGTGGCAGAGCGCTCAGACTGGAGGTAAATGTTCATCTTCCAACAGGATAACGACCCTAAGCACACAGCCAAGATAACAAAGGAGTGGCTACAGGATAACTCTATGTGAATGTCCTTGAGTGGCCCAGCCAAAGCCCAGACTTGAACCCGATTGAACATCTCTGGAGAGATCTGATCCAACCTGATGGAGCTTGAGAGGTCCTGCAAAGAAGAATGGGAGAAACTGCCCAAAAATAGGTGTGGCAAGCTTGTAGCATCATACTCAAGGAGACTGTAATTGGTGCCAAAGGTGCTTCAAAAAAATATTCAGCAATGGCTGTGAATACTTATGTACATGTGATTATGTACTTTCCGGATGCACTGTATATATAATGTGAACCTTTAATGTAATGTAAGTCTCTTTGGATAAAAGCAGCTGCTGAATACATAACTGCAAATATAAAGTATGATTTATTAATACACACTTGGTCAATGTTGCACAAAATGTTTAACACCTTGATTGTGAGTACATTTATTCATTAAGTCACACAAGTCGTGTTCCTATTTATTTCTCTTTTTCTCAATGTCCAGAGCATTTCTTTAAATGAAAATAAAGTGCATCATTTCTATTTGTGCTCAAGCTAAATTACTGAAAACAATTGAACTCAAAGAAACAAAACATATATATTCATAAATCACAGCAGCAACACTAGTTTCATGAACGATTACTGACCCTGCCAAAATGTCCTTGACAAATGATCAAACTTCACTACTAATGTTAGAAAATTACCTTTAGATTCATGAAATACTTGTAAGTATATTATGTGTGAGTGAAGGATCTGAAAATGAACATTTGCTCATGTAGGCAACTTCAGGCAATGATTTTTCATATTCTTATGTTTCTGTAGATGAGATAATCGAGTGAAACACTTCCCACATGAAGAGCACTGGTGCGGCTTCTCTCCAGTGTGAACTCTCTCATGATCTTTCAGGTTTCCTGACCGAGCGAAACTCTGATCACAGTGTGAACACTTGTACGGCTTCTCTCCGGTATGAATTCTCTGGTGTTGATTTAAGTTGCTGGATGCAGTGAAGGTCTTCCCACAGAAGCACATATAAGGTCTCGCACCAGTATGAATGCGCTCATGCTCTTTCAAATGTTCCAGTAGTGAAAAACTCTTTCCACAGAAAGAACAAAAGTGAGGCTTTGCAGCAGCATGAATTTTAAGGTGTCTTTTTAAGTTTGCTGCCACAACAAATGTTTTCTCACACTGGTCACAGCTGAATGATCTCACTCCAGAGTGACGGCGCAGATGATTGTCGAGAACACTTTTGCGACTGAAACTCTTTCCACAATGAGAGCATGTGAACGGTTTCTCTCTAGTGTGAATCCTCATGTGTCTGTTAAGGTGTTCTTTACGTGTGAAACTCTTTCCACACTCAGAGCAGGTTAAAGATCCTTTGACTCCCGATTTTCCAGCTTGTTTTTGTGTGAAATTCATTTCAGTCTCTGAAGCGACTGTGTTTCCATCTTCATTTTTGAGATGATGAGGTTTGTGCTGTTTGTCTTCATTCACTTCCACCGGGTCTAAAATCAACATAATTCAATAAAAGAAGAACAAATGAGAAACAAAAAAGAAATATGGTTCAAACTCAATTTAATACAAATCCAGTCTAATAAACTCAGCAAAAAAAAAAAAAAAGAAAACAAAAAAAAAAGAAACGTCCCTTCTTCAGGATACTGTATTTTAAAGATAATACAGTTTGTTAAGTTTTTAATGCCATGTTAGAATCAGGGCAAACAAAAAGGTCAATATCACAATCCATACATTTTAAATAATTATATAAAACATTTAAACTGGACAAAAGGTAGAAAATCTAAAAACATTTGGGTGATGCATTCAGAAATATTCTATTTAAACATGTTTCTGAATAAAAGCGTTTCCTAGCAGTAACATAAAAATCCAACAGAATATGTTTAACAGTCAAAGGAACTTGACACAAGAGTCATAAAGGAGGAACTTCGCCAATCAATAAAAACCCATGTGTACATTTTCAGTGACCCAGTCGGCATCTAGTGAAGGTGTCTTGATTTGAAGTTATGCAATAACTCCTTCTGGCACCTGTGAAATAGTCATTAAGACACAAACCCCCAGTTTCACAGACAAGGCTTAACCCTCTGAAGTCTGAGCTGTTTTGGGGCTCTTTAGAAGTTGACATACTCTGACATTTGTGCTTTTTTTAGTTCCTTATAAACATATTAAATGACAAAAGTATCATCACACTGTTTTCAGCACAAACTAGGCTACCATAATATGTGAGCAACATGCATGTACATGCTTGTATTTTTGATAGAATAACGTTTAAGTGTGGTTTTTGAAAAAACTACAAATGTATTTAATTAAGACCTAAAAACACACAATAGATATGTGTCCACAATACTTTTGACTAATGGGTGCTGTTGCCTTGAGTTTTTAATTCAAACGGATGTGAGAATCATTGAGCCTACTTATTTACATAAAACAATATATTGATTTACATTTTGTAAGACACCTTTTCTTTACAAAGCCCCTATGCGAAGGGGGTTGTGAATGATCATGAATAATGCTGTGATTTACACCTGAGGAGACAATATAACCCATAATGAGCTGCATAATGAATGAACCTTTGAGTCAGGTAAGTGAGAGGGAGCTAAGGAACAGGACAAAATAAATACATACATTTTGTTTTAGTTTATTTAGAATATAGTTAAAGGCACATTACAAAGGCCTATTATATTTTAAATTATCAAAAGATTTGACTACCATTTTTAATATTTTTGAAAGAAGTCTCATGCTAAAAAAGAGTAATATTGTGATATTGAACAATTCAGTACTCAGTAAATACAAATAACTGAATAATTGGTAATGATGAATGTTATAAGTAAAATATTTGGGATTTTAAACAATATAATGCAATGCAATTATGATTTCAAAGAGTACAGGGTGAATTCAGGTTGATTTGGACACTTTTCCCCCAGTCATTTCAATGGCAAAAACATTTCTGAATCACTTGATTTTGTAAACTATCCGATACACACAATACTCAAATATCATTTCGAGTTTTGGTTCATTTATGAGACGTGCCATGCAATGTCATGATTATAGGCTATTGTCTGCTATATTTGCTTCTTATTTATAAAATCCAGGCAATTGGCTGATGAAACATTGATTAAAATTAAGATACAATTTATACAAAACGAAATTCACTTTAAAGAAAGGTTTTCTACAAAACTTATTGAAGTGGTCAAAATCATTTTTGACAAACTCCATGTCTTCTGGTATATTGTGCCTTTATTATTATATGTGTCCTTTATTACTCATGCTGTTCACTTCATAATCAACAAAGATTAAATTAAAAAATAACATTAGGCTATAATATGCAAGCATCAATATGAAACAAAATACGTTTTAATGGCTACAACAAGTAGCCTATTGAACACAAAACGTTTGACTGGTACTATATATTTATAGCATCCAAGCAGAAATTTGCGAACAAAAGCTTTATTGATGTGACACTAGGCTGTTTTACAATAAACACTTAATAATCTGTCCAAAACAGGCCAAAGAAATCTTGTCTAAACAGTCTTACGTCTTTTACATTTTATGTTGCAGCAGGATTCATATTTATCTTTTTTCGGTTTAATATTCACAGACACTAACAGAATAAACATATCTCACAGTCATCGGCTGAATCCGTTGCTCTTAGAAATAAACAGCTTTTCTTCTGAAGTAAATTATTCCAGGATTATTCCTCACGGCATCTCAAAACGAAGTACATGCACTAATCTTGATGTCTTTATTTGAGTTGATGTGCGCGGTGACTCTGTTCCAATGGATCATGTCAGTATTTGAATCTCAAAAGAATGTGCGCTCCATGGGCAAGGCCGCATTAACACTAATGAAGAGGCTTGTGAATGACTGACATCCAACTCTTTTCATACAGATTACATAAACAATTGATTTACATTATTTAAAACCTGACATTTCAACGTTTCTTTAGACAGGTCTCATGTTTGTGTGACAAGTGTTCACTAAGTTACAGTTCATTTTCTGAAGACTATCTGAATGAACGTCATTGAGAGAGAGGCTGCAGATCGCGCATCATGTTTGTTTTCTTTATTTATCAAAAAGCACAACATGTTGTTTTTATTGTGAGGGTCCACAAATAAAAGTAGATATTTAACCCCTTGGACATTTGTGCTTTTTTTCAGTTGCTTATAAACATATTAATGGCAAAAGTGTAATTACACTGTATTCAGCACAAACTAGGCTACCATAATATCAAAGCAACATGTATGTACATGCTTGTATTTGAGAGAATAATGTTTATGCATGGTTTTTGAAAAAACAAAAACATTTGTTTTAAAGTTAAGGCCTCAAAACACACAATAGATATGTGTCCACAAGACTTTTGACAAATGGGTGTTGTTGCCTAGAGTTTTTGCTTCAAACTGATATGAAAATCATTGAGCCTACTCATTCACATAAAACAATACACTGATTTAAAAGACAGTTATTCTTTACAAAGCCAGTATGTGTATGTATAATGTGGGTCTCACACCTGAGAAAACAAAAGAACGCATAATGGGCCACATAATGACCTGCATAATGAATGAGCTTCAGGTATGTGACTGAGAGAGCAACAGAACAAAGGAAATATATATTTTTTGTAGTTTATTTTGAATGTAGTCAACAAAGGCCTATTATATTTTAAATGATCCAAAGATTTGACAACACTTCAAAAATGCTCTTCTTATTTAGTATTTGTTCTTGTTTCCAGTCCAAATATTAAAAAATCTTAAATCAAGATTAATTTACTAGATAAGTACAATTTTCTGAGGGGAAAAAATCAAAATGAAGTGAGTTTTTGCTTAAAACAAGCTAAATTATCAGCCACAACAATTTATGATTTATTAAACCATAATAATTTATGATTTATTAAACCAATTTATGAGATTAAAACCATGTTTTTAATCCAAACTTACTTTATATCACAAGTCAAATGTTTTAAATAACCTTCTGTGATCTCATTTGGCTTCGGATCAAAAAATCAGACAGAAAATATATCATTTTACAATATTCTGCATAATGGTAAAAGCTATGTCGATTAGCACTACATTATAAATATAATATATTATGAATACACCCAACATGGTATAAAGAACACAGATAAACCATACATTGTTGCTATTGTGTGTTTATTATCGTCAAACGTGTCTATCTGCATGTTATAGTGATCTCAGGAAGCTTTGTTTATGTCAGAGTTCCTGGAATGTCACATGGTATATCTCTTCTTCATATATGAACTACATGTGCACGGAGCACCCTCCGGCTGCCAGAATGAACTGAAAACACAACACATCAGAGTATCCAGCGCTCATAATGATTACATCTGCGCATTTTGGGTAAAGATTGAATAAATAAATAATACTCCTCTGTATAGAAATTTGAGACAGACATATGAGAATCTATCAATATTTCTCCTCATCTGCACACTTTTGAACTAAAAGCCCTGAGGGATGTTGTTTTGTCGCGAGTTTTCATGACGAGCATAAAGGAGTTTTTTATGAATGACAGCAGCTGACGCTCATATTACAATCAAAAGAGATGGTGAGATGGTGAGATGGTGAGATGGTGGTCCAGTGGGTTAAGCCATGGAACTGATATGCAGAAGGTTGCTGGTTCAATCCCAGTGGTCACCACCAGTGTGTCCTTGAGCAAGGCACTTTACTCCATGTTGGGGATTGTCCCTGTAATAAGGGCACTGTAAGTCGCTTTGGATAAAAAAATATTATATATAAATATAAAAGGTACCGACGCGGTTTTCATATTCATAACTCCTGACACATATTAACAAATTACGGTCACTATAAGACTTTGAGAATAAAACAGAGGTAAAAAAAAATGGAAGCTTGAGTCTTACATCTTTTTAATGATGTATAGTTTGTCAAGGTAATTACTTACATCTGACAGTAATTTTGAGCTAATTTAAACAAAGAAAGCTTCAGTGCGTCCTCGCGCAGGTTTTTGCGTTTAATAATCACAGATGCTAACAGAATAAACTTAGCCTACCACAATCAGCTGCTGAATCCATTGCTCTGAACAGAACATGAACAGCTTTCCATGAGGAGAATTATTCCTCAAAGCGTGTCAAAACGATGTAGCTGAAGTGTGGCGCTTCACTTGAAGTGTTTATTTGAGTTGATGTGTGGGCGTCGACTCTGGATCGCATCAGTATTTGAATCTCAAAGAACACGCGCTCTGTGGGTGTGGTCGCATTGCCGGATAATGAAGTGGCTCGCGAACGACTGACATCTCTCTGTTTTCAAACAGATTACATAAACACAGAATATTTGTTTTTGATTTGATTTACATTATTTAAAGGAGCTGTATGTAGGACTGTGGCCAAAACTGGTACTGCAATCACTTTCAAATTACTGTAGTGCAGTGTATCCCTCTACCCCTCCCGCCTGACTCGAGGTTGCCAGATAGGCTGCAGGATCCAGCGGGAACGTAGGCTGCTACACGGAGCTTTCAATGGCAAGTGACGAGTCGTACACAGTAAGTTTTTTTTCTTTCCTTTTATTATGTTTATGCTTCAAGAGCGATGTTTTGTGAAGTAATTATGAATCGCAAAAATGTACTAATGGCGATTAGCCAAATATAATCGTAAATATGAACGCTCGTATGTGACAGTACATTCCCACATGAAAAATACTATAGTATATTATATTAAAATTACAGCAAAATTAATCTAGTAAATACTTTTTGATCTGTATTGTCTGGAAGATGGTTATTTACGTATACACAGAGATTACAGAAATGATGTGTTGGTGGTAGCTGAAATTAGAGAGCCAGGAGATGATAACAGACAATTTAGGTAACGTTATGCTGCTTATCGTCAATACATCTTTGCCATAATAGGCGTGCTAATGTTGTTTTCATCAGCGTCTCAGCATAATGACAGAGAAACGGGCTCTGATAATGCATTACTAATGTTAGCAATGACGACTCGCCATTTTTATTTACCAAACAATTCCTTAACGTTACCTTTTCAATTCAATGACCCACCTCCTCCATCTGCGCTAACCTAACGTTACTTTGCATGAACATGCACAACTTTGTTCGACTGTCGTGAATATTTGAAATGTCCATTTACATTAAGTACAAGTTAGCCAAACATAGATGAACCTTAACGTTACCTGTCCAGGAGAAAATTAGCAACGTTGGCGTCTGTCTTCAAATACTCCTCCGTTTTCAGCCGTCTCCATCTTTCAAAGGCATCTCCTATACAAATCCTTGTTTTATTTCGGACACTGTCACGACGTTTTTCTGATTCATAACGAGGTCTTTTAGGTTTTGTAAAGTTAGACATTGTTTATCCAAAAAGTTTGTAGCTGCAGCTGTGGTAACTAGCAGAGCTGGCAACCCGAATGCAGAAACACTACTGACTTCGTGATTGGTAGATAGGTGGAGGGTGGCGCTTCAGGCCAAAACACAACATGTCAACATCAACATCAGTTGAGGGCTGCAACTTCAATTTTAAAATGACAATATCTTGGCCGGACAACTGTTGTCAGTGATATAAGTACTTGAAATTAACATGATTTCTTAATGTCTATTGACATATTAGGGCCATTTTATGATTAATTGAAATACATTTCTTACATACAGTTCCTTTAAAACCTGACATTTCAACATTCATACATTCTTTAGACATACGTCTCATGTTTGTGTGGTAAGTTTACACTAAGCTACAGGTCATTTTCTGAAGACAATCAGATTAGACATCATTGAGATAGAGGCTGCAGATCGCACATCATGTTCGTTTTCTTTATTTTGCAAAAAGCACAACAATTTGTTTTTATTGTGACTGTACACAAAAAAATAGAAACTTAACAGATTATAAATTATGCATAACACTTGCCTGAACGATAAAAAATGACTTGGGCACTGACAAGAAAAAAATCAAGGCCGTCGCGCCAGAGTGATCTTTGACCTCTATGGGTTAAGCTAGTCTCAGACTAAAATACATGTTTGAGCTTTTAACTGAAAGCAACTTGCATTCACATATCTTAAAATATATAACTGCCATTGTTTAGTCTCAATATGCACACCAGTAATGTTTTTTAAGGCACATTTATAAAAGCTACTCAAATGCCCTGATTGAACTCTACAACTGCTACTTACTGACGGCTGCTTCTGATATTGAGCCCCGCTCTGTTCAGGGACTCATTATTACATTTCTGTTCGTCTAATGTCTGTGAAATTTGTTCTGTTTATGTCTCAGTTTTTGAATCGTCCACACAGATATTTACACACAATAAGAAATTTGCTTTAAAAAAAAGTTTAAAGTGGGAGGACGTTTCTTTCTTTGCTGAGTTTAGGATCTAATTGCTCTAATTTCACTGTGCCTGTATAGTGACAATAAAGAATCTTGAATCTTATACACCAATCTAGGAATGCTCAAAATGGTTAATTTTCCCGACCGACAACCGCCGCTCATTATCCGATTATTAACCGTTAACTGATAAGATTATAATATTGAATTGGCATTAAATAAATAAACAATTGAAGAGTGTCTGTGACCCGTTAAAAAGACACTTTTTCCACGGGTTTATTTTACTGTGCAAACCGCAGCTACAGAACAGATCAACAACAACATCAGAACCTGGATTCACATTATCAAATGTTCACGCACCTGCAGCGTTTCTGACAACAGAGAAAAACTGAATAAAATATTTTTAAAAAGCATAAAATAAATAGGCCTACACTAAATATTTTTCACTTAAATAATTAACAAATTAAGAAGACAAAACGAAAACACTGAATCCTTTTGAAGCTTTGAAGAACCGGAATAGTTTTTTTCCCGTCAAACTAAGTTTTTTTCATCATATAAAAATAGCAGGCCTACCTCAATCCACACCTTGACTGGTTTTAAATTTTTTTTAAAGGTCCCGTTCTTCGTGTTTTTTTGAAGCTTTGATTGTGTTTACAGTGTGCAATATAACATGTGTTCATGTTTCGCGTGTAAAAAAACACAGTATTTTTCACACAATTTGCTCATCTGTGTACCGCTGTTTTCGCTGTCCTAAAAACGGCTGATGAGTTCCTTTATTCTATGAAGTCCCTCCTTCAGAAATACGTAACGAGTTCTGATTGTGCCAGCGGTTCCTGTGTTGTGATTCGACAGCAGCTTAGCGCACATGGCCCATTTCCTGTGTTGTGATTCGACAGCAGCTTAGCGCACGTAACTTGCATGGAAAGGTCACGCCTCTTTACGGGAGATATATGCGCTTAATGATCTCTACAGCGTCCCTGGGAAAGCCAAACAAAGGTGATTTGACTCCGGGATGAAAATAACAGCGTCTCGACGACATGGCGACAAACACACTCAAACGCAACAATTCCGTTTCTCCACGCGACCGTCCTCTTCTCCAAGTGGGACAGCAACAAGACCACGCCCCCTTTTTCGCGTATTCTTGTGGGCGGAGGTTAGTCTGTTCTACTGACGTCATTAAAGCAGGAAGTACCAGGATGTAGTCCAAGCCAGCCGTTCGCTGTAGGCTTTGAAAGGGAACTTCTGTTAAATAAAATATCTCGCTTGGCATTGAACTTTGAGCTTTATAATTTTACAGGTATTATTTATGCTCTAACAGCAACATTACACACTAACTAAAGTTTGAACAATGGGATCACGAAGAACGGGACCTTTAAAGTAGCATGTCTTAGTGGTGCAGGGGCGCGGGAAGTAGGGGTGCTGCAAATGCAAAGGATTGCAAATTTTTGTTCATTTTATTCATTTTTAAAATGTAATAATTGATTTGTAATAAACATTTTAAGTGGCCCATTAAAAAGTATTATTTATTTGTTGAATTATGTTTTTAAAACGATTCCGTTCATTTCTGAAGCTCATTCCGCTCAGCACCACACGCTCAACCCAGAACTCAATTTGTGACATGCTGGATCAAATATAGGTCTATCTGAAATAAATAGTTAGGGCTGCCCCTGACTAAAGTTTTCTTTCTTTTCTAGTTGCTTATTTAAGCCGTTGTTCACGCTGCGCCACCGCCTCCATGTCATTGACTGTTATAATAGGCTATACTATTTGCTTATTATTTATTAAATCCAGGCAATTTGGTTGATTAAACATAGATTAAAATTAAGATACAATTGATACAAAACATAATTCACTTTAAAGAAAGGCTTTCAACAAAACAAAACTTATTGAAGTGTTATTGAACTTATTGATCTTGTGTCCTGTTCACTTTTCAACGTAAATGAAATTAAAAAATAACATTATAATATTTAAACTGAAACTAAATACGGGTTTTAATGACTACAAGTATAATAGGCTACAGTATAGAGCAATGTCATGTCGGAGCGTGATTTGAGCGCACGTCATTTTACCGGTGAGCAGTTCATGAGTGAAGCTCCGCTTTGCTTTGCTGACATGCTCTGGTAAGGTAGGCAGGTTTAAAAACTGTTAAAACAAGTGTTCTCACCAATATATTTGTTGATCTTTCGTGTTTAATAGACTCGATATTGTTTCTTATAAAAATGTGGTGACCATGCAGCAAAAAACAAACAAAAATAAAACGTTTAAACCGTTTAACTGATAGTTTTAATCAGTCAAAATTCATACTATCGGTTAACGGTTAAACGGTCAATATGAGCATCCCTAACACCAACCTATTTGTTCCTCTGTCTCTTCATCTTTTATCCTGCAGGGTTCTTCCTCAAACTCCATCTTTACAATAGTATGTCTGTAGTTTCTCCTGGAGTAATTCCTCCTGCTTGATCCTTCTTCTCCTGTGGGAAGATGGGAATATATTGTTATTATTATTAATATGGTATTACTCCGGTGCAAATGATCTGCTCTAATAATAGCTCTAATAGAACTAATCGTTCACCCAAAAATGAAAATTCTGTCATTAATTAATCAAGGTAAGGGACATGGCGCTTTGAGCAGCATTTGCACACCCTCATGTCGTTCCAAACCCGTAAGACCTTCATTCATCTTCAGAACACAAATGAAGATATTTTTGATGAAATCCGAGAGCTTTCTGACCTCTCCATAGACAGCAATTTAATTAAAACTTTCAAGGCCCAGAAAGGTAGTATAGACCATCCCCTTATGCACCATCCCTGTAGGTCCATTCAGAATCAGAAGTAGTAATGCTTTTATTAACCTCAAATCATAAAACATCAAGTTTGAGAGTTAGGGCAAATTCTGCAAACACCGGTCTGGAAAATAATGTATTTTCCGAAAATCAACCCTGATGGCACTAAACACCAAAGTCACAGAACAGATGATAATCTGGAAAGGTCTACAGCAGTGGTCAGAACCTATGGCTCACATGGCAAATTATCGATTAAAGAAAAACTAGACACATCAACAGAGATCCGCTCTCTGCAGAAAAAACAGACAATTACAATTCACTTGTTGTACTGCCTACCGAAGTTCACTTTTGAGAAAAAAAATTGTGTTATTATCAGAAATGAGCTCTATATTTCCAACACGGTTTAAATATAAATTCTTCAAATCTCACAGCAGTTCAGAGAGAAGCTGAAAGAATACTGATGAGGGTTGATCAGACATTGATTAAACGTGGGAATGTGTGTGTAAAGTATGTGAATGTGAGACGAAGTCAAAGTTTACATGCAATTCAGAGATACAGGCATTTAACTCCAGTTCTGTGTCAGATTGTTGCACAATAATTAACAGCAAAACAGAACAAAACTGAATCTTGAACATTTCTTTTGTTATATGTTATGTCTGAACTTAAAGTACAGAGTGAAGTAGGTATGACGTCAAAGCCACGCTCCCTGGATCCCTCAAGATTTTCAATTTATGAGTAAAATAAAGCCTTTGGTAAACATAACTTGACTAACGTTTTACTTTTGACGTTTTGTTCTACGGCGTAAATTACACTCACCCATACCATACCAAACACGAAGTTTGAAGCATTTAGTTCGTTGATTATCAGAACATTTTAATATTTGATAAGTTTATAATACTCAACAGTGTTAATCTAATGGGGATGCTAAGGGGGTTTACAGAGTGGATGTTTTGTCATTTTATCAGATGCCATCCCCTTCAAATCGAGCCCTGCTTACATTAGATAAGATTTATCATTAAAACTCTGTTTACCAGGTTTCATTTGATCATTACACAAATTATACTGTGAAAAACCAGTAATGGGTTCACGTTTCTCGAGCGTAATGTACAAAATCAGTCGATTCATCTCTGAGTGAAATGAACCGACTCGGTTAGTCGTTTGGATTTAGATTTCTCCTAATAAATGATAAATGAATGTACTCACAGTGTGAAAACATCAGATTTAGAGCAGAATGAACGGCTGTGCTCCACTTCTCATGTTTATGTTCATCCCTCCCTCACACTTCTCTTCTTCTTCTAGACTCGATGTGTGTCGGTGCTTCGGTTGCTCGAGCGCCTCCACTGGCGGAACACAGGCAATGCGTCGCGTAAAGTGAAAGTAAAAGTTGCTCATTCAAAGAGATGTCAAAATATTCTAACCGATCTTGAAAAGTTAGGAATAAATAAAATAATTTATCTGTGTGATTTCTCACGTGTACGCCAATGTTTCCTTATTTAAATTCTATAAATATTAAAGGTCCCGTTCTTCGTGATCCCATTGTTCAAACTTTAGTTAGTGTGTAATGTTGCTGTTAGAGCATAAATAATACCTGTAAAATTATAAAGCTCAAAGTTCAATGCCAAGCGAGATATTTTATTTAACAGAAGTTCCCTTTCAAAGCCTACAGCGAACGGCCGGCTTGGACTACATCCTGGTACTTCCCAGTAAACACAGAACGTTCCCCTAACGTTCCCACATGGTTCCCGTTTGGTTATTTTTGTGGGGAACCAAATAAGAACGTTCTGGGAACGTTCTCTATTGGTTGTGTTTTTGTAACCAAAAGAGAACCTTCCCAGAACGTTCCCTGCAGGTTATTTTTAGATTTAATTTTTTTATAAGGGTTATTTGTATATTTCGTTACTGCGCGCCTCTGATCTGCGCGCGCTTCTCCAGCACGCGCTTTCTTCCGTCTTCCACAGAAAGCCGCGCACTCGCGTAATTTAAAAATTAACGGTCATTTCGTTTTTACCGACTGACTAACATTAGTTTATCGATCTTTATTGAATAATGGGTTATAATTAATAAATATACCAGTGTAAATAGTGTGATTTCAGAGAGATTTGACACGTAATTGAAGACAACATGATGTTAACCGAGTAGTTTGGTTTACTGACCAAAAGAGAGAAGCTACGTTCCGTTAATTCAGTGGTAAGAAAATAATGCAATGTTATCCCAGTTAAAGTAATCTTTATTCATTATTAATGTCTGTGAATAAAATTCATATTTTAAAACCACATATTGTGTTGAAGTCATTGTTATTTGGCACTTAAACGTAAAACCTGGTTGTGGTAATTTAGTAACGTTAGGTGTCAGTGATACAAGTTACGAAATGTACATATTAATGCATAATTCAATCTTATTTAATCCTCCATATGAAGGTTTATGTGCTTGAATTATTTCTATTGATTAAATAAGTTCAAAACAAGACATGGATTGTAGTAGCTACTGATTATTGACGCCCATTCACCCGTTTTCATGCCGCTTATACCCTATGGGACGCTTATACCCTATGGGACGCGGGCATTGCCGGGCGATTACTGGCGTACAGCAGGGTCAATGATATCGGAGTAAAGAGGTTAGGGGAACGTTCCCGGAAGGTTAGGGGAACGTTCTCCTAACCAACAGGGAACGTTCTATTTACGTAAAGAAAACTTTCCTGGCTAACCAATAGAGAACGTTAGGATGCCTGTTCTGGGAACGTTCTGAGAACCAAAAATTGTTATCTGGGTTCCTTCATTAATTACGTCAGTAGAACAGTAGAACAGACTAACCTCCGCCCACAAGAATACGCGAAAAAAGGGGCGTGGTCTTGTTGCTGTCCCACGTGGAGAAGAGGAAGTGTTGCGTGGAGAAAAGGAAGTGCTGCGTTTGAGTGTGTTTTATATTTGCTGAACATTGCTGATATTTGATAGCCTGGTTGCCAGCCGAACTTAGGGGGGTTTGGTTCTCCAGAAAAAAAAGGCATTTGGGGGGGAAATATGTGTTATTTTGGCTGGACTGCCTGCTAAAATTCGCATTCCTGGGTCTGTATATCCTATAATTGAGGTCGCTTCAACCCGCGGACTTGGCAACACAGTGCAGTTGAGTTCTGTTGACATTTGACAACTAACGTTATGCGTCGCTCCATTGCTCTGATTGGTTGTAGGTCTATCCAATTGAGGTCTTTCCTGGTTCGGTTGAAACACTCCCCATAATCACAGCCCAACGGAGCAGTATCACACTCATATTCTGACTAGAATTGAGTATGACGACGTCAGGCTAGATATTTGACACGACCCCTCTCTTCATTGCTCCGCCTCCAAAACTCACCCACCAACCATACCGCCCTGCTCCGATCTCGAACCCCGATCGCTGGCATTCAAGTGCACTCACAAGGACACTAAACAGTAAACACAGCATTCTCTAGCAGTCTTCAGACTGCACAACTCTCACTAGCTGGCCTCCGTTACACACACAATGCAAGAGTAGATGTCTATTTATCTAAGCAGAAGTGCAACAAAATAATGCTGGATGCCAGTCTCACTCGTCTAGCATCCATGGCGGCTGGAGACTCTGCCTCCACGGCCATCTTGGCTGAAGATTCAGGCATGGCGGTAGTGCTGGGCGGTATGATCAAAAATGTATATCACGGTATTTTTCAAAATTATATCGGTTTCGCTATATAAGATGGTATTTTTTCCCCCTATGCATGACCAGGTGTTAACCACATTTTCTACTAATTGAGAGAGGAAATACTGCAGGAGATTGACTAGAATGCCCTATTTTATTGTCAGGAGTGAATATTGTAGAAAAATTCCACACTAGAATTAATACAGGTTTACAAAGCCCCACAAAATGATGCTGTGGGGAGACAACAACCAATAAAACACTCACACATGCATATTAAAAATGACCATGGAGATAGAAAAAAAAAAGAAAAGAAAAAAGAGTTGAGGGCACCTTAAGCATTTTAAAAATCTTACCCTATATAACAACAAACTGACAAAACGAGGGAGAAACGCAGAAGGACATTTAAAAGGTCTAAGGATATTTTCAGTACATTTAAGAGCACAGTTCTCTGAACAAATGACACGCAAGTGTAACACAAAGAAAAAGCAGTAACATTTGCCAATTCTTCTTTGAATTGTCAGTCTTATTAACTTACATCGTCTTATCGCGATCAGACGTACAGTTCAGTCTCCTGCATAACGTTATAGCTACATTGCATCTGAAGAAGACGTGATGAAATATGTGGGCATACACGCTGCCGGTTTATGTTTAGAGCACTACTGTGTATGAAATATGTCCATAAAAAATCTAAACGTGCTCGCTCCGGTCTATATGTGCTATAATATGATCTATGTAGAGAACGTTAATCTCAGTTGCGCGCAGAAACTGCTCTCTCTCTCTCACACCGCGTGTAGTTTAAATTCTCCGCTGTAATCAAGGGCTGAATCCGGAATCGCCCCCTATACCCTCAAATAGGGCATTATTTGAAGGGACAGCCATTTGTAGTGGTGTCCAAACCATAGTGGACGTTATTGAGTGCACTCATTTTATCCCGCATTGCACCGCAATAACGAGTGTACAGCCGATGTAATACACATAACGGCTGTCCGACTTCACACACTTGTTTTCATTCACTCTTTCAAGTGAACAATATAAGTGGATAATGTAGGGAATAGTGAATGAGGCTTTAGGGGGTGATTTCGGACTTACCATAGGCTGTGATGTGATCTCAGCTGTGCTCTCACTACAGTGCAACAGTGAAACGTGACCCCTCGAACAGTGACGCGCCACGTTCCGAACATTGGTAAAGCGACACATACCGGGTATTGCGGTATCATCAAAATTCATATCATAACAAAAATAAATACCGGTATTCGGTATGAACCGCTCCCGCCTAGCACTACGTGGCGGCTATCTTGGCCGAAGACTCACAATGCATGGGAACACCAGCGATCGGACTTCAAATTGGAGATTGGAGTCATCGATAGTCATTGGTTTCCTTGCCACTGTTGCCTCTGGCTTGGCGTGCTCAGTTGGGGACACTAAATTTTTCAACTAAACATCGAAATAAATCTAATTAATAAACTAAATTAACCATATAAACTAAATTACTGATCTAAAGCCCACACTGTCACCGTATGGAAATTGAAATGAACTGATGACATCAAATGGCTATACAGCTTAATAAAATTATGCTGCATTATTTTCCTGTTTAACACTGTAAAGCTGCTTTGAAACAATCTACATTGTTAAAAGCGCTATATAAATAAAGTTGACTTGAAACACCAAAAACCCAGAGTCTTAAGTCCCTCAATCTCCCACAGAGGCAAAGGGTAGTCTAGGTATTCGGTTAATGATAACTATTAGCTCAGTATCATTATATTCAAGCACCACAGCCATGGTCCAAAATAACTGAGCTAATCCACCTACCCCCAATCCCTGAATCCAGAATCGTAGTCAAAATGGCAGGCAAAGGGTCACACACAAACAGCCCACAAAAACAAGCAACATGAACATGAGAGTTCTCAGAAGTGCAGCGTTGCGAAACCTCGATGAGAATGACTGGTTAAAGTAGGCTAACAATGTAATGACCCACAGCTGAATGCAATCATATACGAGATGGTGGTCCAGTGGGTTAAACCATGGAACTGATATGCAGAAGGTTGCTGGTTCGATCCCAGCGGTTACCACCAGTGTGTCCTTGAGCAAGGCACTTTACTCCATGTTGCTCCCGGGGGATTGTCCTTTGGATAAAAGCGTCTGCGAAAAGCACAAATATAAATATATGATGAGTCCGGGCAAAGGACTGAAATTCATGGCTGAGTGGCAATGGTCAGGGAAGGAGTGCCCACTAGTGGTCAACCAGGCACACCAGTTGGTGACTGTGACAAAAAGAAGATTTTATTTGTTCATACAATGGAAGTTGACGGTATTTACATGAAAGTGATTGGAACATGAACTTTGCTTATTTAGAAAACTTCAGGCAACACTTTTTCTTATGTTTCAGTAGACTAGAGGAGCAGATGTATCTCTTCCCACATGAAGAGCACTGGTGCGGCTTCTCTCCAGTGTGAACTCTCTCATGTTCTTTCAACGATCCTGACCGAGAGAAACTCTTCCCACAGTGTGAGCACTTGTACGGTTTCTCTCCGGTGTGAACTCTCTGGTGTTGATTTAAGTGGCTGGATGCAGTGAAGGTCTTCTCACAGTCAAAGCACATGTAAGGTCTCACACCAGTATGAATGCGCTCATGCTCTTTTAAATGTTTAAGTAGTGAGAAACTCTTTCCACAAAAAGAACAAAAGTGAGGCTTCACACCAGAATGAATTGTAAGGTGTCTTTTTAAGCTTGCTGCCACAACAAATGTTTTCTCACACTGGTCACAGCTGAATGATCTCACTCCAGAGTGACGGCGCAGATGATTGTCGAGAATACTTTTGCGACTGAAACTCTTTCCACACTGTGAGCAAGTGAACGGTTTCTCTCTAGTGTGAATCCTCATGTGTCTGTTAAGGTGTTCTTTACGTGTGAAACTATTTCCACACTCAGAGCAGGTTATAGATCCTTTGACTCGAGATTTTCCAGCTTGTTTTTGTGTGATATTCTCTTCAGTCTCTGAAGCGACTGCATCTCCATCTTCATTTTTGAGATGAAGTTTCTGCTGTTTGTCTTCATTCACTTCCACCGGGTCTAAAATCAACATAATTCAATAAAAGAAGAACAAATGAGAAACAAAATATGGTTCAATTTAACACAAATCCAGTCTAATAAACTCAGCAAAAAAAGAAACATCCCTTCTTTAGGATACTGTATTTTAAAGATAATACAGTTTGTAATGCCTATTGTCAAAAACTATTGTCGTCGCTTTGTAAAATTATTGTAGAGCCACTGTAGTGAGATGGACTTTGTAACGACGTTTTTAGTGCCTTTTATGGGTCTTGTGAGTGTAAATGTACCGAATCCCTATGGAGGGCTTGCTGAGGCCTTTCTCAGCCATCAGCTTTCAACAAAAATATCTTCATTTGTGTTCCGAAGATGAACGGAGGTCTTACGGGTGTCGAACGACATGAGGGTGAGTAATTAATGACATTATTTTCATTTTTGGGTGAACTAACCCTTTAATCTAAGCCCTGTCTGTGAAACCAGGCCTAACAGTTTACAGGCCGAAGAAAATTAATGTCACAGTTGCAATAACTCCGGTCATTAAAGAGAGCTTTCTACTGACTCTGAGAAATCCCAGGAGAAAGATGCCCAGGGTCTCTGATCACCTGTGTGAACATGCCATAGTCCTGCTGCAGGAGGCATGAGGACTGCAGATGTGAACAGAGCAATAAACAGCAGCGTCTGTAATGGAAGACACCAAACACAGCGCTACAGGGAGACAGGAAGGACAGCACATAATGACTGCTACTTACTGACGGCTGCTTTTGATATTGAATGTCTGTGAAATTTGTTCTGTTTATGTTTTTGAATCTTTTTATGTACATACAGATATTTACACATAATCAGAAATTTGCTTAAAAAAAAAAAAAAAAGTAAGTTGAAAGTGGGAGGACGTTTCTTTTTTTGCTGAGTTTAGTATCTAATTCGCTATACTTGTATAGTGACAATAAAGAATCTTATACACCAACCTATTTGTTCCTCTGTCTCTTCATCTTTTATTCTGCAGGGTTCTTCCTTAAACTCCATCTTTAAAATAGTATGTCTGTAGTTTCTCCTGGAGTAATTCCTCCTGCTTGATTCTTCTTCTCCTGTGGGAAGATGGGAATATATTGTTATTATTATTAATATACATTTACATTTATGCATTTAGCAGACGCTTTATCCAAAGCGACTTACAACTTGGGGGTACATGAAGCGATTGGTCATGAAGAGTCGAGAAGCGCAATAAGAGCCTGAAATCCTGAGACCGTGTACATCGCTCAGTGTAGCACAGGCTAGAGTAGGGAGGGAAGAAGGAAGAGAAAGAGGAAGGAAATTGTTTTTTTTTATGAGGTTAAGTGCTCACGGAAGAGCTGAGTTTTAAGTTGATTTTTGAATGATGTCAATAGGGATGGGCGATATCTTATCGTTTGCGATATACCGGTAAAAATTCTCCCCACGATAAGAATTTGTCTTCCCGCGATAATAACGATAAAGCCTAGTTGATAGCGCGACCCATCCGCAGTGCCACCGCTGGCCGTCTCTTGATGCTTAAAGCGTTTACTTTATGATGGCCGCGGTGGCTGCGTTCGTCAATTTGTATAGCTGAACGGGGGTTGGAGAGAGAATTTTCTTGTAGTGCCCTCGCAGCACTCGGTGCCCTAAGAGCCGCGCAATGGGAGCGGCGGCACTGAATCCGCATCTCACGTGCAGAGCAAAAACAACCATGGCGGAAGCTGCGGAAGAGTTCATAGCTAAACGAGGGGCTACCTGAGGGCAATCTGAACCATACAGATATATTTTCACTCGCTGAGCACTTAGAGCGAATATCTTAAGCGCTCAGTCCTTCTCAATCGATCGGTAAAGCATACTATTTCAGTTGATCTCAATGAATGCGCAGTGTATTTGACGCACAGTAAACACTAGTGTGAGGCGCGCGACTGAGAGCGCTCAGTGTTTCACACACACTCAAAGAGAGAGCGAGAGAGTCTTATTCCACACAGAATTGATGTGCTACATGTAAACAATATCCTGTGTTGTATTTTCCTGTAAAATAATGGCGTTTATTTGGAATTATTCAGCCTTTCATGAACAGGAAAAAACGAATGCACAAACGGGAATCTCATTGGCTCATTGGCTATTACTGTGCCTGTTTTGATTTCAGCAAATCAGTTTGAATGAGCGCTGACAACATGATTAATATTCATGAACCCAGAAGCTCATTATTCCTTAGTCCAGTTTATTTTTATCAGTAGAAGAATTCGTAGTATTATTATCTTATCAACTCAAATTACTGAAGTTCTATCATTAAATCATTATTTTCAACTTTTTTGTAATCTGAAGACATTTTTGGGATAATTACTTTTGCTGTTTCTGCTATTTTTACCACTGTTTGCACCATGAGTGTATGAATAAATACAGAATCGGTTTACATGTAAAACTTGTCATTGATTTGAATTATTATTGTTTGTATTGTGTGATGTGATGTTTTTCAGCACAGTTGCACTATTTAAACATTACCTGCACTTTTACAGAAGACAATTATATCTGCAACTTTTCCATTTCTGAAAAGGCTGGTGTGGAATTTTACATAAAAAAATAATTAATTATATATATATATATATATATATTTGTATTATAGGAGCCTATTTGATGACATGTACGTTTTACTTTAGATGATTGTTTGTTTTTCTGAAACTCGCAAGAATGCATGCAGCTTTCACTTGTATCCAAAAACATGGGGAATGATACTACATTTATCGTCATTGATATCGTTATCGCAATAAATACTAGAAAATATCGGGATACATTTTTATGTCCATATCGCCCATCCCTAGATGTCAATAATTCTGCGTTTCGGATGTTGTTGGGAAGATCGTTCCACCAGCTGGGAACGTTGAATGAAAATGTTCTGGAAAGGGATTTTTTCCCCTCTGTGATGGTACCACAAGCCGTCATTCCTTTGCTGAGCGAAGGCTTCTGGTGGGGGTGTGGATTTGTAGAATGGAGTCAAAGCATGCAGGAGCTGAGAGCGTGGTGGCTCTGTATGCAAGCGTCAGCACCTTAAACTTGATGCGAGCAATGAGTGGTAGCCAGTGCAGAGAGATGAAGAGAGGTGTGGCGTCCTTTTTGGCTCGTTGAAGACAAGACGTGCTGCTGCATTCTGGATCATTCGAAGAGTTTAGATCGCACAAGAGGGGAGTCCAACCAGAAGCGCATTGCAGTAGTCAAGTCTAGAAATAACCAGGGCCTGGACAAGAAGCTGTGTTGCGTGCTCTGTTAGGAACGGTCTAATCTTCCTGATGTTGTGGAGCCAAACCGGCATGAGCGAGCTGTCTTAGAAATGTGTTCTCTGAAGGACAGCTGGTCAGCTGGTCGAATGTTACTCCAAGATTTCTGACTGACTTTGATGGGGAAATCAAGGATGTACCTAACTGGATGGTGAAGATGTTGTATGGTGGGACTGGCGGGGAAGATGAGAAACTCATAATATAATATTACGCAGATGATCTACTCTAATAGTAGCTCTAATAGAACTAATCGTTCACCCAAAAATGAAAATTCTGTCATTCATTTATCAAGGTAAGGGACATGGCACTTTGAGCAGCATTTGCACACCCTCGAGCCTTGCTTATACTAAATGCATCCGCACGAGCGCGAGGGTGCGCGTGGCAAAAATGACGTAACCGTGGAGTGGGCGGTTCTATCAAGCACAAACTGTAAAATAGATGAGGTGCATTAAAATAAAGGATCATTGCACAGTAAATCAGGAAATATTAAATATTAAATGTAGTTTTAAAAGTACGTTTTGAATATGAATTGGGAGACTATTCCACAACTTGGGGCCAATAACAGAAAAAGCATGATCGCCTCTGTTTTTGAGACGTGCCCTGGGAACACGCAATAGCGTAGAATCAGCTGATCTGAGTACTCTTGATTGAGTATATGGATGAACCAAATCTGATAGGTACTGCGGAGCCTGATTATGAAGTGATTTATAGACGAACAACAACATTTTTTAATTAATTCTATATTTAACTTAAGTTTGCTATCCAACCAAACACTCACATTTCTTGCATGTGTAGTGCTGTATGGAGTAAGGATTTCTAAATCAAAATCGTGTACACAGTGGTAATTTGAGCCAAATAAAATGCATTCAGTTTTACTCTCATTGAGGCTCAAAATATTACTTGCAAGCCAAAGTTTTAGTTCGTCTAGACAGTCTAATATAGGTTTTAAAGCCTGCTTATTATCACGCTTCAGGGGGATATAAATTTGTGTGTCGTCAGCATACAGATGAAAGGAGACCCCATACTTATTAAAAATAGATCCCAAAGGAAGCATATAAAGGGAAAACAGTACTGGACTAAGAATCGAACCCTGGGGAACACCAGACTTTAGATGCATTTCAGATGAGGATTGGTTTCCAATAGTAACAACATACCTCTTATTAGTGAGATAAGAATGAAACCACTGCAACACCATGCCCCGGAGCCTAACACATGTCTCAAGACGTTATATAGGGTTGAGCGATGTCTCCTAAATTGGCAGGTGACGATGTTTACAGTAAAACATTGTGATGGACGATGATATCGTAGTTTTTTTTTTATTAATACAAATATATAATTTACTATATCTGTATTTTAATATCTCTTTACATAAATGCTATTTTCTACTTCAAAACTATAATTTCGTTACTAACCCAGTGTTTTGTATGTTAATGCTGTTTTACGTGAATAATACCGAGTGAAGCACAAAGCTTTGTTTACAAAGGAAATAAATTCGCAGCCATGAATGGATTCATGCCGAATGAGAGAGGTCGGCTGAGCCCAATTTAAGATTTGTCAGCTTTTTTTATTCTGTTTTGCGATTTCCGTGAATTTTAACAATAGGCCTAACGTTAGTCCATTTTATCCCACATGGACATCTCGTTTCTTTTTCAAATCTTCACTCGCGTCGCACCCATTTTCGTAGGGAATTATAAACGTTCTTCCTTTCGTTTGTTTATAATTAAGTCTATTATACCCATTCACGTCCTTTACTGTGGGAAAGTAGAAAAACACTGTAGGACGAATAGGCTACCTTATACTTAATTTTATTTAACACAGTTTGTGCTTGTTATTAGACTTGGTAAGGCGCGTCAAGTTTATTTGAATAGCGCATTTCACACACACAGGCCATTTTACTTTCGTTTTCTCTGGCAGTGAATAATCAAACACAGCTTAAATGTCTTGACCCTGTGGAAGATAAAATTCGCTCTTCAGAACTTTTACAACAAGTGTTGCTTTGCAACATCAGGAGAACACATGAAGACGAAGATATTTGAGAAGGTGTCTACAGCTCGTGTTTTATCTCACGCAGAGCGGTAGGCTATATGACGCATCTTTGAGTTTAGGTTACCATTATTTACTAATAATCATTTAAATGTTTTACAGGCTGTGGTGTGTTGTTTCACTGACGGAAGTGCTGAAATAAACACACATGCTTATGAAATGGATGTTTGAGCCTTGTTTATTATTTCAAAATGTAGGCTATATCTGGCAAAGACTACAGTATTTAAAATAGAATATATGCATTGGTTATATTCTCAATTTAATTTACAGAGCAATCCCTGCAAAGCTTTTAGTTTAACTATAGAAGAGGATTAGTGTGCCTCGTACTCACAACAAGACTCGCAATGGTGGGTGTGGGATCACGATGATATCGTCCATCGGCACAACCCTAACGTGATATAAGTGTATTATGATTAACTAAATCAAAGGCAGAACTGAGGTCTAACAAAACCAGAGCCATAGACTGCCCAGAGTCAGTAATAAGCATGATATCATTCAAAACGCGCAAGAGAGCAGACTCAGTACTGTGACAGGATTTAAAACCAGATTGAAATTTTTCAGAGATTGAATTAATAGTCAAGTTAGACTGAAGTTGATTTAAAACCACTTTCTCTAAAAGTTTTGAATAAAAAGACAAATTAGAGATGGGACGAAAGTTAGCCATTGGTGCAGGATCCAAGCTAGGTTTTTTTAAGATGAGGCCGCACCGTAGCAAGTTTAAAATCGCCAGGTACAGTGCCAGTATGAAGACATTAGTTGATAATAGACAATAAGTCAGGGCCAATAGTCTCAATAATTTGTCCAAGAAAACGTACCGGAATTACATCCTGGGGGCACGTAGTAGGTTTCAGTGTAGACGTAATCTCAATCAAGGTATTTAAATTTACAGGCTCAAAGACAGACCAAGTGGAAGGGAAGATAGGAGTATCAGGCAATTTGTAAGACGACAGAGGCAGCAAAGATGTAATCTGGGAAATTTTATCATTAAAATGTCTAGCAAAATCTTCACAAAGAGAGACAGATGTCTCAGAAAACAGATTAACATTTGGGTGAAGAACAGATTCAATAGTGGAAAAAAGAATATTTGGTTTATGACTATTTTTTTTAAATGACCGAAAGATAACTACACTTTGCAGCCTTAGCAGCTCACTGATAGGCAGAAAGAGTCACTTAAAATCACTTATGACACTTGTAGTTTATCTTTTTTCCATTTACGTTCAGCCCTTCGACAGGTCTGTCTGAGAGAACGGGTAAAGTCATTTTGCCAAGGGATTGAATTGTGCTTGTGTTTTTTCTTCTTCAATGGTGCAATAGAATTCAAGATGCTAGAACAGTTAGCATTAACAGACTTAGATGTTCATCAGCATCCAAGTGACGTGTGGAGAAATTAATTTACTGATTGGCACTTTGATGCACATACATGGAGGAAAATTCGTCACTTGAGCGGTCAGTGATGATACGAGTCCATCCACAGGCATGGAGAACAATATAGGCATATGATCAGACAAGCCTGCATTATTGATATTAATGTCCAACACTGTTAAACCACGAGTTTACACTTACATTAAATTAAATAGAGTAAAGATTATGCGTATTTGGTGTGCGGTCCGGGGGAGGGCTCCGGGGGAGGAATTTTGGCCCGAACCCAGAGTACCCATCGTTGATTAAATCGATTAGCTTGATGTGCTCCACACGCGTTTAATTAGGTTTAATTATCTGAACGTGCTTCTCCCGAAATTTGTTAATAAAACATCACATATATTTATATTATATTTATGCATTTGGCAGACGCTTTTATCCAATAAAAACTAGTGATGGATGACAAAAACTATAACGAAAATCAACTGTCATTTTCATCAACAAATAAAAACGAAAATGTTAGGGAGGGACGATTAGGGAAGAGATCCAGTCAGAACTGATGTCGTGTGTAACAGATGCGCACATTTGATTTGGACGTGCTGATCTAACCGCTGGAGAACACGGCGCTGTTGTGCTTCTACAGGCTCATCCCCAATCCAGCGCTCCAGAGCGGCTCACAATCAATAAATAACACACATTTACGCCAGGCAATTGTTTATGAACTAATGCTGAAGAATAATGACAATGTTTACTTTACGATGTTTATATAGTCATATGTTTTAGACGGTTCTAACAATGCATATTTTATCTCCTCATCTCTGAACTTGAATGAGCTCCTGCAACTGCAATAGTAAGGCCAGATTTCAAAATAAGAGTCCCCGTGTATTTCCAGCTGGTTTATAATTAAGTCACGCATTATATATTCGTTTTTGCTTACACAATAAACTGTATTTAATTTCATTCCCATTTAATTCATAGTCAGGAGGAAAGACCAGTATTTGACACATATTCAATAAAGTATCAGGGTTATAATAGTTCACTAAAACCCTTTTTAAAAATCTTTGTTACTTGAAATTAAATAAATGTTAACTGAAATTAAAAAAATAAATAAACAAACTTATTTGAAACTTTAGCTTAACATGATATACTAACTAAAACAGAAATACAAAGTTATAAAAACTATATAGATGTTTTTAAAAATACACGAAAGAGAGCTCAATTCACTTTTTGTTTGTTTTTAATGTCAAAAACAAAATGATGTCAAAATGTCAGTTCAAGTGACAGTCGGTTATGTAATGCTTAAATGCTTAAAGTATTACAATTTAACTAAACTCATTCGATTTTAGGAGACTAAATCTACTGTAGATTTAGTCGACTTAAACTAGACTAAAACTAAAAACAATTCAGGTGACTAAAATATGACTAAAACTAAATGGCATTTTAGTCAAAAGACTATGACTCCTCCATGAACTGCCACCTTAACGTGGTGGAGGGGTTTGAGTACCCGAATGACCCTAGGAGCTACGTTGTCCGGGGCTATATGCCCCTGGTAGGGTCTCCCAAGGCAAACAGGTCCTAGGTGACGGGTCAGACTAAGAGCAGTTCAAAAACCCTTATGATGCCAAGAAAAAGGAGGACCGTGACGTCGCCCGGTATGGCGCAGCCGGGGCCCCACCCTGGAGCCAGGCCTGGGGTTGGGGCTCGTATGCGAGCGCCTGGTGGCCGGGCCTTTCCCCACGGGGTCCGGCCGGGCTCAGCCCAAAGGAGCGACGTGGGGACACCTTCCCGTGGGCCCACCACTCACGGGAGGGACCGTAAGGGGCCGGTGCAAAGCGAATCGGGTGGCAGTCGAAGGCGGGGGCCTAGACGACCCGATCCCTGGACACGGAAACTAGCTCTTGGGACATGGAATGTCACCTCGCTGGCGGGGAAAGAGCCTGAGCTTGTGCGTGAGGTTGAGAGGTTCCGACTAGAGATAGTCGGAATCACCTCTACGCACGGCTTGGGCTCTGGAACCACACTTCTCGAGAGGGGATGGACTCTTCACCACTCTGGAGTTGCCCATGGTGAGAGGCGGCGGGCTGGTGTGGGTTTGCTTATAGCTCCCCAGCTCTGCCGCCATGTGTTGGAGTTTACCCCGGTGAACGAGAGGGTCGTTTCCCTGCGGCTTCGGCTCAGGGATAGGTCTCTCACTGTTGTGTGTGCCTACGGGCCAAACAGCAGTGCAGAGTACCCGACCTTCTTGGTGTCCCTGGGAGGGGTGCTGGAGAGTGCTCCGACTGGGGACTCCGTCGTTCTACTGGGGGACTTCAACGCCCACGTGGGCAATGACAGTGAAACCTGGAGGGGCGTGATTGGGAGGAACGGCCCCCCTGATCTGAACCCGAGTGGTGTTCAGTTATTGGACTTCTGTGCTAGTTACAGTTTGTCCATAACGAACACCATGTTCAAGCATAAGGGTGTCCATCAGTGCACATGGCACCAGGACACCCTAGGTCGTAGGTCAATGATCGACTTCGTGGTCGTTTCATCTGACCTGCGGCCGTATGTCTTGGACACTCGGGTGAAGAGAGGGGCGGAGCTGTCAACTGATCACCACCTGGTGGTGAGTTGGATCCGATGGCGGGGGAGGAAGCTGGATAGACTCGGTAGACCCAAACGTACTGTGAGGGTCTGCTGGGAACGTTTGGCCGAGTCTCCTGTCAGAGAGATCTTCAACTCCTGCCTCCGACAGAGCTTCGACCGGATCCCGAGGGAGGCTGGAGATATTGAGTCCGAGTGGACCATGTTCTCCACCTCCATTGTCAAAGCGGCTGCTCGGAGCTGTGGACGCAAGGTCTCCGGTGCCTGTCGAGGCGGCAATCCCCGAACCCGGTGGTGGACACCGGAAGTAAGGGATGCCGTCAAGCTGAAGAAGGAGTCCTATCGGGCTTGGCTGGCTTGTGGGACTCCTGAGGCAGCTGACAGGTACCGGCAGGCTAAACGGACTGCAGCCCGGGTGGTTGTGGAGGCAAAAACTCGGGCCTGGGAGGAGTTCGGTGAGGCCATGGAAAAGGACTATCGGCTGGCCTCGAAGAGATTCTGGCAAACCGTCCGGCGCCTCAGGAGGGGGAAGCAGTGCCCTACCAACGCTGTTTACAGTGGCGATGGGCGGCTGTTGACCTCAACTGGGGATGTTGTCGGACGGTGGAAGGAATACTTCGAGGATCTCCTCAATCCCGCCGTCACGTCTTCCATTGAGGAAGCAGAGGCTGGGGGCTCAGAGGAGGACTCGTCCATCACCCAAGCTGAAGTCACCGAGGTGGTCAAGAAACTCCTCGGTGGCAAGGCACCGGGGGTGGATGAGATCCGCCCTGAGTACCTCAAGTCTCTGGATGTTGTGGGGCTGTCTTGGCTGACACGCCTCTGCAGCATCGCGTGGCGGTCGGGGACAGTGCCTCTGGGATGGCAGACCGGGGTGGTGGTTCCTCTTTTTAAAAAGGGGGACCGGAGGGTGTGTTCCAACTATAGGGGGATCACACTTCTCAGCCTCCCCGGGAAAGTCTATGCCAGGGTACTGGAGAGGAGAATTCGGCCGATAGTGGAACCTCGGATTCAGGAGGAACAGTGTGGTTTTCGTCCTGGTCGTGGAACACTGGACCAGCTCTATACCCTCTACAGGGTGCTGGAGGGTTCATGGGAGTTTGCCCAACCAGTCCACATTTGTTTTGTGGATTTGGAGAAGGCATTCGACTGTGTCCCTCGCGGCATCCTGTGGAGGGTGCTGGGGGAATATGGGGTCCGGGGTCCTTTGCTGAGGGCTATCCGGTCCCTGTATGACCGAAGCAGGAGTTTGGTCCGCATTGCCGGCAGTAAGTCAGACTTGTTCCCGGTGCATGTTGGACTCCGGCAGGGCTGCCCTTTGTCGCCGGTTCTGTTCATAATTTTTATGGACAGAATTTCTCGGCGCAGCCAAGGGCCGGAGGGTGTCAGGTTTGGGGACCACACGGTTTCGTCTCTGCTCTTTGCGGATGACGTTGTCGTGTTGGCCCCTTCTAACCAGGACCTTCAGCATGCACTGGGACGGTTTGCAGCCGAGTGTGAAGCGGCTGGGATGGGGATCAGCACCTCCAAATCCGAGGCCATGGTCCTCAGTCGGAAAAGGGTGGCTTGCCCACTTCAGGTTGGTGGAGAGTTCCTGCCCCAAGTGGAGGAGTTCAAGTATCTAGGGGTCTTGTTCACGAGTGAGGGGAGGATGGAACGGGAGATTGACAGACGGATCGGTGCAGCTTCTGCAGTAATGCGGTCGATGTACCGGTCTGTCGTGGTGAAGAAAGAGCTAAGCCGTAAGGCGAAGCTCTCGATTTACCGGTCAATCTACGTTCCTACTCTCACCTATGGTCATGAGCTTTGGGTCATGACCGAAAGGACAAGATCCCGGATACAGGCGGCCGAAATGAGCTTTCTCCGCAGGGTGGCTGGGCACTCCCTTAGAGATAGGGTGAGAAGCTCAGTCACTCGGGAGGAACTCGGAGTAGAGCCGCTGCTCCTCCACATCGAGAGGGGACAGCTGAGGTGGCTCGGGCATCTGTTCCGGATGCCTCCTGAACGCCTTCCCGGGAAGGTGTTTCGGGCATGTCCAACCGGGAGGAGGCCCCGGGGAAGACCAAGGACACGCTGGAGGGACTATGTCTCCCGGCTGGCCTTGGAACGCCTCGGTGTCCCCCCGGAAGAGCTGGAAGAAGTGTCTAGGGAGAGGGAAGTCTGGGCATCTCTGCTTAGACTGCTGCCCCCGCGACCCGGCCCCGGATAAGCGGAAGAAGATGGATGGATGGATGGATGGACTATGACTAAAACTAAATCAAAATATGCTGTTAAAATTAACATTGGCCTGTCGCGATAGTCAATAAATCAATTAATCGCACAATTAAAAAAAATAGCTCAATAATTTTTCCGGCCGCGATAATTTCCAGCTTCCATTTTTATATCCATTTTTCCCGAGCGTTACATTATATGATCACGCTCTTATTCATGTTAACGCTTCTAAGCGCGACAAGCAACAGTAGTATACTGTTGGTGAGATGGAACGAGATAATAATGCAACGCTGACATAGACTACAGTACAATGACAGTTGCACAGATGTGTGTGCGTCATGTGTGTGTGCATGTTGGGAGTTGGGAAGTGGAGAGAAAATGTCCGGTACGCGGTAACTTTACCAGTAACAATAATATTAATTTAGTTCTGTTTTACCGTTCCCGAACGTGACTAAATCAGCCATCAACACAGCCGTGTGTGATGTGTTCACATACGAGCCGCGGTAGGTCTATATCTGTGGACTCAGATTATCGGTCTGTGACAAGGGACATCAATGAATAAAAAGATTTTTAAAAATGTATATTGTAAGAGTTATTATTACTTATATTGATTTTGTTAATAACTTGACAGCACTTAAATGTGTATTATAACAAGTTAAAGAACAAAGAACATTTTTGATGGGGCAAGTGAAAGAATTTTACTAGACAGATTAAAACGTCAATAACAAAACTAGGGAATCAGCAAAATGCAAGAATAATTCTGCATTAATTTACCTTAAGTGCCGATCGACAGCGGATAATAATATATAGCCTAATGTATAATAAACTGATGGTAACAATATTGCACTGTTGACGCTCGCGCAGCCTCTCGAGGAGAAATCAATGTTACTGAATGATTCAGTGTTTGAAAGAGTCGTTTGTATCAAAGATTCAACGACCTGTTCATTAACGACTGCCTCATTCTTGAACGAATCAGCTGTTTGAACGAATCGACTCAATGACTCACTCATTGAAAAGGTCACCTGCTGCCACCTACTGGTGGTTTACTTTCATGTTTAAACATTCTTTCCAACTTTTCTTATTTGTATATTCAAAAATATTTAAAACAATCTCCTAACATTTTTTAATGCAGTTGAAATTTTACAATGTAAATTATTTAATTTGATTGGTAACAGCCCTACAGTGTCTTATTATATTTATAGATCAAATTTAAGAATATAAACTTAAAGCTGAAGCATAGCCTATATTTAATAAGATTATGGAAAAAAATGCCCTTTATAAAAAGGTACAAATTAAGGTGATTTTAGGCAAAATAGCTGTAAAATGATAAATACAGTTTATCATTTTAAGTACCTTAAAGGCATGGTGCTGATGGAACATACCAAGTTTCGTAATGATACAACAATTAATTTGTAAAGTATAGCATTTTATATCATAATACTGCATCGTAGTCAATGGGAATTTCATGTTTTGTTCTATTATAGCGCCACCAAGTGGCACAATCCTACCATTTTTTTTATGTGTCCTCGGAGTGAGCCCATACATGTCTGTGTCAATTTTGGTGAAAATATCTTGTTTCGTTTTGTTATAGACATTTATATGAAAAATCACATGAAAAATGACTGACACCTGACTTTGATTGGATTTTACACCCCCTTACTATCAATATTTTGACATTTGGGCATTAATATTTAGCTATCGGCCTATGTTTCCGAACTTCTGACGCTGGTTTGGTCTCAATCGGACTAGCGGTTTCGAAGATATCAGCTAATGTTTTTAAAGCGCTAAATTACAACGCTGCACAAACCATATGCCAAAATCTAGCAAGTCTGCGCCAAAACACTGCACGTTGCCTCAAGTCACGCTTGTGATGACATGTACCAAGTTTGGTTTGAATACAATAAAGCGTTGCGGAGATATAGCCTTAAGTGTGTTTTCGCAAACGTACATAAAATTTGCTTGTGTGTTTATTGAAAACGATTTGACGAATCAACTTGAATTCCATGTTTTTTTGTCAGCCTGGTCTGAAGATGATCTGGTTCAATTTTCGTGCAATCGGATGAACCGTCTAGGACGAGTTCGCAAAAGTAGGTTTTTCGGAAAATTCAAAATGGCGGGAAAATTTTCATGACGGAAAATGACGTCATAGGGTGCAATCGAATCGGCTTGAGCCAAGGAATCGGAGGAAAAAAGAATTTTGTTTCTAGCCCTTATGGTTCAAGTTATTAGCATAAACATGAGTGCAACTTTGGACAGGTGGTGGCGCTAGAGGGATTGAGTTAGAGACTCCAAATTTGCTATGTTGACACTTCAGACTGTCCTCTATGAGTGTGCCAAAAACGTTTTACCATACGGTTCTATGGGCTGCCATAGACTTCGTGGCGGAAGAAGAAGAAGATGAATAATAATAATGAGAAAACGGGAACGATTTCACCTTCGGTGCTTGGCCCCTAAAGATGCGCAGGACAGCGTGTCAGATCCGTGTCATGGTCGTCAGCGGCCGTTCTTAAAGTGACAGCAGCCACTAATGATGCCTGTCATTAATGTTCATCAAAGAACAACGGGAACAGAGAAAATTGTAGCTTTAATGATGATTAATCTATATTTCATTTATTATTTATGCAGTTAAGAAAGGTGTTTGATAACTATCACATTTCTGTATATGTCTAACAGGGAAGGCCACAGGTAAATATAACATTTATTATAATGGGTTTATGTAAAGATTGTTTTAAGTTCACTTAAATTAAAAGTTGTTTTTTTTAAAGCCTAATAAATGTTGAAATTGGCAGCTTTCAGTTATACTGTAATGTAACGTCAGTGATACTGGCCTTCATTCATTAAAATATGACAATACAACACATATTAAAAATATGCTGTCAATAAATTGTTTCTACATTAATTTGGAGAGTAACTGAAATTATTACAATATCAAAACATTAAAAACGTATTAATCATGATTTAATTACAGAAAAAAAATGCGATTAATTAGATTAAAAAAATGTAATCGATTCCCAGCACTACCTAAAACACAATCATCCGTTGCAGTTTTCCAGCTGTTTATTCAAGTGCATAAGAGAGTTTTGGTTGTTTTGTTCATTTATTGTGGATATTTAAAATGCTTTTCAGTGTTAAATAGTCTTTAGAAATAAAAGTTTATTGATCTTTGAAAAGGTGTACCTGCATTATTATGCCATTATCATTATTTTAGATGAAAATGGTCTCAGAACGACAATATTATCGTTTATCGCAATAATTTCTTGGCCAATTTATCGTCCAGCAACATTTGTTATCGTGACAGGCCTATGAACAACGATTTTATTCAGAATTAACTTCTTGAGCAGTTTGAGCTCCAGTAGCTCGTCTGTTTGATCGGACCACACAGGCCAGCCTTCGCTCCCCACGTGCATCAATGAGCCTCGGCCGCCCATGACCCTGTCATCGGTTCACCACTGTTTCTTCCTTGGAGCACTTTTGATAGATACTGACCACTGCAGACCGGGAACACCCCACAAGAGCTGCAGTTTTGGAGATGCTCTGACCCAGTCGTCTAGCCGTCACAATTTGGCCCTTGTCAAACTCAAATCAGTCCCTCCAGAAAAACGTGATTATGCGATCGCATGATTTAATGCATAATCAGCCAAAGTCCGCATATTTATGCGGGGGCCGCATTTTTTCAAATACGCCGCACTTTCGCCGCGTAAATTGCCTATTTCCGCGTGCAAAATATGCGGGGCTAGCATGATTTCATAATCCCCGCATTTTCGTTGCAAAAAAGTCATATATATATTAGCAGAAAGTTGAAAAATGTTTGTTTACTTCACACAAGAGCCGCCATTTCCCCCTGTTGCCATGGGAACGTTTTGAAGTGACGTAATTACCCGACGTGAACGTCATCGAAAAGCTGCAAACCCCCGTGGAGAAACCATAGATATCAGTGAAACCATGATGAAGCGCAAACTCCCATTGGCCAACAAAAATAACAGCAAAAGAGCAAAGCAGCTTCCCGCTGTGATGACCAATGTCAAAACACAGCATCATGAAGCTTTGAAGCGTTATGAATCAGTGAGTCGATTCAGCGGTTTGGAGCATTATGAATCAGTAAGTCGATTCAGCGGTTTGGAGCATTATGAATCAGTAAGTCGATTCAGCGGTTTGGAGCGTTATGAATCAATGAGTCGATTCAGCGGTTTGGAGCGTTATGAATCAGTGAGTCGATTCAGCGGTTTGGAGCGTTATGAAACAGTGAGTCGATTCAGCAGTTTGGAGCGTTATGAATCAATGAGTCGATTCAGCGGTTTGGAGCGTTATGAATCAGTGAGTCGATTCAGCGGTTTGGAGCGTTATGAATCAGTGAGTCGATTCAGCGGTTTGGAGTGTTATGAATCAATGAGTCGATTCAGCGGTTTGAAGCGTTATGAATCAGTGAGTCGATTCAGCGGTTTGGAGCGTTATGAATCAGTGAGTCGATTCAGCGGTTTGGATCGCCAAAGTCGCGTATTTCAGCAGTTTGACACGATCCGAATCATGAATCGACTCACTGATTCATAACGCTTCGAAGCTTCATGATGCTGTTATTTTTAAATCGGTCAACACTATATAATTCGTTATTTAGGTTTTAGCACAAAAACTATTCTCGTCACTTCATAAAGTTCTTGTAGAACCTGCACTGTAGTGAGATGGACTTTGTAATGATGTCTTTAGTACCTTTTATGGGCCTTGAGAGTGCACATTGTGCCAATGGAGGCCTTTCTGAGCCATCGGAATTCATTAAAATATCTTAATTTGTGTCCAACGACATGAGGGGAAGTCATTAATGACTTTTTCATTAATGATTTTCATTTTTGGGTGAACTAACCCTTTAAGAGATTGCACTTTGTGCATTGGAAGCACTCAAATGTCTGTAAAACGAAGTTATTTATTCATTTTTTCAGAAGTTGTAGCATATTCCTTTTGTAAAGCTACAGAACTTGTTTGACTCAATGTTTTGTAAATTTGAGCCGTGTGTTTATTAAGGTCTTCAATAAAACAAGATGAGAACTTAAATATTCCCAGCACTTTCTGTGATGTAGTGCTTTTTTCTCATCAAACGGCAGTTTTTGCAAGTTCCCGCAATTTTATCGCATAAAATTGCATAAATATCCCGCATTTTCCATCGCATTTTTTAAGAAAACATGCCGCATAATCAAGGATTTTTGCCCGCAACAATCACAAAAAAAAGCCGCATTTTTCTGGAAGGACTGTCAAATCCTTACGCTTGCCCATTTTTCCTGCTTCTAACACATCAACTTTGAGGACAAAATGTTCACTTGCTGCCTAACATATCCCACCCACTAACAGGTGCTGTGATGAAGAGATGATTAGTGTTATTCACCACAGGTTGCAAGTCGGTGGAAAACACAGCGTATTGCTGCCATGGAAGCCAGCGAACAAACCGGGTCAGAGATCACAGATTCCACCCGACTTAAAAAGCCTCAGAATCCATCAAATAATCTCTCGCGCGAGCATAGAGGGAAACAACAATCTATGTTATTTTTAATTTGGACTACAGTATCCATTTCAATGTCAATCCTGCATACCTCACCAAAAATATCACAAATATGCAGATTTAAATATGTCCAAGCTGACTGAGCACTGGTGAGAATATTGCTTCAGAATAAAGTATATTTACAACACACACAAAAAAAAAAAAATCCAGACGAGCAATTTTTACTCAGACAAGTGAATGACAGATTTTCATGAACAGGCTTAATGTCGAGCCCTATAGAGGAATGCATTGTAAAGAATGAAGATTTAATTCGATTAGATTCAACTTTATTGTCATAAGAGCACACATTTAGTAGATAAAGTGGCCGTTTCGTTGGCTGCTTGTAAAAAAGCGTTTTTTTTCTCCAACATCGCGTCATATTACGTCACGAGAGGGAGTCGTTCGCTGGCTCTGCATTGGCTCAGTGCAAAATAGGTTGGTAGTCAGTACCAGTCTGTGTATTTTCGGTAGTTTTTCTATTCCAATTTATCATTGTCATGGTAAATTATTGTGTCCAGCCTGTCAGGACATCGAGTCCACAGGTTTCCTAAAAAAAAAGTTAGGAATTCTGCATGGTGGCGTTTTGTTCAGGTGAAGAGACGGGACTTCACTTCTGCATTTGCCTCGAAACACGCAGTAGCGTGTATAGATTAGATTAGATTAGATTAGATTAAACTTTATTGTCATTACACAAGTACAAGTACAAGGCAACGAAATGCAGTTTAGGTCTAACCAGAAGTGCAATAGCAGCAAGTGCTGGATATATACAGTGGTTGCGTAAGTGCAGGACATGGATATGTACTTAACATATATAAATATGTATAAATAGAGAGATGGTTATTACTATAAACAGAACTGAATTTACAGGTGAATATGTACTATGAATATAATATACAGATGGCTATTACTTTAAACAGAATTTTACAGATAGAGGTATACAATAATATGTTAGGCTAATATGAGGAATAGCAGTGGATTAAGGTCGTGCAATAAATTATGGACAGAGCTATCCGAATAATGATTACATGATTTGAATGCAATGGATTATTAGTATATAATTATGTACCATCCCTGTAGGTCCATTCAGAATGGGAATTAGTAATGTTTTTATTAACATTAAGTTTGAGAGTTAGGGCAAATTCTGCAAACACCGGTCTGAAGAAAAATAATGTATTTTTTCCTGTGCTTGCAGGTTCATCCGAGAATCAACCCTGATGGCACTAAACACCAAAGTCACAGAACAGATGATAATCTGGAAAGGTCTACAGTGGTCAGAACCTATGGCTCACATGGCAAATATATGGATTAAAGAAAAACTAGACACATCAACAGAGATCCGCTCTCTGCAGAAAAAGCTGACAATTACAATTCACTTGTTGTACTGCCTACCGAAGTTAATGAAACCTTTATGATAACAATAATACAAATTATATTACACAAATTATACTGTGAAAAACCAGTAACGTTAATGAGTTTACGTTTCTCGAGCGTAATGAACAACATAATTCGGTTCATTTCTGAGTGATTCACTAATGAACCGACTCGTTTAGTCGTTTGGATTTATATTTCTCCTAATAAATGATAAATGAATGTACTCACAGTGTGAAAACATCAGATTTAGAGCAGAATCAATGAACGGCTGTGTTCCACTTCTCATGTTTATGCTCTTCCCTCTTCTTCTTCTTGTTATGTGGCCGTTCACTCCTTTGGAGTATTACCGCCACCTACTGTATAACATATTTACTTGCATGGGTGATGTATCTGTATCTGTATTATTTTTATTTGAATTGCCCCACCCACCCCTAAGGATCAGAGCCCATGCTTTACCTGACGCTGCGTGTTCAGCTCCTCCAGCTTCCACATTGGGCTCCTCACTCTCTGAGATGGATAAAATATGACTACATCTAGGCTATATCCTATGCTCTAATCCTGTTTAACCTTTAAAAAGGTTAAAACGATATATACCTGCTTATCTCTCAAACCCTTTCCAGAGCTGCCAACTTTTCGAAAAATCTTGGAGTGAGATTTGGTGGGGCCAACCAAAATTTTGTCAACGTACAAAGCAATTTTTTTTGCCTCATTCAGCATAATATATATATATATATATATATATATATATATATATATATATATATATATATATATATATATATATATATATATATATATATATATATATACACACACACATGGGGTAGTATTGTTTTTTTGTTGTTGATTTCTTTGTCTATTAAGACAAAATGCATCTATAAGACACTTTTTTAAAGCACTATGTAGTGGAGGCATGATTTTGTTTAAATAGAACTAAGCTACTTGTAAGTTAAACTAGTTAAGTTACATTCAAGCTACCCTTTTGAAAAAATAGCTATGTTACTATCAAAAAGCATTTTTACAATGGCATTGTTACAAATGACTGAACAATTGTTAATGAAGAATGTTATAATATTTGGGGTTTCAAGCAACATAATGCAATGTAATTATGATTTCAAAGAGAATGGGGTGAATTCAGGGTTATTGGGACACTTTTTTCCCAGTCATTTCTATGGCAAAAACTTTCAGAATCATTCGATTTTGTAAACCCAATACTTTTTTGGTTGAATAGTTGAATCTGTACTTATTTTAATAATAATTTTATTTCACATCCTGCCCACTGAGGTCCTAAAAGCAATGATGATGTTGAAATACAGTGAATGTAATGTAGGCTATGCAATACATTGTGCAAAAAGGGGGATTATACGGTGGCCAAAAACAAAATTAATAATTTTGTTTTTAAATTAAATAAAAACAAAAGCATATGAGAATACTTGATTACCCCATAATGGTCACTTTCATAAAAATATATTTACTTGTGGGTTTAAAATTCCACATATGACACATTTACTGTCCAACAACAAATATTTTAGAAATATGTATATTTTAGTCAGAATTATTGCATTCCTATTCTACTGCGCTCCGTCTGTTAGGCTCGTTCTCGTCAGAACCCAAAGCGGAATGAAGCTTTTGGTCGCAATACGCCGTATTTATTTGCACATTTATCTTGAACCCCCTCACTGAAAGCATAACTACCGTAGTCGATAACGAGTCGCTGGTAACTGGTAGATCTATAAACTCATCTTTCAGGCAGGAGAAATCGGGGGTGTGGCGTGTGAGCGTGTGAAACCAATCAAATGCGTGTGTCTCACGGCCAATGCGTGAGAGTGGGCAGCTCTGCCTTTCCCAATAGGTCCACTACACTCACTGGTCTATTCTTTATATTGCTGAAAAGACTATTACGATCACCATGATATTACACTTAAAAAACACGTTTCTAATTCATCACACTCATCACACATACCATTTTCATGCTTCCCCATTATTGCAAGTGTTGAATTTAATCCTGTATGTCCAAACCTTAATCTAGATATCTTCTTCCTTTCTGTCTTCCATAAAACTGTTCATTTTTCCTTACTGATTTTTCAATGTTGTAATACCATCTGCCTGTACTACTATTTTCCCATTTTTGTTCCCATAGTTTTATTATTTCCTCATTAAAGCCTGATTTGACCTCACTTCTTCCCAGGGGTACCTTAATATCCACCAAGTTTTTCTTTAATGCTTCTTTTGCTAACTTATCAGCCGTTTCGTTACCTACTATTCCTAAGTGTGCTGGTACCCAACAGAAATATACTATTATACCCTCGGCTTTCAGTCTGTACAATAATATATAGGGGTCATTCCTGTTATACAGTGACTTTTCTGTCCCTATGATTTACTTTTATAAAATGAGTCACATATTTATAAGAAATGGCTTAAATGATAAATGTAGGTCTTCTTTATCACTCAAACAGATATAATAGACATTAAAAATACTATTTTGTATTTTACACACCTTTTTATTGATATATGCATCCAATTTTATCATGTCCTCAGTGCAAAGTAATCAACTTCCACAAGAACTATAAACCATGAAGTGATAAAAATCTCAAAATATTTTTAGATTATGTTATAGAATAGGCTAAACTGCCTCTAATCATAAACATAAATCATGTTAAACTTTAGTTATGTTTTGCACAATTTTTTTTAATTAACCGTGTCTCTGAAGTCGTCTTCCACCCTGTTAGGATGTATTTCTCGACTTCCAAAAAAGACCACAATTCCATTTAGACCATTTTCAGGAAATGACATCATTTATTTTTCCTGCTGGAATTCAACCATACAAAATTAAGTAAGCTTCAACTCTCACTTCTACCCTTTTTTTTCTTCTTTTTTTTATGTTATCCTGCTTGTCCCACTCTTAAAGTTCCACCCTGTTATGCTCTGTTTTGAAGAATGTTTGTCCGGTCAAAAAAAATTAAAAACATATCTGACATGGTTATAAAAGTTCTGTTTATCTGTAGAAGGTTAGCTGGCTAAACGTTGATCAGTCCATGAGCTATGGCTAACTTAGCTTAAAATTTTCCACCCTGTTAGGTCTATAAACCTAACAAGGGTGGAAATTCTAATAGAATAAATTGTATTTAGTGTATATTGCAAATTCTATATACATATATGTGTATATATAAATACTATATATATATAAAACAATATTATATAGGTGCAGTTCCACACATTACTGATGGCAAATCATGCAGGACAGTGACGGAAAACTCATCCACTGTTATGGTGTTCCACCCTGTTAGGCGGGTCATTTTTAAATAATAATTTGACAGCAACATTAAATGTTTTGCATACTTATGTCTTATTTTGAGAGGTAAGGAGCATTAACAGCATATATAGTATATGTTTTTGAACAAATTGTTTTATTATTTTCCATCCTGTTGGCAAAAATGGGTACAAAAAGTACCTGTTCTTAATAATCAAGACATTCTATTCATCAATAATAGTTGTGTTATTGTTTCAAGAATAAAAAAAAAAAACAATACCATGATGGCATAAGGGACATATACTATCCAAGAAAAGCTCATTATTGTTTAACATTTACATTATTAACATTTTGTGATAACTATCTGTATGTCCCTAACAGGGTGGAACACCTTCACTGCCAGTGTCTGAACAATGAATCTACCCATATTTTTTTTTTTTTTAAGTCCCTGAGCTTGACCAATGTGTATTCCTGATAGTTAAACGTGTCCCAGTAATCTGGGAATATACACTCCTATACTTCCCTGTGTAATAATTTCACTTTTGGGCCCAAACAAGGGACGCCAATTATGTAGTGATTTTACCTTCGTCCATCCAAGGACGTTAAGTAAGGTAGTGATTGGTACTCACGTCACCGCAGACGTTGTGATTTTTGGATCACACATCACTTAAGGTGTGGTTATGAGTACATCAGATGACCACCTTCCCCCTCTCTTAGTTTGGGACACTAATCAAGGTCTTTTACCTTGGCTCTATGAGAACACTCCAAACGGGAGGCGGTTCAATCATTTTAGATTGAATGTAAAGTGGGGAGAGTTGGTCAGCTGATTTATCTGAAAGATTGGTGAGATTTCTAACTTGTAGAGCCTTTTCTGTATTATCAGCACAAGTAAGACACAATTGTAATAAAATAGATTTTATTAACAAAAGATAAACAAGAATAACTAACACCACTACTAAATGAATACAATGAATGATAAAAGAATAAAGTGCATAAGATATATAAAATACATGTGATTAAGTTGAGTGTGGCTATGGAAGAGTTGCGTTATCTTATGGAAAGATAAACTGTTGTTTCTCTGAAACTAAGGTGAAAAACCTTATTATGCATCAAACAAATAATGAAAGATTATTTGTTATTAACTAGCATCAGTTAATTACATCTAATGTAAATTAGAAAATCATATACTGATATATACAACAATGCCAAGGTTTCTGGAAAGAGGTTTGGTTAAGTAATATTTACGTTCCACTTGGTTGAGTAAGCAGTCCGATGGAGCAGTTCTTCCACTGGTTGTGTTGGGTGACAATGCAGTGGGAAAGGAGCTGGAATCCGTTTCAACAGTCTTGAACACGAAGATCTGTGGGATGCTGATCTCCTGGAGCACCAATGGGTCCTAAAATCTGGAACACGCAGATGAGGCCCTGAAGTAGGTGCAGAAGGTCCTTAATCTGGAACACGCAGACGAAGGAACCTTGAATGAAGGTTTGCTCTCCTGAGCTTAACCTTGTTGCAAATGTCTCTGTGTGTCTTCTGACTCTGTGGGTCAGACACTCAGGACTTGGTCAATCCGCTTTGGTCTCTCTGGCATGGAGACTCGGGACATGCTGTAGTCTCGCTGGACTAAAACTCTGAACGTATTGGTTGTTAATGTCTCTTTCCTCACAGGCTGGAGGCTCAGAAAGTGGTCTCATCTGTTGCTGCCTCACAAGCTGTAGATTCAGATCCTTGGATCTTTTGTTGTCTCTCTGGATGAACCAGAGGCTCAGAACTTGGTTGCTCTCTCACAGTCTTATCCTCGCGGGACAGACTCAGAACTTGGCGAACTGTTTGTCTCTCTCAAGGAGAAACTCAGAACATTACGGTGTATCTGTTATGTCTCTCTTGAAGGGAGACTCAGAACAAGGTGTGTCTGTTGAAAGGGTACCTTTATCCTTTTCCGAATAGGAGGAGATTGCAATTTGGCGCTTCTCCATTCCAGTGTTGCGATTGGCTGCTGGCATCAGAGGGGGTCCACAGTGAGACTCACCCTCCTTTCTCCTGTGAAACTCATTTGCATACTGTACACAGTTAGAAGTCTTTAAAGTGTCTTTAAAGTTTACCAATGCATTTCTCACTTTCCAAACCACCATCAGAATACCCTTGGCAATATTCTAAACAAATAGAAACCAAACATGATGGGAAAAGATTGAACTGTTCATTCATTTGTTCATTAACAGCTGACTCTGTGTAAGATGTTGCATTACAAATAGCTGTCACTGAGAATACTTATTTCTCTGAATAAGTATGAAATGGATGTGTGTAGTTTACATCAGTCTTAAGGTTTCCAAACATAGTTATGACTGGATTTGGATAGATCATTTTGGTCTTTCTTTCACCCACTACTGCTGAGGTCCTGTGGAATTTTTATGGCAGTCATAGACCAGGACACTAGGGATTTGGGTGAAGGGCAGAAACTGCATGTGGACCAATGAGATGTCTTGTCCTTCCTAGGCTTGGTACAAGAGGTGGTCCTTTTGGCCTCTAAGAGGTGTCTGGCTGTTGTCCAAGCATCTTTATCTGATGGCGTTGGACAGTTTGTTTGTGTCAGTCTACCAAGATCCAATCAAAATGTAGCAAACCTTTGTCCACTGTTATGGACAGAGAGGGGCCCGGCCATAAACTGGGCCCTGGAATGTGCTGTCCACTACACCTGTAAATGAACCCAATACATCAAAGACATTTTCTCTCTTCTCACATCTAATGGCATCTCCCCCATTTCAACCCTGATGGCATCTAAAGGGGTTGATTTTATTGCTCCACAACATATTCTGAGTGCTTTAGACTGAATATGTTCCAATTTCTTCATCTCTAATTTAGATCCAGCTCCATACACTGCACATCCATAATCTATACTAGAGCAAATTAATGCTTGATATATATATGTACTAATGATCTCTTGCTTGCTCCCCATTCATACTTGGATATTGATACCATACAGTTTACTATACCTTTAGCGCATATCTGGCACTAGATTTTTGTGTGTAAAGTGTGTCACGGCCACCCTAAAATGTTATTGCCGCCCCCAGTAGTTCCCACATTGGATCAGAGTACTGTCAATCTGACGATTCCTATTTGATCAGAGAGAGTACAGTCAATTACTGTAAAAAAAATGCAAATGCGCTCCAAATGCGTTTGGAGCGCTCAACAACACCATTAGATCAAAGAGAAGGAACGCTTTTTTTAACCATACAATAAAGCTACATTCAAACTAAAGGCCATTTAAAAAAACAATTACAGTAAAAAGTGCACAAATCTGTATTTTGTTAGGGCAGTATTTGTGGTAGTCGAGAAATTGTAGAGGCAAAATATAACTGCACACTTCACTTCAGCATTTCATGAGTGCGCAGTTATATTTTGACTCTATAAAGCTTTCTTTCTCTTACTTGCACCTCCAAACGTTTTTTTGCGCCAATGCATTGTTAAAGCATCAGTGCATTTTGTAATTGTCCCACAAAACTTTAACGGCCAATTTAAAGGTCCCGTTCTTCGTGTTTTTTTGAAGCTTTGATTGTGTTTACAGTGTGCAATATAACATGTGTTCATGTTTCGCGTGTAAAAAAACAGTATTTTTCACACAATGTACTTATCTGTATACCGCTGTTTTCACTGTCCTAAAAACGGCTCATGAGTTCCTTGTTCTATGAAGTCCCTCCTTCAGAAATACGTAACGAGTTCTGATTGTGCCAGCGGTTCCCGTGTTGTGATTTGACAGCAGCTTAGCGCACGTTGCACGGAAAGGTCACGCCTCTTAACGGGAGATGTATGCGCTTAATGATCTCTACAGCGTCCCTGGGAAAGCCAAACAAAGGTGATTTGACTCCGGGATGAAAATAACAGCGTCTCGACGACAAACACACTCAAACGCAACACGTCCTCTTCTCCACGTGGGACAGCAACAAGACCACACCCCCTTTTTCGCGTATTCTTGTGGGCGGAGGTTAGTCTGTTCTACTGACGTCATTAAAGAAGGAAGTACCAGGATGTAGTCCAAGCCAGCCGTTCGCTGTAGGCTTTGAAAGGGAACTTCTGTTAAATAAAATATCTCGCTTGGCATTGAACTTTGAGCTTTATAATTTTACAGGTATTATTTATGCTCTAACAGCAACATTACACACTAACTAAAGTTTGGACAATGGGATCACGAAGAACGGGACCTTTAAAAATGGCATAATATGTGCTAATTCACAAGATTAATACATTCTTAATTAAATCACTATGTCGAATTTAACGAATCTTTACGGATGGTGTTGAATGCTGAATCGATTCATTTAGTTCTAATAGTGCTTAATGCAAGCAGTGTTGCACACACAGATGCAAAGTTCAAGCATCAATGAGTAACAAAAAACGCACTGAATCAGTATTTATTCTTATTACTTTCATGTGAAATGTAATAATATCACGTAATAATTATGTAGTTATGTCTGAGAACAATTTCTTAGCAACTATGGATTGCATATATATATATATATATATATATATATATATATATATATATATATATATATATATATATATATATATATATATATATATAATAGGCATAGGGCTATACAGGCATCTGGCTACACAATGGTATTACTGGTATTAATTTTAATCCTTATTAACAAATATAATTTGGAATGTATGTATGTATTTGTTAAATAATACCAGTAATACCAATGTTGCTTTTTAAAATTTGACTGGGTGTCACAATGAGTCTCGGAGCCAAATGCAAGTTCACACTGTTTATTTAGAAGGAGTAAAGAGAGGGTCAGATGAAGCACAAAAAGTCACAGTCCACTGAACAGAGACCACACGCGGCGATCCACGAGGTAATCCACTCTGGTCGGTGACCGGGAAGAAATCCTAACACGGCAGATGACTGACGATAAGCTCACCGGAACCTGGACAATACTGGATCTCGCCTAAAAACAAAGCGCACCAGTAATACCAGGAAAAACAGAGCACAATTCACCCGAAGTCAAGTTCACGATATCCACAGGCGTGAGAACTCTGGGCTAAGACGAGCCTCCAGATGCCTGCGACCGAACCTGAGGAACTGGAGAGGAACAGCAAGGATCTACCGACTGGACTAGGGCAGCATGACAGACCAACCAAGACAATGAGCACGCGATGAGAGACAGGACAGAGTGCTATAAAAAGAGAATTGCTGATGAGACACGACAGGTGAACAATTAATGAAACGAGCGGGAGGAGCCAGTGAACCCGTGAGGAACCACCACCAACAGGTAAGACAACATACACACACGATCACCCAGGAGTCCTGACAGTATCCCCCCCCCATGACTGGCACCGGACGGGCATGGAGGAGACTCACCCTGTCGCCGACGGAGATCCTCGATCAGACCAGGATCCAGTATATCCCGGGCCGGAACCCAGGACCTCTCCTCCGGACCGTAACCCTCCCAGTCCACTAAATACTGAAAACCTCTGCCCCTGCGACGAGAATCTAGTAATTTCCTAACAGTATAGGCAGGAGCACCATCCACTAGACGAGGGGCGGGGGGTTTAGGGGCAGAGACAGGGGGATTGTTCCGGGCAAAAATCACAGGTTTAACCCTGGATACATGAAAAACTGGGTGAACCCGACCAAGAATAGGAGGTAACTTAAGCTTGACCGCTACCGGATTAATGACCTTAGATATACTGTATGGCCCAATGAAACGAGGAGCCAGCTTGCGAGAAGGCTCACGGAGAGGCAGATCCTTGGTGGAAAGCCATACCTTTTGTCCACACACATAACGGGGTGGAGGTCGCCGGTGACGGTCATCCACAGCTTTGGTTCGTCTGGAGCTTTGTAATAAGAGTGATTTAGCTTTCCTCCAAGTGCGTCTGCACCTGCGCACGAAAGCTAAAGCAGACGGAACCGCTGCGTCGGGCTCCTGTGATGGGAAAAGAGGAGGTTGATATCTAACAGATAATTCGAACGGAGACAAATTAGTGGATGTGACGGGAAGAGAATTATGAGAATACTCGACCCAAGGAAGCTGTTGGCACCAAGAATTCGGATATTTAGACGACAGACAGCGAAGCGTTCGACCGAGATCCTGATTAGCCCGTTCGCATTGCCCATTGGTCTGCGGATGATAGCCAGAAGACAGGCTGGCAGTAGCGCCGATCTGTCTACAAAACTCCTGCCAAAAACGAGAGATGAACTGAGGACCCCTATCTCAAACAACATCAGTCGGAATACCGTGTAACCGAAAGACGTGATTAATCAAAACCTGAGCCATCTCCTTGGCAGAAGGAAGTTTAGGCAGGGGAATAAAATGAACCGCTTTAGAAAAACGATCCACCACAGTCAATATGACAGTGTTACCATTCGACGCCGGTAAGCCGGTGACAAAATCAAGGGCTATATGAGACCAGGGGCGGGAGGGGACGGGCAAAGATTTAAGCAGACCAGCGGGAGGTTGATTAGATGCTTTATTACAAGCACAGACTGAACAGGCTAATACGAACTGTCTGACGTCCGAAGTCATAGAAGACCACCAAAAACGTTGACGGATGGCAGCCAACGTTCTCCGAATTCCTGGATGGCCGACAAACTTGGATTCGTGACCCCACCGGATGACATCGGAACGCAAGCGCTCAGGAACCCATAGACGACCCGCCGGACACCCCTCCGGGACTTCCCCCTCTCGGCCGGCCTCTCTCACCCGCTGTTCAATTCCCCACACGAGGGCACCGACCACCCTCCCCTCCGGGAGAATGGTTTCGGTCCGCTCCGACCCGGAACCCTCGAACAGACGGGAGAGAGCGTCGGGTTTAGTGTTTTTAGACCCCGGCCGGTACGAGAGGGTGAAGTTAAAACGCTCGAAGAAAAGTGCCCAGCGAGCCTGTCTAGATGTTAATCTTCTGGCTGAACGGATATATTCCAAATTCTTATGATCCGTCCAGACCAGAAAGGGTTCCGAGGTTCCTTCCAACCAGTGACGCCACTCACCCAGATCGAGTCTAACCGCCAGCAGCTCCCGATTACCTATGTCGTAATTTCGCTCCGCTGGGTTTAACCGATGAGAAAAAAAAGCACACGGATGCACTTTCCCGTCAACAGAGGATCGCTGAGATAAAACGGCGCCAACCCCGACATCAGATGCATCTACCTCCACTATAAATTGTTTCGCCGCATCGGGAATAGAAAGAACAGGTGCAGAGATGAAACGGGACTTTAATTCATCAAAGGCCTCCTGAGCATCAGTATTCCAACGGAAACACACTTTAGAGGAAGTAAGAGCGGTAAGAGGTTTAGCGATCTGACCAAAGTTTCTGATGAAACGCCGATAGAAGTTGGCGAAACCCAGAAATCGCTGAAGCTCTTTACGAGTGTTGGGCACTGGCCATTCGGCGACCGCTTTAACTTTAGCGGGATCGGGGCGAATCTCTCCCTCGGCTATGACAAAACCCAGAAACGAAACCGACTCCTTGTGGAACTCACACTTCTCCGCCTTAACAAAGAGCTGATTCTCTAATAGCCGTTGTAAAACCTGGCGAACATGCTGGGTGTGTATCTGCATAGAGGGAGAAAAGATGAGAATGTCATCGAGATACACAAAGACAAACTTGTTAATCATGTCACCCAGCACTTCATTGACCATGGTTTGGAAGACAGCCGGTGCGTTACAAAGACCGAACGGAAGAACGCAGTATTCCCAGTGCCCTGATGGTGTATTAAAGGCTGTCTTCCACTCATCGCCCTCCTTGATACGTACCAAGTGATAAGCGTTGTGCAGATCTAACTTGGTAAACACGTGCGCTCCCTGTAGTAACTCGAACGCTGAAGACATTAAAGGCAATGGGTATTTATTCTTAACAGTAATGTCATTCAGCCCTCTGTAATCAATGCACGGACGAAGGGACCCGTCCTTCTTCTTAACAAAGAAAAATCCAGCGCCAGCTGGAGACGAGGAGCGGTGAATGAGACCGGCATTAAGAGACTCATTAATGTACTTATCCATAGCCTCTCTCTCTGGTTTAGAAAGGGAAAATATGCGACCCTTAGGCGGAGAAGTGTCTGAGAGAAGTTTGATTTCACAATCATACGACCGGTGAGGAGGTAGGGAAATAGCCCGGGCTCTACTGAACACCCGACACAGTTCAGAGTACTCCGCCGGAACTCCCGAGAGATCAACATCCGGGACCTGAAAAGTAGAACACACAACAGGAGAAGGAGCAGGACCGAGACATGAAACATGACACAAAGACTTCCAAGATAGCACAACACCGTTCTGCCAATCAACGTGAGGATTATGTTTGGTCAACCAATCATGCCCTAAGATGACCGGCGATTGGGAATGTTCTAATAAATAGAATTCGTTCTCCTCACGATGATTGCCAGAAACAAACAAACTCACAGGGGGAGTGCGATGGGTGATAACAGCCATATGCTGTCCCTTTAAAGTCCAGGCGGAGAGGGAAGAAGACAGAGGAATAAAAGGAATATTCCATGATTCGGCCACACCGGCATCCAGAAAACTCGCCTCCGCACCAGAATCCAGCAACGCCTGTGAATGAAAAGACTGTTTATAGTTTATGATTACTGGGAGTGTAGTACAGCTCACGGGAGACTTCAATGACGACACGCCCACCGAAACTCTCAAAGTCATCGGCGGGCGCTCTCTCTTTACCGGACACGCAGCGGCAATATGCCCCGCCATACCGCAATACAGACACAAACCACAGGCCAGACGACGATGTCTTTCGGTGGCGGTCAGACGGAGCTTGCCCAGTTCTATAGGCTCCTCCGTTTGGAGAGAAGATGCGGTGGATTCCTCCGGTTCAGAGACGGCGAGATGACGAAACGACAGGCGGATGTCACGTTGACGGTGGCGAGTCTCGATCCTCAACGCCAGGTCGATCGCGGTCTCTAGAGATGTCGGCGGATCCCGTGCAGCGATCTCATCTTGAATAGCCGGGTTGAGACCCTCGAGAAACTGAGCCCGTAATGCAGCGTCATTCCAGCCGCAGGTGATGGCTAGCGTCTTGAACGCGATGGCATAATCCGTGACGGAAGAGGTCCGTTGCAGTAGTCTCACTAGCTCAGCTGCTGCCATGTCCCCACGAACCGAGCGATCAAACAAACTCAACATTTCCGTTTCGAGAGCCTCAAACGAAGCCGTGCACGGAGCCCTGGCTCCCCATACAGCCATTCCCCACTGTCTCGCCCTTCCGGTGAGTAGTGTCAAAACATACGCCACCTTTGATGATGAAGCGGTGAACCGCCGTGGCTGAAGGGCAAAGACAAGGGAACTCGCTGACTCCATTGTTGGCGTGCTCATTCTGTCACAATGAGTCTCGGAGCCAAATGCAAGTTCACACTGTTTATTTAGAAGGAGTAAAGAGAGGGTCAGATGAAGCACAAAAAGTCACAGTCCACTGAACAGAGACCACACGCGGCGATCCACGAGGTAATCCACTCTGGTCGGTGACCGGGAAGAAATCCTAACATGGCAGATGACTGACGATAAGCTCACCGGAACCTGGACAATACTGGATCTCGCCTAAAAACAAAGCGCACCAGTAATACCAGGAAAAACAGAGCACAATTCACCCGAAGTCAAGTTCACGATATCCACAGGCGTGAGAACTCTGGGCTAAGACGAGCCTCCAGATGCCTGCGACCGAACCTGAGGAACTGGAGAGGAACAGCAAGGATCTACCGACTGGACTAGGGCAGCATGACAGACCAACCAAGACAATGAGCACGCGACGAGAGACAGGACAGAGTGCTATAAAAAGAGAACAGCTGATGAGACACGACAGGTGAACAATTAATGAAACGAGCGGGAGGAGCCAGTGAACCCGTGAGGAACCACCACCAACAGGTAAGACAACATACACACACGATCACCCAGGAGTCCTGACACTGGGGGCACCAATAAGGATTTCGCCTAGGGCGTTAGAATGGCTAGAAACGGCCCTGCATGAACAGCTGTATTTATATTAACTAACGTTAACAAAGATGAACAAATACAGTAACAAATGTATTGTTCATGGTTAGTTCATGTTAGTTAATACATTAACTAATGTTAACTAATGACCATTATTCTAAAGTGTTACCCCTACCTCTTTTCCATACTGCTCCATCATCTGCATACAATGCCTTTCCAATATTAGGATTACGTTTTTCAAATATATCATTAATCATTAAATTAAACAAAATTACACTTCCTTGTGGGGTCCCTTTCAGAATATCATAAGATGTTGACATTTCTTCCCCTATTCTAACTTGGAAAGTGCATTCAAACAAGAAATCTAGTTATACATTCTCCCCCCTATTCCGATTTTATTTAGCTTAATTAACAGTCCTTCCCTCCATAGAGTATCATATGCTTTTCCAATGTCAGAGAAAACAGCAATCAAATATTCTTTCATTATAAGAGATTTTTTAACATCATTCTCAAATAATATTAGAGCATCCATTGTAGACCTCTTTTTTCTAAAACCACTTTGAGCTGATGTTAATATTTATTTTTTCTCTAAAAAATAACTCAACCTTCTTACTATCATTTTCTCCATTACTTTACATAATGTCGATGTAAGGGCAATTGGTCTATAACTATTAGCTTTTGTTGCATGTTCTTCCCTCGCTCGCTTCTCTTCTTCTTCTAGACTCGGATGTGTGTCGTTGCTTCGGTTGCTCGAGCGCCTCCACTGGCGGAACTATTAACTATTATTATTATAATTATTTGGGCTTTTTGGCGGTTCCCATTCCTAATAAAAGCATTACCGCCATCTACTCTAGGTAATAAATCAAAAACATTATATCCCTACCCCTAGAACAATCAGAACTCATGCTTTCAATGTTACTGCATGTTCAGCTCCTCCGTCTACAGCCCAAGTCCATCACATTCCAGAGAGGGATAATAATAATAATAAAAAAATCTATCAATATATCAAATGTGTTCTATTTAAAAACCTATTAATCTACCCCCTTCTACTGAGTTAAAAAGCTTCTTTAATGTTAATTGTTGCTCACCTTTCTTCTGAAATTCTTCAATTATCTTACTTCTTTCCTCTGAATATTTATTACACTTCATAAGTTCCACTGTTTCTCTGATTCCACATTCACACAATCCTGTGGGATGTTTTCCTATAATATGCATTGTTGAATTAAGTCCTGTATGTCCCAGTCTTAGTCTAGAAATAACAGTCTTCCTTCCTTCTCCCGCTTGAATTCCTTCCTCTTCCTACCAATGGTTGTATTAAATGTAGTCTGACCTTTTTGCTCATTATCCCAATAAGATTGCCAGTTTTTATGTACCTGCCTTTTTATTATTTGACTTCTAATTTGCTATACCTAATTTGCATATCTATATGCATAGTTTCCTTTGCCTTAACGTTTTTTTGCTAATTTGTCTGCTGCTTCATTTCCAGACACTCCAGTATGTGAACTATATCTGTAATATCTCCAAAACTATATCTTGTCTAGTATCTGACTTTTGAGCTTCCCGGCACACCAAGGCTGAACTTGAATCTGAGCATATTAAAGTTTTATTTTAGGAACGGGGCTTCCACTCCCTCGTCAGCGCCCAGCAGGAGGACCTCGAGCTGTTCCGGGGCTGGTTGAGCCAGGGGGTTCGGACCGGGGTACCAGCCGCCGCTGCAACGCCGCCCGCGCAGGTGCCGTTGTTAAAGATGGGGCCCCAGGACGATCCCGAAGCCTTCCTGGACCTTTTTGAAAGAGCGGTCGAGTCCTGTGAGTGGCCGAGGGACCAGTGGCCACTGAGGCTGATTCCCCTCCTGTCAGGAGAGGCACAGCGGGCGGCGCAGCAACTCCCGGTCCAGAACCTCCTCCGGTATGAAGATCTGAGGAGGGCCATCCTCCAGAGGGTCGGCCTCTCCCCCGAACAACACCGGCAGCGATTCAGGTCCCTGGATCTGGGGGAGAGTGCCCTGTCCTTCGTGTTGGCTCAACAGCTCCGGACCAGATGGTGGTGTACCAAGGGGTCGGCGAACCTCTTCCAGCTGTCTCTCTCCCCTCTTCTTTTGTTTCCCCTCATTCCCCCTCTCCCTCGCCTTCTTCGGCGAGACCTGTCCCTGCGCCTAGGTCACGCCGGGGCCCGCCACCGAGACCGGTGGCCCGTTGGAGATCGGGGGAGGCGTCGACCGGTCAGGGGGCTCCGCCCAGAGGACCGGGATCCTGGTCATCGGACCGAGCGACTGGCCACTTCCCACCGCTCTCTCCGCGCCAATCCCTTGACCCGCTTCCCGCCACTAGAGCGGCGGGGAAGCCTGGGCCGACCTGTTGGCGTTGTGGGGACCCGGGGCACTTCATCGACCGGTGTCCGGTGATGGAGGTGGGGACTCTGGTCCGGGTCCCCGACGCGCCACAGGCTGCCCCCGATCAAGCCGGGTTATACCAGATACCCGTGAGTATTAAGGGGGGTACATATCAGGCTTTGGTGGATTCCGGCTGTAACCAAACCGCAGTTCATCAAAGCCTGATACAACCTGACGCATTGTATAATGGCCGCCTGGTTACGGTAAGGTGCCAGTCATAATACAATTTCGAGGGGAAAAACATAGTGTGGAGGTCGCGGTTAGTCCCCACCTCCGACATCCGCTGATCTTGGGGACGAATTGGCCAGCCTTTGGGGCTTTATTGGGGTGCATATTAGGGATGGGCGATATGGACTTAAAAATGTATCCCGATATTTTCTAGTATTTATTGCGATAACGATATCAATGACCATAAATGTAGTATCATTCCCCATGTTTTTGGATACAAGTGAAAGCTGCATGCATTCTTGCGAGTTTCAGAAAAACAAACAATCATCTAAAGTAAAACGTACATGTCATCAAATAGGCTCCTATAATACAAAAAAAAAAAAAAATATATATATATATATATATATATATAATTAATTATTTTTTTATGTAAAATTCCACACCAGCCTTTTCAGAAATGGAAAAGTTGCAGATATAATTGTCTTCTGTAAAAGTGCAGGTAATGTTTAAATAGTGCAACTGTGCTAAAAAACATCACACAATACAAACAATAATAATTCAAATCAATGACAAGTTTTACATGTAAACCGATTCTGTATTTATTCATACACTCATGGTGCAAACAGTGGTAAAAATAGCAGAAACAGCAAAAGTAATTATCCCAAAAATGTCTTCAGATTACAAAAAAGTTGAAAATAATGATTTGATGATAGAACTTCAGTAATTTGAGTTGATAAGATAATAATACCACGAATTCTTCTACTGATAAAAATAAACTGGACTAAGGAATAATGAGCTTCTGGGTTCATGAATATTAATCATGTTGTCAGCGCTCATTCAAACTGATTTGCTGAAATCAAAACAGGCACAGTAATAGCCAATGAGCCAATGAGATTCCCGTTTGTGCATTCGTTTTTTCCTGTTCATGAAAGGCTGAATAATTCCAAATAAACGCCATTATTTTACAGGAAAATACAACACAGGATATTGTTTACATGTAGCACATCAATTCTGTGTGGTATAAGACTCTCTCGCTCTCTCTTTGAGTGTGTGTGAAACACTGAGCGCTCTCAGTCGCCCGCCTCACACTAGTGTTTACTGTGCGTCAAATACACTGCGCATTCATTGAGATCAACTGAAATAGTATGCTTTACCGATCGATTGAGAAGGACTGAGCGCTTAAGATATTCGCTCTAAGTGCTCAGCGAGTGAAAATATATCTGTATGGTTCAGATTGCCCTCAGGTAGCCCCTCGTTTAGCTATGAACTCTTCCGCAGCTTCCGCCATGGTTGTTTTCGCTCTGCACGTGAGATGCGGATTCAGTGCCGTCCCATCACGCGCTGTGCTTAGGGCACCGAGTGCTGCGAGGGCACTACAATAAAATTCTCTCTCCAACCCCCGTTCAGCTACAAATTGACGAACGCAGCCACCGCGGCCATCATAAAGTAAACGCTTTTAAGCATCAAGAGACGGCCAGCGGTGGCACGGTGCGGATGGGTCGCGCTATCAACTAGGCTTTATCGTTATTATCGCGGGAAGACAAATTCTTATCGTGGGGAGAATTTTTAAGTAGTAAACTAGATTTGTGCTAAAAAATTTTGTCCTTTTTAAATGGAGTCTGAATTAAATTGAATATGTTGATTTTAGACCTGATGGAAGTAAATGAAGACGAACATCATTTCACAAATCAAGATGGAGATGCTGTTGTTTCAAAGACTGAAGAGAATTTCACACAGAAACAAGCTGGAAAATCTGGAGTCAAAGGATCTTTCACCTGCTCTGAGTGTGGAAAGAGTTTCAGATGTAAAGAACACCTGAATGTGCACATGAGGATTCACACTGGAGAGAAACCGTTCACATGCTCTGAGTGTGGAAAGAGTTTCACTCAGAAAAGCTCTCTCAATGATCATCTGCGCCGTCACTCTGGAGTGAGATCATTCAGCTGTGATCAGTGTAAGAAAACATTTGCTGTGGCATCAAACTTAAGAGACCATCTTAAAGTTCATACTGGTGTGAAGCCTCACTTTTGTTCTTTTTGTGGAAAGAGTTTTGCACATCTGAACACTTTAAAAGAGCATGAGCGTATTCATACTGGTGTGAGACCTTATATGTGCTTTGACTGTGAGAAGACCTTCAGTACATCCAGCGACTTAAAAAGACACCAGAGAGTTCACACTGGAGAGAAGCCGCACCAGTGCTCTTCATGTGGGAAGAGTTTCACCCGATCATCTAATCTACAGACTCATGAGAAAAAGCATTGCCCGAAGGCGTCTAAGTGATCAGAGTTCATGTTCTGATTCATAACTTTCATCCATAATATAGTTTGATTTTGTCATGGTCTCTACTCAATATGGACAATATTGAATTTGATTTTAGTGATTTCAAGAATAAATGAAAAATATTTGTTTCCCTATTCTGTTTTCCTCTATTCCTAAATAAATTTGTCACATAAGCAGAGTGTTTTTACCGCAGCAAAGATCTGAATGAAGACGAACATCTGTTTTAAAAACCTCAACATTACAAAAATGAATACATTAATGAATGAATTACAAAAATGAATACAAACCCCTACATTACATTCCCCTAAAAACAGCCTTTAAAAATAGAAGTTGATTTTAGTTTAATAAAAGTCAATCGAAGTCAAAACTTGGCAAGTAACTGGAACAGGAACAGGCCAAGAACATGCCAGAGTCTTCCAACTGATGCAGGTCTGAAAGCTTTCGTAAACAAAGTGCCAAAAGAGCATGACAAAAAGCAACATAATGAATATCAGTAAGGGTAGTTGAATAGTCTATTTTATCATTTCAACCACTTTGTGTAGTTGTTTAATGTCTCTTTCTACCACAGCACTCTACAATGCTACAATGGCAGGACCAGTGTGAGTGCATTTAATTCAATTGATTATTCACGGGGTGACCAGTCGGCCAGTTCTGTTTTTAAAAGAGAGTGAACTACTTGCGTCATATCAGAAAGAAGCGCTGACCGGAGTCTTTTGAGATCTTTAGGTAAAGCCGTGAGGCCCTCAGGGAATGGCGCCATGTCGTCGGCTTTGCTCGAAGCTTTCTCTTCTCGCTAACACCTCTGTCTTTAAAGTTAAGAGGCTGCTTGATGTCCGACCCCGTGGTCGGGGTCATCAGTATCTTGTCGATTGGGAGGGATACGGACCGGAGGAGAGAAGCTGGGTCCCGGGAAGGGATGTGCTGGACCACTCGCTTATCGAGGACTTCCTCCACTCCCGTCAGTCTTCCTCAGGGGCGCCCATCGGGGAGGGTGTACTGTCAGGAGTTTGGTTTGATTCCTCTCTCTGAACTGCACGTATGCTTTCTCTCAGCTGTCTGTTATCTTAATCAGCGGTCGCGCTCTGCGCCTATCTCGCACCTGTTCCTCCTTTGCCCTGATCACCTTGCTATTTATTTCTCTTGCTCTTCTCTTCCCTTTGTTTTGAACCAAATATTAATGTTTTAATAATTGTTTTAATGTAAGCGAAAATAGGCAGGGTTGTGTTTTATATTTAGTTTTGTTATAAATATCCATGCAGTGAAGATAATCATTGTAGGCTATGCATTGCCTGAACCACATTTGTGTGGCTATAATATGTTTAATATATATTTTTTATGAAAATTAAAAGAGGCAGAGTGGTGTTACATATATTTTGTTTTATTGTAGCCTCAAATATGCATACAGGAGTGAGAGCGAGCTGAGGGACAAGTCAGAAGTTCGCGTACTTGGTATTGAGAAACGGCAAATTGAATCTCACTCAACAAGGCCAAAACTATAATTAATAAAGAGGGCAGCGGCTAAAATACACAGCAGAGAATTCATACTGGAAACATACAAATGCTAAAAAGGGGAAGTCTGATCATTTAACAAGGAAAGGTCAAAATAATAGTTCAGAAATGGCAACAATATATGAAAGGATGTGTTTTGTTTATTTTGAGGAGTTAATCACATTAATTGTGCATATATGATGCATTAAGAACATGTTGAAAAGCATGAAATCAATCAGTTGTGAGGTGAAGCCATCGTGTGGGCATCACTGCCTGCTGCTGTGCCATCCAGCAACATTAAATATTTTTTTGTGTGCCCATTTGCTTAAATAGCAAAAGAAAACGTCCCAATAGTGATTTCACAACATTCAAAAAGAGGGTAAAAATAGAGTGAGATTAATAACCAGGGGCGTAAATAGCGGGGGGGACGGGGGGGACAGGACCCCCCCAATCTGAGGGCTGTCCCCCCCTAAAAACCATGCTGAGTATTGTAAATAATATAGCAATATATACTTAAAATAAATGTGTAAGTAGTAAAACAATACAAACGCAAACGGGACAAAAAATGCGTTTTAAGTTTAGAAACATTTTAGCTGTGTCTCATTTCATTTAATTTTGAAGGCTGCATCCTCTGGAGGACACATCCTGTGCCTGTGAAGGATGCGGTATACGGAGTGTTCTTAATCAGAATTAAACGAGACGTCCTCCATAGGACACACAGGCAGGAAGTATCACGTTGCTATGCCAACACGTTCACAGTGGAGTTGCGCTCTCACACCAGTTATATGAATGAAAATTATTTATAACTTGAAAATGACTATGAAATGTTTTGCCTTGACAGCAAAGCACTGTTCTAAACGTTTAAAAAATAAAATAAAATATCACAACACTTGTAATCCTGTTTACCACAACTATCTATTTGAGGTATATACAGCTTAAAAACAAAAACAAGATTTAAACTACTTAAGTTTAAACACCACATCTTCGCTTGCATGTATATCTGCCGGCGGCGTCATTTTTTCAAATAATATTTAAAAAACATGACGGTTGTTAATGGCGACGCAAAGAATTGTGGGTTATCTGAAGCAACGAAGGATACACCTCATGCACACTCCGAATTCCTGAAAAGAAGGGCGCATTTGAAGGTCGCATTCGGAGTGTACTACTAACTTTTTTGAAATGAGACAGCCTTCAGACGCATGCAGCCTTCAAATGCGACCTCCGGAGGATGCAGCCTTCCGAAATGAGACACAGCTTCTGAGTCCCCCCTCCCCCCTTGATCCACCGTGCACCTCAACTAATGTTACCCATACCTGTAGACTGTAGAAAAACTACCACACAAGTTTGGGGAGCTTCAGACAGCAGTTGTGAAACACCAGTAAGCTGTCAAGGCCATTTTATTCACTTTAAACGTCAGATGAAGTAATTCTTTTCTCTTTAATACAGATTAGGCAAAACCCTGTTAACATCACTTTAACATCACTTGCCCACCGCCGCACCGCCCCGCTCCGCTGTATAGTAATAAAATCATTGAGTTCAGTTTGAGAACTGACAAAACAATTAAAAACTGCACGGGTCTGCTCAATACAGCACGAGCCGAACGAGCAAACAGCTGACAGACAAGATTATCGAAGATTTGGTTTCAAAGCGTAAAAGCGCCCATTTAAGGGAGTGTGTCATTGGACTGTTTTGTTGTTGTGCTTTTCATTACAAATAATAGGCAAATGAACCTAAAATTCAAGCAACCCGCTCCCAAATTCTAAAAATTGGCTAATTCTAAACCGTAAGTTCAGTCAGATCTGTGTTGGGTTTTGCTCAATATGATAATCAGTGGCAGATCAGAGGCTTCTGCAGTTGAATATCTAAATATCTGAATATCATAGTATAAAATACTATGTGGAGGACGCAAGACAATTTAATAATTATAATATGACTGCGTGGTGAACCTTAATCGTATTTGAACTACTATTGCTTTGTGTTGTTGGTCAGATAAAATGACAGAGAAAAGAAAAACGGACATTAGATCATTTTTCAGTACACCAAAACGCCAAATAAGTACGAAATGTTTTTTTGTTTTGTTTTGTGGTACACATATCCTTACAAGTACGATTTTGGCTGTATTATTTGTGTCCCCTTCAAAAATTGCTCTTGAGAAATTTCATGTTTATTGCCCCCCCCCCCCCAACTTTTAGATGAAATTTACACCCCTGATAATAACGGCATTGAAAAGAGAGAAATATGTACATTTTTACCATGTGTGTCCTGAATAAAAGCTTTGATGATGATGATGATGATGTTAGCGTGTCATCACAGTCTGTGAAAAGGGTCTATTAGAAACACCCTCAGTACTTAACTAGTTTTTTTGTCATTTTGATTTTGAGATCATACAAAGTATATTGTTATAAATGTGCATAATGACATTATTTTCACACAATTGAAAAAATATAAAAACTTTGCAGGATTTACGATGCTGGTGACCGTTTACCACTTCAGCTCTTTTTATCTATGTTTATCATTAATTTGTGAATAAATACAATATAATATATGCAATATTCCACCACTGTGTTAAAATTTAGAGTGTTTTCTGTAAAATGTGACAATTGTTTATCAATTTACTCCAATGTATGTGGGTAGGGCGCTCTTTTAAATTCATATATGCCTAATTCTTAAAAAAATCTAAATATGCTGCAGAGCTGAAGTGGTTAAAACGCGTCATCACAGTCCAGACTCTATAAGCTCCGCCCCTCGCTTCAGCGGCGGGAGTTCTGCAGCGCCACAGATGTTCCTCTAGATGCCGCCATTTGCTTTCCACCTCGTGAAGTTTTATCGTGTCTCCATCATCATAACTGTAAATCTGCTGTTTATCCGACTGTGAGTACATTCATTTCATTTTTTATCAGGAGAAATCTAAATCTGACAACTTATATCCTACATGCACTGAACTAGCTCGACAAGAACTGGAGTTTATCGTTTAATCTTCACCTCTGATTTGCGATCGTTGTCTGTAATTTGCACACATTCACACGTTTAATCGATTATATTATAATATTCCTTCAGCTTCTCTCTGAACTGCTGTGAGAACTGATAGTTTAATAGCTAATGTAGAAATATAGTGCTCATTTCTGATAATAACACCATTATTAGAAAATAAACACTAAATACCATGAAGAAATAACCGCTATAGTAGACAAACACAACACTCGTTTGATGTTTGGCATTATTTCATCAAATCACCTCAACATTAAAGTTATTAAAATCATAGAACTGGTTCTAAACTATGGTAACGTGGGGTAAGATGAACCCCCGTCCTGACACAAAAACTGTTGATTGATGGTTACACTATTTTTTTATTTATTTTTTAATTTCACCATTTATGAGATTTAGTTGAGACAGTTTTAAAGTCACGTAATCTAATTTTGTGTCTCTGGAAAATAGTGATTTATTATGTTGATTATCAAAGTTGAATGACGGATTTGTGGACACATTAAAGGTCCCGTTCTTCGTAATCCCATTGTTCAAACTTTAGTTAGAGTGTAATGTTGCTGTTAGAGCATAAATAATACCTGTAAAATTATTAATCTGAAAGTTCAATGCCAAGCGAGATATTTTATTTAACAGAAGTTCCCTTTCAAAGCCTACAGCGAACGGCCGGCTTGGACTACATCCTGGTATACAGCCTGCTTTAATTACGTCAGTAGAACAGTAGAACAGACTAACCTCCGCCCACAAGAATACGCGAAAAAGGGGGCGTGGTCTTGTTGCTCTACCACGTGGAGAAGAGGAAGTGTTGCGTTTGAGTGTGTTTGTCGCCATGTCGTCGAGACGCTGTTATTTTCATCCCGGAGTCAAATCACCTTTGTTTGGCTTTCCCAGGGACGCTGTAGAGATCATTGAGCGCATACATCTCCCCGTTACGGTAAGAGGTGTGACCTTTCCGTGCAACGTGCGCTAAGCTGCTGTCAAATCACAACACGGTAACCGGGCAACGTGCGCTAAGCTGCTGTCGAATCACAACACAGGAACCGGGCAACGTGCGCTAAGCTGCTGTCGAATCACAACACAGGAACCGGGCAACGTGCGCTAAGCTGCTGTCGAATCACAACACAGGAACCGGGCAACGTGCGCTAAGCTGCGGTCGAATCACAACACAGGAACCGGGCAACGTGCACTAAGCTGCGGTCGAATCACAACACAGGAACCGGACAACGTGCGCTAAGCTGCTGTCGAATCACAACACAGGAACCGGGCAACGTGCGCTAAGCTGCGGTCGAATCACAACACAGGAACCGGGCAACGTGCGCTAAGCTGCTGTCGAATCACAACACAGGAACCGGGCAACGTGCGCTAAGCTGCTGTCGAATCACAACACAGGAACCGGGCAACGTGCGCTAAGCTGCTGTCGAATCACAACACAGGAACCGGGCAACGTTCGCTAAGCTGCGGTCGAATCACAACACAGGAACCGGGCAACGTGCGCTAAGCTGCGGTCGAATCACAACACAGGAACCGGGCAACGTTCGCTAAGCTGCTGTCGAATCACAACACAGGAACCGGGCAACGTGCGCTAAGCTGCTGTCGAATCACAACAGAGGAACCGGGCAACGTGCGCTAAGCTGCTGTCGAATCACAACAGAGGAACCGGGCAACGTGCGCTAAGCTGCTGTCGAATCACAACACAGGAACCGGGCAACGTGCGCTAAGCTGCGGTCGAATCACAACACAGGAACCGGGCTACGTGCGCTAAGCTGCGGTCGAATCACAACACAGGAACCGGGCAACGTGCGCTAAGCTGCGGTCGAATCACAACACAGGAACCGGGCAACGTGCGCTAAGCTGCTGTCGAATCACAACACAGGAACCGGGCAACGTGCGCTAAGCTGCGATCGAATCACAACACAGGAACCGGGCAACGTGCGCTAAGCTGCGGTCGAATCACAACACAGGAACCGGGCAACGTGCGCTAAGCTGCGGTCGAATCACAACACAGGAACCGGGCAACGTGCGCTAAGCTGCTGTCGAATCACAACACAGGAACCGGGCAACGTGCGCTAAGCTGCTGTCCAATCACAATACAGGAACCGGGCAACGTGCGCTAAGCTGCTGTCCAATCACAATACAGGAACCGGGCAACATGCGCTAAGCTGCGATCGAATCACAACACAGGAACCGGGCAACGTGCGCTAAGCTGCGGTCGAATCACAACACAGGAACCGGGCAACGTGCGCTAAGCTGCGGTCGAATCACAACACAGGAACCGGGCAACGTGCGCTAAGCTGCTGTCGAATCACAACACAGGAACCGGGCAACGTGCGCTAAGCTGCTGTCCAATCACAATACAGGAACCGGGCAACGTGCGCTAAGCTGCTGTCCAATCACAACACTGGAACCGCTGGCACAATCATAACTCGTTACGTATTTCTGAAGGAGGGACTTAATAGAACAAGGAACTCATCAGCTGTTTTTAGGACAGTGGAAACAGCGGTGTACAGATAAGCAAATTGTGTGAAAAATACTGTGTTTTTTTACACGCAAAACATGAACACATGTTATATTGCACACTGTAAACACAATCAAAGCTTCAAAAGAACACGAAGAATGGGACCTTTAATGTTTTTTATTTTATTTTGTGGAGCAAAAGCTATAGCTTTTATTTTGAAGTAAAAAGATAAAAGTAGACCCTTGGGCTAAGATGAGCAACCCAGAATTAGACTAGACGCCAAATGGCCTGGTGTTAGTAGTGTTATTATTTTTTATGTAAACAAAAATCATAATTTTTGAATATTCCCTTGAAATTGTAATTGCGGTTATTACGATTATATAGCATTAAGCCTCAAAAGTCAAAAGTAAAAATGCATGCTATTATAATGGTATACTAAAAATAAAACAATAGGGAAAAAACGTAGTGTTTTTTTTTCTTTCTACAGGTTATCTTAAGTACACAGAATAATATAAGTAGACTTTTTTTGTAGTTGCGATTACATTTTATTGAATGATTACATAACTGTGGCACCCGTAATTGTAATCACGATTACAAATTCGATTAATTGTGAAATCATTACATTTGATTTCACTGTGTAAATATTATGACATATCTTAAATTAAAATATGGATTAAATAAACATGCATAAGTCTGTACTCTGTACATAATTTTACCTTTCAGATGAAACTCTTTTACTGGGATTCTGTTTTTTCCTGTCATCAGTAATTCAATTATTCAACTAAATTGTTTAAATAAAATGTTGAGAACAGTTGAATTTAGTATTTTACATTAATGATGCTTTAAAATATATATAAATATTAAAATAATTATATCAAAAGTAATTTATAAATTCTGTAAAGTTTATTTTTGTGCTTCTGACACCAGGGGCCAACTTACCCTTTAATAATTAGACATTTTGTGCTATGACAACTTTATTAACAAATGTTTCTTATTTGCTATAATAACACACTGGCTTCAGGATGCATCATCATCCTGCACATGATACACTTATATCTGAATATGTTACGGTTTAAAAGTAAATCCACATTGTTCTTAAGGGGGGCATCTTCCCCCATGTTACCCTACTATTAGAGTAAAACATCTGCACCTGAGTAATATTATATTAATAATAATAACAATATATTCCCATCTTCCCACAGGAGAAGAAGAATCAAGCAGGAGGAATTACTCCAGAGAAACTACAGACTGTAAAGATGGAGTTTGAGGAAGAATCACAAGGTTGGTGTACAACAATACATCTAAAACTAGATCCTAAACTCAGCAAAAAAAGAAACGTCCCTCAACTTTCAACTGCTTTTTTCCCAGTAAATTTCTATTTATGTGTAAATATCTGTATTAGGGTTGTGCCGATGGACGATATCATCGTGATGCCACGCCCCCGTTGCGAGTCTGTTGTGAGTGCAACACACACGAATCATCTTCTATAGTATTAGTACAACTAAAAACTTAGCAGGGATTGCTCTGTAAATTAAATTGAAAATGTAACTAATGCATATATGCTATTTTAAATACTGCAGTCTATTCCAGATAAATATATAGCTTACATTTCGAAAATCATTTGAGGCTGAAACATCCATAAGCATGTGTGTTTATTTTAGCACTTCCATCAGTGAAACAACACACTACAGACTATAAAACATTTAAACGATTTTCATTAAATAATGGTAACCTCAAGAATATAAGAAAATTAAATATTAGATAGAAAAATATTTGATTCATACTATTTCCCCGCAAAGATGCATCATATAGCCTACCGCTCTGCGCTTTAATGTGGCGTTCACACCGGACGCGATTCGCGCGAATAATTCGCGCTAATCGCGCAAAGGTGGACGCTTGAACATTTTGAGTTCACTCGCTTCATTCGCGCGTGTGACAACTACACACCAGACGCGAATTCGCGTCATGGGCGGGGCTTCTGCTCTATATGAGCCTATATGAGTTTTTTTGTAAAAAATACTACTATTAATGTGCGACAAAACGTAGTTTAAAGACTTTTTCAGGCGATAATATAGTTGTTTAAAGCTCAAATCTGTGGTTATTTTATAAAAAGAGTGCCTATTTGAGCATTTTATCTGGCGTTTTCGGAGTTGTGAGATCCAGGGGATCGGCGGCGCTCAGCGCTCGTGTACCCGGGGAGACCCGCCTTCCCTCGGCTAGTCCTTCTCACATTTGCCGCTGGCTCTGGCTCTTTTTTTCTGCTCCTGTCTCGTTGTGAAATGGCTCACTTGGCTCACAATAACTCACAATAACTCACTTTCTTCCAAGCAAGATCCTTTTTATTCCTTTTATTCCTGTTCCTGTAGTGATAGGATGATGTATTGTACAGCTCCGGGTCTCCACATACGGCCACCATTATCTTGTCCTCCATTGTTGTTGGGATTTCTGCCTCCGCTTGTAAATGCGTCACTACTAGAGCAAGCTCGTGATTGGTTAACGCGGCGCGAAATATCCGCCAGAGTTCAGATTTTTCAACTTGAGCGATTCGCGCGAATCGCGCGTTCAAAACGCTCAATTCGTGTCATTCGCGCCGCCTCAATCGCGCGAATCTCGCCGCCTCATTCGCGCGAATCGCGCCGCAGAATGCCATTTCGCGTCTCTGCATTGACTTAACATGTAAATCACTCGCGCGAATCGCGTCCGGTGTGAACGCAGCATAAGAGGAATGTGTGACACGAGCTGGACACCTTCTCGAATATCTTCATCTTCATGTTTTCTCCAGATGTAGCAAAGCAACACTTGTTGTAAAAGGTCTGAAGAGCGGATTTTATCTTCCACAAGGTCAAGATATTTAGGCAATGCTTGATTATTCACTGCCAGAGAAAACGAAACTAAAATCACCGGTGTGTGTGTGTGTGTGTGAAATGTGCTATTCAAATAAACCAAACTTGACACGCCTTACCAAGTTTAATAACAAGAACAAACTGTTAAATAAAATTTGAAGTAAAAAGGTATTCGTCCTACAGTGTTTTTATATTTTACCACAGTAAAGGATGTGAATAGTTTATAATCCCCTGCGAACATGGGTGCGACGCGAGTGAAGATTTGGGAAAAGAAACCAGATGTCCATGGCCATTGGGATAAAATGGACTACTAGGCCTATTGTTAAAATTCACGGAAAATCTAGTGACCCGATCGCAAAACAGAATGAAAAAATGCTATCTGACCATTATTTCCTTTCCAGGCTAAACAAAGCGTTGTGCTTCACTCCTGTGGTAATATTCTCGTGAAACAGCATTCACATACAAAACACTGGGTTAGTAAAATAACAACATTATTTTTTTTAAAGTAAAAAATAGTATTTATTAGAGTTGAGCCGGATACTCGGCTGAAACGAGTGTCCGGTACGGATAAAGCACTTTTGCCGAGTATGAGTATTATACGAGTAAAACGAGTCAATATCTGTGCTCGGATTGAATAAAAATCCTCATTGGGTAGCTGACTGTGTCTGCGTCCTGTTATAGGCTAGTCACAGCGCCCCTCCCCTACACATAAAGATTTGCTGTGTCCCGCTCTGCTCACTCACACACACACACACACACACAGAACAGCTCTCTTTCTCTCTCTGTCTCACAGGTTTGCGGGTCTTTTCCGTTAACGTTTAGGGTTTCTTCAGCTTCAGGTTTGTTTTTTTATTTCGGTTTGTTTGTAGTACTTACTTATTAACCAGTAGAGTTCTGGTAAAAGTGGGGTTTGTTCAGACGTGGTGCTTGGTAGAATGCGACTCGCGTTGCGTCTCTGACGGAGATTTTTTTTTCTTTTTTTAACCGTCTGCTGGCTCTAACCAGTTTTTTGACTTCACGCAAAAAATAAAGGAAGTAGTGGTATACAAACTATTTTACAAATTAATTAGCTACACACACACACACACACACACACTCTCTCTCCCTCTCTGCCGGTCATCAGAGGGTTTTTTTTTTAACCGTCTGCTGGCTCTAACCAATTTTTTGACTTCATGCACTGTGTCTGACACTTTCTTGCTGTATTTCATAAAACATAAAGGAATTAGGGGTATAAAACTATAATATTACAAATTAATTAGCTACACACACACACACACACATATACTCTCTCTCTCTTTACCCCCCACCCCCCGCGTTGCGTCTCTGCCTGTCGGAGATTTTTTTTTACTTTTTTTAAACGTCTGCTGGCTCTAACCAGTTTTTTTCTAACCAGTGTCTGACACTTTCTTGCTGTGTTTTATTAAAAAAATAAAGGTAGTTGTGGTATAAATAATATTACAAATTAAGCTACACACACACACCCCCCTCTCTCTAATGATCAGTGATACAGAATAATGAGTGATACAGAGAGTACTTCGGCTGACACTGCACCACCAGTCAGAGTTTGCTTAACCTTCCAGGACAGTGAGGGTCAAATCAGTGACAATGAAAACAGTGGCAGTAGCACCCACCTTTCCCCCACTGAGACCAATATTGCATCTGGGGATGGAAGTTATGTTTAGATGAAAACTCTTGTTCATTACATTTTTCTTCATAATTGCAACCGAATGTGTTGTGGTGCACTCTGACTGGTGGTGCAGTGTCAGCCAAAGTACTCTCTGTATCACTCATTATTCTGTATCACTGATCATTAGAGAGAGGGGGGTGTGTGTGTGTATTCATTGTTGCAAAACTTGTTCTGTATATAGTTCGTTTGTTATCGTGATCAAAACCATTGATCTGAAGCTCAATGCTGATGCTGTCATGTAAATAGTTTTCTAATCAGCAATAAATATAACAATTTCTGATCAACCCATATCAGTGTTTCCCCTAGGTTTACAGCTTTGGGGGGGGGCCTCCCGAAACTACTAGTGTCGCGGAGCTGGAGTGTTACGGATACGTGGTGTTGCCATAGACAATAAATTAATTAATTTGGTAAATAAATATAAACAACATTTATTTATACATCACACAACTATTTACAACACAACAGAGGTTGGCTTTGCTTGAGTTGTTGCTCTGGATTTTGTTGCTTTTAAGAAAAAAAACCAAATTTTTGCCTGTTTAGGTTCGTCACCTTCTCCATTGCATTTTTACATTTTTACCATTAAAGTTACTACACGCAAATCCGTGTTTTTTTTTGTTGTTGTTGTTTTTTTGGGGTGGAATATATTTCAGGGCTCAATGCTAAGGATTTTTTTCGGGTTTTTTTTTACTTGCCCTGTCAGAATTTTCACTGACCCCACCACAAAAAAAAAAAAGACAAATAAAATAAAATAGGCCTAGTATTGTTTTTGAGCCATATAAGCTTAATAAATAAGGTTATGACTCTAAAACCTAATATCCTAACTCATATATATTTTTTATATTGTTAAAGACCATCAGTAATAAAATAAGAACAAATAATCAAATTATGAGCAAATGCACAAATAAATACAGCAGAACAAACATATGCAAATCAAATAAACAGTTATTTTCATGTAGGTCTAAACTAGATTGTCAGGTACAAAAATAGTAATCAAATGTAAAATATCACTGCATAGTCTGCATAAAATTATATGCCACTGCATATACAGATTAACCCTTATTAAAAGTTATTCAGTCAAGAGCAGTGAGTGATTTTTTTTTTTTTGTCTTTTGTTATCTCAATATTTATATAGCCAATGACGATATTTTCCGGCTTTCCATGTGTGTTCACTGTTATACGGTAGGGGGCACTGTAGCGCATTTCCTGCACGAGAACAGAATCTCCTGGTCAAAACAGCCGAAGAAGAAGGAACGTGCGCTATCATAAGCAGATGCATTATGTAAAATAACGCGATCATCACCATTAAACAGCATATAAATCACAACTGCCTAATGTTATTGAATGAAATGTCGCCCCAGGACGAGTTATAGGACTGTGAAGCTTTGGGGTGTTGATGGACTCGATCTACAACATCTGTGTTTTGTTCATCGTTCGGACGTAACGTTAGTCTTTTACAAAAACGTGATTTTTTTTTCAGCTTTATGCTCAAAATGTTGCTTTTTCATGAAACTTGCAACATTCAAGTGTTGATTAAAAAAATAATATATGAAGCTGGAATAAAACAGTTCTTTCTTTTGATATATTGCATGTTTAGATATTCTGTGGACCATTAAAACTTGAAAATGACCATAAATGCTGGCGGTGACTGGCAAATTTCATGTTTACGTTCATTTAAAAGACCTAACCGACTATGTTTACGATGATACTAAACAAGACAGTCATTTTGATATAATTTTGTGTGAATATTCGCGCGCTGTGAGACGCGTGGCCGTGCGTGTGTGTTTGTGTGTTGTTGCCCTTCGCGAGTATCAAACTGAGAGACACACTTTCTCGTCTATGAGCGCTTGAATATTTAAATTGCCAAGGCTTAAAAATGCGCAAATGATCAACTTCCGTGAAGATGCAGCTCTGTGAGTTTCTTTCACGCTGGCACTGAACCATCGGGCAATTCTTATTGTCGACCGTAATGACAAATATTTTTTGTCATTCATTCAGGGGGGGCGGGGGGGCGTTTTGGGAGGGCGGGGCGCCCCCCCAAATTAATGGTAGGGGAAACACTGCATATCAATTGCATGATTAAAAATAACATACCGGTTAAAGCCCCACCCATTTCAAGACAACCGGACCACTTCTGGGTTAAATCCCACCCACTTCCGGGTTAGGCCCCGCCCAGTCCGAGTACAGATACAGATAATTCATATGGTTAACAGATACAGATAATGCTGTACTCGCTCATCCCTAGTATTTATGTAAAGAGATATATTAAAATAAAGAGATCAACTCTTAAGTGGAAGGAACCTATTTTTTCCCCCTCACATGCAACCTAGCGGATGAGTCATTATTTGGGTTAGTAAAAATAACGAAATTATAGTTTTAAGTAGAAAATAGTATTTATGTAAAGAGATATAGTATATTGTCCACTTAATTGGAAAAGGCTACTTAAAAGGCTATAATTTGATCAGTTTGACTGAGAAAAAAAGGCTGAATCTTATCAAAGAGACCGAGTTTATTTACATACTAGCAAGCAAACTAATCTGTGAAGAACTAGATTAGAACTAAACTGCGGAGAGCTTCAATGTCGTACTATCGGCTATCCAGTGCTGAGCTTCGATGAAACAACTTCACGATACCAGCGAGACCGGCGAGATGCTTCCACAGGGCGGGAGATACGCGGCGTGATTGACAGCTTTGACACCAAATGGATATACATGAAAATCAGATGACATGATTTCACAACTTTTCATTGGCCATTTAGATATGTGACGCATACTGTATACGGAAATGAACCTGGACATTCAATCCGTCGAAAAAAATCTCAAAATCGGCAAAATGGACATACGTGGTTTTCATCGGACAGCGACGAAATGTTTGTTCATACTCATATCACGGACCACAGCCATACAATTATGACACAATTAGGGACAGTCCAGGATTAGACAGAACAACGATTAGAGGAGACAAATTGAGTTGTTGTGTGAGGAGAACCAGTGGAGATCGGCAGGTGTCTGGTGAGAGACCAGTATTAGCTAATGATATATACACACTAGCTAACGATATGAACACTGCTCAGATCACAATACTGTACAGATTATTATCATGTTTCAGGCAATAGCAAAGCTGGTATTGGTCATCTAGGAGTAGCCTATTGATACTTAGCAATAACAGAAACTAATAAGCTTTGACCATCAGGAAAAGTCATACTCGTTAATAACTCGTTATGTGATATAACGTTAGCGGTTTCTCATCACGAATGATATGGTAGTTAGCAAATGTTTAAAAAACAAGACTTACAGTGCACAGTTCATGTTTTCTTCGAGCAGCATCTCTGACGGATCTGTGACCATCGGCCGAACCACAGACAGGGTTATTGTGTGTTTCGTTGTTCTTTATACATTAATTCTGTGTTATGGATTTATTTTGTGCCGATTCTCCAATAGTGTGAGGATATATGATGTTATGAGTATGTATTTGAGTGAACTTGAATGTAGCCTACATACACGGCATGAATAAAATATAGAATTGTTGTCACGGATCAGAGGCGGAAGCAAGTGCAAATAAAACTCTCTTTAATATATAAATGATAATGTACACAGAAGAAGTTCAAAGAGAGCAGGCTAGCGGCGCAGGGACTCCGATGGCCAGATTAAGACGGTGAAGAGAGTGCAGGAGTGCGAGATGAAGAGGTGACGATGAATCCAGAACCACAGGAACACGGACAGGAACAAGGAAGGCACAGGACTCAAACGCAAACTGGAACACACACCGGGAACCCACAAACAACGATCTGACAAAGAGATGAGAAAGTCTATATAGGATGATGATATGAGCCGCAGCTGGTGTCGGGACTGATGAGCCGGATAGCTGATGATCTAATTAATGGGCACGCCCACACAATCAGCACGCACACACACATAACAACAGCACATGAGATGAGAAAGAGACATGGATTTATGAACCGTGACAATTGTGGCATCCCTAATACTGTGTATTCATCAATGTTGTTATTCACGTAAAAACAACGGCAAAGAAGCATTGCTACACACTGGCTGCGTGGCTCCCATGTTAACAGGTTATAGCTTGCACACTGTCTCAAGCAGCGCAGAAAACACGTGCATGCTAGAAATAGAACCAATGCCTATTTTTCACGCGACACGCAAGCGTGTTGGAAGCGTTTCCAGGCAAAATAGAATAGGATAAAACATTTATGTAATTTTGACACGAATACATAATAATAAATTACATTTTGATGTTTGAAAGTCTCTAGGTTTTGACATAAATGCAGATATAATTGTAATTAAGAAAAAATATATATTCTCGATTTTCAAATATTGCACCTGTCAATACAGAACAAAATATTTTGTAGCCTATTTTGCCGTCAATACAGCCAACGTTGTCTTTGCTGTATCAGTAGGCTATATATTTATGTTTAACATGAAGTATATCCCTGCCTGTACGTCACTATTTTAGCTCAATAGGGAATTATGGGTATGAATATTTAGGGATTTATGATTAATCACAACAGGTTATAATCGAATCATAAATCTCCAAAATCACCCAAAAAGGGGAATACCTAATCTAGGTATTTTAACTATATAACTATATTAAATAATCACTGAATAACCTCTAAGGAGTGGATTATTAATTCTTCTGGTCTGTTCCGTTTAACGAACAAGCAATCATTATCAACTCTCACAAGGTCTTCTACCCAATTTTCGGTAAGTTTGTCCCTCTGGCCACAAAGGACACACTTTCTGAGTTATGGTATTAATTAAAGCATTCAATGATACTTATAAGAGCTCCTAGCTTAGATCTGACATTAAAGGGACTCGTGTTTTGTGAGCAACAACAATGACAATCAAAACGTGGATCCAATGGTTTTAATGATTATTGATACTACGATTACATATGACTAAATAAAGAATACATGTATATAGAGAATAAAGGAAAGTAAAGAAGGAGGATGAGAAGAAAGGCAAGGAAGAAGGGTATGGTCTGATCAGACACTTTCCCAAAATTAACCACTAGAGCCAGCAAGCACCATTATCACCTTAAACAGGGGTACCATCTTAAAACGCACCTAAATTCCGATAGAATTGATACTTGCATGGTTTCTTTGTGTTGTGTAAAGCAAGATGCGTGCGTTGGCGTTTCTCAGAGCGTTCATGCGCTGAAGCTCTCAATCCGTTTGGTCCTTCCGGAGCTTAGTCGGTCCGTGGGAGATTTAAAGGTGTTTAGAAGCGAGTGTCTTGGAAGGGAAAGTTAATCTCGTCCAAGCTAAGAAGGTTTCTCGTGCGCAGTGATGCACGCGCTCTGATGGAGCGTGCCGCTGGCCGTGTCGCGGAGCGCTGATCTTCAAAGGAACCAACCAGCTTGGCTGGGCCGCGCTGACGTGATGGAAGGAAAAGTCCTTGCAAGTTTACTGAGCAAAGATGTGCTTGTTTTACTGTCCTTTAAAGGTCCTTTAAAGGAACCTTCATGCTCGTGCGGATGCGTCGAGTATAAACAAGACTTAACGGACGAACTGTCATTCATTCATGGCGTGCGTGCGTCTCAATCATAGACCGATCAATGCCTGATCGGTGCCCTGACTACTGAACTAGGGAGCTGATTGATTGAGACGCACCCATGGCCTCACAGAGCGTCACTCAGCTCACTCTCACTCAGGTTATCTCTATATGTAGCTTTATTTTAGGCTACAATAAAATTAAATGTGTCTTAAAACACCAGTCTCTGGCTCTTTTTTTTTCATTAAAAAACTTAAACATATTAATAGCCACACAAATGTGGTTCAGGCAACGCATATTTTGATTATCTTCAATGCATTACAAAATTAAACTACCACACAGAATATGAATAATATCAAAAACTTTAGGAGTCAGCCGACCACGGCAGTCCTAAAGCTGCCAAGATACAGCTCAATAACACACTCAGCAAAATATCGTCTAATTATCGTTATTGAGAAAATCCCAGAAAATATTGAGATATCGCACACCCCTATCCTCCGGTCTAAAGCACTATACACGCCACTGCGTGTTTCGAGTCAGATGCAGAAGTGAAGTCCCGTCTCTTCACCTGAACAAAACGCCACCATGCAGAATTCCTAACTTTTTTTTTTTAGGAAACCTGTGAACTCGATATCCTGACAGGCTGGACACAATAATTTACCATGACAATGATAAATTGGAATAGAAAAACTACCGAAAATACACAGACTCGTACTGAATACCAACCTATTTTGCACTGAGCCAATGCAGAGCCAGCGAACAACTCCCTCTCGTGATGTAATATGACGCGATGTTGGAAAAAAAAAACGTTTTTTTACAAGCGGCCAACGAAACGGCCACTTTATCTACTAAATGTGTGCTCTTATGTCCTATTAAAACATTTTAAATCCTGCATTACCTTTTCATATGGTATTTTCATACAATGTTATATATTAATTTGGAAAAAAAATTTACCTACAATATGCCCTATATATATAGCGCTTTTTACAATGCCGATTGTTTCAAAGCAGCTTCACAGTGATAAATAGGAAAATAATGCAACAGAATTTTATTCGGCCGTACAGACGCTCCGGAGAAAACGGTGATGTCATCAGTTCATTTCAATTATCATACAGTGACAATGCTGGCAGATCAGTAATTTAGTTTATATGGTTAATTTAGTTTTCTAATTCGATTTATTTAGATATTTAATTGAAAATTTAGTGTCCCCAACTGAGCAAGCCAAGCCAAAGGCGACAGTGGCAAGGAAACCAAAACCCAATCAGGTGACCTAATGGAGAAAAATAAACCTTGGGAGAAACCAGGCTCAGTCGGGGGTGCCAGTTCTCCTCTGGCCAATTTACAAACAGTGTATGATTATTATTCTAGCAACTTTACAGGTCAGGGGTCATATTAGATCGGAATATTCGAAAGATCGGAGGCAACACGCCGGAGACGGGTTTATTGAGGATGACATATCGATTAAACAATTATTAAATTGCAATATTCGAAAGAGTATTCTCTAGACATTTAGAGAAGTTGTGCTCTAGACAGAGAATACTCAGTTGCAGGAACACTTAGGCTAAGAAGAAGCAAATATATTTATTAAGTATAACGAGGTTGGGTTCCTATTCAACTGTCTATCCTATTAAAATGGTAAAATGTAAAGTGAGCAGAGACGATGTGTAGAGAGCAATCGGACACTCTCTTAACGCTGGACGCTCTTGGATTGGGCTGATCTCCCTGACAGGTCTTGATTTACCGTGCACCGTAGAATAGGAGAACACACGCTGAAAATGTGCTGAAAAATCATCACTCATCGACCAGGATCTTATCACTTGTTACTTATTTTATGTAATTATAAAAAATAAAAATGATCGAGGCGTTAACACATCTAAGTAGTTCTTCTGTTCAGTAAAACACTCAGATCTCGTTTGTAGAGGTTTTTGGACTTTTGAAAAAAGGCTACCTTGGTTGCAAATGCCATAACTTTTGATTGCTTAGATATAAACCCAGAATTTGTCTCAGATGTAGTTAACATGATTTTGCAAAGTCCAAACTTGATAAAGACTTTATACTAGTCAGCATGTCAATCATTAATAACCAAACAAATCAATAAATTGCATCACTTTTTCTGAGGTTTTCTCAGCAGTGATGTAACTTAAGAACTTCCAAACATGATCAAAATATATATTTTTTTGTTCAAAAATTGAAAGGTATTCTATCAAATGAGACCATCTTGTTTTTTTAGTTTTTTTGAAGAGTTACAAGCCTTTACTTTTAAGCATGTCACTTAAATGTGAAATTTTAAAAATGCCTTCAGGGGTGTAAGTGGTTAAACACTGTCCCATAAGGATCAGTAAAGCTGGATTTTACAAAATTGTATTTTAAATACAGTATCCTGAAAAGTAGGGCTGTAATCAACCAAAGAAAATCTTGGTTGACTAAAGTCCTGACATTTTCGACTAAAAATGACGTTAGGAAAACAAAACGTTAAATGAATTAGCTGCGCACTGTGCGCAGTACTTGGTAGTCTGCCTAAATGAATTATAAATAAACATAAAAAACTAGTAGGTTATTTGCAGTATATTAAATTGTTTTTGACCTGATTATTTTGCACTGAAATGAGTCTGACACACGAGTCTGTTCAAATGCAGCGGCGCCTTCCCGGAATGCTTTGCGGGCGTGTTAAAGTCGCTTGACGTCACCCACAGGAATAAAGTGGAGTGCGGCTCAACAGAAGTGTTGCACGGGCAAGTGGATCAGCACCTTGATGAAATTAACACGGCGCGGCAAAACTTATGAAATGAACATTGCAAAAAATCGACCAATCAGAATTTTGGTCGAGCCAGAACGTATAGACTAATAATCGACTAATCGACTCGGAGATTACAGCCCTACTGAAAAAGGGGTTGTTTCTTTTTTGCTGAGTTTATATCAGACTCAGTAGCAAACTGGATTTGCGCTAAATTGAGTTTGAACCATATTTATTTTTGTTTCTCATTTGTTCTTCTTTTATTGAATATGTTGATTTTAGACCCGGTGGAAGTGAATGAAGACAAACAGCAGAAACCTCATCATCTCAAAAATGAAGATGGAAACACAGTCGCTTCAAAGACTAAAGAGAATTTCACACAGAAACAAGCTGGAAAATCTGGAGTCAAAGGATCTTTCACCTGCTCTCAGTGTGGAACGAGTTTCAGATGTAAAGATAGCCTAAATGTGCACATGAGGATTCACACTGGAGAGAAACCGTTCACATGCTCTCAGTGTGGAAAGAGTTTCAGTCACAAAAACTCTCTCGATGATCATCTGCGCCGTCACTCTGGAGTGAGATCATTCAGCTGTGATCAGTGTGAGAAAACATTTGTTGTGGCATCAGACTTAGGGAAACACCTTAAAGTTCATTCTGCTGTGAAGCCTCACTTTTGTTCTGTTTGTGGAAAGAGTTTTGCACGACTGAACACTTTAAAAGTGCATGAGCGTATTCATACTGGTGTGAGACCTTATATGTGCTTTGACTGTGAGAAGACCTTCAGTTCATCAGGCCACTTACAAAGACACCAGAGATTTCACACTGGAGAGAAACCGTACAAGTGCTCACACTGTGGGAAGAGTTTCTCTCATTCAGGAAGCTTGAAAAAACATGAGAGAGTTCACACTGGAGAGAAGCCGCACCAGTGCTCACACTGTGGAAAGAGTTTCTCTCATTCAGGAAGCTTGAAAAAACATGAGAGAGTTCACACTGGAGAGAAGCCGCACCAGTGCTCACACTGTGGGAAGAGTTTCTCTGAAGCAGGATCATTGAAAGCTCATAAGAGAGTTCACACTGGAGAGAAGCCGCACCAGTGCTCACACTGTGGAAAGAGTTTCTCTCATTCAGGAAGCTTGAAAAAACATGAGAGAGTTCACACTGGAGAGAAGCCGCACCAGTGCTCACACTGTGGGAAGAGTTTCTCTGAAGCAGGATCATTGAAAGTTCATAAGAGAGTTCACACTGGAGAGAAGCCGCACCAGTGCTCACACTGTGGAAAGAGTTTCTCTCATTCAGGAAGCTTGAAAAAACATGAGAGAGTTCACACTGGAGAGAAACCGTACAAGTGCTCTTCATGTGGGAAGAGTTTCAGCCTCTCCTCTAATCTACTGAGACATGAGAAAAAGTGTTGCCCAAAGGCGTCTAAGTGATCAAAGTTCATGTTCAGATCACTTTCATGTAAATAGTTTGATATTCTGATAAATCAAAAGATGGAATTTATTACAATTTAGCGACATCATCAGAGAATAAGTGTTAAGATGTGTTTTTATGATTAATGTCATTAATTATATCTATACATGCATTGCATGTAGAATTTGTTACAAGAATAAAGAAACAAAACTTATACTTTTTGAGTGGCTTAAGTCATGCACACCTTTTTTTAATTAACAGTCTGTAAGCCCGCCCACAGGTTCAATACCGGTTTCCAATGGCACAGGGAAGGTGTTTCTGTGTGTCACTGTCTTTCCTTTTACGCAACAAAACAGGATTTAAATACATTTCTTTGTATGCATTTACCTCTTTGTTTCATCTGACTCCATTAATGAAAAAGGTTTTAAATGATTTTGTTAATCATTAACTTTAGATTCATATTTTATCTTATAATTTAAATCGTTTATATTATGTGTGACGAGTCTCTCTGGGCATATCAGCGTCGCCCTGGCAACCAACGCACGGGGGTTCACTTTCATGAGCAACCTTGTTGTGTGATTTCTCACCCGTGACATATGTTATACTCAGTAATCAAGATTCCGATAACGTTTAGTCTCGCACCGGCTGGGTTTACGATCTCTTCAGTCTTGGTCATTCGATAGAGGTGATTAACTGATATTCTGTACGCCCGTACAATACGTTGATCATTGCAAGGGTTTGATAGTGCATGCCGGAAGGCCCACTAGAAGAGCATTACAGTAGTCCAGTCTGGAGAGAACATTAGCTTGGACCAGGAGTTGTGCAGCCTGCTCTTATAGGGAGGGTCTAATCTTCCTAATGTTGTATAACGCAAATCTGCAGGACCGGGTTGTTGCAGTAATGTGGTCAGTGAATTTTAGCTAATCTTCAATCACAACTCCAAGGTTCCTGCAGGGCAGTCTCAGTTGAGTGGCCGTTTTTGAAGCCGGATTGGTTGTTGTCCAGGAGGTTGTTCTGTTCAAGAAACATAGAGAGCTGGTTAAACACAACTCGCTCAAGTGTCTTTGCAGAAGGGATACCGGTCTGTAGTTTTCTTAAAGTGCTGGGTTCAGAGAGGGTTTCTTAAGCAGTGGGGTTACCCGAGCCTGCTTAAATGCTGTGGGGAAGGTCCCGGTGTGAAGAGAGGTGTTGACAATGTGAGTGAGTGCAGGAGTAACAGAAGAAGAAATGGCCTGGAGGAGGTGAGTGGGGATAGGATCAAGCGGACAGGTAGTGGGATGACTGGAAATGATGAGTTTGGAGACTTCAGCTTCAGAGAGCAGAGAGAAAGAGGGTAGCGTGTGTGTGATGGTTGTTGAGATGTGCGTGTCGGTTTGTGGTGTAGAGAATTGGCTGCTGAAGGAGGAGGTTTTGTTTGTGAAGAATGATGCAAAGTCGTCAGCTGTAAGAGCTCTATACCAGAGAGTACCAAATGTTGTGCTCTTCATGGTGGAGGTAATTAATTGTACAGCACAAACAGAAAGGAGCACAGAAAAGTTACAAATAATTGTAAAGGCAGCAGAGAGATTTCTAGATCAGGGGTTTTCCCCAGGGGTCCTTCAGATGGTTCTAAGGGGTCCCTAGAAAATTTCAGAGAATATAAAGACAAAGCAAAAATGGATAAAGTCTACCGAACATTCTATCTGTTTAATTTCTAAATGTGTCTCTCCTTTCTTGCCGTACACATACTTTCCAGAATTGTATATGTATTGTGACGAGTCCACCCAGAGGAATCAGCGTCGCCCTGGCAACAACACACCTGCACATCATCACCATGGGCTGATCGGTCACAGCTGCACCCCATCAGCTCAGAGACATATAAGCGGCTATGGATGAGCAGACAGACAGACTCTGGTCTCGAGCTGAATGTACTGCTGGACTAACCTCTCTCTTTGTTCTCCTAGAAAGCAGCGAGTGACCGACAGCCCACTTCACTGGAGCACGTTTGGGACACCCACTTTCACCAGGATCGAGCACCACACGGGACGAGGATTCACCAGCCATCACACACCGGCTCACTAACTGTTTTCACCGTTATCACGAGCACTGTAATTAAAATCCACCCTCCAGGGCCTTTTCACTCAACCTGCCTTGTCGTGTGATTCCTCACCCCGTGACATTGGTGGAGAATGCGGGCAGAAGCGTGAGGAATCACCGACAAGTTCACCGCACCCAAATCCTAATCTTCTCTGTTTGTTTTGTTTCTGCACGCCAGGACCCGGAAGTAGCGCGCTCGCTCCCCGAAGATGGAGGAAGTGTTGCAGCGCCTCACGGAGGTGAGCATCCGCCAGCAACAAATCGCGGAACATCTCGCCACCCGCCAGGGCAGGACGGAAGATGAACTTACCGCCATCCATCTTGCCGCCGCCCAGCGCATTCCGCTACCTGATCCGCGTGCCCAAGCCACCCGCCTGCTGCCGAAGATGACGGCGGATGATGACGTGGAGGCTTTCCTGCAGGTCTTTGAAACGACTGCGCAAAGTGAGGAGTGGCCAGAGGGCGATTGGGCACGCGCGCTGGCACCACTACTCACTGGAGAAGCCCAGCGGGCTTATTTTTCACTTCCCCGTGCGATCGCTGAGGATTATGGCGAAGTCAAGCGTGAAATCCTAGCGAGGTTGGGACTCTCATCCATCTGTGCCGCCCAGCAGATTCATGAATGGGAATTCAACCCCCGGGTGCCAGCCCGTGCCCAAGCCGCCGAACTCAAACGCATCGCTCACCATTGGCTGATGGAAGGAAGTCCCACGGCGGCTCAGGTAGCGGAACGGGTGGTGGTCGATCGCCTCCTCCGTGCTCTTCCCCGTTCCATCTGGCAGGCGGTCGGTATGAGAAACCCATCCAACACCGCGGAACTCGTGGAGGCGATCGAGCTGGCGGATGCCATCCACCACCGTGAGGCAGGGGAGCGAGTGTTGCCGTTCCCCCGGAGGGTGGTCCAGGAGCGACGGCCGCTCGAAGGCGCCCCGCGACCAGTAGGCAGGCCAACGGTTCCCCCGCCGCGAGACGAGCCCATGCCCAGCGCCGAATCCATGCCGCCTCCGCGTGCGTGGCTGGCAGGCTGCATCGTCCACCAGCGGATGCCACCGGGAGCCCCGGAAGCAGACGTGGTGATCGACGGGAGACACTTCGGAGCCCTGCTGGACTCCGGCAGTACGGTCACCCTCATCCAGCCAGGGTTGTGTGGGCCCCGAGGAGGCGAGAAGAGCTTCCTCCCCATCACCTGTGTGCACGGAGACACTCGCCAAGTGCCGACCCGTCGAGTCACCATCTCATCGCCCCAAGGCACCTGGCCGGTGGAAGTCGGCGTGGTCGAGGACCTTCCGGTGGCCGTACTGCTGGGTAGAGACTGGCCGGGCTTCAACGCCCTGCTCACCGCCGCCACTCAGCCTGCCAGCCGGGAGGGGAACCGTCGAAGACGGAGACGGCCGCGTGGACCCCGCCGCCGACCAGCCCTTCTAACCTCCGACAGCGGGAGAGATGGTGAGTCCCCCTCCCAATCCCCTAATCCATTTCTTGATGTGTATCAGCAGGCTGCCGGGGGGGGCTCGTTCGCCAAGGAACAACGGGAGGACGATCGCCTGAAGCACTGCTGGTCCCAAGTGCGGATCATCGACGGGAAAGACGTCCTCCCACGGCCCCATCCTCTCCCGCATTTTGTCGTTGAGAATGGCCTGCTATACTGTGTCGCACAGCGGAGGGGGGAGGAGAAAAAATTGTTAGTTGTTCCTCGGACCAAGACCGAAACCATCCTGGAGCTGGCCCATTCCCATCCTATGGCAGGTCACCTCGGGGCAGCTAACACCACCCAACGCATCCGCGACCGGTTCCACTGGCCTGGGCTGGAGGCCCGAGGTGAAGAGGTTCTGCCAGGCCTGCCCGACCTGCCAAGTCACGTCGCCCAGGACTCCTCCCCCCAGCCCACTCATTCCGCTGCCCATCATCGAGGTGCCCTTCGAGCGGATTGGGATGGACATAGTGGGGCCGTTGCCAAAGTCTGCCCGTGGCCACGAGCACATCCTGGTCATCGTCGATTATGCCACCCGATACCCCGAAGCGATTCCCCTCCGCAAGGCCACCGCGAAGAACATCGCCCAGGAGCTGTTCCTGCTGGCCAGCCGGGTGGGCATACCAACGGAGATACTGACTGACCAGGGTACTCCGTTCATGTCCCGGCTAATGGCAGATCTCTGCAGGCTGCTGCGGGTGAAGCAGTTGAGGACCACAGTCTACCACCCACAAACGGACGGGCTTGTAGAAAGGTTCAACCAGACCCTCAAGCAGATGCTGAGACGTGTGGCGGCGGAGGATAAGCGGGATTGGGACCTCATGATTCCCTATGTGCTCTTCGGGATCCGCGAAGTACCCCAGGCCTCAACTGGCTTCACCCCCTTCGAGCTTCTTTTCGGCCGCCAACCACGAGGGCTCCTGGACATCGCCCGAGAAGCTTGGGAGCAGCAGCCTGCCCCTCATCGCACCCTCATCGAGCACGTCCGCCAGATGAGGGAACGGATCGACCGGGTGATGCCATTAGTCCGGGAACACCTCAGCAAGGCTCAACAAGCGCAGCAACGCCGTTATGACCGGGCAGCCCAACCACGGGAGTTCCAGCCGGGAGACCGCGTCATGGTCCTGGTCCCCAGCTCTGCCTGCAAGTTCCTGGCCACCTGGAAGGGTCCGTATACCGTGATTGAGAAGATTGGGCCAGTCACGTACCGCCTGAGACAGCCGGGACGACGCCAGACAGAGCAACTCTATCACATCAACCTCCTGAAGAAGTGGGTGGGGACCCGGGACCAGGTGGCGGCCCTAAGCATCACCGATCCCGTGGTTGTAGACGTCAACCCCTATCTTTCGGCTGCCCAGAAGGCAGAACTGCAGCACCTGGTCAGTCAGTTCCAGGATGTGTTCTCGACCCAGCCCGGGCAGACCAACGTGGTCCAACATAACGTCAGAACACCGCCAGGAGTCATCGTCAGGCAACAGCCCTACCGTGTCCCGGAGGCTCGTCGGCAGGCTATTGAGGAAGAGATTCAACAAATGCTGAAGTTGGGGGTAATCGAACCATCCCGGAGCCCGTGGTCCAGCCCCATCGTGATGGTCCCAAAGCCGGATGGCACCCTCCGCTTTTGCAACGACTTCCGACGCCTGAACGAAGTCTCTGAATTCGACGGGTACCCCATGCCTCGGGTCGACGAGCTGCTGGATCGACTGGGAAGGGCCCGGTACATCAGCACCTTGGACCTCACCAAAGGCTATTGGCAGGTACCACTCTCTGAATCCGCTAAACCCAAGACTGCTTTCTCGACCCCCAGTGGCCACTGGCAGTACCGGACCCTTCCCTTCGGCCTCCACGGGGCCCCAGCGACCTTCCAGCGGATGATGGACATCATCCTAAGGCCCCACCAGGCCTACGCGGCGGCCTACATTGATGATGTCGTCATCCATTCCGAGGCATGGGGAGACCACCTGGAACGTCTGCGGAGGGTGCTTTCAGAGCTCCGGCGGGCTGGACTCACTGCCAACCCCCGCAAGTGTCACCTCGCCCTCTCCGAGGCCAAGTACCTGGGTTTCCGAGTCGGAAGGGGCCTCATCCAGCCCCAGGAGAAGAAAGTCGAGGCCATCCACTCCGCCCCAAGACCGCAGACGAAGACCCAGGTACGGGCCTTTTTGGGGTTGGCAGGGTATTACCGATGTTTTATCCCCAACTTCTCCTCTCTAGCCGCCCCCCTGACAGACCTGACCAGGAAGGGGCAGCCGGAGTCTGTTGGACCCCAGCCCTCGAGGAGGCTTTCGCCCGGGTCAAGACAGCCCTGACGTCGTCGCCGGTACTCCGCGCTCCAGACTTCGGTTGCCCCTTCCTGCTGCAGACGGATGCTTCCGACACAGGACTGGGAGCCGTCCTGTCGCAAATCCAGGAAGGCGAGGAGCATCCGGTCATCTACATCAGCAGGAAGCTGTCCCCGGCTGAGACGAGGTACGCCGCCGTCGAGAGGGAGGCCCTGGCCATCAAGTGGGCAGTCCTGGAGCTAAGGTACTATCTGTTAGGCCGCAAGTTCACCCTGGTCACCAACCATGCGCCCCTTCAATGGATGGCCCGCGCCAAGGACACCAACGCCAGGGTGACTCGCTGGTTCCTAGCGCTCCAGGACTTCCACTTTGAGGTACGTCATCGGGCCGGGGCCGCCAACGCGAACGCCGACGGCCTCTCAAGGATATGGACAGCTTATGCAAGTCTGTCAGGGGTCATTCCCCACCCTCCCTTTGTTTCACCCCTACTGTCTCCATATGTTCGCAGGACCAGAACAACGCTTAGGGGGGGGGGGTGTGACGAGTCCACCCAGAGGAATCAGCGTCGCCCTGGCAACAACACACCTGCACATCATCACCATGGGCTGATCGGTCACAGCTGCACCCCATCAGCTCAGAGACATATAAGCGGCTATGGATGAGCAGACAGACAGACTCTGGTCTCGAGCTGAATGTACTGCTGGACTAACCTCTCTCTTTGTTCTCCTAGAAAGCAGCGAGTGACCGACAGCCCACTTCACTGGAGCACGTTTGGGACACCCACTTTCACCAGGATCGAGCACCACACGGGACGAGGATTCACCAGCCATCACACACCGGAACACTAACTGTTTTCACCGTTATCACGAGCACTGTAATTAAAATCCACCCTCCGGGGCCTTTTCACTCAACCTGCCTTGTCGTGTGATTCCTCACCCCGTGACAGTATATGCTTTTTTTCTCACTATAGTCCCCTTTTTTTTTCGCTCACTGGGGTTGTAAGCCAGTATTCTTAACACAGTACGTGAGCTGCTTTCATACATTTATTGTGAAAGTTGCTCATACAAATAATTTTAATTGAAAATGTTCTTCAGGTTTTTACTGTACATCCAACATTAAGTATAGCCAATTTAAGTTTGGAAACATTATGTTGTATTTATAATGCCATACTATTTATCTAACAGTTTAAATGTTTTTTTTTCATACATAAAAATATATAGATGGTGTGATAAGGTTCGTGGGTGTGAGAGGAAGAAGGCAAGGGGTCGGCAGGGTTGGACACGGATCTCAATTCTTTATTTGTCGTATAACTCAGTTGACCAAACATGCGTGCACGTCGCACGGCTTAAACTCAAACTCTTTGTTTCTCTCTCTCTGTCAACGGTTTGTTTCCAGCAGTTCCTCTCTGCTCTCCTCACTCGTCTCCGTGTCCTTCCAGCTCCCTCTCTCCTCTCTCTCTGTTTGGGGAGCGGCTTTATCCGGTCTCTCCGCGCCAATCACTGCAGTCAGACACAGGTGTTCATTGTTATGCACTTGACCTACTTTCTCACCTCTCGTCTCCTCACTCTCTCCGTCTGTGCAGACTCCGCAAAACCACGCCCTCCTCGCCACATACCCCCACCGCCTGCTCCAGGCCGTGGAGCCATCCGGCCTGCAGCCTTCCCCCCCCTCCTCCTGGAGAAGAAGTCAGCCACAGCCATCTGTGCACCCGGCCTGTGGACCACCTTGAACTTAAAAGGCTGTAAAGCTAGATACCAACGGGTGATCCGGGCGTTGGTATCCTTCATGCGGTGGAGCCACTGCAAGGGGGCGTGGTCCGAACAGAGGGTGAATTCCCGCCCCAGGAGATAATAACGGAGGGTGAGAACGGCCCATCGAATCGCCAGATACTCCTTTTCGATGGTGCTGTACTTGGTCTCCCTCTTTGAGAGCTTCCGACTCACGTACAGCACCGGCCGCTCCTCACCCTCCACTTCTGAGACAGGACTGCACCCAGCCCCCTGTCCGACGCGTCCGTCTGCAACAGAAATGACAGAGAGAAATCAGGAGAATGCAAGAGCGGCCCGCCACACAGAGCAGCCTTAACTTGGGTAAAAGCCTGCTGGCACTGCTCCGACCACTGGACCGTATCTGGTGCCTCTTTTTTAGTGAGGTCAGTCAGCGGGCTGGTGAGGTCCGAATACTTAGGTACAAACCTTCTATAATATCCCGCCAGCCCCAGGAACTGCCTCACCTCCTTTTTGGTCTTTGGACGCGGGCAGGTTGCAATAGCTGCTGTCTTGTTAATTTGGGGACGCACCTGCCCGTGCCCTAAGTGGAAGCCCAGATACTTGACCTCCACACGCCCAACCGCACATTTCTTCGGGTTGGCCGTCAGCCCCGCCCCTCTCAGCGAGTTCAGCACTGCACGCAGATGCTGCATATGCCGCTGCCAATCATTAATATAGATGATTATATCATCCAAGTAAGCAGCGGCATATGCAGTGTGCGGCCGAAGGATTTTGTCCATCAGTCGCTGAAAGGTGGCGGGTGCCCCGAACAACCTGAACGGAAGCGTGACGAATTGGTGTAATCCGAACGGCGTTGTGAAAGCGTTTTTTTCTTTGGATAATGGAGTTAAGGGGATCTGCCAATATCCTTTCGTTAAATCCAGTGTCGAACAAAAACGAGCCGAACCTAGCCGATCAAGCAACTCGTCAATCCTCGGCATTGGATAAGATTAATTTCGACACGGAATTCACCTTGCGATAATCCACACAGAATCGCACGGAGCCGTCCGTTTTGGGAACCAAAACTATCGGGCTCGCCCAATCGCTGTGGGACTCTTCTATTGTTCCCAAGTCCAGCATCGCCTCTAATTCCGTTTGGACCACTTTCTTTTTGTGTTCCGGTAACCTATATGGCCGGCTGCGAACTACCACGCCCAGCTCGGTCTCAATATGGTGCTGTATGAGATTGGTCCGACCGGGTAGGGACAAAAACACATCCGCAAAATCTGCTTGCAATTTAGCAACATCAGTGAGCTGGGAGGGCGAGAGGTGATCTCCCCCCGGGGCCAGCGCGACTGATCGGCCTTTGAGGCTCGCTTCTGGCCCGAGATCATCCTCGTTGGTTACCACCGTCGCCAGCAACACTGACTCCGCCTCATTCCATTTTTTCAAGAGATTGAGATGGTATATCTGATGTTCCTATCCGTTCGCACCACCTCATAATTGAGATCGCCCACTCGTTGTGTGACCTCAAACGGTCCTTGCCACTTGGCGAGTAATTTTGAACTGGACGTGGGCAATAACACAAGTACCTTCTCTCCCGGTGTAAATTCTCGCAGTCGGGTTCCCCTGTTGTACAGCCGGCTTTGTGTGTCCTGGGCCTGTAGCAAATTCTCCATTGACAGCCGCCCCAAGGTGTGGAGTTTTGCTCTCAGGTCCAGGACATACTGAATTTCGTTTTTGCTTTCCGACGGTCCCTCCTCCCAAGCTTCCCGCATGACGTCAAGGACCCCTCGGGGCTGACGCCCATACAGTAACTCGAAGGGGGAAAACCCCGTGGAGGCTTGGGGAACCTCTCTCACAGCGAACAACAGGGGTTCCAACCATTTGTCCCAATTTTTGGCGTCTTCGTGAACGAACTTACGAATCATTGTCTTTAACATGCGATTAAATCGTTCTACCAGACCGTCTGTTTGTGGGTGATAAACGCTGGTACGAACAGATTTAATGCCCAATAACCCGTATAGCTAGCTTATGGTGCGGGACATAAACGCCGTGCCTTGATCGGTGAGAATCTCTTTTGGGATTCCCACCCGGGAGATTAAACGAAACAGCGCATCCGCCACACTTTTTGCCGAAATGGTGCGGAGAGCTACTGCTTCGGGGTATCGCATTGTATAGTCCACTATTACTAATGCAAAGCGATGCCCCTGTGCGGATCGTTCTAACGGCCCAATGAGGTCCATACCAATTCTCTCGAAGGGGACCTGTACAAGAGGTAGAGGGCACAATGGCGCTTTTGGAGCGGACGGTGGGTTTACCAACCCGGCCAGAAAAATCGGGCCATTAAATGATTCAACGTGCCCGTTTGACCCAAATGCCCAGCCATGGGATTACAATGAGCCGCCTGGAAGAGCATTTCCGGCGGCTCTTCGGTACTAATAATTGGGTTGTATCTTGCTTTGTCTGAGTATCTTGGGTTACTCGATACAACCTATCTTTAATCATGGCAAAATAAGGATAGGAGAGCGGCCGAGCGGGTTGAAGAAGCCGGCCGTCGATCGAACGGACCTGTTCATCCCAGATAGCTTAGAAGAACTCGATGTTGCAACAGAAACTATTGACTCTCTCTTTTCCAGTACTTAAGACACAGTTGCTTCCCTGCACTTAAAGAAGATTAAAGAAAATAGTCCAACGCCGTGGTACAACGAGCACACCCAGGCCCTTAAAACAGCAGCCAGAAAAATGGAGCGCAGCTGGAAGAAAACAAAACTAGAGGTCTTTCATAATTCGTGGAAAGAGCACATGATCGCATACAGAAAGGCCGTAAAACCTGCTAGATCTGCTTATTTGTCGACTCTCTTGGAAGAAAACAAACACAACCCTAGGTGTTTATTCGATACATTAGCTAAATTAACCAAAAATAAAGCTTCAACTTCTGATGTTGGTAAACAGCACAGCAGTAATGACTATGAACTTCTTTACATGTAAGATTGATAATATTAGGAAGAAAATTTTAACCAGTCAGCCGTCTACTACAGTATCACATCAGACAGAGCATTGTAGTGTCACTGAGGAAAAATTACACTCATTCACTGCTATAGGAGAAGAAGAATTGGCTAAACTCGTTAAATCATCAAAATCAACAACATGTATGCTTGACCCTGTACCGACTAGGCTATTAAAAGAGATGCTACCAGAGGTCATAGATCCTCTTCTTAATATCATTAATTCATCTTTGTCATTAGGATATGTACCGAAAACTTTTAAGTTGGCTATTATTAAACCACTTATTAAAAAAACGCAACTTGATCCTACAGAATTAGTCAATTATAGGCCAATCTCAAATCTACCCTTTCTGTCAAAAATACTTGAAAAGGCAGTGTCTTCACAATTATGTTCCTTTTTAGAAAGAAATGGTATCTGTGAGGATTTCCATTCAGGATTTAGACCATATCATAGTACTGAGACTGCTCTCATCAGAGTTACAAATGATTTACTCTTATCATCCGATCGTGGCTGTATCTCTCTATTAGTGTTACTCGATCTTAGCGCTGCGTTTGATACTATCGACCACAACATTCTTTTGAATAGACTCGAAAATTATGTAGGCATTTGTGGAATTGCTTTGTCATGGTTTAAATCATACCTATGTGACCGTTATCAGTTTGTAGCAGTAAATGAAGAGATGTCAACAAACAAACACAACCCTAGGTGTTTATTCGATACATTAGCTAAATTAACCAAAAATAAAGCTTCAACTTCTGATGTTGGTAAACAGCACAGCAGTAATGACTATGAACTTCTTTACATGTAAGATTGATAATATTAGGAAGAAAATTTTAACCAGTCAGCCGTCTACTACAGTATCACATCAGACAGATCATAAATCATACCTATGTGACCGTTATCAGTTTGTAGCAGTAAATGAAGAGATGTCACACCGATCACAAGTTCAGTATGGAGTACCGCAAGGCTCAGTGCTAGGACCGCTGCTCTTCACCCTGTACAAGCTACCACTGGGAGATATCATTAGGAAGTATGGCGTTAGTTTTCATTGTTATGCTGACGATACTCAGCTCTATATTTCTTCGCGCCCTGACGAAACTTACCAATTCACAAGATTAATGGAATGCATAGCTGATATAAAACATTGGATGACCAGTAATTTCCTGCAACTCAATTCAGAAAAAAACTGAATTTTTAATTATTGGACAAAAAAGCTTCACAAGTAGTATCCTAGAATACTGTCTAACACTTGATGGCTGCTCTGTCAAGTCCTCTTTGTCAGTGAGGAACCTGGGTGTGCTCTTTGATACCAATCTTTCGTTTGAAAGCCACGTTTCTAACATCTGTAAAATTGCATTCTACCATCTTAAAAATATATCTAAATTACGGCACATGCTCACAATGCAAAATGCTGAACAGTTAGTTCATGCGTTCATGACCTCAAGGTTAGATTATTGTTATGCTCTACTGGGTGGCTGCCCTGCTCGCTTAATAAATAAACTCCAGCTGGTCCAAAACGAATCGAGTTCTTACTAGAACCAGGAAGTATGACCATATTAGCCCAGTTCTGTCAACACTGCACTGGCTGCCTATTAAACATTGCATACATTTTAAAATCTTGCTTATTACTTCCAAAGCACTAAATGGTTTAGCTCCCCAATACTTGAGCGAGCTCTTAACATATTATACTCCATCACGTCTACTGCGGTCTCAAAATTCAGGCCAGTTGATTATACCGAGAATATCCAAATCAACTGCAGGCGGTCGATCCTTTTCCTATTTAGCACCTAAACCTGGAACAGTCTTCCTAACATTGTTCGGGAAGCAGACACACACTGTCAGTTTAAATCTGGACTAAAACACATCTCTTTTCTGTGGCATACACATAAAACACTTTTTCAATTAATTGATTAGTAGGCTGCATTAACTAGGTCAGCCGGAACCGGGAACACTTCCCATAACACCTGATGTACTCGTTACATCATCAGAAGAATGGCATCTTATCTAATGATAGTCTCTCTGTTTTATCCCGAGGTTTACTGCAGTCACCTGGGACCTGTGCCCAGAAAGACCAACGCAGGACCCTGAAGTGTCTGCAGAGACCGTGTCAATTAGACTCCCCTGAAATTGCATCATCGACACGGCATCCTAAATAAACCTGTCTCCGGCGTGATGACTCCGATTGTTCGAATATTACAATTTAATAATTCTTAAATCGATATGTCATCCTCAATAAACCCGTCTCCAGAGTGTTGCCTCCGATCTTTCGAATATTCTGATCTATTATGACCTCTGACCTGTAAGTTGATAGAATAATAATCATACGCTGTTAATTGGCCAGAGGAGAACTGGCACCCCGACTGAGCCTGGTTTCTCCCAAGGTTTATTTTTCTCCATTAGGTCACCTGATGGGGTTTTGGTTTCCTTGCCACTGTTGCCTCTGGCTTGGCGTGCTCAGTTGGGGACACTAAATGTTTCTAAATTTTTCAACTAAATATCCAAATAAATCAAATTATTAAACTAAATTAACCATATAAACTAAATTACTGATCTAATTACTGATCTAAAGCCCACACTGTCACTGTATGATAATTGAAATTAACTGATGACATCACCGTTTTCTCCAGAATGGCTATACGGCTGAATAAAATTGTTGCATTATTTCCTGTTTAACACTGTAAAGCTGCTTTGAAACAATCTGCATTGTTAAAAGCGCTATATAAATAAGGTTGACTTGACTTGACTTGACAATGCTTGGTGCAAGTTTAATAAATGATGACAAAATGCCTACAACCTGCCTATGGTGTAGTAGTGGGAAGTTCAGATCATTTTACTGACTCAGATCTTTGAATCTCGTTCAGCAAAATGAACAAATCTTTTTTCAAGTTATTTAGTTCATTTCAGCTGAATCTAATTGAAATGTTACGTTACATTTTTCAACACATTTAGAACTTTTGGAATAAAAAATAAACTATAAGCTAATGCAGCCATGGCCAAACTTTGAGAAAGAAATGATTAATTCATTGTTATAGCTTGCTTCAGTCTATGTATGCAGTCTGTTCGTTCACCTCACCTCCCGATGCAAATCGTTCTTTCTTTTGTCACCGTGAGAGCCTCATATGTAAATTAATACATGAGTCTGGAAACAGAAAAGATTAGTTCCTCTCTCGATTCTCAGGTCATTCGTTCATCAAGTCCCAGCCCCATAGACATGGCAATGGTCAACGTGACCGCTTCCCGGTTCAGTGTCTTGCAACATATACAGTCGAAATTACAGTCTTATTATTGACTGCATGTTGTAATAGATTTATTATTATAAAATCATCAGAAGATATGTGCAATAAACATTTGTTATGCTATTCTGACCAACCCATTCTGTCCAGGCTTCATAGGAAAATAAATTATTATACTAGCTAAAAATCTGAAATAAACAAACAAACTAACTACGCACTTGTTTGTAAGGAAGATTAGAATTAACTAATTTCTGTATCCAACACGGCTGTCACGTCACGTGACAAAAGAACGAGACTCGAGAGATTAGCTGTTTCTGCATTCAGCCTATGGGGACTTGAACGAACAACTCGAACGAGAAGACTCGAAAGAGGAACTAATCTTTTCTGTTTCCGGTGACTGCATATGCCTATGCCTAATGGGGCTGGGACTTGATGAACGAATGACTCAAACCGAGACTCGATAGATGAACTAATCATTTCTGTTTCCTGTACAGAACATATGGGAGGTTGTGCATGCACGATCAACACAAAATGAACAAATCGCTCTCTGAGACAAATTGTTGCTCTCGAGTCATATTAAAGATTAGGTAAAAATGAACAAATCGTTCATGAACGACACACCACTACTATGGTGACATTTCTGAAAAATCTTGCTGCTTCTTGCACGTCACATCACAGCAGTTTGGAAATGAAATCTCCAGTGAGTGGCAAAAAAATGTTAATGAAAATAATGTACCACTAAACCATACACTGAACTTAACTAACAGTAACAGTGCTAACTATTAGTTTACAGATATTGCACTTTGATAACATAGTATTGTGGAAGTAACAAATGATGAAACTAAGTCTTTATTAATCGTAAATCCTTTTATTCTTAAATTAAAAATAATGTATAGATTTTGTTTATTTATTTAACCTTTCACAAGTTCGTTTACCCATATACTCTTTAGCTAATAAGGTTTAAGTGTATTTGGCTTGCTGTCTGCGGTGGAGGTGCTCGAGGAAGCCGCTACCAGTGCTAGGAAGAAGAGAATGGTAAAGGAGAAGCCTAAATGTAAGTAGGTGGAGATGGGGAGGTGGAGGAATGCAAAGCAACTGATGCCTGAAGGAGGTATAGGAAGCTGCTTATATGCTTTAGTGGTTAATTGAAAGATTAGATGGGTTCACGCCTCCCGAAATTACATTGTGAACTTTACTTATTTAACCAGGTTAGTCTCATTGAGATACAGAATCTCTTTTTCAAGAGAGACCTGGCCAAGATAGCAGAACAAATTAGATCACACAATCACAAGACAAACACAAAAAAGCAAAGACAACTCAAGTGCATTTTAAACCATAAGTACTCTGTGTAAAAGACAAAAAAAAATTTGGATATGTAACCTGGGAGCCTGCCTATGATACCCTTATACACTGTTAAAAAAAGTTCCGTTAAAAAACGGAAAAAGTGCTGGTAATTAATTACCAGCACTTTTTCCGTTATTGTACGGGCACTTCCGTAAACCTTAAAACGGATATTTCCGTAGATTTACCTGAGTTTTTCTGTACCATTGACGGACACTTCCGTCAAATCTAAAATGGAAAATTCCGTATTTTCCATAAATGTTTTCGTTATTGTACGGACAATTCCGTAAACCCTATAACAGATATTTCCGTAGATTTACCAGACTTTTTCTTTACCATTTACGGACACTTCCATCAAACCGAAAATGTAATATTCCGTATTATTAAAGTACTCAATCCGTTCCATTTACGGACACTTCAGTCATCCTAAAATGTTTAATTCCGTACAGTTCTCTATACCGTTTATCATCAATAAAGCACACATGTAGAATCACAACAATTATTTATTTCCTTTAACAGCTGCCAGTACTTTAAAGTGATTGCACTTTTTGTGGTGAATGAATTGCAATATTTACATTACAACCATTAAAACATTCAGAACATCACCTTCACATTCAGAGCAATTTTACATACATAAACCAGCTGTTCTCTCAAAGAACTACAGCCATGTCCTTTAACAGGGAGCTGCCAAATCTAGCAACTTTTTAGCACCCACAGGCTGACAGGCATTAATAACAAATGGATTTGTTAAAGACATTGACAATATAAGACAATAAAACTGCCAGCATTGCTGTTGCTGTCTCACCTGTCAGTGCAAAATGAGGAGCCCCCTCCAGGAGGATGCAGAAACCTACACCTCCAACTCCACATATCACACTGACAGGCAGAGCTCTGCAATCAGTGTCTGACCTTTCTACAAAAAAATAAATAGAACATTAGAAGTATTACATTATACAACTTTTCTATAAAACATCAGTGCAGCAATAACAACCATGACCTTAGAAGGATGACTCTGTGCAACATGCCATAAAGACATTTCTGCAAAAAATAAAACTTAAAACTTGCACCTCCAACTCCACATTGACAGGCAAAGCTCTACCTGGAATGACAAATATCGCCCACCTTCCCTCCCCCTTAACATGGGGGATTTGAAACTGCAGCATGTGTGTTGTGGGCATCTTCTGAACTCACATAATCCTGTAAAAATCTATATTTCTACTCCCAAGCCCCATGTGTGTGTGTGTGTTTGTGTGTGTGTGTGTGTGTGTGTGTGTGTGTGTGTGTGTGTGTGTGTGTGTGTGTGTGTGTGTGTGTGTGTGTGTGTGTGTGCATTCAGTCCAAAAAGGTATTTTCTGAGCTTTGAGAACAGCTCAAATGGCCCACTCAGATTCCTTCTGCTTGCATTCAAATTCCTTCAGCTGAGAAACCAGCTTGCACACCTGGGGAGGAATGAAGTGCCGTTTCTTCCCCTTCTTCTCTGCCTTGGAGCCTCGCTCAGGATTGATCCCAAAGAAAACTCTGAGAAAAAAATTATAATAATAGTGAGATGCAGACAAAGTTTGCACGTGTTTGCTTATTTTCATTTTTTGTATGCCTGTGCTCTTTTCTCCTTTGCTCTTGTTTCCACATTCTGCGCTTGCGTTTCCAAATGTTGCAGTTCGAGTTTCATGTAAATCAGGGGCGGGTCTTAGCATCACCATTGGTCCACTATAGTTCTAGATTGACAGAGCATCTCGTAGCCAATCAATCGAAGAGGGAAGTTGACGTCACCAAGCGACTCACGCCGCTCAGTTCAGCCAGCTGCTGTTGACTTGAGCTACGAGTAGCCTATAATGCGCTCTCTATCACTGTATCGGCAAGGAAATACATTATTTTACTGTTATGAATATAATCTTAGGAATCTATTCTTTTTTTATGATAGACGTTTTAGTGGGGTTTCTCACAATTAAAACAGTCAAATGAATGTGATCACGACTGGGTGCTACCGACGCTTGGCTGGCTGCTCAGTCCAACAAGTATTAAAAGCGTTCTCTTAAACCTATTTAAACCTTTAAATAAAAGGGTTGTTGAGCTGTTTACACTGTCTTATACAATAAACGAGTATGCACCGTGACTGGAAATAAAAATGAACGCAAAAAGTGAGAAAAGAGTGAGAAAATTAATGAAGTAAAAACAAGTTTTAAACAAAATTTTAATTTTGATATACACATTTAGGCTACACATTTATTCCAGTTTCATTAATGGTATTATGCACTGAAATTACATAAAGTCATTACTCAAAAATGCATTACAAAAATTACATGAATTTAGGATTTTGAGTGTGGATTTTGTTAATTTTTCCCTGTAACACACTGTTTTAATGACAGAGATTCAGTACTTCAGATAGGGTGCAGAAAGGCACGGCGAAGTCACATTTACAAAGTATTTCCAAACAATGAGTGCTTACCTTTGCATGAATTCGAGAGTAAAAGCCATCTCCGGTGGGTATTGGATGTTGCAGACATAAAACAATGAGAAGACGTAGCTCAAGGCCACAATGGGAGAGGTGATGTGGTCATTGACAAGTAACCCATCAAGAGCAATCTTGAATTGCTGGTCACCTTAAACACAGATTTTAAAAAAAGATAAAGAAAAAAAATAACAATTCTGAGCACCATGTACAAACAAAAAAAAATCCTATATTTTAAGGCAAGCAAAACATTTCTTTAATAAATACGACAAAACAACAGCTTATAAATCAGCTCGCTGAGATACAAAAAATATTTAACTACAAACCTCTGACTAGGATGCATGGGGTCACTGGGAGTTCGACTTCAGGATCTGCAGAGATCTGTTTTGGTGACAGACATGACACATGCATTAATGTTTCCAGTGCACACAAACCTGCTGGCAAATTGACTATCTGCTAGTGTCTTCATCAGACAGAGGTAGCCATTAAGCACAGACATTAATGTAAATAGTTTATAGAGAGAGAGAGTTTATAGAGAATATCAGCAGCACAATTAGGGGAATCTATACTTCATACTGTGATTGGTTACTTGGTTCACCACTGGATGCAAATAATCATCTTGCACACAGTTTAAAATTTACAACATTTACCTCTTTTTTGTCGAAGAGTTTATAAGAGTCTTCCTTGAAGTATTTTGCAATGCCACAGATGAGCTGTATTGGACCTTCGCCCGTCTTCATCCCTTTGGAGTCAAGGAAGTCATTGATCCCCTTTTCTTTTTGGGAAAGTTCCTGTTCAAGGTTCAAGGTGTTAATTTTGTACAGGTACATAAGACTAACACTCATTTTCGTTTGGCCTCCAAAAAATGCAGCTATGGAGAGAATTTTGGATAGAAAAAAAATTGCAACCTGTTCTGTTTTGATCTCAAATGTTCTGCTTTTTTGGTTGCCACTTCCTGATTTTTGGTCTCAAATCTATTCTATTTGATTGTTCATCCAATTTATTCTATTTGATTGGTTGCCAGATTATCTTTTTTGGTCTCAACTCTCTTTTTGGTTGCAAATCTTTTTTTGATTGATTAATAAAGACAAAATTCTCTCCATATGGAGCAGCACAGCACAATCATAATAATAACAGTAACAACACACCTGTGCCAGCTTGTTTTGTACAGAGAAGCCAAGCAGTTTAGATACATGATCAAACAGGTGAGGAACTTCAAACAGGAACGGCCACTCGTCCTTTACAACGCCAATAGGGGTATCAGCATCGTTGAGGATTTCACGCTGAATGGGATACGTTTCAGTCATCAATTTTCGAACAGATGACTCCTAAAGATTTGAGGCAGTTAGTCAAACAGTTAGTCAAACTAACCAATTAAAATAATAAAACAGGGTATCAATTTCAATATACTATGGGCGTAGTGATGTCAGATGATCTACAATTTCCCAATGTGTCCTACAATTTCACTTGTCCTTACAACACAAGAAAATAATGGATGATTGCAGACCCACCTGAAGATCCCGGGTTTGAAAGGCACGTTTCAAGTCATCTCGTTTAGACAGCAGGTCTTCTCTACACACAGTCCCCTCAATGATTGGATCCCACGCCACACATCCATACAGATCTGAATTCCTGGGCCTTTTCTTTGTTGAATTTTCACCCCCTGCTTGCCTCTTCAGTGAGCTTTGTGGCCTCTTCATATTTTCAATTCTGTGTTCCAGCTGACGAAACACAGTTTCAGAACCATATTTTGAAAAAGGTTTGTTTCCAAACGGCTCTGTCAGCTTGAAGGAGGCAGGATATTGTCCTACAATCATACTGGCGAGTTCCCTCAGCTTTTGTCTACCAGGTCTTCCTGGGTGTTTGTGGAGGTAATCTTCAGCGACGATCCGAACCATCTCTCGTCGGTCTTTCCCCATAATGTACTTCTTTTCACGCAAGTCATCCATGACTTTTGAGGGAAATTTGTGCCATGGTACAGAATATGTGTCTTGGGATGGGGAGTCGGCTGTCTCAGGTGGTGTTGAGGGCAGCTGAAACCTCTGTGGCTCAGGTGTTGATGAGGGGCCAGGCCTGGTGAACTGCGGTGGAGCTTGTGAATCTATGGATGACATGACACACATCTCCATAAATTAAACACATCACGATTGTTACGAATCAATTAATACATTGGTCCTCAATGTCCAGTTTGGGTCCACCAGGAATACAAATGGACCTAATTACGAAAACCAATTATAGGGTAGTTATTGCCATGTACAGCTGATGGCAACCTTTTTTTTTTCTTTTTTTTAATCAACCTTTGTAGTCTCAGAAAACTTGCATTAAAACAGAGGGACAAAAACTCACCTGCTTCCAATGCTTTGACAGCTCTGACGAATCTTTTGCACTGAATGAATGGCAGAGTGTCTTTAATGTCCTCCGGGTCCACAAGGCTCAGGTCATCTACAGAGAGAACTCCTAATTCCTCCAGTTTAGCCATGAGTGTATCCATCTGATCGCTACGGAGCGATGGCATTGCTTTCTTGACATAGTTTTTTACAAGTTCCATGTTGGTGTGTGTTTAAGAGGAATGAGCCACCGAGTACCTCTCTGGTAAGAATAAAGTGGATGATAATCATCAAATTTGTTCAAATCATGGCAACTAAACAGGTCAGAAGCATTTTCATCAAGTTCATAGAGTCCAAGCTCAGGTACCCAGCTGGCAGTTTTCCCTCGAAGCAAAAGTAGGACAGTAGTATCATTTTTTACAAAAATGCTTGCTATTTGTCCTAACTGCAGTTGTCCTTTGGCATAGCTCAGTAAGACCAGCATTCCATTTGCATATGTAGTGCCTTTAACCTGCACTCTCTCTGTGACAACTGAGTTACTTGAGTTCAAATCAAATTCTTCAACCACTGTCTTTATGTTCTGGTCATAGAGTTCTGGATAGAACCGTGTTGAGTCTGAGACATGAACCTGGGGACTAAACAAGGTACCACAAGACTTATAAGCCTGAAACAACTGGTGCCGTTCAGCCAGAGACTTGGTTACATTTATGAAGTTCTTACTTGCCCTAATGCACCTTTTAAAATAAGAATGTTTTGATTCAAAGCGCATTGTCCAAGTATATATGAGTGGGCCAAATTGTAAAGTCAAGTGTGCATAGTGAAGCAGATAGTGGTGTTTCGGTCTAAGTTGAACTCTTGGAAATAACTCTTGCCTCAATTCCACATACAGTTCAATCAGTCCCTTCATGAAAGCAATCTGCGACTCTGAGAGCCGAGGTGCACAGACAAATTCAACAAGCTCCCTCAGAAGTAGTACCAGTCCCCATACTTCATTATCAGCATCTTCAATTGTGTCATGCACCAAAACAGGCAAGAATCTCAAAAGCCACCTGTTTTGGGCTGCATGCCCTCCAAGCCTTGCTCCTGTAGTGGGAATAGTGTTTAGCTTGTCGCTGCTTTCACCAGGAAATGATTTGATTCTTTCATTAAGAACCTCATAACTGAACCACTTTTGTGTTCTGATTAAGAACTGCAAAAACAATGCCAAATCATAATCTACTACCCCCTCAAACAGATCATGAGCTAAACAAGCTGGTAAGCCTGGCTGACACACATGAAAGTTGGACAGTTTGTTGAAAACACTGTCACATTTCACACCGTGATGAGTGTGTACTTCATCGTTACTTTCCAGAAACCGCACAGTCTCATTATGATCAGCTGGATTTCTATGAGTGAAAACTGTGAGAGGGTTCGACTGAAATTCACTTTTTGTTGCCAAACAGTATCTGCAGAAATATTGAGCTGTGCTGAAATTTTCTGTAAAGCCACCAATCATGTGGGAGCCCAGATTATCTCCCATTATGCACGCAACAGTGCCTTTATATATCTTTCCATTGAAAGATATGCCCCTTTCCTCCAGCTCACACAAGTCTGACGCTAACTTATTGAAAATCTTATCCATTCCAAAGTATTTGCAATCTTTCTCTACACAGAGTAATGCCAACTGTATCTGATCAACAGTTGATCGTTGGTGTGGATGAAAATTTCCAAGTGTGAAGTAGACAGCCAATACTTGGCATTGGATTTGATGGCCCACCCATCAGTGACATCACAGAGTACATCATCTTCAGAATTTGAACTAGGACTGTGCTGATCTAAACCTTGCTGTTTCAGAATTACTTTGAGGGTTTCCAGTATTGGGATGTAATGATAGTGCCTCTTCTGGCCACTGCGTTTGCGTCCAAGAAAGACTTCAACAGGTTCAACATAGTCATAGTGTGACTTGTAATATTTCAGCCTCTTGTGTTGCGTAGTTAAATGACCCTTTTCATGTAATGCCTTGTGCATAGGGCTCTGCTCGTATACACTATTCCCAAGAGATGTTACAGTCTCCTTTGGAACACCATACTGCCCCAGTTCACGGGCTAGTGCACCCACAGTATATTCCTGTTGAATATCACTTATAGTTCTCATTTCATTTGCTATTTCTGTTATTGTGGAGGCTGGGACCAAATATTTTGCCTGTAAACCCAAGTAAAACTGAGCAAGACTCTCTGTGAAGTTGTCTTTCACTTGATCACTGCAGAAATTATCACTTTGTTCTGCATCAATGTTAAAACTTTCAGGTTCTTCAAGTTCTACAGGTTCTACATGTGATCCTTCACCTTGGAAAGACCGTTCTGTTAGTTCACATATATGAACTGGGGCTATCTTGGTAACATCCCACCCTTTATGGTATCTGGAAATATGCGTTAAAAAGGATGACTTTACATTGAATGTCTTAGAACATCCATCAAAGGGACATGTTACAGTCAAACCCTCATCTATGTGACCACTCAAATGACTCTTTAAATTTTTAAGATCAGCATATTCACTGCTGCAAAAATTAAACGAGCACTTTAACTGTACAGACACATTGCGGTTCCATGTTTGTGTACTCCTACTGTCTACATGTGCTCGTGACATATGCACAGCAAGGCTACTGTATGTGTTAAGCTTCCTTCTGCAATCCCTATGGCCACATAAAAAAAATACATTATTATTATTTCTGTGTGTTCGGCAGTGTTTCAAGTAATCAGTCGAAGACCGGGCGTTAAAGCCACAAATGTTACAAGTCAACATGTTTAAGAGATTGAATTTGCCAAGTGAGGGATACACAGAATCAGAACAGAATCAATATGAAAACAAAAATTCAGATCAGCACAGTCACTTTTCAGATACCTTCAAATAAGCAATCTGTTTTGGGCTGCATGGGCCACTCTCTTTGGGCTGCAATGTTTTCCTCACTGCTTTTTCCACTTTAGGGAATGGATAGTCTTATAATGCACAGGGGAAATCTGATTCTACTTAATCATCACCCCTTTGAATTATTGCCATTTTCAGTTGTATGGTAACGTAACACAGCGAGCTATAACAATACACACACACGTGACTAATTTACACACACACGCCCAACTTATGGGCTGGGCAAACGGGCCGTCGTCCACCCACGCTTCAAAATAACGCAAAACGCACACATTCAAATGTCACCATGAAACACACACGGCTACCAACTGACTATCGATACCAAATTTCATGTACGAGGAGGAACAAAAAATTTGCTTTTGACGTACTTACGAAGAGCAGGCGGCGGGCTAACGTTAATGCTAGCGCGCCTAGCAACAAACGTCCACTCACGCTTCAAAATTACGCGAAACGCACACATTCAGATGTCGACATGAAACACACACGACTACCAACTGCCTATCGAGACCAATTTAATGTACGAGGGGGAACAAAAAATTGGCTTTTGACGTACCCGGTACTTAGGAAGCGCAGCCGACATGCTAATGCAAACGCAGCTAGCAGCAAAGGTCCCGCGTGCTCAGCTGCGAGCCACACTAACGTTACCCTGTATAGCTCCGTTTGAAATGCTGCTAAAAACCTAGAGACCTTCGAGACTAAATTAACCAACTAATAATGTGTCCTACTTTTCATGAGGGAAAGGCGACTGTCTGGCGAGGGGTGCCAGAACAGAACGCCCGCCATGCAGACGTAACGTTAAATGAACAGAAAACGTGCTTATCATGTGTTTAACATGTTTAACTCAATATATTTTGTTTGAGAGGTTGCACTCCATTCCTATTCTCATTACACACAACCAACCTGTTTCCAACTTTCCATGTGACTCGCAGTCGCAGGTTGTCACTGCTTCAGGCTGGCACTGACCGCACTGAGTGTGTAATGGCGTCGGAAAATTCTGGCTGGGGGAGAAAATTCTACCCATACTGCCTTGCGCAACAGCAAACTTTCCGTATTTCGCAAAACGGAGCGATTCCGTAGCAAATTCACGGTAAAGGGACCCCTAAATTTACGGATTTTTTTAACAGTGTATATAAACATATAAAGCTGAGTAAGCCGGCAACTTGACAAAGAGGGCAAATTCACTGTGGAGTAAAGTGTACAGTGATGAGTGAGGGGTCTACAATTTGAAATAAACCTTAAAGCTCCATTAAACACAGAATCCAACATCTGAAGACACTTTGATGGAGCATTCATATACAATACATCACCATAATCAATAATAGAGAGAAATGTGGCATCGACTAGCCTTTTTCTGGCAGAAAAAGTAAAACAAAATGTGTTCCTAAAGAATAAACCTAGCTTCAATTTCAACGTTTTCACTAGATTCTGTATATGAAGCTTAAAAGAAAGGTGCGCATCAATTAAAAATCCTAAATATTTATAAGATGAAACTACCTCAATTGTTTTACCCTGATCAGTAACAATATTCAGGTCTAACTCATTTTCAAATTTCCTTGAGTTTGAAAAACCATTACTTTGGTCTTCTCTGCATTAAGCACAAGCTTTAATCAATAAAGATGTGCTTGCATTCTATCAAAAGCAGTTTGCAAGCATTCTACATCATCGTGTGTTTTGTGATCCTTTTTTTTGTTTTTGTTTTTTACATATGAATGCAAGTACCTTTTACCCAAAGTCAAAGTGTTTTATTTTCCAATGTTCAGTACAATGGGCAAAAAAAGCTACCTGCTGTGGGCGGTCATGGCTGATCAGGTAGTTCAAGGGGCCATGGCGGTAACAGCGGTTCAGGGGGCCACAGAGGCATGGCCTTCGTGACCCCAATGTACCCCTTGCCCCCCCTCCCAAATTTTCTTGGGCAGGAATATGGGGTCAGGGGCTGGAGCGGGCTCGTGGGCTGGAGTGGGCTCGTGGGCTGGAGCCTGGACGTGGGCTGGAGCGGGCTCGTGGAGACGTGGAGCTGTGGCTTGGCTTTGGACGTGGACAAACCCAGACATAACAATGGGGGAATGGAGGCCCTCTGGTGTGGTAAGTACTGTGGGATTGCTGGACTCCTCATCCGCAAAATCCACAGTAAATGAGGAGCCGCTCAAGAGTAGTGCGTGGTCTAAATACTGGGCCAGGGAAAGATGGATCTTCCCCCCCTGGCATCTGTGAGCAGATTGGTTCGTTCAGCCCAAATCTAAAAATGTCTTTAAGCGCCACGTCATTAAAATCCACAAGGTAGAACAGTCCACAGAACTCCTGTACATAGTCCTCTATAGGACGCTGGCCATGACAGAGGCGAAGGATGGCAACTTCTGGGTTCATTTTTGACGGTCTGTTATTCTGTAACACTGGAGGCAAGCTTACTGAACCCATGTGCAGTTTATTCCAAATGTCAAAATAGCACAACGTAAAACAAAGACTTGGCAAAAACAAACAAAAGGCTTGACTTGAATAAACTTGATTAACATGAACTGAACTCAAAGACACCCTGTGACATGCTCGGACTTGTAATGGATGGACAAAAATTGAGAATTTTTAAAATATATTAATTTGTGTTCCAAAGATTAACACAACTCACAATTATTTTTTGGTGAACTAACCCTTTAAAGAGCAGCCCTCCAAGTTCATCAACATTTGTGAGGTATGTGTATGTCATGTCTGTGGTAATACTTCCACAAAGTAGAAGTTTTCCAAAATATATTTACAGTATATTTATGTTTAAAGAATTTTCTGGCCTGTTAACTGTTGATCTTCGTAACAACAGAAAAACATCACACAGGTGTTGCACCCTAAATTGAAACATTGTGGCAAAAACATGGTTTTTAAGTTGGGCTGGGTCTGTCATATCGAGATCATGGTAAAATATGTCTACCAATAAGTTCTGGACATTTTTACCTTAAATGGATTAATCTGACAGCCTATCAATAAACATGACAACAGCCAGTCAGTGCGTGTTGCAAATAAATGCATGTTCTGTGTGTTTCAGTGAGAACGAGCGGCAAAGTTTCATGAATCATTTGTGTTAGTCAATAATAAGCAATTGAATTAAATGCACTCACACTGGTCCTGCCATTGTAGCATTGTAGAGTGCTGTGGCGGAAAGAGACATTAAACAACTACACAAAGTGGTTGAAATTATAAAATAGACTATTCATCTACCCTTACTGATATTCATTATGTTGCTTTTTGTCATGTTCTTTTGGCACTATGTTTACGAAAGCTTTTAGACCGGCATCAGTTGGAAGACTCTGGCATGTTCTTGGCCTGTTCCTGTTCCAGTTACTTGCCAGGTTTTGACTTCGATTGACTTTTATTAAACTAAAATCAACTTCTATTTTTAAAGATGCTTTTAGGGGAATGTACACCCCAAGCACGTTCTTGACCTGTTCCTGTACCAACTCCAATCATGTCAATAAATTGTGTGCTATTAGAAATATCCTCTTGAGCTTTCTTTTTTCTTGGGAAAATCGTATAAATTAAATATTACAATACCAGTTTATTTGTACAAGTACAGATATTGATATTAAAGTTAATAAAGAATGCATAACTTAGAATACAGTAATGACACTGCAGGATTACGGTACACAGCTGAAACCCTGCTGCCAGTATTCTACCTTTCATTTACAGGTACATTTTTTACAGTGTTTACCTGCCAGGTAAGAGAGAGAGAACCCAAGAGACGAAGGCAGGTAACACAGTCTTTTAATAGAAAATAAGCAACACAGCCGCTGGAGCTGCCAAACAGAAAGTCTCTTCAAAACGATAACTAAAGTGGCCGTAGACCTGGGTAGGTTGTCCGGTCCTTTGACGAAAACAGAGGTGTCAGGCAGACGGCCGTAGAAAGTAGCACTCAGAGTTCCGATCACAGCATTCAGCGGCAAGCGAGCTGGGCAGAGCACAGACTGAGCATAAGCACTAGAGCTGGTCAACTCGATCCGTAGTTCGTACAATCAGACAAGACAAGACACGGAAGGGAGAAAAGCAGCCGACATATCAGTATACAGAAATAATAATCTGGCAAAGAACAAAGGACAGGCAGGGACTAGAAATAGAAAACCCAATCAGAGGAGAACGGGGAACAGGTGTAGCGAGAAACAGCCTGGCAGCAGGTAACGAGTGACAGCTGATCTAAATGAGAGTGCGTGCAAGCACCCGGAGGGAAAGTGTGAGTCAGAGAATGACCAGCAGAGGGGGAAAAAAAAGGAGAACCAGGATCATGACATTACCCTTACAGAAAAAACACATGAATTTTACATTTTCCACATGCGATCACATGGGTTTCATACATTTACACCATGAAAATCTTATAAATATTTGAGATGTGATTTTGTGATGATGAAATTAATGTGGATCCTTTTATTTCTCTTATTCTCAAAATGTACAAAGCATTTCTTTAAATGCAAGAAAGTATTTTCAATATGTTCTCAATGCATCATTTCTATTTGTGCTCATGTGCACAATTAATGAGAATAATTCATTAGTTTATTCTCTTCATAAATCACAACATTTTACAGTAACAAAGTTTCATGAACTATTTCTGACCCTGCCAAACGATCAAATGATCCTCTTAAATCACTATAGAAACCAGTTCCAGCTTTTGCTGAATCTGAATGTCAACATTATCTACTTGTAAGTGTATTATTTGTGTGTGGTGGATCTGAATATGAACATTTGCTCATTTAGACACTTTGAGCAACAATGTTTCTGTAGACTAGATGATCGGGTGAATCTCTTTCCACAGTGTGAGCACTTGTACGGTTTCTCTCCAGTGTGAATTCTCTGGTGTGTTTTTAAAATGCTAGGATGAACTGAAGGTCTTCTCACAGTCAAAGCACATATAAGGTCTCACACCAGTATGAATACGCTCATGCTCTTTTAAAGAGTTCAGTAGTGAAAAACTCTTTCCACAAACAGAACAAAAGTGAGGCTTCACACCAGTATGAACTTTAAGATGGTCTCTTAAGTTTGATGCCACAACAAACGTTTTCTCACACTGATCACAGCTGAATGATCTCACTCCAGAGTGATGGCGCTCCGAGAGAGCTTTTGTGAATGAAACTCTTTCCACACTGAGAGCAGGTGAAAGACCATTTGACTCCAGATTTTCCATCTTGTTTCTGTGTGGAATTATCCTCAGTCTTTGACACGACTGCATCTTCATTTTTGTAATGTTGAGGTTTTTAAACAGATGTTCGTCTTCATTCAGATCTTTGCTGCAGTAAAAACACTCTGCTTATGTGACAAATTTATTTAGGAATAGAGGAAAACAGAATAGGGTTAGAAAACAGAATAGGGAAACAAATATTTTTCATATATTCTTGTCCATACTTGGAAATCACTAAAATCAAATTCAATAATGTCCATATTGAGTAGAGACCATGACAAAATCAAACTATATTATGGATGAAAGTTATGGATCAGAACATGAACTCTGATCACTTAGACGCCTTCGGGCAATGCTTTTTCTCATGAGTCTGCAGATTACATGATTGGGTGAAACTCTTCCCACATGAAGAGCACTGGTGCGGCTTCTTTCCAGTGTGAACTCTCTCATGTTTTTTCAGGCTTCCTGAATGAGAGAAACTCTTCCCACAGTCAAAGCACTTGTACGGTTTCTCTCCAGTGTGAATTCTCTGGTGTGATTTTAAGTGGCTGGATGTACTGAATGTCTTCTCACAGTCAAAGCACATATAAGGTCTCACACCAGTATGAATACGCTCATGCACTTTTAAAGTGTTCAGTACTGAAAAACTCTTTCCACAAAAAGAACAAAAGTGAGGCTTCACACCAGTATGAACTTTAAGGTGTTGTCTTAAGTTTGATGCCACAACAAATGTTTTCTCACACTGATCACAGCTGAATGATCTCACTCCAGAGTGACGGCGCAGATGATCATCGTGAGTGTTTTTTTGAGTGAAACTCTTTCCACACTGAGAGCATGTGAACGGTTTCTCTCCAGTGTGAACCCTCATGTGTCTCTTAAGGTTTCCTTTCAGTGTGAAACTCTTTCCACACTCAGAGCAGGTGATAGATCCTTTGACTCCAGATTTTCCAGCTTGTTTCTGTGTGAAATTACCCTCAGTCTTTGAATCTTCATTTGTGAGATGACGTTTTTTAAACTGATGCTGTTTGTCTTCATTCACTTCCATCAGGTCTAAAATTAACATATTAAATTCCCATAATTCAACAGACGGATGAATGAGAAACAAAAATAAATACAGTTCAAAATCTAAATTTCGCTCAAATCTAGATTAATACTAGAATAGTTTTAGATGTTATTGTTCTGTGTCAGTTTTCGTCTTAATGTTCCTCATTAAAGAGAATGAAGGAAAACACCAACCTATCTGTTCCTCTGTCTCTTCATCTTTTATTCTGCAGGGTTCTTCCTCAAACTCCATCTTTACAATAGTATGTCTGTAGTTTCTCCTGGAGTAATTCCTCCTGCTTGCTTCTTCTTCTCCTGTGGGAAGATGGGAATATTCCCAGCATTTAAACTCTCATGAACGGCTGTGGGAGCGGCTTCACTGACTGAAGGTGTGAATTGTGGTCGCTGTTGCTCATTTAGCAGATGATCATCACACTCACAATCACTCTCAATTATCCAGGTGCAAATGTTTGCTCAAATAGTCGTTTAGAAACGATTCCCTTTGGCTGTCCCATTAAGGCCCCTGCCTGATAAACATGCGGTAATGCTTTAGATTACAGCCCAGAAAGAACTGCGTTAGTAAAACAAATTTCAAGCGTAACTTTCTGTAATTATTGTAGGTATAAGGGAACAATATGTTGTATTTGGGGATTAAAGGGGGGAACTACTAGGAAAATTAACACATTATTTATATGTATTTTATAACTCTTTCCCCACCAGCATTTTTAAAGTTGCCAGCCAACGCCAGGGTTTCAGGGTGGCAGTAGTCTGTTTTCATTACTCAAAGCGGGAAACCAGAAGAGCTATACAAATATAAATCAGCTCAGAATCTCGCTCAACACAGACGGATTCGTTCACATTTCAGAAATGTCTGACACGTTGCAATTGGCACTGGTGTTGTCAACCCTTGGTCTTTTGCTTGTGGAAGAGGAAAGGAAGAAGTGGACGCGAAAAATACGGAGAACGCGCACCAAATGGGTGAAACCATGGATATGCCAGAGACAGACTGTAAGGGAAAGTTGTTTTATGAATATTGGTGAACTTACAAACCCACTTCCGGATACATACACACACACACACATAGGAGACAAGACCCTAGACTGGAAGGAAGAAAAGGACGAAAAAATGCCAAGGCATGGAAAAAACTGCAGAAGCCAACATTGTCTGTCAAGGGGTGATTGTCATACTATGCTATCAACAGACTTGAGTTCCTTTTTTGGACAAACCTTAGTTCCTTTCTGGAAAAACCCAAACTGCTTACAACACAAAACGACGCTGTATAAATACGACTGTATGTTGCTTCTCGGTGTGCATTCTTTTTAATTTTTGTTGTATGATGTACCTTCATAGGAGAATTCTATTCTCTATGAATATTTTGCTCTAATTGCTCTGCTGTATTATTTTATCTTGAATTGCTCGGACGAGAACAAGTTATTTCTTACATCTATTGCTTTGAACTGCATACAAGGTAAATCCACTTGTGTATTAGGCCACTCTTACAGGATTGTCTGTTGAGATCGGCTAAGATGAAGTATTATAATCTGTAACCTTTTGATATTTTGCTAATCAATGTTTTGTCATTGTATAACCAGTACTTTTATCTTTTGTGTTAATAAATTTTCATTTTATAAAGACAAAGTATTTTTTTCAGTTTTTTACTTCAGCTTATAAAGACAGCTCTATGAAGAATAGAAAGAGCATTTTAATACATCTTACAAAGCCCAAAGTCAACCAACCGTCGATGAGAAAATCTGCTGGAGGGTAAGCATGATTTTATTAAAAATGGTTATTGACTGTTTATTGATTTTATATTGTTCATTAAAGGATAATGGGTTCATATCACTAGATTGCTGGTATAAGGAAACAAGCTAGTGTAGGTGTAGGCCTAATTCTGACCTGACAGCAAAAGACTACTTACTTGCAATGGTTAACATTGTATTTTAAGGGTTAATCAGGAACTGTGATATATACCGGATCCCATACAAGACTCAAAGGGCTTTCACAAACCTGTGTCGAGAGCTCGAGTTAGCTGAAACCTCTGATTGCTCTGCTTTTTCCTATTCAGTTTCTCATGTTAAAGGAACTTATCAGTCCAATCATACAGAGGAGAAGCACAAACTACCAGGATTGTATCTCCGTAGGGAAACGTCTGATGATTACACTACGGTTCTTGGCAACAGGTAAGCAAGCTAAAAGTTATTATTTGTTTGAACATTGCATTACAACACCTTAGTCGTGTATATTTTGGTGTATTATTAAGCGTTATGAAAGTGAAAATAATTTGATTTCGGGTGGCAATTGTTGGCTACTTGAAAAAAAGACAATGTATAACACTTAATTCTGGTTGTTTATACAATAGCTTTATTAATTAACAATGATCTGATTTAATGTAATGAAAATGCATTGAGTGTTTAATTTGACTCTGGAAAATGTGTGAAAAATTGATAATGGAGTTATGTGATTGTAATCTTTGTAGGGGAAAGCTTCAAGAGCCTTTCTTACCAGTTCCGAATGGGAATGTCTACAATTCAGCAATTCATTCCTGAAACCTTAAAAGAGAAATACCGGAAGGTATGCATGTATCTGTTTGTTTTTTGTTTTTCTTCTTCAACACTTACAGTCCATTTTTTTCACATTCTGACAGTGAATCATGCCAAAATGACTACGAGTTATCAACGGTCTGACAAATCAAACAAAATTTTCTTTTAACTTTTATTGTTTTTCAGTGCCCAGACACAGTGGAAGAGTGGCAGCAAGTGGCCATTGGATCCCAGGCTCAGGGGAACTTCCCAAACTGCCTGGGTGATCTGAATGGGAAGCACATCAACATTCGTCCCCCACCGGGAACAGGATCAACTTTCTTTAACTACAAGCATACATTGCCCCTAGTTCTAATGGCACTGGTTGACAGCAATTACAGATTCCTGTGAGGTTGATGTGGGCTGCAATGGGCGCAATTCAGATGGTGGAGTGTTTGGTGGATGCTCCTTGCACGATGCCTTGGAGAAAAGAACATCCAGCACACCTGCCCCTGCACCACTTCCTGAATCTGACCAGCTGTCCCCTTACTGCATTGTGGAAGATGATGCATTTCCCTTGAAGGAGTGCCTCATGAAGCCATATCCGAACCACAGGCTATCTGTAGAGCAACACATCTTCAATTACAGGCTTTCGCGAGCTCGGAGGGTGGTTGGAAATGCATTTGGTATCCTGGCAAATCATTTTCGAGTCTTTCTAACCAAAACACTAGCAAAGTGGAGGACATTGTTTTGGCTTGCAGAGTGCGTGGCAGGAATCGACCAGGAAGGACTAGATCATGACACTGTTCCAGAAAGAGGGAGACAAGACTCTGGCTTACAGCCACACACAACCAACAGTACAACACATGCCAAACAGCTCAGGGATAAACTATGCCAGTACTTTAATTCACATATTGGTGCAATGCCCTTTCAGTGGGGCAAAATATAAGCATGTGACAAACTTGCTTTTTGTTTTATGACGATGGTGAGAAATTGCAAAATAAAGGTTAGAATTCTACATCATTGTGTGTTTTGAGATCTTTTTTGAATAAAGCATGGTGAATGCAAGTACCTTTTACCCAAAGTCAAAATGTGAACGATGTGATACCATAGATTATTACACTTGTTGACCAATCACCCATAACAACAACAGGGCATAGCTAAAACAATACCCTGCAATTTGGCGAAATGGCTCATTCCGACACATTGTAGAAGTTATTGTGACACAATTTAATGGCTTGTGTTAATGTGTTGAGTGAGTTACTTATAAATAAACAAAAGATTGTTAGACACATTTTGCCCGTCTAGATTTAAATTAACATATGTTAAGGTTTATGAAGTAGAATAATAGCTTTGAATTGACTGAGATTTAAATTTTGATTTGCTGATAATCATCATTTACAGTAAATTCAGTTTGTGACAGAATTTCCTCAGGTCAGGAAGCAGACAAACTGGCTAAACCGACCGTCTGCTAGCTGTCTCACGTCACCGGAGTCAGATAAATCCCAGCACATAGAGACTCTTTCACCGTTGAAATTCTGCAGCAGAGCGATGACATCTCTGATCATTAGCTAGTATCATGTATACTTAATTTAGCTAAGGTGGCAAAGCCACCCCCTCGCTTCAAAAATGGCAGGACAATCACTGCCACTACTAAAGATTGCTTTTTAAATAATCTTCCTCATCAGTATCATCTCCTCAGCATCCCAGATAGCTTAGAAGAACTCGATGTTGCAACAGAAACTATTGACTCTCTCTTTTCCAGTACTTTAGACACAGTCGCTCCCCTGCACTTAAAGAAGATTAAAGAAAATAGTCCAACGCCGTGGTACAACGAGCACACCCAGGCCCTTAAAACAGCAGCCAGAAAAATGGAGCGCAGCTGGAAGAAAACAAAACTAGAGGTCTTTCGTAATTCGTGGAAAGAGCACATGATCGCATACAGAAAGGCAGTAAAAACTGCTAGATCTGCTTATTTGTCGACTCTCTTGGAAGAAAACAAACACAACCCTAGGTATTTGTTCGATACATTAGCTAAATTAACCAAAAATAAAGCTTCAACTTCTGATGTTGGTAAACAGCACAGCAGTAATGACTTTATGAACTTCTTTACATGTAAGATTGATAATATTAGGAAGAAAATTTTAACCGTGCAGCCGTCTATTACAGTATCACACCAGACAGAGCATTGTAGTGTCACTGAGGAAAAATTACACTCATTCACTGCTATAGGAGAAGAAGAATTGGCTAAACTCGTTAAATCATCAAAATCAACATGTATGCTTGACCCTGTACCGACTAGGCTATTAAAAGAGATGCTACCAGAGGTCATAGATCCTATTCTTAATATCATTAATTCATCTTTGTCATTAGGATATGTACAGAAAACTTTTAAGTTGGCTATTATTAAAACACTTATTAAAAAAACGCAACTTGATCCTACAGAATTAGTAAATTATAGGCCAATCTCAAATCAAATTCTGTCAAAAATACTTGAAAAGGCAGTGTCTTCACAATTATGTTCCTTTTTAGAAGGAAATGGTATCTGTGAGGATTTCCAGTCAGGATTTAGACCATATCATAGTACTGAGACTGCTCTCATCAGAGTTACAAATGATTTACTATTATCATCCGATCGTGGCTGTATTAGTGTTACTCGATCTTAGCGCTGCATTTGATACTATCGACCACAACATTCTTTTGAATAGACTCGAAAATTATGTAGGCATTAGTGGAATTGCTTTGTCATGGTTTAAATCATACCTATGTGACCGTTATCAGTTTGTAGCAGTAAATTAAGAGATGTCACAAAGATCACATGTTCAGTATGGAGTACCACAAGGCTCAGTGCTAGGACCGCTGCTCTTCACCCTGTACATGCTACCACTGGGAAATATCATTAGGAAGCATGGCGTTAGTTTTCATTGTTATGCTGAAGATACTCAGCTCTATATTTCTTCGCGCCCTGACGAAACTTACCAATTTACAAAATTAACGGAATGCATAGCTGAGATAAAACATTGGATGACCAGTAATTTCCTGCAACTCAATTCAGAAATAAACTGAATTTTTAATTATTGGACAAAAAAGCTCCACAAGTAGTAACCTAGAATACTGTCTAACACTTGATGGCTGCTCTGTCAAGTCCTCGTCGTCAGTGAGGAACCTGGGTGTGCTCTTTGATACCAATCTTTCGTTTGAAAGCCACATTTCTAGCATCTGTAAAATTGCATTCTAACATCTTAAAAATATATCTAAATTACGGCACATGCTCTCAATGCAAAATACTGAACAGTTAGTTCATGCGTTCATGACCTCAAGGTTAGATTATTGTTATGCTCTACTGGGTGGTTGCCCTGCTCGCTTAATAAATAAACTCCAGCTGGTCCAAAACGAATCGAGTTCTTACTAGAACCAGGAAGTATGACCATATTAGCCCAGTTCTGTCAACACTGCACTGGCTGCCTATTAAACATCGCATACATTTTAAAATCTTGCTTATTACTTACAAAGCACTAAATGGTTTAGCTCCCCAATACTTGAGCGAGCTCTTAACATATTATACTCCATCACGTCTACTGCGGTCTCAAAATTCTAGCCAGTTGATAATACTGAGAATATCCAAATCAACTGCAGGCGATCGATCCTTTTCCTATTTAGCACCTAAACTCTGGAACAGTCTTCCTAACATCGAACAGGAAGCAGACACACACTGTCAGTTTAAATCTAGACTAATAACAGCTCAGGGAAATTGCCCTGAAATTGCATCATCGACACGGCATCCTAAATAAACCCGTCTCCGGTGTGAAGACTCCGATTGTTTGAATATTACAATTTAATAATTCTTAAATCGATATGTAATCCTCAATAAACCCGTCTCCAGAGTGTTGCCTCCGATCTTTTGAATATTCCAATCTATTATGACCTCTGACCTGTAAAGTTGCCAGAATAATAATCATACACTGTTTGTTAATTGGCAAGAGGAGAACTCCCAAGGTTTATTTTTCTCCATTAGATCACCTGATGGGGTTTTGGTTTCCTTGCCACTGTTGCCTCTGGCTTGGCGTGCTCCGTTGGGGACACTAAATATTTCTACATTTTTCAACTAAATATCCAAATAAATTTAATTATTAATCTAAATTAACCTTATAAACTAAATTACTGATCTAATTACTGATCTAAAGCACACACTGTCACTGTATGATAATTGAAATGAACTGATGACATCACCGTTTTCTCCAGAATGGCTATACGGCTGAATAAAATTATGTTGCATTATTTCCTGTTTAACACTGTAAAGCTGCTTTGAAACAATCTGCATTGTTAAAAGGCTATATAAATAAGGTTGACTTGACTTGAACGAATGACTCAAACCCAAAGCCTCGAGAGATTATCTAATCTTTTCTGTTTCCGGTGACTGCATAGCCTTGCCTATGGGACTGGGACTTGATGAACGAATGACTCAAACCCAAAGACTCGAGAGATTAACTAATCTTTTCTGTTTCCGGTGACTGCATAGCCTATGCCTAATGGGGCTGGGACTTGATGAACGAATGACTCGAACCGAGACTCGAGAGATGAACTAATAATTTCTGTTTCCTGTACAGAACATATGGGAGGTTGTGCATGCACGGTCAACACAAAATGAACAAATCGCTCTGAAACAAATCGTTGCTCTCGAGTCATATTAAAGATTAGTTCAAAATGAACTAATCGTTCATGAACGACACCACTACTATGGTGACATTTCTGAAAAATCGTGCTGCTTCTTGCACATCACATCACAGCAGGTTGGAAATGAAATCTCCAGTGAGTGGCACAAAAATGTTAATGAAAATAATGTATACACTAAACTTAACTGACAGTAACAGTGCTAACTATTAGTTTACAGATATTGCACTTTGATAACATACATTTACATTACATTTATTTATGCATTTAGCAGACGCTTTTATCCAAAGCGACTTACAACTTGGGGAAACATGAAGCGATAGGTCATGAAGAGTCGAGAAGCGCAATAAGAGCCTGAAGTCCTGAGACCGTGTACATTGCTCAGTGTAGCACAGGCTAGAGTGGGGAAGGAAGAACAAAGAGAAAGAGGAGAGGAAAAGTTTATTTTTTATGAGGTTAAGTGCTCACGGAAGAGCTGAGTTTTAAGTTGACTTTTGAATGATGTCAATGATTCTGCGTTTCGGATGGTGTTGGGAAGATCGTTCCACCAGCTGGGAACATTGAATGAAAATGTTCTGGAAAGGGATTTTTTCCCCCTCTGTGATGGTACTGTGGGGTCGTGTGGTTGAAATGAAAGGTAGAGCTGAGTGTCATCAGCATAGCAGTGGTATGAGAAGCCATTTGCCTGAATGATGGGTCCCAATGAAGTAGTGTAGATGGAGAAGAGGAGAGGACCAAGCACCGAGCCCTGGGGAACCCCAGTGGTCAGTGGATGGGCTTGGGATTCCTCACCTCTCCAGGCAACCTTGAAAGACCCACCTGTGAGATAGGACCCAAACCAAAGGAGTGGAGTCCCTGTGATGCCCAGTGATGAGCACATAGTATACATAGTATTGTGGAAGTAACAAATTATGAAAGTAAGTCTTTATTAATCGTAAATCCTTTTATTCTTAAATTAAAAATAATGTATAGATTTTGTTTATTTATTTAACCTTTCACAAGTTCGTTTACCCATATACTCTTTAGCTAATAAGGTTTAAGTGTATTAGGCTTACTGTCCGCGGTGGAGGGGCTCGAGGAAGCCGCTACCAGTGCTAGGAAGAAGAGAATGGTAAACGAGAAGCCTAAATGTAAGTAGGTGGAGATGGGGAGGTGGAGGAATGCAAAGCAACTGATGCCTGAAGGAGGTATAGGAAGCTGCTTATATGCTTTAGTGGTTAATTGAAGATTAGATGGGTTCACGCCTCCCGAAATTACATTGTGAACTTTACTTATTTAACCAGGTTAGTCTCATTGAGATACAGAATCTCTTTTTCAAGAGAGACCTGGCCAAGATAGCAGAACAAATTAGATCACACAATCACAAGACAAACACAAAAAAGCAAAGACAACTCAAGTGCATTGTCGTGGCAAAATTTCAACTAACGCCGCATTACTGAATAAGAGACAAAACTGTGCCCAAGTGTCTTTATAAAGATTTAATTTCTTGCAAGAAATGAGTCACAGTCATACAGCCATCTTCAATGTCTGCAGAGTGCACTAACTAGTCATAACAGCACTCAGCTTTTTATCAGTTTCCCAAACAAAGTCACTCCTCCTGTAAATTTCCACACCTGACAAGAAAAGCAGCACTTGCTCAAATCCCTGAGTGTGCTGTTCATTTTAACTCTGATCCCTACGTTTAGGCCATCCTGACCCCTGAGTGTCAAATCCCAGTCTTCATGTCTCCTATACAAAACATGTTTTCCATGTGTAAGTGTAGAACGTGTTCTCTATATTCTATATATGACCTTTTACCTAGTAAGCTGGTTCTGTATGAATATATGCAAATCAATAAACATTTCATGCGCAATGTTTAATGTATAGCTATGATCAAATTTTCCCATAACATGCATTTTAAACCATAAGTACTCTGTGTAAAAGACAAAATTTTTTGGGATATGTAACCTGGGAGCCTGCCTATGATACCCTTATATATAAACATATAAAGGTGAGTAAGCCGGCGACTTGACAAAGAGGGCAAATTCACTGTGGAGTAAAGTGTACAGTTATGAGTGAGGGGTCTACAATTTGAAATAAACCTTAAAGCTCCATTAAACACAGAATCCAACATCTGAAGACACTTTGATGGAGCATTCATATACAACACATCACCATAATCAATAATAGAGAGAAATGTGGCATCGACTAGCCTTTTTCTGGCAGAAAAAGTAAAACAAAATGTGTTCCTAAAGAATAAACCTGGCTTCAATTTCAACTTTTTCACTAGATTCTGTATATGAAGCTTAAAAGAAAGGTGCGCATCAATTAAAAATCCTAAATATTTATAAGATGAAACTACCTCAATTGTTTTACCCTGATCAGTAACAATATTCAGGTCAAACTCATTTTCAAATTTCCTTGAGTTTGAAAAACCATTACTTTGGTCTTCTCTGCATTAAGCACAAGCTTTAATCGATAAGGATGTGCTTGCATTCTATCAAAAGCAGTTTGCAAGCATTCTACATCATCGTGTGTTTTGTGATCCTTTTTTTTTTTTTTTTTTACATATGAATGCAAGTACCTTTTACCCAAAGTCAAAGTGTTTTATTTTCCAATGTTCAGTACAATGGGCAAAAAAAGCTACCTGCTGTGGGCGGCCATGGCGGATCAGGTAGTTCAAGGGGCCATGTGGGTAACGCCGGTTCAGGGGGCCACAGAGGCATGGCCTTCGTGACCCCAATGTACATTTACATTTATGCATTTGGCAGATGCTTTTATCCAAAGCGACTTACATTGCATTCACGGTACACATTTTACATTTTGTCAGTTCTTGCTTTCCCTGGGAATTGAACCCATGACCTTGGCGTTGCTTGCGCCATGCTCTACTGTTTGAGCTACAGGAAAGCTGTACCCCTTGCCCCCCTTAAAAATGTCTTTAAGCGCCACGTCATTAAAATCCACAAGGTAGAACAGTCCACAGAACTCCTGTACATAGTCCTCTATAGGACGCTGGCCTTGACAGAGGCGAAGGATGGCAACTTCTGGGTTCATTTTTGACGGTCTGTTATTCTGTAACACTGGAGGCAAGCTTACTGAACCCATGTGCAGTTAATTCCAAATTCCAAAATAGCACAACGTAAAACAAAGACTTGGCAAAAACAAACAAAAGGCTTGACTTGAATATTCTTGATTAACATGAACTGAACTCAAAGACACCCTGTGACATGCTCGGACTTGCAATGGATGGACAAAAATTGAGAACTTAACACAACTCACAATTATTTTTTGGTGAACTAACCCTTTAAAGAGCAGCCCTCCAAGTTCATCAACATTTGTGAGGTATGTGTATGTCATGTCTGTGTTAATACTTCAACAAAGTAGAAGTTTCCAAAATATATTTACAGTATATTTATATTTAAAGAATTTTCTGGCCTGTTAACTGTTGATCTTCGTAACAACAGAAAAACATCACACAGGTGTTGCACCCTAAATTGAAACATTGTGGCAGAAACATTTTTAAGTTGGGCTGGGTCTGTCATATCGAGATCATGGTAAAATATGTCTAACAATAAATTCTGGACATTTATACCTTATATGGATTAATCTGACAGCCTATCAATAAACATGACAACAGCCAGTCAGTGCGTGTTGCAAATAAATGCATGTTCTGTGTGTTTCAGTGAGAACTGCTCGGGTTACGACTGTAACCCTTGTTCCCTGAGTAGGGAACGAGCACTGCGTCTGGTTAGACACTTGGGGGATACTCCCTAAGCACTAGCGAATCTGAAGTCCGTATAGAAACTAGTCCAATCTGATTGGTCGTGCGTGATGGCGTCATCGTGACGGCGTACCCGGAAGTATAAAGGGCGAGCCGGCGCATTGAAACGGCAGCTATTGCTCTGAAGCATGCGCTCCAGGCGTGCCGAGGTGTGGTGACGAGACGCAGTGCTCGTTCCCTACTCAGGGAACAAGGGTTACAGTCGTAACCCGAGCAGTTCCCTTTCGAGGGAACTCCCACTGCGTCTGGTTAGACACTTGGGGAACGAGTACCCACTAGCCCACACCGAGGGTAGCGCCTGCCCTAGTGTGAAACCGGAGACCGGGCACAACTAGGACTTGAGTACCCTAGCGCCAGCACCGTAGGGAGAAACTTCTCCACTCCTTTTCCTTCCGTGCCCCAGCCGATGAAGGGAGGCGTCTGTTGAAACAGTTTCCCGGCAACAAGACGCTCCCAACACTGGCCCTTGGGACCTTACCGAGGGTAGTGCCTGCCCTAGTGTGAAGCCGGAGACCGGGCACAACTAGGACTAGGGAAACCCAAGCGCCTCCGGCGCCCCAGCCAATGAGGGAGACGTCTGTTGAAGCGGTTTCCCGGCAACAGGACGCTCCAACACTGACCCTTGGGACCTACCGAGGGTCGTGCCTGCCCTAGTGTGAAGCCGGAGACCGGGCACAACTAGGACTAGGGAAACCCAAGCGCCTTCGGCGCCCCAGCCAATGAGGGAGACGTCTGTTGAAACGGTTTCCCGGCAACAGGACGCTCCCAACACTGACTCCTGGGACAGAAACCAAGGTTTCTTCCAAATAACTAGGGAACGAAGGCATATGCGCGTTACCCTGATCATACGAAAAAAGATTCCCTCTGGGGGAACCCCTCGGTTTCCATCCACCACTGTCAAGGTCTCACGTGCAGCAGGTCAAAAGGTCTCCCTTGGACGCTGCTGTACTGAGCCCCAGCACTCAAAAGTGCTTCACAGTGAGATCTCTTACTCCGCCGTCACGTGAGGAGGGGGATGTAATGCCTGAAGAACCAAGGAACTGACCAATCCTAAGTTCCCTGGTTCATCCGACTCCAGTGGTCCAAAGGGGGCCTCAACCAGCCTTCGAGACCACTGCCAGATCCCAGGTTGGGAATTCTGAAACGAGCCACAGGCCGCATCTTCCCAGCCCCACAGGGAAACTGTACAACAGATGGTGTCTACCCGAGCCCATCACCCAAAGGAGTGTGGAAAGCCTTATGGCAGCCACAAACACCCTGAGTGTGGACGGGGTTGGACCCGCAGAGAAGCGATCTCGGAGGAACTCCAGCACTGAAGCCACCGGCCAGTTAACTGGGTCCACCTCACGCTCCCTGCACCAAGTGGCTCACCACTTGGGGCTGTACAGTCTCCTCAAAGATGGAGCCCTGGAGCCGAGTAAGGTCTCTATCACCTCTGCCGACAGGCCAGTCTCTAGGTACCTGACCCCCTCAGGGGCCAGACCCAAAGACTCCAAATCTCAGGCCGGGGGTGAAATATTGAGCCCCCTGCCTGAGATAAGAGATCTCTCCTCAGAGGGACTGCCATGGAGGACCTGCCAGCAGCGCTATGATATCCGAGAACCAAACTCGCGTCGGCCAACGGGGTGCTACTAAAAGTAGGCTGACCCCCTGTTGGCGGACCCTCTCCAGAACTCCCGGGAGCAGAGCAATCGGGGGGAATGCGTACAGACGCAGCCTCGGTCACGTCTGAACCATGGCATCCAACCCCAGTGGGGCTGGATGCGTGAGGGAAAACCACAGTGGACAGTGGGACGTCTCGCGAGATGCAAACAGGTCCACTTCCACTGGGCCGAACCTCTCACATATGGCCTCCACCACCTCTGTGTGGAGTCGCCACTCCCCGGGCCTCAGCCCCTGCCTCGACAGGATGTCTGCTCCCTGATTTTGTACCCCCGGGACATACATTGCCCTGATGGACAACAGTCTCCCTTGGGACCACAGGAGAATTCGATGCGCCAGTCTACAAAGAGGGCGCAACCTCAAACCCCCCTGATGATTCAGGTACGCTACAACAGACGTATTGTCTGTTCGTACCAGGACATGATGGCCGCAGAGGTCCGGGAAAAAGCTCCTCAAAGCTTTGTAGACCGCCATCATCTCCAGGCACCAGGAGGAATGACGGCCCTCCCACGGGCCCCTCACAAAGCGGCCCTCCATGACCGCGCCCCAACCAGTGAGGGAGGCGTCTATTGAAACAGATTTCCGGCAACAGGACGCTCCCAACACTGGCCCCTGGGACAGAAACCAAGGTTTCTTCCATATGACTAGGGAACGAAGGCATCTGCGCGTTACCCTGATCATACGGAAAGGATTCCCTCTGGGGGAAAACCCCTTGGTTTTCATCCACCACTGGAGGGGTCTCATGCGCAGCAGGCCAAAAGGTATAACGTTGGACGCTGCTGCCATGTGCCCCAGCACTCTCTGAAAGTGCTTCACAGTGATGCTGTGGCCTAGCCTTATTCGTGAGACCATTGCCAGTATGGTCTCGACTCGCGCAGAAGACAATTGTGCCCGCATCGTAGTCGAATCCCATACTATCCCTAGGAACGTAGTCCTCCGGGACGGCGTCAACACACTCTTTGCTGTGTTGAGTCTCAGCCCCAAATGCTTTATATGGGCCAGAACGACATCTCGATGCCGAACTGCCATATCGTACGACTGGGCCAATATGAGCCAGTCGTCAATATAATTCAGTACACGGATGCCCTGGAGTCTCAATGGAGCCAGAGCTGCATCCATGCACTTTGTGAATGTGCGTGGGGAAAGAGCTAGACCGAAGGGAAGCACTCGATATTGGTACGCCTCGCCCCCGAAAGCGAACCTCAAGAACTTCCTATGACATGGAAGAATGGAGATATGGAAGTATGCGTCCTTTAGATCTATCGTGACGAACCAGTCCTCGAACTGGATCTGACTCACGATGATAGGAATCGTGAGCATTTTGAACCTGAACCTCCTCAGAGACCGATTCAAATACCTCAGATCAATAATCGGACGCAACCCTCCATCCTTCTTAGGAACAATAAAGTACCGGCTGTAGAACCCGGACTCCCTCTCCGGCGGAGGAACAAGCTCTATGGCTTCCTTCGCCAGCAAGGATTTTACTTCTAGTTCCATTACCCGAACCCGCTCTGGTACCACCGCGGTCCAGTTCAAACCTCTGAAACTTGGAGGAGGATGACCGAACTGCAGTCTGTAACCTTTCTCTACAGTACGCAGGACCCATGTAGAAATATTCGGAAGGCATTTCCATGCGCCGAGATAATCTACTAAGGGAACCAGCCTCTCGAGGCTGGCGTCGGGTGTTACACGAGCCTCGTTCCCAACCCCCTGAAGCGGATGACCGGCAGGAAGTAGCTGGGAACGATTCTCTGTGTGCGGACGCGCGAGCTGCCCAGCCGCAGGTCTTTCTAGAGGCGGCTGGAGCAGCATGCGTTCGCGGGAAATCGATGTGGCCCGAAGCGTCCTAGACGGCGGGATTCCACATCGATTTCCCCAGGGCGCTGCAGAAGAAACAACCTCGGTTGCTCTTCTGCTGGGGGGACCGCCCTTAGAGGCCCAGCTGTAGCTAGGGCTTCTTCCCAGCAGCCTTCCGTGCCTGAAGCACGTTCCTTAGATCACCTCTAGGAGCGGAAGGCTGCTGGCGAGTCTGCTGGAGAGAGCGCCGTCTCCGTTGCCAAGCTCCCGGGGGAGGGGCTCTGGAGGCGACGCTCTCCCTCTGCAGCTGACGGTGGGAGGAGCTGGCTGACGGCTGAGGCTGCCCACTAGGGGTCGCCCTCCCAGGCTCCGAGCGGCGAGGGACGAACTGTCGAAAGGCCGCAGACTGGCTCTTCGCCTCCCGGGAATTGAATGAGGCGCTTGGCGACCACGGCCTCGACCGCGTCACCAAACAGGCCGGAAGGCGAAATCGGGGAGTCTTAGAGGAAGGACTTGTCCTTCTCTTTCATCCCCGACAGATTTAGCCTTAAATGTCTCTCCACTGTCACCAAGGCAGCCATTGACCGGCCGACAGCACGAGCCGTCTCCTTGGTGACGCTGAGAGACAAGTCCGCAGCCTTCCGGAGCTCCAAAATATCCTCCGGAGAGGGTCCCTCGCCCTCGTCGAGCTCTTTAAGGAGGTCGGCCTGGTAGGCCTGCAGAATGGAAAGGGTGTGCAGGGACCCACCAGCCCGACCAGCCGCCATATATGCCTTGCCCACCAAGGATGAGGTGTCCCGACAGGGCTTGGTGGGCAATACCGGGGCTTTGAGGGACGATGCGGACTCGGGCGAAAGATAGCTCGCGAGAGCCTCCTCCACCCGAGGCATCGACCCATACCCTGCCTCGCGAGCCCCCAGGACATTAGCATAGTCCAAAATAGGGGGATTGGAAACCCGCGAGGCGAAGGGTCTCTTCCACGATCTACACACCTCGGTGTGTAGATCCGGGAAGAAAGGCAAGCCCCAGCGAGGCGTTTGCACCCGGCGAGAGAGGAACCGGTCATCCAGCCTACTGATATTTAGTTTGGCCACCGCACGGGTCAAAACCTCGATCAGCTCCTCCTGGGCGGGTGGATGAAGCACTAATAGGCTTTCTACTTCACCACCCGCCGCGATGCCACCCTCATCCGGTTCCTCAGAACCAGAGAGGATCAGCATCTGATCCTCCACCCCGGGGGAAGAAGCCGCAGCGCGGGCTTCCACACGGGGAGGAAGATCATCGGCACTGTCAGAGGAGGATTGGGAAAGTGCCGCAGCAGTCCCAAAACCCTCTGACAAGTCCCGCTGTGAACCCCATGATCTGCGACGCCGCGCTGCCTCAACAGCCGCGGGTCCAGAACCATGCGGTTCACGAGGCTGGCCGCCCTCGTCAAAAACGGCCAGCCGAGAACGCAGCAGTCTGAGTGTGCAGGGACCCACCAGCCCGACCAGCCGCCATATATGCCTTGCCCACCAAGGATGAGGTGTCCCGACAGGGCTTGGTGGGCAATACCGGGGCTTTGAGGGACGATGCGGACTCGGGCGAAAGATAGCTCGCGAGAGCCTCCTCCACCCGAGGCATCGACCCATACCCTGCCTCGCGAGCCCCCAGGACATTAGCATAGTCCAAAATAGGGGGATTGGAAACCCGCGAGGCGAAGGGTCTCTTCCACGATCTACACACCTCGGTGTGTAGATCCGGGAAGAAAGGCAAGCCCCAGCGAGGCGTTTGCACCCGGCGAGAGAGGAACCGGTCATCCAGCCTACTGATATTTAGTTTGGCCACCGCACGGGTCAAAACCTCGATCAGCTCCTCCTGGGCGGGTGGATGAAGCACTAATAGGCTTTCTACTTCACCACCCGCCGCGATGCCACCCTCATCCGGTTCCTCAGAACCAGAGAGGATCAGCATCTGATCCTCCACCCCGGGGGAAGAAGCCGCAGCGCGGGCTTCCACACGGGGAGGAAGATCATCGGCACTGTCAGAGGAGGATTGGGAAAGTGCCGCAGCAGTCCCAAAACCCTCTGACAAGTCCCGCTGTGAACCCCATGATCTGCGACGCCGCGCTGCCTCAACAGCCGCGGGTCCAGAACCATGCGGTTCACGAGGCTGGCCGCCCTCGTCAAAAACGGCCAGCCGAGAACGCAGCAGTCTGAGCGGGAGCAGCTCGCAATGTTGACAGGCGGCTCCCTCGAGAGCCGCCCGAGCATGCTCCACACCCAAACACTGCACACAAAGCAGGTGTGCATCCGAGCCAGAGATGTAACGTGGACACGGATGCACACACTGCCTGTAGTTCTCACTCATTCTCTTTCTTTCTTTTTAATTTATTTTCTAAAAAGAACTCTCTCACACACACACTTCTTGGACAGACAACAGTAAATAGACAGACTTGTCACACAGAGCGCTATGCTGAAGAGCAATAACTGCCGTTTCAATGCGCCGGCTCGCCCTTTATACTTCCGGGTACGCCGTCACGATGACGTCATCATGCACGACCAATCAGATTGGACTAGTTTCTATACGGACTTCAGATTCGCTAGTGCTTAGGGAGTATCCCCCAAGTGTCTAACAAGACGCAGTGGGAGTTCCCTCGAAAGGGAACGAGCGGCATAGTTTCATGAATCATTTGTGTTAGTCAATAATAATCAATTGAATTAAATGCACTCACACTGGTCCTGCCATTGTAGCATTGTAGAGTGCTGTGGCGGAGAGAGACATTAAACAACTACACAAAGTGGTTGAAATGATAAAATAGACTATTCAACTACCCTTACTGATATTCATTATGTTGCTTTTTGTCATGTTATTTTGGCACTTTGTTTATAAAAGCTTTCAGACCTGCATAAGTTGGAAGACTCTGGCATGTTCTTGGCCTGTTCCTGTTCCAGTTACTTGCCAGGTTTTGACTTCGATTTACTTTTATTAAACTAAAATCAACTTCTATTTTTAAAGATGCTTTTAGGGGAATGTACACCCCAATTACGTTCTTGACCTGTTCCTGTACCAACTCCAATCATGTCAATAAATTGTGCTATTAGAAATATCCTCTTGAGCTTTCTTTTTTCTTGGGAAAATCGTATAAATTAAATATTACAATACCAGTTTATTTGTACAAGTTCAAATATTGATATTAAAGTTATTAAAGAATGCATACCTTAGAATACAGTAATGGCACTGCAGGATTACGGTACACAGCTGGAACCCTGCTGCCAGTATTCCACCGTTCATTTACAGGTACATTTTTTACAGTGTTTACCCTTACAGAAAAAACACATGAATTTTACATTTTCCACATGCGATCACATGGGTTTCATACATTTACACCATGAAAATATTATAAATATTTGAGATGTGATTTTGTGATGATGAAATTAATGTGGATCCTTTTAATTCTCTTAGTCTCAAAATGTACAAAGCATTTCTTTAAATGCAAGAAAGTATTTTCAATATGTTCTCAATGCATAATTTCTATTTGTGCTCATGTGCACAATTAATGAGAATAATTCATTAGTTTATTCTCTTCATAAATCACAACATTTTACAGTAACAAAGTTTCATGAACTATTTCTGACCCTGCCAAACGATCAAATGATCCTCTTAAATCACTATAGAAACCAGTTCCAGCTTTTGCTGAATCTGAATGTCAACATTATTTACTTGTAAGTGTATTATTTGTGTGTGGTGGATCTGAATATGAACATTTGCTCATTTAGACACTTTGAGCAACAATGTTTCTGTAGACTAGATGATCGGGTGAAACTCTTTCCACAGTGTGAGTGTAGTACCTCTGAAGAAGAAGTACAAAAAGGTTAAAGAAGAATAAAGAATAAAATAAAAGAGAGCGCTGCAGTGATTGCTTCTTTAACAGTGTATTGAATCTGAATGGTAAATAATAAAAACGTACATGTATAACAGATGCTCAGTACATTACATCATTAGTGCATATTAACACTTTTCTTACAAAGTAATGACTAGCCGTAAATATAAGTAACTGCATGTCTCATCACACTAGAGACACAACTGACACAGTGACACTTGTTATAAAGAGAAAGAGAAAACACATTTTCATAAATGACAGTATGAAATTGATGACAATAATGCAGCTGAGATATATTACATGCTCATGTCTGACCAATGTTTATGTATTTTCTACAATAAAGTCACTTACAAAATTGATGAAAACTATTGAAATGCATAACTCAATCCACAGACATGAAGGAGTTAATTACCCAAATGTACAAGTTTCAGATAGCTCACAAAACTGAAACAACTGAGTAAACTCTTATATCCAAACAATGTTGACATAAATTACTCTCTCTCTCGTGTATAGCGGGCTAACGCACTAATCGCGAGGCATCCATGCTAACCATGTGCTCAGAAATGCTAACACCTGACACACTATCACTACACTAAAATAAACTACTTTCAATCCGTACAACTCATCAGTATTGCATTAAACAGTGTTACTACCCAAGATCGAAGTGTGTAAATTACCTGAAGACGAAGTACAAAAGGGTAAAAAAAGAATAAAGAATAAAATAAAAGAGAGCGCTGCAGTGATTGCTTCTTTAACAGTGTTTTGAATCTGAATGGAGCGTATCACGGGCACGCGCCACATACCGAAGTGTGCGATGACGTCATCACGCTGGTATGCCAAATGAAAATAATAAAATGGATTACCGCACATAACACTCTTACTCATTTTGTTAACCTACAGCACAAATAACCATTCAAACAATATTAGCAATATAAAGAAAATATTATGAACAATTCTATAATGCATTTGAAGAAATTAATACACATAAAATCACAATATCACATGAGCACTTGTACGGTTTCTCTCCAGTGTGAATTCTCTGGTGTGTTTTAAATTGCTGGATGAACCGAAGGTCTTCTCACAGTCAAAGCACATGTAACCGATGGCAAGAAATGATTACACTAGGTCCGACTACGCCACCGGGGCTTTAATACCCACGGACATAACTAAACAGCAACACAAGTTCTCTCTCTCGCTAATAAATGAAGAACATAGACGTGACCCTCAAGTACAACACTTTTATTAACAATTAGTACTAAAATTTATGAACAGGAGGAATATTCAAATCGCAAGTTGAGATGTCTAATCGTTAAATAAAATATTAAAATCAGGACCCTCAATCTGCATATATATGGTCAACCAAGCCTGCGGGAAGAACAGAGGAGGAAGTACTAGGCCAAAGACCCACAGTTTAAACGGCACTCACCACACGTGTACATAAACCAACACATTTAAAAAAAGGTGTAGTGAATACTGCAAATACTTTACACGCTCAATACCCATGCAGTGTTTGTAAACCTCATGCAGTGGAGAAAAGACTCAGGAGACCCCAAGAGGAAACTCCCACGCAGGCTGGTTCCTAAAAACAATAGAAAGATGGGTTAAATTCCCGTCTAGCACATACAAATAGGCCCTTAGCGGTTGGTACAAACAAAACAAATAATAACAAAAAGAAATAATTTCAAAACACACAATTCATAATAATCAAATTAAAACTTATGAAAAACAAGTAAATAAGGCATAAGCAAAACAGCAGGGCCTAGACATCAAAGGTCCATATGTACAGAACTCCACCGAGTAAGATCTCTGCCGTAATCCAAGAGTGAACGAGAAATGTGGCACAATAGCTCAAACTAACGACGCTGCGTGATACGGTTTAATGATGACACTGCAAACACGGCATGCCCGACTTGCATGCGATCATATAACACCCACGCGCTCACAGTCTTGCGTCGGGAGGGGTTCTCTCTCGCTATGGCGCTTCAGGGTCACAACACCGGAAGAGGACAGGAAGAAATCAAACTTCAGGCAGTCGCGCCACCTGCTGCCCTCCGCGGCATTTATAGGACAAAATAAACATATGCCCCACCCCGTACACCATCCTAATCATCCACTTGGTTACAATTCACCCCCTCTTTCTGTGTCGACGCCCCGTCGGCAAATTAAAAGGAATTTTTTTTTTTTTTTAACTTAAATTACCTACATCCAGGGCCTAAACACAACTGTCACCCCCTCACTATGGCCAAGGAAAGGCGAAGAAGAAGTCGCAGCCCCGTTTGCACTACTCCCCACAGCCCGTGGCAAATGATGAGGGTTGGAATGCCTCCCTGCAGTTCCTCTTGCTGACCGGCGTAGGGGATTTTCTTCATTGTCTAATGCCTCACCACTTGCCGAAGGCGGCATCTCCACCAGCCGACCTAGACTCCTTTTCCAGCCGTCAGGATGCAATACACCAGCAACTGACTCTGAGTGACCAGGTGAAGAAACAGCTGGAACGGTCACAGTGGCAGGCGTCCTCTCTTCCGGCAGTGGGACATAAACCCATCGTCCATCCTCCTGTTCTTCTTCATGGGCAACATTCTCAGATCGCAAAGTCTCAGAGCCCACACACGGCGAAACATACAAAGGACAAACGTCAGGCACAGGCTTCAACATAGTCCGATGTACTGTTTTTACTTGTGCCCGTTTATCTGGAGGGGCAATGGAATAAACCACTCCTTCCGTGGGTGCTCGGATTACCATATACTTTGTCGGGCTCCAAACGTCTTGTATTTTATTCCTACCTCGATTAGTGTGGTCCCTTCGGTAAACTAACTGTCCTTCCTTTAAGTGACTGCTATACCCCCTCTGATCGTGCCTCTCCTTCCTCAGCTGGGCTGCCGCTTGAATCCTCTCCCGAGCACCATCAAATGCCACTTGCAAACGTCCTCTATGCTCTGCCATCCAGTCCATTACGGTCCCTGCTGTCGGTTGTGGGACTCTTCCAAGGAGAAAATCAACTGGTAAGTTAGGTTCTTGGCCAAACATTAAAAAATGTGGGCACTCACCCGTTGTCTGATGTATTGTAGTGTTGTAAGAGAACAACAATTGGGGTAAGTAATTAGTCCAGTCGGCTTTTGCAGATTTGGGAAGTGTACAAAGGAGACTGTGCAATGTTCGATTGAACCGTTCACATTGGCCGTTAACTTGAGGGTGATAGGGTGTTGTACGTGTCTTTTGTATCCCATATAGGTTGCAAAGTTGCTGTATCAATGCCCCTTCAAAACTTCGACCCTGATCCGAGTGAATTCGGGCTGGGACACCAAACCGGCAAAACCATTCCCTCACCAACACATTTGCTACCGTGGGAGCCCGCTGATCATAAGTTGGGACTGCCTGCGTAAACTTTGAAAAAACATCAGTCATTATTAATACTTGCTCTTTACCATCTCTTGAACGTTCTAAGAGGGTAAAATCAATCGCTAAAATTTGATTTGGTCTAGCGGCAACCAAGTGCCCCATTGGTCCCTTCACCGGAGGATGTACTGGTTTAGCCAGAGTGCAGCGTTCACATTCCTCGCACCACTTTTTAACTGCTTTATACATTCCAGGCCAATAACACCTTGAACGCACTAGTTCGGTGGTCCGCTCAATACCTTGATGGCCGTGCCCCTGATGTAACTGTTGTAACACCTCCTCTTGTAATATTTCTGGCAATACTAATTGTAGAACCTCTTCTCCTCCATCAGGGCGAAAGGTCCTACGATACAAGACCTTATCTTTCTCTACCAGACGGTCCCATTGTCTCACCAATTCCAGTACAGACTTGCTCAACGTTTGCCGGTCGATGTAATCTGGCCTCTTTTTAGTTTGCCAAAAATTACCAAAAACAGCAATCATAGGATCACTTTTCTGAAGATCAGCAAGGTCACTCACAGAATAGGCTGGTAACACAGACATTTCTGACTGGCAAGCAACTACCGGTGTCTGACCAATAGCCTGCTCCAATCGGGCTGGAACTGATGTCCCTGGAAGAAAGTGATCAACATGGGATGCTCCCTCCGGGACATGTTGTCTTGATAAGGAATCAGCATTCCTATTGGCCCGTCCAGGTCGATAACGGATAATATAATCAAAGGCTTCCAACTCGGCTGCCCACCGTAACTCTGTTGCTCCAAGTTTCGCCGTACTCAAATGGCTCAAAGGGTTGTTATCGGTCCAGACAATAACTTTATGGCCCAGCAAATATTCTCTGAATTTCTCCGCCATCGCCCATTTCAGGGCGAGAAACTCTAACTTCATGGAACTATAGTTTGGCATCCTCTTCTCAGTCCGATTCAATGTTCTACTTGCATAGGCAAGAGGCCTCACTTTCCCTTCTTGCTCCTGTGACAGCACTGCTCCCAACCCGTTCTGGCAGGCATCTACTTCCAAAATGAAAGGTAATGAAAAATTTGCATAAGCCAACACAGGGGTATTAGTCAGACACTCCTTCAACTCTTGAAAACTCTTTTCACAAATCAGGGTCCAGGCACTGCTTACAGGTCTCCGCGCACCCTTTTTGTTCTTACTTCCGCCCAGTTCCCCAATCAGATGGTACAATGGGGCTGCAATCACTGAGAAATCTTTAACAAATCGTCTGTAGTAACTGGCAAACCCTAAAAAGGATCTTAATGCTGCTACATCCGTTGGTCGAGGCCAATTGGCTACAGCAGCAATCTTCTCAGGGTCAGTAGAGACCCCCTCATTGGATATCACGTGCCCCAGATATTTGACCTCCGTTTTGAAGAAACAACACTTCTCCAGTTTTACCTTAAGACCTTCTTGATGAAGCCGACTCAAAACCTTGTCCAACCGCTCCAAATGTTGATCTATAGAGCAGGAAAATACAATCACATCGTCTAGGTAAAGCAACAGAGTTTGGAAGTGCTGGGACCCAAACATGCGCTCCATAAGTCGCTGAAATGTACTTGGTGCATTAGATAACCCAAAAGGCATACGATTAAATTCGAACAGCCCAAATGGGGTACAGAAAGCAGTCTTACATTTGTCCTTCTCTTCAACAGGCACCTGATTGTAGCCACTTGCCAGGTCTAAAGTTGAAAACCAGCGAGCTCCTGAAAGGGCGTCAAGGGACTCCTCGATTCTAGGGAGAGGAAAAGCATCTCTCCGGGTCTTGCGATTAAGCTGGCGATAATCCACACATAGACGTAGAGCACCATCTTTTTTCTTAACTAAAACGATGGGGGATGCATAGGGGCTGCAACTTTCCCTTATTACCTGACTTTCTAAAAGCTGATTTATGTGTGCCTTTACAGCCTCATATTCAGCAGGTGGAATGCGCCTATATCTTTGTCTTACAGGGGCCTCATCCGTTAAGGGGATCTGATGACTAATGAGGGTAGTGCAGCCTAAATCTCCTTCGTGGGTAGCAAACACAGACTGATACTTTGTCAATAGGGCAATAACCTTACTCTGCTCTAATGCAGAGAGGGTGGACAAATCAACTGACTGTATCAGCTGCTGTGCTTTGCCAACTTGTCCTGCCTGCATACCAATCATAGCCTGAACTTCCCCAACCCCCAGTGAAAAGGGAACCTCCTCAACCCCAGCAGGTAAGCTAACTATTTGAGCTGACTTCAGAGTCCCTAAAGCACAGCGTGAAGGAACACGAGCATCCATACAGCTAACATTGATCACAGGAACATAAGCAGTACCCTTAAGCATCTGTACTACAGCAGGGACTACCAATACTCCAGCAGGAAGTGCAACATTAGAAAATGGCTCGAAAACAACAGTCTTAGACTGGGCTATTAGATGCTGAGAGCAGGTAGCCGCCACTAATTTCATGGTTCCCCCTGGTAAATGAACAGGGTACCTACCCCTAACTCTTGCAATCCCCGTGCCGGACCTAACAGAGGAGGGAGCATCCTGACAGAACTGGAGTGCCTGTTGCCACTCCTTGGGGGCCTGCTGGATACATGGGAGGCTGAAAAGAGAAGCACCATGCTGACTAAACAGCAAGTCATAACACTCACTAATAATGTTCATTCCCAAGACACCTGGAATATTTGTTTTTGACCACAAACTAGGAGTGTCTTTTACAACGAGAATCCCCTTATTTGGTATAACTTTCCCAAAAACCTCTACATTCACCTCAGCATACCCAAGATAGGGTATATCAAGCCCATTAGCAGCTCTAAGTTGTAACCAATTACAAGAATGGAGTTGTTCACTAAAATGTTGGGAAAAAAAACTCTCTGCTATTGTGGACACCATTGATCCAGTATCCAGAAGACATGGTACCCTGATCCCCCCAATAAGAACCATAACTGATGGACATGGCCCCACTAATTTCGGTACATTGAGGTGGCTTACCTCATTAGAATTACTTGAGTCAGAACTGTCCCCTCCTGAACCGTGACTCAGCGACTCAGAGGGAGTTAGTTTTCCGACAGCTGCTGCTGGGATCCTATCCTTTGTCTGAAATGAGACTGTGGTTGGGATTCAACCCGTTCGTTATCACAATGACTAGCAAAGTGGCCAGGTTGTTGACAACGCCTACACACGACTTGATTACGATGTACTGGAGGCCGCTTGTAAGGATTCTGCAACCGGGAAAGCTGTTCCCCTAGCTGATTTAATTGTTCTTGTTGTCGTTTCAACATTTCTTTTATTTCAGCCATTTCAGCAGAATAACTACTTGTACTAGAGGGGTTTTGTGTAGTGGATACATGTGTAGCACACAATGAGGGTACAGAATAACTCCGTGCCCGCCCTTCAACAGACATACCTTCCCGCTCCCAGCGAATAGCCTCTTTACGGATATCTAAAAGTGTATAACTTGGATGGGCTCGGACAATTTGTTTCAACGCCCTTCGAAGGGCTGGGTCGATGACATGTTCCACAAACTGGTCTCTCAATAGTATGGCAGAGTTAGGCATTGGAGCCGGGGCACTTTCCGACACCTCATTCATAAGTCTAAACAGAGCATGGGAATACTCCTGTAACGACTCACCCTCAATCTGTTTCCGGGAAAAGAACATTTCTTGTAATGCAACATAAGACTGGGGGCAGCCATACATTTCTTGGAGGATAGAAAGGATCCGATCTGGGTCCTCCCTTTCTGCTCTAGACCTATATTTAATTTCATTTTTAGCTTCCCCCTCCAAATGATCATATATAAAATAGGCTTGATCAACAGATATAAGGCCCCGGGCCCGCATACTAGCGCGGACCTCCTCTGCCCATTCTGCTATTCCAATTCCCACAGTACCTCTAAAGACAGGACACTTCCTCTCCCTGGGCACATACAACATGCGGTCATGGAACCCATTAGCCTGAACTGAAGATCTGGAAACATCAGAAACAACATTAGTAGATTCAGTTCTTATAGGAGCAGTCTGAGCCTGTAACAGGCGTTGATTATCAGTTCTTAGCTGTTGAACTAAGTCCCGCAGCTCTTGCAACTCAGTGTCCATAGTCTCCTCCCGAAACTCTTGCAATTGCGCATCCATAGTCACCAGGCACAGATCCCTCCGTCGTCCTCAATAGAACCGATCTCGCAGCGAAACACCTGCCCGCTGAATGGTTATAGGCCGCTGCTGTTTTGCCAAAAAAAAAAAAAAAAAAAAAAAGAAAACAGAAAAAAAAACAACAACAACAACCGCCAGGGATAAAAACAATATGTAGTTGCACCTGAAAATCACGTCCTGTTCCACACAAGCATACCCTGCCGACTGCGCCAAATGTAACCGATGGCAAGAAATGATTACACTAGGTCCGACTACGCCACCGGGGCTTTAATACCCACGGACATAACTAAACAGCAACACAAGTTCTCTCTCTCGCTAATAAATGAAGAACATAGACGTGACCCTCAAGTACAACACTTTTATTAACAATTAGTACTAAAATTTATGAACAGGAGGAATATTCAAATCGCAAGTTGAGATGTCTAATCGTTAAATAAAATATTAAAATCAGGACCCTCAATCTGCATATATATGGTCAACCAAGCCTGCGGGAAGAACAGAGGAGGAAGTACTAGGCCAAAGACCCACAGTTTAAACGGCACTCACCACACGTGTACATAAACCAACACATTTAAAAAAAGGTGTAGTGAATACTGCAAATACTTTACACGCTCAATACCCATGCAGTGTTTGTAAACCTCATGCAGTGGAGAAAAGACTCAGGAGACCCCAAGAGGAAACTCCCACGCAGGCTGGTTCCTAAAAACAATAGAAAGATGGGTTAAATTCCCGTCTAGCACATACAAATAGGCCCTTAGCGGTTGGTACAAACAAAACAAATAATAACAAAAAGAAATAATTTCAAAACACACAATTCATAATAATCAAATTAAAACTTATGAAAAACAAGTAAATAAGGCATAAGCAAAACAGCAGGGCCTAGACATCAAAGGTCCATATGTACAGAACTCCACCGAGTAAGATCTCTGCCGTAATCCAAGAGTGAACGAGAAATGTGGCACAATAGCTCAAACTAACGACGCTGCGTGATACGGTTTAATGATGACACTGCAAACACGGCATGCCCGACTTGCATGCGATCATATAACACCCACGCGCTCACAGTCTTGCGTCGGGAGGGGTTCTCTCTCGCTATGGCGCTTCAGGGTCACAACACCGGAAGAGGACAGGAAGAAATCAAACTTCAGGCAGTCGCGCCACCTGCTGCCCTCCGCGGCATTTATAGGACAAAATAAACATATGCCCCACCCCGTACACCATCCTAATCATCCACTTGGTTACACACATATAAGGTTTCACACCAGAATGAATACTCTCATGCTCTTTTAAAGTGTTCAGATGTGAAAAACTCTTTCCACAAACAGAACAAAAGTGAGGCTTCACACCAGTATGAACTTTAAGGTGGTCTCTTAAGTCTGATGCCACAGCAAATGTTTTCTCACACTGATCACAGCTGAATGATCTCACTCCAGAGTGACAGCGCTCCGAGAGAGCTTTTGTGAATGAAACTCTTTCCACACTGAGAGCAGGTGAAAGACCATTTGACTCCAGATTTTCCATCTTGTTTCTGTGTGGAATTATCCTCAGTCTTTGACACGACTGCATCTTCATTTTTGTAATGTTGAGGTTTTTCAAACAGATGTTTATCTTCATTCAGATCTTTGCTGCAGTAAAAACACTCTGCTTATGTGACAAATTTATTTAGGAATAGAGGAAAACAGAATAGGGAAACAAATATTTTTCATATATTCTTGTCCATACTTGGAAATCACTAAAATCAAATTCAATATTGTCCATATTGAGTAGAGACCATGACAAAATCAAACTATATTATGGATGAAAGTTATGGATCAGAACATGAACTCTGATCACTTAGACGCCTTCGGGCAATGCTTTTTCTCATGAGTCTGTAGACTAGATGATTGGGAAAAACTCTTCCCACGTGAAGAGCACTGGTGCGGCTTCTTTCCAGTGTGAACTCTCTCATGTTTTTTCAGGTTTCCTGAATCAGAGAAACTCTTCCCACAGTGTGAGCACTTGTACGGTTTTTCTCCAGTGTGAATTCTCTGGTGTTTTTTTAAGTGGCCTGATGAACTGAAGGTCTTCTCACAGTCAAAGCACATATAAGGTCTCACACCAGTATGAATACTCTCATGCTCTTTTAAAGTGTTCAGATGTGAAAAACTCTTTCCACAAAAAGAACAAAAGTGAGGCTTCACACCAGTATGAACTTTAAGGTGTGTTCTTAAGTTTGATGCCACAACAAATGTTTTCTCACACTGATCACAGCTGAATGATCTCACTCCAGAGTGAAAGCGCAGATGATCATCGAGAGAGCTTTTCAGAGTGAAACTCTTTCCACACTGAGAGCATGTGAACGGTTTCTCTCCAGTGTGAATCCTCATGTGTGTCTTAAGGTTTGATTTATATGTGAAACTCTTTCCACACTCAGAGCAGGTGATAGATCCTTTGACTCCAGATTTTCCAGCTTGTTTCTTTGAAACAACAGCATCTCCATCTTGATTTTTGCAATTATGTTCGTCTTCGTTTACTTCCATCAGGTCTAAAATCAACATATTAAATTTAATTCAGACTCCATTTAAAAAGGACAAATGAGAAACAAAGAGTTCATTCTCAATTTAGCACAAATCTAGTTTACTACTGAGTCTACTAGTGTCTAGTTTTAGATGTTATTGTTCTGTGTCAGTTTTCATCTTAATGTTCCTCATTAAAGAGAATGAAGGAAAACACCAACCTATTTGTTCCTCTGTCTCTTCATCTTCTATTCTGCAGGGTTCTTCCTCAAACTCCATCTTTACAATAGTATGTCTGTAGTTTCTCCTGGAGTAATTCCTCCTGCTTGCTTATTCTTCTCCTGTGGGAAGATGTGAATATTCCCAGCATTTAAACTCTCATGAACGGCTGTGGGAGCGGCTTCACTGACTGAAGGTGTGAATTGTGGTCGCTGTTGCTCATTTAGCAGATGATCATCACTCTTACAATCACTCTCAATTATCCAGGTGCAAATGTTTGCTCAAATAGTCGTTTAGAAACGATTCCCTTTGGCTGTCCCATTAAGGCCCCTGCCTGATAAACATGCGGTAATGCTTTAGATTACAGCCCAGAAAGAACTGCGTTGGTAAAACGAATTTACAGCGTAATTTTCGGTAATTATAGTAGGTATAAGTGAACAATATGTTATAATTGGGGAATAAAGGGGGGAACTACTAGGAAAATTAACAAATTATTTATATGTATTTTTTAACTCTTTCCACACCAGCATTTAAAAAAAAAAAAGTTGTCAGCCAACGCCAGGGTTTCAGGGTGGCAGTAGTCTGTTTTCATTATTCAAAGCGGGAAACCAGAAGAGCTATACAAATATAAATCAGCTCAGAATCTCGCTCAACACAGACGGATTCGTGCACATTTCAGAAATGTCTGACACGTTGCAAATGGCACTGGCGTTGTCAGCCCTTGGTCTTTTGCTTGTGGAAGAGGAAAGGAAGAAGTGGACGCGAAAAATACGGAGAAAGCGCACCAAATGGGTGAGACCATGGATATGCCAGAGACAGACTGTAAGGGAAAGTTGTTTTATGAATATTGGTGAACTTACAAACACACTTCCGGATACATACACACACACACACACACACACACACACACACATAGGAGACAAGACCCTAGACTGGAAGGAAGAAAAGGACGAAAAAATGCCAAGGCATGGAAAAAACTGCAGAAGCCAACATTGTCTGTCAAGGGGGGATTGTCATACTATGCTATCAACAGACTTGAGTTCCTTTTTTGGACAAACCTTAGTTCTTTTCTGGAAAAACCCAAACTGCTTACAACACAAAACGACGCTGTATAAATACGACTGTATGTTGCTTCTCGGTGTGCATTCTTTTTGATTTTTGTTGTATGATGTACCTTCATAGTAGAATTCTATTCTCTATGAATATTTTGCTCTAATTGCTCTGCTGTATTATTTTATCGTGAATTGCTCAGACGAGAACAAGTTATTTCTTACATCTATTGCGTTGAACTGCATACAAGGTAAATCCACCTGTGTATTAGGCCACTCTTACAGGATTGTCTGTTGAGATCGGCGAAACTGAAGTATTATAATCTGTAACCTTTTGATATTTTGCTAATCAATTTTGTATCATTGTATAACCAGTACTTTTATCTTTTGTGTAAATAAATTTTCATTTTATAAAGGCAAAGTATTTTTTCAGTTTTTTACTTCAGCTTATAAAGACAGTTCTATAAAGAATAGAAAGAGCATTTTAATACATCTTACAAAGCCCAAAGTCAAGCAACCGTCGATGTGAAAATCTGCTGGAGGGTAAGCATGATTTTATTAAAAATGGTTATTGACTGTTTATTGATTTTATATTGTTCATTAAAGGATAATGGGTTCATATCACTAGATTGCTGGTATAAGGAAACAAGCTAGTGTAGGTGTAGGCCTAATTCTGACCTGACAGCAAAAGACTACTTACTTGCAATTGGTTAACATTGTATTTTAAGGGTTAATCAGGAACTGGGATATATACCGGATCCCATACAAGACTCAAAGGGCTTTCACAAACCTGTGTCGAGAGCTTGAGTTAGCTGAAACCTCTGATTGCTCTGCTTTTTCCTATTCAGTTTCTCATGTTAAAGGAACTTATCAGTCCAATCATACAGAGGAGAAGCACAAACTACCAGGATTGTATCTCCGTAGGGGAACGTCTGATGATTACACTACGGTTCTTGGCAACAGGTAAGCAAGCTAAAAGTTATTATTTGTTTGAACATTGCATTACAACACCTTAGTCATGTATATTTTGGTGTATTATTAAGCGTTATGAAAGTGAAAATAATTTGATTTCGGGTGGCAATTGTTGCCTACTTGAAAAAAAGACAACGTATAACACTTAATTCTGATTGTTTATACACTCTAAAAAAAAGGTTCTATATGGCACCAAAAATGGTTCTTCGTCGTAATCATAGGGGAACCATTTTTGGTGCTATATAGCACCATATCTTAACATGTTCTGTATATGGTAGCGGTGCTATATAGCACCATAGTTAGCGGTGCTATATAGTACCTTAGTCAAAGAACCTCTGAAGAACCACTGAAGAACCACTGAAGCACCAAAATTGGTGCTATATAGCACTTAAAAAGGTTCCCCGATGATTACGAGCCAGGAACCATTTTTGGTGCCATATAGAACCTTTTTTTTAGAGTGTATCATAGCTTTATTAATGAACAATTATCTGATTTCATGTAATGGAAATGCATTGAGTGTTTAATTTGATAATGGAGTTATGTGATTGCAATTGTAGGGGAAAGCTTCAAGAGCCTTTCTTACCAGTTCCGAATGGGAATGTCTACAATTCAGCAATTCATTCCTGTAACCTGTGCAGCAATCTATCAGGACTTAAAAGAGAAATACCGGAAGGTATGCATGTATCTGTTTGTTTTTCTTCTTCAACCCTTACAGTGCATTTTTTTCACATTCTGACAGTGAAACATGCCAAAATGACTACGAGTTATCAACGGTCTGACAAATCAAACAAATTTTTCTTTTAACTTTTATTGTTTTTCAGTGCCCAGACACAGTGGAAGAGTGGCAGCAAGTGGCCATTGGATCCCAGGCTCAGTGGAACTTCCTAAACTGATATGAATGGGAAGCACATCAACATTCGTCCCCCACCAGGAACAGGATCAACTTTCTTTAACTACAAACATACATTGCCCATAATTCTAATGGCACTGGTTGACAGCAATTACAGATTCCTGTATGTTGATGTGGGCTGCAATGGGCGCAATTCAGATGGTGGAGTGTTTGGTGGATGCTCCTTGCAGGATGCCTGGGAGAAAAGAACATCCAGCACACCTGCCCCTGCACCACTTCCTGAATCTGACCAGCTGGCCCCTTACTGCATTGTGGCAGATGATGCATTTCCCTTGAAGGAGTGCCTCATGAAGCCATATCCGAACCAAAGGCTATCTGTAGAGCAACACATCTTCAATTACAGGCTTTCGCGAGCTCGGAGGATGGTTGGAAATGCATTTGGTATCCTGGCAAATCATTTTCGAGTCTTTCTAACCAAAACACTGGCAAAGTGGAGGACATTGTTTTGGCTTGCAGAGTGCGGTGAAGTATACATGGCAGGAATCGACCAGGAAGGACTAGATCATGACACTGTCCCAGAAAGATGGAGACAAGACTCTGGCTTACAGCCACACACAACCAACAGTACAACACATGCCAAACAGCTCAGGGATAAACTGTGCCAGTACTTTAATTCAGATATTGGTGCAGTGCCCTTACACTTGTTGACCAATCACCCATAACAACAACAGGGCATAGCTGAAACAATACCCTGCAATTTGGTGAAATGGCTCATTCCGACACATTTTAGAAGTTATTGTGACACATTAATTTAACGGCTTGTGTTAATGTGTTGAGTGAGTTACTTATAAATAGACCCATCTGAACAATCAGTGGCCACTTACCCAAAAGATTGTTAGACACATTCTGCCCGTCTAGATTTAAATTAACATATGTTAAGGTTTATGAAGTAGAATAATAGCTTTGAATTGACTGAGATTTAAATTTTGATTTGCTGATAGTCATCATTTAGAGTAAATTCTGTTTGTGACAGAATTTCCTCAGGTCAGGAAGCAGACAAACTGGCTAAACCGACCGTCTGCTAGCTGTCTCACGTCAACGGAGTCAGATAAATCCCAGCACATAGAGACTCCTTCACCGTTGAAATTCTGCAGCAGAGCGATGACATCTCTGATCATTAGATAGTATGATGTATACTTATTTTAGCTAAGGTGGCAAAGCCGCCCCCTCGCTTCAAAAATGGCAGGACAATCACTGCCACTACTAAAGATTGCTTTTTAAATAATCTTCCTCATCAGTATCATCTCCTCAGCATCCCAGAGAGCTTAGAAGAACTCGATGTTGCAACAGGAACTATTGACTCTCTCTTTTCCAGTACTTTAGACACAGTCGCTCCCCTGCACTTAAAGAAGATTAAAGAAAATAGTCCAACGCCGTGGTACAACGAGCACACCCGGGCCCTTAAAACAGCAGCCAGAAAAATGGAGCGCAGCTGGAAGAAAACAAAACTAGAGGTCTTTCGTAATTCGTGGAAAGAGCACATGATCGCATACAGAAAGGCCGTAAAAACTGCTAGATCTGCTTATTTCTCGACTCTCCTGGAAGAAAACAAACACAACCCTAGGTATTTGTTTGATACATTAGCTAAATTAACCAAAAATAAAGCTTCAACTTCTGATGTTGGTAAACAGCACAGCAGTAATGACTTTATGAACTTCTTTACATGTAAGATTGATAATATTAGGAAGAAAATTTTAACCGTGGAGCCGTCTATTACAGTATCACATCAGACAGAGCATTGTAGTGACACTGAGGAAAAAAATTACACTCATTCACTGCTATAGGAGAAGAAGAATTGGCTAAACTCGTTAAATCATCAAAATCAACATGTATGCTTGACCCTCTACCGACTAGGCTATTAAAAGAGATGCTACCAGAGGTCATAGATCCTCTTCTTAATATCATTAATTCATCTATGTCATTAGGATATGTACCGAAAACTTTTAAGTTGGCTATTATTAAACCACTTATTAAAAAAACGCAACTTGGTCCTACAGAATTCGTCAATTATAGGCCAATCTCAAATCTACCCTTTCTGTCAAAAATACTTGAAAAGGCAGTGTCTTCACAATTATGTTCCTTTTTTAGAAAGAAATGGTATCTGTGAGGATTTCCAGTCAGGATTTAGACCATATCATAGTACTGAGACTGCTCTCATCAGAGTTACAAATGATTTACTATTATCATCCGATCGTGGCTGTATTTCTCTATTAGTGTAACTCGATCTTAGCGCTGCATTTGATACTATCGACCACAACATTCTTTTGAATAGACTCGAAAATTATGTAGGCATTAGTGGAATTGCTTTGTCATGGTTTAAATCATACATATGTGACCGTTATCAGTTTGTAGCAGTAAATTAAGAGATGTCACACCGATCACATGTTCAGTATGGAGTACCCCAAGGCTCAGTGCTAGGACCGCTGCTCTTCACCCTGTACATGCTACCACTGGGAAATATCATTAGGAAGCATGGCGTTAGTTTTCATTGTTATGCTGAAGATACTCAGCTCTATATTTCTTCGCGCCCTGACAAAGCTTACCAATTCACAAAATTAACGGAATTTTGGATGAACATTGGATGACCAGTAATTTCCTGCAACTCAATTCAGAAAAAAACTGAATTTTTAATTATTGGACAAAAAAGCTCCACAAGTAGTAACCTAGAATACTGTCTAACACTTGATGGCTGCTCTGTCAAGTCCTCGTCGTCAGTGAGGAACCTGGGTGTGCTCTTTGATACCAATCTTTCGTTTGAAAGCCACATTTCTAGCATCTGTATAATTGCATTCTAACATCTTAAAATATATCTAAATTATGGCACATGCTCACAATGCAAAATGCTGAACAGTTAGTTCATGCGTTCATGACCTCAAGGTTAGATTATTGTTATGCTCTACTGGGTGGTTGCCCTGCTCGCTTAATAAAACGCAGCAGTTCGAGTTCTTACTAGAACCAGGAAGTATGACCATATCAGCCCAGTTCTGTCAACACTGCACTGGCTGCCTATTAAACATCGCATACATTTTAAAATCTTGCTTATTACTTACAAAGCACTAAATGGTTTAGCTCCCCAATACTTGAGCGAGCTCTTAACATATTTTACTCCATCACGTCTACTGCGGTCTCAAAATTCTAGCCAGTTGATAATACTGAGAATATCCAAATCAACTGCAGGCGGTCGATCCTTTTCCTATTTAGCACCTAAACTCTGGAACAGTCTTCCTAACATTGTACAGGAAGCAGACACACACTGTCAGTTTAAATCTAGACTAAAAACAGCTCAGGGAAATTGCCCTGAAATTGCATCATCGACACGGCATCCTAAATAAACCCGTCTCCGGTGTGAAGACTCCGATTGTTCGAATATTACAATTTAATAATTCTTAAATCGATATGTCATCCTCAATAAACCCGTCTCCAGCGTGTTGCCTCCGATCTTTTGAATATTCCAATCTATTATGACCTCTGACCTGTAAAGTTGCCAGAATAATAATCATACGCTGTTTGTTAATTGGCCAGAGGAGAACTGGCACCCCGACTGAGCCTGGTTTCTCCCAAGGTTTATTTTTCTCCATTAGGTCACCTGATGGGGTTTTGGTTTCCTTGCCACTGTTTCCTCTGGCTTGGCATGCTCAATTGGGGACACTAAATATTTCTAAATTTTTCAACTAAATATCCAAATAAATTTAATTATTAAACTAAATTAACCATATAAACTAAATTATTGAGCTAATTACTGATCTAAAGCCCACACTGTCACTGTATGATAATTGAAATGAACTGATGACATCACCGTTTTCTCCAGAATGGCTATACGGCTGAATAAAATTATGTTGCATTATTTCCTGTTTAACCCTTAATCGTCCCTTGGGGTCAAACTGACCCCACTGGACTTTTCCTCCATTTTTTAAAAGTGTTCCCTTCATCTCAGGGCCATGAGACTCTGTGACTTTTCCTAAATAATCTATCTAAACATGCACAAAAAATCTGGGCTTGATTTGGTTGTTCTAAGGGTGTGTAAAAAAAAAGTTACCGTTTAAGTCCCTCGGGGTCAGATTGACCCCACATTGAAAATGAATGGGAAAGTGTAAACTGGCATAAATCTGAAAGATTTTCATACATAAATGAAGTCCTAATACTAGAGCACAAATGCAATATGGAACAAGCATGTTCACTCACACGCACACACACACAAACACAAACACAGGTGTCTGGAGCATTTTTTTGGATTTTGGCAATGAATGGGAAAATGTAAAAAATGCTTTTTTTTTCACTTTATTTGTAAAAAAAAAATCAACTAAATCCAGTATAAATCTGAAAATGTCTACATTTATTTCAAGATCTGGTCCTAGAGCATAAACACAAAGTGGAACGAACTTTCTGTCTCATACACACACGCACACACACACACACACACACACACACACAAACACACAAATGTGTGTGACTGCAACAGAGAGCATTTTTATAGAAACTGGCAAATAAAATCAACAAAACTGGCATAAATCTGAAAAAATTCCATACATAAATGAAGGACAAATACTAGAGCACAAATGCAACATGGAACAATCATGAGAAAGAGAGGGAAAAGGGCAAATAAAAGAAAGATGAAAGGCAGCTTAACTTTTGCATAACTTCCCTATGGACCTCTATTGGATAATGTGGTCATTGCACTCTCTTTCTCTTTAACTATAATTCCTAAAGTTTTTCCACAAACCTACAGATGGCAGTATTCTATCCCTAACACATAGAGCAATGTCCAAAAACTATTTATATTTATTTAAGATCATCATTCAAGTGATTTTTTCATAAAAAAATAATTTTTAATGAGATATTTATGACATAGTTAGGTATTTGTGCAGCAAATAGGTAAAAAACTACCAAATACCCACAAAAACACAGCATAAATGTATAGTTGAGAAGTAAATAAAAAAAATGATATATAGTTTTCCATGTAAAAAAATTATATTTCCTTATGCAATCGCTCTGTAAAAGATTGGGGTCTATCTGACCCCAAGGGACTCAAACGTAAACCCTACTTGAGGGGCGATTAAGGGTTAACACTGTAAAGCTGCTTTGAAACAATCTGCATTGTTAAAAGCGCTATATAAATAAGGTTGACTTAACTTGAACGAATGACTCAAACCCAAAGACTCGAGAGATTAACTAATCTTTTCTGTTTCCGGTGACTGCATAGCCTATGCCTAATGGGGCTGGGACTTGATGAACGAATGACTCGAACCGAGACTCGAGAGATGAACTAATCATTTCTGTTTCCGGTGACTGCATAGCCTATGCCTAATGGGGCTGGGACTTGATGAATGAATGACTCGAACCGAGACTCGAGAGATGAACTAATCATTTCTGTTTCCTGTACAGAACATATGGGAGGTTGTGTATGCACGGTCAACACAAAATGAACAAATGGCTTTGAGACAAATCGTTGCTCTTGAGTCATATTAAAGATTAGTTCAAAATGAACGAATCGTTCATGAACGACACCACTACTATGGTGACATTTCTGAAAAATCTTGCTGCTTCTTGCACGTCACATCACAGCAGTTTGGAAATGAAATCTCCAGTGAGTGGCACAAAAATGTTAATGAAAATAATGCACCACTAAACCATACACTGAACTTAACTAACAGTAACAGTGCTAACTATTAGTTTACAGATATTGCACTTTGATAACATAGTATTGTGGAAGTAACAAATTATGAAAGTAAGTCTTTATTAATCGTAAATCCTTTTATTCTTAAATTAAAAATAATGTATATATTTGTATTTATTTATTTAACCTTTCACAAGTTTGTTTACCCATATAGTCTTTAGCTAATAAGGTTTAAGTGTATTTGGCTTGCTGTCTGCAGTGGAGGGGCTCGAGGAAGCCACTACCAGTGCTAGGAAGAAGAGAATGGTAAACGAGAAGCCTAAATGTAAGTAGGTGGAGATGGGGAGGTGGAGGAATGCAAAGCAACTGATGCCTGAAGGAGGTATAGGAAGCTGCTTATATGCTTTAGTGGTTAATTGAAAGATTAGATGGGTTCACGCCTCCCGAAATTACATTGTGAACCTCACTTATTTAACCAGGTTAGTCTCATTGAGATACAGAATCTCTTTTTCAAGAGAGACCTGGCCAAGATAGCAGAACAAATTAGATCACACAATCACAAGACAAACACAAAAAAGCAAAGACAACTCAAGTGCATTTTAAACCATAAGTACTCTGTGTAAAAGACAAAAAAAAATTGGATATGTAACCTGGGAGCCTGCCTATGATACCCTTATATATAAACATATAAAGGTGAGTAAGCCGGCGACTTGACAAAGAGGGCAAATTCACTGTGGAGTAAAGTGTACAGTGATGAGTGAGGGGTCTACAATTTGAAATAAACCTTAAAGCTCCATTAAACACAGAATCCAACATCTGAAGACACTTTGATGGAGCATTCATATACAACACATCACCATAATCAATAATAGAGAGAAATGTGGCATCGACTAGCCTTTTTCTGGCAGAAAAAGTAAAACAAAATGTTTTCCTAAAGAATAAACCTAGCTTCAATTTCAACTTTTTCACTAGATTCTGTATATGAAGCTTAAAAGAAAGGTGCGCATCAATTAAAAATCCAAAATATTTATTAGATGAAACTACCTCAATTGTTTTACCCTGATCAGTAACAATATTCAGGTCTAACTCTTTTCAAATTTCCTTGAGTTTGAAAAAACATTACTTTGGTCTTCTCTGCATTAAGCACAAGCTTTAATCGATAAGGATGTGATGGCATTCTATCAAAAGCAGTTGCAAGCATTCTACATCATCGTGTGTTTTGTGATCCTTTTTTTTTTTTTTACATATGAATGCAAGTAACTTTTCCCAAATTCAAAGTGTTTTATTTTCCAATGTTCAGTACAATGGGCAAAAAAACCTACCTGCTGTGGGCGGCCATGGTGGATCAGGTAGTTCAAATTACATTTATGCATTTGGCAGACGCTTTTATCCAAAGCGACTTACATTGCATTCACAGTACACATTTTACATTTTGTCAGTTCTTGCTTTCCCTGGGAATTGAACTCATGACCTTGGCGTTGCTTGCGCCATGCTCTACTGTTTGAGCTACAGGAAAGCTGTACCCCTTGCCCCCCTTAAAAATGTCTTTAAGCGCCACGTCATTAAAATCCACAAGGTAGAACAGTCCACAGAACTCCTGTACATAGTCCTCTATAGGACGCTGGCCTTGACAGAGGCGAAGGATGGCAACTTCTGGGTTCATTTTTGACGGTCTGTTATTCTGTAACACTGGAGGCAAGCTTACTGAACCCATGTGCAGTTTATTCCAAATTCCAAAATAGCACAACGTAAAACAAAGACTTGGCAAAAACAAACAAAAGGCTTGACTTGAATAAACTTGATTAACATGAACTGAACTCAAAGACACCCTGTGACATGCTCGGACTTGTAATGGATGGACAAAAATTGAGAATTTTTAAAATATATTAATTTGTGTTCCAAAGATTAACACAACTTAACACAACTTATTTTTTGGTGAACTAACCCTTTAAAGAGCAGCCCTCCAAGTTCATCAACATTTGTGAGGTATGTGTATGTCATGTCTGTGTTAATACTTCAACAAAGTAGTAGTTTAACAAAATATATTTATATTTAAAGAATTTTCTGTCCTGTTAACTGTTGATCTTCGTAACGACAGAAAAACATCACACAGGTGTTGCACCCTAAATTGAAACATTGTGGCAAAAACATGGTTTTTAAGTTGGGCTGGGCAAAAAACAATGTCATATCGAGATCATAGTAAAATATGTCTACCAATAAGTTCTGGACATTTTTACTCTATATGGATTAATCTAACAGCCTATCAATAAACATGACAACAGCCAGTCAGTGCGTGTTGCAAATAAATGCATGTTCTGTGTGTTTCAGTGAGAATGAGCGGCATAGTTTCATGAATCATTTGTGTTAGTCAATAATAATCAATTGAATTAAATGCACTCACACTGGTCCTGCCATTGTAGCATTGTAGAGTGCTGTGGCGGAAAGAGATATTAAACTACTACACAAAGTGGTTGAAATCATAAAATAGACTATTCAACTACCCTTACTGATATTCATTATGTTGCTTTTTGTTATGTTCTTTTGGCACTTTGTTTACGAAAGCTTTCAGACCTGCATCAGTTGGAAGACTCTGGCATGTTCTTGGCCTGTTCCTGTTCCAGTCACTTGCCAGGTTTTGACTTCGATTGACTTTTATTAAACTAAAATCAACTTCTATTTTTAAAGGCTGCTTTTAGGGGAATGTACACCACAAGCACGTTCTTGACCTGTTCCTGTACCAACTCCAATCATGTCAATAAATTGTGCTATTAGAAATATCCTCTTGAGCTGTCTTTTTTCTTGGAAAAATCGTATAAATTAAATATTACAATACCAGTTTATTTGTACAAGTACAGATATTGATATTAAAGTTAATAAAGAATGCATAACTTAGAATACAGTAATGGCACTGCAGGATTACGGTACACAGCTGAAACCCTGCTGCCAGCATTCCACTGTTCATTTACAGGTACATTTTTTACAGTGTTTACCCTTAAAGAAAAAACACATGAATTTTACATTTTCCACATGCGATCACATGGGTTTCATACATTTACACCATGAAAATCTTATAAATATTTGAGATGTGATTTTGTGATGATGAAATTAATGTGAATCCTTTTATTTCTCTTAGTCTCAAAATGTACAAAGCATTTCTTTAAATGCAAGAAAGTATTTCAATATGTTCTCAATGCATCATTTCTATTTGTGCTCATGTGCACAATTAATGAGAATAATTCATTAGTTTATTCTCTTCATAAATCACAACATTTTACAGTAACAAAGTTTCATGAACTATTTCTGACCCTGCCAAAAGATCAAATGATCCTCTTAAATCACTATAGAAACCAGTTCAAGCTTTTGCTGAATCTGAATGTCAACATTATCTACTTGTAAGTGTATTATTTGTGTGTGGTGGATCTGAATATGAACATTTGCTCATTTAGACACTTTGAGCAACAATGTTTCTGTAGACTAGATGATCGGGTGAATCTCTTTCCACAGTGTGAGCACTTGTATGGTTTCTCTCCAGTGTGAATTCTCTGGTGTGTTTTTAAATTGCTGGATGAACCGAAGGTCTTCTCACAGTCAAAGCACATGAAAGGTTTCACACCAGTATGAATACGCTCATGTTCTTTTAAAGAGTTCAGTAGTGAAAAACTCTTTCCACAAACAGAACAAAAGTGAGGCTTCACACCAGTATGAACTTTAAGGTGTTTTCTTAAGTCTGATTCCACAACAAATGTTTTCTCACACTGATCACAGCTGAATGATCTCACTCCAGAGTGACGCCGCTCTGAGAGAGCTTTTCTGAGTGAAACTCTTTCCACACTGAGAGCAGGTGAAAGATCATTTGACTCCAGATTTTCCAGCTTGTTTCTGTGTGGAATTATCCTCAGTCTTTGACACGACTGCATCTTCATTTTTGTAATGTTGAGGTTTTTAAACAGATTTTGGTCTTCATTCAGATCTTTGCTGCAGTAAAAACACTCTGCTTATGTGACAAATTTATTTAGGAATAGAAGAAAACAGAATCGGGAAACAAATATTTTTCATATATTCTTGTCCATACTTGGAAATCACTAAAATCAAATTCAATATTGTCCATATTGAGTAGAGACCATGACAAAATCAAACAATATTATGGATGAAAGTTATGGATCAGAACATGAACTCTGATCACTTAGACGCCTTCGGGCAACGCTTTTTCTTTTTCTCATGAGTCCGTAGATTAGAGGAGCAGCTGAAACTCTTATAACATGAAGAGCACTGGTGCGGCTTCTCTCCAGTGTGAACTCTCTGGTGTGATTTTAAGTGGCTGGATGTACTGAATGTCTTCTCACAGTCAAAGCACATATAAGGTCTCACACCAGTATGAATACGCTCATGCACTTTTAAAGTGCTCAGTACTGAAAAACTCTTTCCACAAAAAGAACAAACATGAGGCTTCACACCAGTATGAACTGTAAGGTGTTGACTTAAGTTTGATGCCACAACAAATGTTTTCTCACACTGATCACAGCTGAATGATCTCACTCCAGAGTGAAAGCGCAGATGATCATCGAGAGAGCTTTTCTGAGCGAAACTCTTTCCACACTGAGAGCATGTGAACGGTTTCTCTCCAGTGTGAACCCTCATGTGTCTCTTAAGGTTTGATTTATATGTGAAACTCTTTCCACACTCAGAGCAGGTGAAAGATCCTTTGACTCCAGATTTTCCAGCTTGTTTCTGTGTGAAATTCTCTTCAGTCTTTGAATCTTCATTTGTGAGATGACGTTTTTTAACCTGATGCTGTTTGTCTTCATTCACTTCCATCAGGTCTAAAATGAACATATTAAATTCCCATAATTCAACAGAAGGATGAATGAGAAACAAAAATAAATACAGTTCAAAATCTCCATTTCGCTCAAATCTAGATTAATACTAGAATAGTTTTAGATGTTATTGTTCTTTGTCAGTTTTCATCTTAATGTTCCTCATTAAAGAGAATGAAGGAAAACACCAACCTATTTGTTCCTCTGTCTCTTCATCTTTTATTCTGCAGGGTTCTTCCTCAAACTCCATCTTTACAATAGTATGTCTGTAGTTTCTCCTGGAGTAATTCCTCCTGCTTGCTTCTTCTTCTCCTGTGGGAAGATGGGAATATTCCCCGCATTTAAACTCTCATGAACGGCTGTTGGAGCGGCTTCACTGACTGAAGGTGTGAATTGTGGTCGCTGTTGCTCATTTAGCAGATGATCATCACACTCACAATCACTCTCAATTATCCAGGTGCAAATGTTTTGCTCAAATAGTCGTTTAGAAACGATTCCCTTTGGCTGTCCCATTAAGACCCCTGCCTGATAAACATGCGGTAATGCTTTAGATTACAGCCCAGAAAGAACTGCGTTGGTAAAACAAATTTCAAGCGTAACTTTCGGTAATTATAGTAGGTATAAGTGAACAATATATTATATTTGGGGAATAAAGGGGGGAACTACTAGGAAAATTAACAAATTATTTATATGTATTTTTTAACTCTTTCCCCACCAGCATTTTTAAAGTTGCCAGCCAACGCCAGGGTTTCAGGGTGGCAGTAGTCTGTTTTCATTATTCAAAGCGGGAAACCAGAAGAGCTATACAAATATAAATCAGCTCAGAATCTCGCTCAACACAGACGGATTCGTGCACATTTCAGAAATGTCTGACACGTTGCAATTGGCACTGGTGTTGTCAACCCTTGGTCTTTTGCTTGTGGAAGAGGAAAGGAAGAAGTGGATGCGAAAAATACGGAGAAAGCGCACCAAATGGGTGAAACCATGGATATGCCAGAGACAGACTGTAAGGGAAAGTTGTTTTATGAATATTGGTGAACTTACAAACACACTTCCAGATACATACACACACACACACACATAGGAGACAAGACCCTAGACTGGAAGGAAGAAAAGGACGAAAAAATGCCAAGGCATGGAAAAAACTGCAGAAGCCAACATTGTCTGTCAAGGGGTGATTGTCATACTATGCTATCAACAGACTTGAGTTCCTTTTTTGGACAAACCTTAGTTCCTTTCTGGAAAAACCCAAACTGCTTACAACACAAAACGACTCTGTATAAATACGACTGTATGTTGCTTCTCGGTGTGCATTCTTTTTGATTTTTGTTGTATGATGTACCTTCATAGGAGAATTCTATTCTCTATTAATATTTTGCTCTAATTGCTCTGCTGTATTATTTTATCGTGAATTGCTCAGACGAGAACAAGTTATTTCTTACATCTATTGCTTTGAACTGCATACAAGGTAAATCCACCTGTGTATTAGGCCACTCTTACAGGATTGTCTGTTGAGATCGGCGAAGCTGAAGTATTATAATCTGTAACCTTTTGATATTTTGCTAATCAATTTTGTATCATTGTATAACCAGTACTTTTATCTTTTGTGTAAATAAATTTTCATTTTATAAAGGCAAAGTATTTTTTCAGTTTTTTACTTCAGCTTATAAAGACAGTTCTATAAAGAATAGAAAGAGCATTTTAATACATCTTACAAAGCCCAAAGTCAACCAACCGTCGATGTGAAAATCTGCTGGAGGGTAAGCATGATTTTATTAAAAATGGTTATTGACTGTTTATTGATTTTATATTGTTCATTAAAGGATAATGGGTTCATATCACTAGATTGATGGTATAAGGAAACAAGCTTGTGTAGGTGTAGGCCTAATTCTGACCTGACAGCAAAAGACTACTTACTTGCAATTGGTTAACATTGTATTTTAAGGGTTAATCAGGAACTGGGATATATACCGGATCCCATACAAGACTCAAAGGGCTTTCACAAACCTGTGTCGAGAGCTCGAGTTAGCTGAAACCTCTGATTGCTCTGCTTTTTCCTATTCAGTTTCTCATGTTAAAGGAACTTATCAGTCCAATCATACAGAGGAGAAGCACAAACTACCAGGATTGTATCTCCGTAGGGGAACGTCTGATGATTACACTACGGTTCTTGGCAACAGGTAAGCAAGCTAAAAGTTATTATTTGTTTGAACATTGCATTACAACACCTTAGTCATGTATATTTTGGTGTATTATTAAGCGTTATGAAAGTGAAAATAATTTGATTTCGGGTGGCAATTGTTGCCTACTTGAAAAAAAGACAACGTATAACACTTAATTCTGATTGTTTATACACTCTAAAAAAAAGGTTCTATATGGCACCAAAAATGGTTCTTTGTCGTAATCATAGGGGAACCATTTTTGGTGCTATTTAGCACCATATCTTAACATGTTCTGTAAATGGTAGCGGTGCTATATAGCACCATAGTTAGCGGTGCTATATAGTACCTTAGTCAAAGAACCTCTGAAGAACCACTGAAGAACCACTGAAGCACCAAAATTGGTGCTATATAGCACTTAAAAAGGTTCCCCAATGATTACGAGCCAGGAACCATTTTTGGTGCCATATAGAACCTTTTTTTTTTAGAGTGTATCATAGCTTTATTAATGAACAATTATCTGATTTCATGTAATGGAAATGCATTGAGTGTTTAATTTGATAATGGAGTTATGTGATCGCAATCTTTGCAGGGGAAAGCTTCAAGAGCGTTTCTTACCAGTTCCGAATGGGAATGTCTACAATTCAGCAATTCATTCCTGTAACCTGTGCAGCAATCTATCAGGACTTAAAAGAGAAATACCGGAAGGTATGCATGTATCTGTTTGTTTTTTGTTTTTCTTCTTCAACCCTTACAGTGCATTTTTTTCACATTCTGACAGTGAAACATGCCAAAATGACTACAAGTTATCAACGGTCTGACAAATCAAACAAAATTTTTCTTTTAACTTTTATTGTTTTTCAGTGCCCAGACACAGTGGAAGAGTGGCAGCAAGTGGCCATTGGATCCCAGGCTCAGTGGAACTTCCTAAACTGATATGAATGGGAAGCACATCAACATTCGTCCCTCACCAGGAACAGGATCAACTTTCTTTAACTACAAACATACATTGCCCATAATTCTAATGGCACTGGTTGACAGCAATTACAGATTCCTGTATGTTGATGTGGGCTGCAATGGGCGCATTTCAGATGGTGGAGTGTTTGGTGGATGCTCCTTGCAGGATGCCTGGGAGAAAAGAACATCCAGCACACCTGCTCCTGCACCACTTCCTGAATCTGACCAGCTGGCCCCTTACTGCATTGTGGCAGATGATGCATTTCCCTTGAAGGAGTGCCTCATGAAGCCATATCCGAACCAAAGGCTATCTGTAGAGCAACACATCTTCAATTACAGGCTTTCGCGAGCTCGGAGGATGGTTGGAAATGCATTTGGTATCCTGGCAAATCATTTTCGAGTCTTTCTAACCAAAACACTGGCAAAGTGGAGGACATTGTTTTGGCTTGCAGAGTGCGGTGAAGTATACATGGCAGGAATCGACCAGGAAGGACTAGATCATGACACTTGTTACAGGGACAATCCCCCCGGAGCAACATGGAGTAAAGTGCCTTGCTCAAGGACACACTTGTGGTGACCGCTGGGATCGAACCAGCAACCTTCTGCATATCAGTTCCATGGTTTAACCCACTGGACCACCATCTCACAAATGGAAGTGAGGCCCCAGCGAGATACAGCCACACACAACCAACAGTACAACACATGCCAAACAGCTCAGGGATAAACTGTGCCAGTACTTTAATTCAGATATTGGTGCAGTGCCCTTACACTTGTTGACCAATCACCCATAACAACAACAGGGCATAGCTGAAACAATACCCTGCAATTTGGTGAAATGGCTCATTCCGACACATTTTAGAAGTTATTGTGACACATTAATTTAACGGCTTGTGTTAATGTGTTGAGTGAGTTACTTATAAATAGACCCATCTGAACAATCAGTGGCCACTTACCCAAAAGATTGTTAGACACATTCTGCCCGTCTAGATTTAAATTAACATATGTTAAGGTTTATGAAGTAGAATAATAGCTTTGAATTGACTGAGATTTAAATTTTGATTTGCTGATAGTCATCATTTAGAGTAAATTCTGTTTGTGACAGAATTTCCTCAGGTCAGGAAGCAGACAAACTGGCTAAACCGACTGTCTGCTAGCTGTCTCACGTCAACGGAGTCAGATAAATCCCAGCACATAGAGACTCCTTCACCGTTGAAATTCTGCAGCAGAGCGAGGACATCTCTGATTATTAGATAGTATCATGTATACTTATTTTAGCTAAGGTGGCAAAGCCGCCCCCTCGCTTCAAAAATGGCAGGACAATCACTGCCACTACTAAAGATTGCTTTTTAAATAATCTTCCTCATCAGTATCATCTCCTCAGCATCCCAGAGAGCTTAGAAGAACTCGATGTTGCAACAGGAACTATTGACTCTCTCTTTTCCAGTACTTTAGACACAGTCGCTCCCCTGCACTTAAAGAAGATTAAAGAAAATAGTCCAACGCCGTGGTACAACGAGCACACCCGGGCCCTTTAAACAGCAGCCAGAAAAATGGAGCGCAGCTGGAAGAAAACAAAACTAGAGGTCTTTCGTAATTCGTGGAAAGAGCACATGATCGCATACAGAAAGGCCGTAAAAACTGCTAGATCTGCTTATTTCTCGACTCTCTTGGAAGAAAACAAACACAACCCTAGGTATTTGTTCGATACATTAGCTAAATTAACCAAAAATAAAGCTTCAACTTCTGATGTTGGTAAACAGCACAGCAGTAATGACTTTATGAACTTCTTTACATGTAAGATTGATAATATTAGGAAGAAAATTTTAACCGTGGAGCCGTCTATTACAGTATCACATCAGACAGAGCATTGTAGTGACACTGAGGAAAAAAATTACACTCATTCACTGCTATAGGAGAAGAAGAATTGGCTAAACTCGTTAAATCATCAAAATCAACAACATGTATGCTTAACCCTGTACCGACTAGGCTATTAAAAGAGATGCTTCCAGAGGTCATAGATCCTCTTCTTAATATCATTAATTCATCTATGTCATTAGGATATGTACCGAAAACTTTTAAGTTGGCTATTATTAAACCACTTATTAAAAAAACGCAACTTGGTCCTACAGAATTCGTCAATTATAGGCCAATCTCAAATCTACCCTTTCTGTCAAAAATACTTGAAAAGGCAGTATCTTCACAATTGTGTTCCTTTTTTAGAAAGAAATGGTATCTGTGAGGATTTCCAGTCAGGATTTAGACCATATCATAGTACTGAGACTGCTCTCATCAGAGTTACAAATGATTTACTATTATCATCCGATCGTGGCTGTATTTCTCTATTAGTGTAACTCGATCTTAGCGCTGCATTTGATCGACCACAACATTCTTTTGAATAGACTCGAAAATTATGTAGGCATTAGTGGAATTGCTTTGTCATGGTTTAAATCATACCTATGTGACCGTTATCAGTTTGTAGCAGTAAATTAAGAGATGTCACACCGATCACATGTTCAGTATGGAGTACCGCAAGGCTCAGTGCTAGGACCGCTGCTCTTCACCCTGTACATGCTACCACTGGGAAATATCATTAGGAAGCATGGCGTTAGTTTTCATTGTTATGCTGAAGATACTCAGCTCTATATTTCTTTGCGCCCTGACGAAGCTTACCAATTCACAAAATTAACGGAATGCATAGCTGATATAAAACATTGGATGACCAGTCATTTCCTGCAACTCAATTCAGAAAAAAACTGAATTTTTAATTGTTGGACAAAAAAGCTCCACAAGTAGTAACCTAGAATACTGTCTAACACTTGATGGCTGCTCTGTCAAGTCCTCGTCGTCAGTGAGGAACCTGGGTGTGCTCTTTGATACCAATCTTTCGTTTGAAAGCCACATTTCTAGCATCTGTAAAATTGCATTCTAACATCTTAAAAATATATCTAAATTACGGCACATGCTCACAATGCCAAATGCTGAACAGTTAGTTCATGCGTTCATGACCTCAAGGTTAGATTATTGTTATGCTCTACTGGGTGGTTGCCCTGCTTGCTTAATAAAACGCAGCAGCTCGAGTTCTTACTAGAACCAGGAAGTATGACCATATCAGCCCAGTTCTGTCAACACTGCACTGGCTGCCTATTAAACATCGCATACATTTTAAAATCTTGCTTATTACTTACAAAGCACTAAATGGTTTAGCTCCCCAATACTTGAGCGAGCTCTTAACATATTATACTCCATCACGTCTACTGCGGTCTCAAAATTCTAGCCAGTTGATAATACTGAGAATATCCAAATCAACTGCAGGCGGTCGATCCTTTTCCTATTTAGCACCTAAACTCTGGAACAGTCTTCCTAACATTGTACAGGAAGCAGACACACACTGTCAGTTTAAATCTAGACTAAAAACAGCTCAGGGAAATTGCCCTGAAATTGCATCATCGACACGGCATCCTAAATAAACCCGTCTCCGGTGTGAAGACTCCGATTGTTCGAATATTACAATTTAATAATTCTTAAATCGATATGTCATCCTCAATAAACCCATCTCCAGCGTGTTGCCTCCGATCTTTTGAATATTCCAATCTATTATGACCTCTGACCTGTAAAGTTGCCAGAATAATAATCATACGCTGTTTGTTAATTGGCCAGAGGAGAACTCCCAAGGTTTATTTTTTTCCATTAGGTCACCTGATGGGGTTTTGGTTTCCTTGCCACTGTTTCCTCTGGCTTGGCATGCTCAATTGGGGACACTAAATTTTTCTAAATTTTTCAAATAAATATCCAAATAAATGTAATTATTAAACTAAATTAACCATATAAACTAAATTACTGATCTAATTACTGATCTAAAGCCCACACTGTCACTGTATGATAATTGAAATGAACTGATGACATCACCGTTTTCTCCAGAATGGCTATACGGCTGAATAAAATTATGTTGCATCATTTCCTGTTTAACACTGTAAAGCTGCTTTGAAACAATCCGCATTGTTAAAAGTGCTATATAAATAAGGTTGACTTGACTTGAACGAATGACTCAAACCCAAAGACTCGAGAGATTAACTAATCTTTTCTGTTTCCGGTGACTGCATAGCCTTGCCTATGGGGCTGGGACTTGATGAACGAATGACTCAAACCCGGGGACTCGAGAGATTAACTAATCTTTTCTGTTTCCGGTGACTGCATAGCCTATGCCTAATGGGGCTGGGACTTGATGAACGAATGACTCGAACCGAGACTCGTTGAATGAACGAATGTGTGGGCTGGCCCTAGCCCACTGTGCCCGCAAAAAGCCAGCGTAGGCCCCGCAGGGGCATGTTTGCAGGGTGAGTGGCACAAAAATGTTAATGAAAATAATGCACCACTAAACCATTCACTGAACTTAACTGACAGTAACAGTGCTAACTATTAGTTTACAGATATTGCACTTTGATAACATAGTATTGTGGAAGTAACAAATTATGAAAGTAAGTCTTTATTAATCGTAAATCCTTTTATTCTTAAATTAAAAATAATGTATATATTTTTTTTATTTATTTAACCTTTCACAAGTTTGTTTACCCATATAGTCTTTAGCTAATAAAGTTTAAGTGTATTTGGCTTGCTGTCTGCGGTGGAGGGGCTTGAGGAAGCCACTACCAGTGCTAGGAAGAAGAGAATGGTAAACGAGAAGCCTAAATGTAAGTAGGTGGAGATGGGGAGGTGGAGGAATGCAAAGCAACTGATGCCTGAAGGAGGTATAGGAAGCTGCTTATATGCTTTAGTGGTTAATTGAAAGATTAGATGGGTTCACGCCTCCCGAAATTACATTGTGAACCTCACTTATTTAACCAGGTTAGTCTCATTGAGATACAGAATCTCTTTTTCAAGAGAGATCTGGCCACGATAGCAGAACAAATTAGATCACACAATCACAAGACAAACACAAAAAAGCAAAGACAACTCAAGTGCATTTTAAACCATAAGTACTCTGTGTAAAAGACAAAAAAAATTGGGATATGTAACCTGGGAGCCTGCCTATGATACCCTTATATATAAACATATAAAGGTGAGTAAGCCGGGACTTGACAAAGAGGGCAAATTCACTGTGGAGTAAAGTGTACAGTGATGAGTGAGGGGTCTACAATTTGAAATAAACCTTAAAGCTCCACTAAACACAGAATCCAACATCTGAAGACACTTTGATGGAGCATTCATATACAACACATCACCATAATCAATAATAGAGAGAAATGTGGCATCGACTAGCCTTTTTCTGGCAGAAAAAGTAAAACAAAATGTTTTCCTAAAGAATAAACCTAGCTTCAATTTCAACTTTTTCACTAGATTCTGTATATGAAGCTTAAAAGAAAGGTGCGCATCAATTAAAAATCCAAAATATTTATTAGATGAAACTACCTCAATTGTTTTACCCTGATCAGTAACAATATTCAGGTCAAACTCATTTTCAAATTTCCTTGAGTTTGAAAAACCATTACTTTGGTCTTCTCTGCATTAAGCACAAGCTTTAATCGATAAAGATGTGATGGCACTATCAAAAGCAGTTTGCAAGCATTCTACATCATCGTGTGTTTTGTGATCCTTTTTTTTTTTTTTTTTTTACATATGAGTGCAAGTAACTTTTCCCAAATTCAAAGTGTTTTATTTTCCAATGTTCAGTACAATGGGCAAAAAAAGCTACCTGCTGTGGGCGGCCATGGCAGATCAGGTAGTTCAAGGGGCCATGGCGGTAACAGCGGTTCAGGGGGCCACAGAGGCATGGCCTTCGTGACCCCAATGTACCCCTTGCCCCCCCTCACAAATTTTCTTGGGCAGGAATATGGGGTCAGGGGCTGGAGCGGGCTTGTGGGCTGGAGCGGGCTCATGGGCTGGAGCGGGCTCGTGGAGACGTGGAGCTGTGGCTTGGCTTTGGACGTGGACAAACCCAGACATAACAATGGGGGAATGGAGGCCCTCTGGTGTGGTAAGTACTGTGGGATTGCTGGACTCCTCATCTGCAAAACCCACAGTAAATGAGGAGCCGCTCAAGAGTAGTGCGTGGTCTAAATACTGGGCCAGGGAAAGATGGATCTTCCCCCCCTGGCATCTGTGAGCAGATTGGTTCGTTCAGCCCAAATCTAAAAATGTCTTTAAGCGCCACGTCATTAAAATCCACAAGGTAGAACAGTCCACAGAACTCCTGTACATAGTCCTCTATAGGACGCTGGCCTTGACAGAGGCGAAGGATGGCAACTTCTGGGTTCATTTTTGACGGTCTGTTATTCTGTAACACTGGAGGCAAGCTTACTGAACCCATGTGCAGTTTATTCCAAAATAGCACAACATAAAACAAAGACTTGGCAAAAACAAACAAAAGGCTTGACTTGAATAAACTTGATTAACATGAACTGAACTCAAAGACACCCTGTGACATGCTCGGACTTGTAATGGATGGACAAAAATTGAGAATTTTTTAAATATATTAATTGGTGATCCAAAGATTAACACAACACAACTCACAATTATTTATTGGTGAACTAACCCTTTAAAGAGCAGCCCTCCAAGTTCATCAACATTTGTGAGGTATGTGTATGTCATGTCTGTGTTAATACTTCAATAAAGTAGTAGTTTAACAAAATATATTTATATTTAAAGAATTTTCTGGCCTGTTAACTGTTGATCTTCGTAACGACAGAAAAACATCACACAGGTGTTGCACCCTAAATTGAAACATTGTGGCAAAAACATGGTTTTTAAGTTGGGCTGGGCAAAAAACAATGTCATATCGAGATCATGGTAAAATATGTCTACCAATAAGTTCTGGACATTTTTACTCTATATGGATTAATCTAACAGCCTATCAATAAACATGACAACAGCCAGTCAGTGCGTGTTGCAAATAAATGCATGTTCTGTGTGTTTCAGTGAGAATGAGCGGCATAGTTTCATGAATCATTTGTGTTAGTCAATAATAATCAATTGAATTAAATGCACTCACACTGGCCCTGCCATTGTAGCATTGTAGAGTGCTGTGGCGGAAAGAGACATTAAACAACTACACAAAGTGGTTGAAATGATAAAATAGACTATTCAACTACCCTTACTGATATTCATTATGTTGCTTTTTGTCATGTTCTTTTGGCACTTTGTTTATAAAAGCTTTCAGACCTGCATCAGTTGGAAGACTCTGGCATGTTCTTGGCATGTTCCTGTTCCAGTCACTTGCCAGGTTTTGACTTCGATTGACTTTTATTAAACTAAAATCAACTTCTATTTTTAAAGGCTGTTTTTAGGGGAATGTACACCACAAGCACGTTCTTGACCTGTTCCTGTACCAACTCCAATCATGTCAATAAATTGTGCTATTAGAAATATCCTCTTGAGCTGTCTTTTTTCTTGGAAAAATCGTATAAATTAAATATTACAATACCAGTTTATTTGTACAAGTACAGATATTGATATTAGAGTTAATAAAGAATGCATAACTTAGAATACAGTAATGACACTGCAGGATTACGGTACACAGCTGTAAACCCTGCTGCCAGTATTCCACCGTTCATTTACAGGTACATTTTTTACAGTGTTTACCCTTACAGAAAAAAAACACATGAATTTTACATTTTCCACATGCGATCACATGGGTTTCATACATTTACACCATGAAAATATTCCAAAACCATGTTATAAATATTTGAGATGTGATTTTGTGATGATGAAATTAATGTGGATCCTTTTATTTCTCTTAGTCTCAAAATGTACAAAGCATTTCTTTAAATGCAAGAAAGTATTTTCAATATGTTCTCAATGCATCATTTCTATTTGTGCTCATGTGCACAATTAATGAGAATAATTCATTAGTTTATTCTCTTCATAAATCACATTTTACAGTAACAAAGTTTCATGAACTATTTCTGACCCTGCCAAAAGATCAAATTATCCTCTTAAATCACTATAGAAACCAGTTCCAGCTTTTGCTGAATCTGAATGTCAACATTATTTACTTGTAAGTGTATTATTTGTGTGTGGTGGATCTGAATATGAACATTTGCTCATTTAGACACTTTGAGCAACAATGTTTCTGTAGACTAGATGATCGGGTGAATCTCTTTCCACAGTGTGAGCACTTGTACGGTTTCTCTCCAGTGTGAATTCTCTGGTGTGTTTTTAAATTGCTGGATGAACCGAAGGTCTTCTCACAGTCAAAGCACATATAAGGTTTCACACCAGTATGAATACGCTCATGTTCTTTTAAAGAGTTCAGTAGTGAAAAACTCTTTCCACAAACAGAACAAAAGTGAGGCTTCACACCAGTATGAACTTTAAGGTGTTTTCTTAAGTCTGATTCCACAACAAACGTTTTCTCACACTGATCACAGCTGAATGATCTCACTCCAGAGTGACGCCGCTCTGAGAGAGCTTTTCTGAGTGAAACTCTTTCCACACTGAGAGCAGGTGAAAGATCATTTGACTCCAGATTTTCCAGCTTGTTTCTGTGTGGAATTATCCTCAGTCTTTGACACGACTGCATCTTCATTTTTGTAATGTTGAGGTTTTTAAACAGATTTTGGTCTTCATTCAGATCTTTGCTGCAGTAAAAACACTCTGCTTATGTGACAAATTTATTTAGGAATAGAAGAAAACAGAATCGGGAAACAAATATTTTTCATATATTCTTGTCCATACTTGGAAATCACTAAAATCAAATTCAATATTGTCCATATTGAGTAGAGACCATGACAAAATCAAACAATATTATGGATGAAAGTTATGGATCAGAACATGAACTCTGATCACTTAGACGCCTTCGGGCAACGCTTTTTCTTTTTCTCATGAGTCCGTAGATTAGAGGAGCAGCTGAAACTCTTATAACATGAAGAGCACTGGTGCGGCTTCTCTCCAGTGTGAACTCTCTGGTGTGATTTTAAGTGGCTGGATGTACTGAAGGTCTTCTCACAGTCAAAGCACATATAAGGTCTCACACCAGTATGAATACGCTCATGCACTTTTAAAGTGCTCAGTACTGAAAAACTCTTTCCACAAAAAGAACAAACATGAGGCTTTACATCAGTATGAACTGTAAGGTGTTTTCTTAAGTCTGATGCCACAGCAAATGTTTTCTCACACTGATCACAGCTGAATGATCTCACTCCAGAGTGACAGCGCTCCGAGAGAGCTTTTGTGAATGAAACTCTTTCCACACTGAGAGCAGGTGAAAGATCATTTGACTCCAGATTTTCCAGCTTGTTTCTGTGTGGAATTATCCTCAGTCTTTGACACGACTGCATCTTCATTTTTGTAATGTTGAGGTTTTTAAACAGATTTTGGTCTTCATTCAGATCTTTGCTGCAGTAAAAACACTCTGCTTATGTGACAAATTTATTTAGGAATAGAAGAAAACAGAATCGGGAAACAAATATTTTTCATATATTCTTGTCCATACTTGGAAATCACTAAAATCAAATTCAATATTGTCCATATTGAGTAGAGACCATGACAAAATCAAACAATATTATGGATGAAAGTTATGGATCAGAACATGAACTCTGATCACTTAGACGCCTTCGGGCAACGCTTTTTCTTTTTCTCATGAGTCCGTAGATTAGAGGAGCAGCTGAAACTCTTATAACATGAAGAGCACTGGTGCGGCTTCTCTCCAGTGTGAACTCTCTGGTGTGATTTTAAGTGGCTGGATGTACTGAAGGTCTTCTCACAGTCAAAGCACATATAAGGTCTCACACCAGTATGAATACGCTCATGCACTTTTAAAGTGCTCAGTACTGAAAAACTCTTTCCACAAAAAGAACAAACATGAGGCTTTACATCAGTATGAACTGTAAGGTGTTGACTTAAGTTTGATGCCACAACAAATGTTTTCTCACACTGATCACAGCTGAATGATCTCACTCCAGAGTGAAAGCGCAGATGATCATCGAGAGAGCTTTTCTGAGCGAAACTCTTTCCACACTGAGAGCATGTGAACGGTTTCTCTCCAGTGTGAACCCTCATGTGTCTCTTAAGGTTTGATTTATATGTGAAACTCTTTCCACACTCAGAGCAGGTGAAAGATCCTTTGACTCCAGATTTTCCAGCTTGTTTCTGTGTGAAATTCCCTTCAGTCTTTGAATCTTCATTTGTGAGATGACGTTTTTTAACCTGATGCTGTTTGTCTTCATTCACTTCCATCAGGTCTAAAATGAACATATTAAATTCCCATAATTCAACAGAAGGATGAATGAGAAACAAAAATAAATACAGTTCAAAATCTCCATTTCGCTCAAATCTAGATTAATACTAGAATAGTTTTAGATGTTATTGTTCTTTGTCAGTTTTCATCTTAATGTTCCTCATTAAAGAGAATGAAGGAAAACACCAACCTATTTGTTCCTCTGTCTCTTCATCTTTTATTCTGCAGGGTTCTTCCTCAAACTCCATCTTTACAATAGTATGTCTGTAGTTTCTCCTGGAGTAATTCCTCCTGCTTGCTTCTTCTTCTTCTCCTGTGGGAAGATGGGAATATTCCCCGCATTTAAACTCTCATGAACGGCTGTGGGAGCGGCTTCACTGACTGAAGGTGTGAATTGTGGTCGCTGTTGCTCATTTAGCAGATGATCATCACACTCACAATCACTCTCAATTATCCAGGTGCAAATGTTTTGCTCAAATAGTCGTTTAGAAACGATTCCCTTTGGCTGTCCCATTAAGGCCCCTGCCTGATAAACATGCGGTAATGCTTTAGATTACAGCCCAGAAAGAACTGCATTGGTAAAACGAATTTACAGCGTAACTTTCGGTAATTATAGTAGGTATAAGGGAACAATATGTTATATTTGGGGAATAAAGGGGGGAACTACTAGGAAAATTAACAAATTATTTATATGTATTTTTTAACTCTTTCCCCGCCAGCATTTTTTTAAAAAAAAGTTGCCAGCCAACGCCAGGGTTTCAGGGTGGCAGTAGTCTGTTTTCATTATTCAAAGCGGGAAACCAGAAGAGCTATACAAATATAAATCAGCTCAGAATCTCGCTCAACACAGACGGATTCGTGCACATTTCAGAAATGTCTGACACGTTGCAAATGGCACTGGCATTGTCAGCCCTTGGTCTTTTGCTTGTGGAAGAGGAAAGGAAGAAGTGGACGCGAAAAATACGGAGAAAGCGCACCAAATGGGTGAAACCATGGATATGCCAGAGACAGACTGTAAGGGAAAGTTGTTTTATGAATATTGGTGAACTTACAAACCCACTTCCGGATACATACACACACACACACACACATAGCAGACAAGACCCTAGACTGGAAGGAAGAAAAGGACGAAAAAATGCCAAGGCATGGAAAAAACTGCAGAAGCCAACATTGTCTGTCAAGAGGTGATTGTCATACTATGCTATCAACAGACTTGAGTCCCTTTTTTGGACAAACCTTAGTTCCTTTCTGGAAAAACCCAAACTGCTTACAACACAAAACGACTCTGTATAAATACGACTGTATGTTGCTTCTCGTGTGCATTCTTTTTGATTTTTGTTTGATTGATGTACGAATTCTATTCTCTATGAATTGGTTGCGTGCGCGGGCCAGAGCGATGAGCATTCGTGTACTGCTGGGCTAACTTTGCAGCTGCCAGTCCTGAGTCTGGTTCATGCTTCTTCACCCAGGTACGGCTGTCGTAAGGCAGTACTCAAAGCAGCTGCTCCAAGATGACTAGCTCTCCGATCTCCTCCTTGGAATGTAGATCAGGACGTACCCATCGCTGGTAGAGATTCCGCAGACGGTGGTATGTCTCTGTGGGTGATTCACCTTCTGGTACTGTTGCTGCCCGGAACCGCTGGCGGTAGGTCTCAGCAGAGATATTGAATTTTTGCAGCAAGGCATCCTTCAGGTGGTCGTAATCATCTGCAAGGTCCTCATCCATGGCAAGATATGCCTCCAACGCTTGTCCTGTTAGTAATGGCACCAACCGACAGCTCCACTCCCCTCTTGGCCATTGCCATGTTCGGGCCAGTCGCTCGAATCTTCGCAGATAGCTCTCGATGTCGTCCCCCGGCTGTAGGACCGGCACCGGTGTCTCTGCTCGATGTATCGGCGGCCTTGGCTGTGTCGGTGACCTGGTTGCTGCTGTGGATACTCTAGAAGGGCCAGGAGTCGGAAGTTCCATCCGCAGGCTTCCGAGGTCACTCGGGGTAGCTATAGTCGATCTGCCAGAGTGCTGTATAGATTCCCGAAGCCCTCTTAGCTCCTGCAGATATCTCTCCTCCCTCGCTTGCTGCGCATCGAGGAAGTCCCTCATCAGGCTTGCCATGCTTCTGCTGGACAATGTGGAAGGCCTACTGGTCTGCGAAACACTGGGTTTGCTCGACACTCCTGGAAGCTCTACTGATGCTGCCTCCTCTCCCTCCGATGTCATGCTGTCCCATGTCTCGTCCATGTCATCCTCCAGCTTTGCTTGTGAGCGCAGACCAGGCCTCTTCCCTTTCGGTGCTTTCTTACGGGTAGCCATCCCACCGCTGCCACCAAATGTGAAACAGTAGAGCGTTGGCAGGCCCAAACTGGGTCTCCTCCAGACTACTGTGGACGTATTACGGTTCAAAATGGGAAAAAATAAAATAAAATAAAATAAAAGATGATGGCTCAACCCGCAAGTACTCTTCAGAGTATGGTGGTGTTTATTAACAAGTGCACCAAAAATCCAATAGTCCAGCAGTGAATATATTTACAAGTGTACAGTCCCAAGAACAAAGTACCAAATCAACAAAAATAAAACAACAAAATAAATGAAAGATAGATAACTATACATTTATGTACACAAAAACTCACAAGTATCCACTATATACGGAGGGTTTCTTTAGCTCACGGCACCGCAGTAGCACGTTTGCTCGACTTGGAAAACAAGTCCCATACTGGAGTCTGGCCACTGCTTTTAAAGGCCAAACTCCGCCCCTTTTGGGGCACTACCATCCACAGGTAAGTGTCAGGAGGTAATATCTTCTACTTTTAAATACCTTAATTTTCCTCCAAAAACCAAATGAAACAAAACCCAATGTTGTTCAATAAACCTAATAACATAATAAACCTGACAACACTAACTCACAATTCCATTTCGTTGCCAGGTTAAAACTTTAGTATCCCCCCACATAAAGACAAGACATGGTTTCGCCGGGTTCCGGTCCACTGTCGGTGCGGCGCAGTATGATGACGTCATAACCGCTCGCCCTACAGCAGTTCGAGTTTGCCGGCCCAGCTCCCAGCAACCCGGTTACACCCACATATAACACGCAATTTAACAATAAAACATGCAACAAACAAATAGTAAGTGTGTGTGATATGTCTGGAGGGAATAACAGAAGGGAAGTATAGAATGTGGAAAAATGTCTAAGTGCTATCGGGATCGCGTGTGCACTCGCTATACCAATAGCGACATCAACAGGTAAGGGAGAGCGTGTGGTGGTTGAGTGTGTGTGTGTGTGTGTGTGTGTGTGTCAGTGCTGCCGCTTGCAGCGGTGAAGATTACTTCCTCACATGCTCTAATTGCTCTGCTGTATTATTTTATCTTGAATTGCTCGGACGAGAACAAGTTATTTCTTACATCTATTGCTTTGAACTGCATACAAGGTAAATCCACCTGTGTATTAGGCCACTCTTACAGGATTGTCTGTTGAGATCGGCTAAACTGAAGTATTATAATCTGTAACCTTTTGATATTTTGCTAATCAATTTTTTATCATTGTATAACCAGTACTTTTATCTTTTGTGTAAATAAATTTTCATTTTATAAAGACAAAGTATTTTTTCAGTTTTTTACTTCAGCTTATAAAGACAGTTCTATAAAGAATAGAAAGAGCATTTTAATACATCTTACAAAGCCCAAAGTCAAGCAACCGTCGATGAGAAAATCTGCTGGAGGGTAAGCATGATTTTATTAAAAATGGTTATTGACTGTTTATTGATTTTATATTGTTCATTAAAGGATAATGGGTTCATATCACTAGATTGTGTTATGATCCTGGGCTTTCCTTTCTCTCTGTCTCCCTCTTGTGGTCATTCACGCACTCACTCACTCATCACGCTCATCCCTACTCATTATCTCTCACAGCTGTTTCCCCTTCCCGTTCTGTTTCCCCACCTGTTCTCTCTTTTCTCTTGATTGTCCCAGCTTCTTAGTCCCTCTCCTTCTAGGTCTTGTTGTCGGATTATTAATTCTACATATGAGAGACGTTGGTTTGTTCACCCTATCTAGTCTTGTCTTGTCCGGTGTTTGTGCTTAAACTGTGACTGTGTGCAGAGTTCCTGTTCGGCGCCTGGCTGTTCTCCCGAGGTCTTCCTTGACCGTTCACAGACATTACAAAGAATCTTCCCTCTGTCCTCGTGGGATCCTGAGTTTCTCCAGCCTAGTGGCAGTCTCTGTTCTGGCTCTGTTTGCCTAACGTTTTTGTTCAGTTTGGTCCTTTGAGGACATTTTCCTTTGTTTTATTAAAGACTGTGAATTGCATCCTCCCTGGTTTCTTCATCATCCTTATCGTAACAGATTGCTGGTATAAGGAAACAAGCTAGTGTAGGTGTAGGCCTAATTCTGACCTGACAGCAAAAGACTACTTACTTGCAATGGTTAACATTGTATTTTATGGGTTAATCAGGATATATACCGAATCCCATACAAGACTCAAAGGGCTTTCACGAACCTGTGTCGAGAGCTCGAGTTAGCTGAAACCTCTGATTGCTCTGCTTTTTCCTATTCAGTTTCTCATGTTAAAGGAACTTATCAGTCCAATCATACAGAGGAGACGCACAAACTACCAGGATTGTATCTCCGTAGGGGAACCTCTGATGATTACACTACGGTTCTTGGCAACAGGTAAGCAAGCTAAAAGTTATTATTTGTTTGAACATTGCATTACAACACCTTAGTCGTGTATATTTTGGTGTATTATTAAGCATTATGAAAGTGAAAATAATTTGATTTCGGGTGGCAATTGTTGCCTACTTGAAAAAAAGACACTTAATTCTGGTTGTTTATACACTCTAAAAAAAAAGGTTCTATATGGCACCAAAAATGGTTCTTCGTCGTAATCATAGGGGAACCATTTTTGGTGCTATATAGCACCATATATTAACATGTTCTGTATATGGTAGCAGTGCTATATAGCACCATAGTTAGCAGTGCTATATAGCACCTTAGTCAAAGAACCGGTGAAGAACCTCTGAAGAACCACTGAAGAACCACTGAAGCACCAAAATTGGTGCTATATAGCACTTAAAAAGGTTCCCATATGATTACGAGCCAAGAACCATTTTTGGTGCCATATAGAACCTTTTTATTGAGTGTACCATAGCTTTATTAATTAACAATTATCTGATTTAATGTAATGGAAATGCATTGAGTGTTTAATTTGACTCTGGAAAATGTGTGGAAAATTGATAATGGAGTTATGTGATTGCAATCTTTGTAGGGGAAAGCTTCAAGAGCCTTTCTTACCAGTTCCGAATGGGAATGTCTACAATTCAGCAATTCATTCCTGTAACCTGTGCAGCAATCTATCAGGTCTTAAAAGAGAAATACCGGAAGGTATGCATGTATCTGTTTGTTTTTTGTTTTTCTTCTTCAACCCTTACAGTGCATTTTTTTCACATTCTGACAGTGAATCATGTCAAAATGAGTTATCAACGGTCTGACAAATCAAAAAAGAATTCTGACAAATCAACAAATCAAACAATTTTTTTTTCAAATCAGCAAGTGGCCATTGGATCCCAGGCTCAGTGGAACTTCCCAAACTGCCTGGGTGATCTGAATGGGAAGCACATTAACATTCGTCCCCCACCAGGAACAGGATCAACTTTCTTTAACTACAAGCATACATTGCCCATAGTTCTAATGGCACTGGTTGACAGCAATTACAGATTCCTGTATGTTGATGTGGGCTGCAATGGGCGCAATTAAGATGGTGGATGCTGCTTGCAGGATGCCTTGGAGAAAAGAACATCCAGCACACCTGCTCCTGCACCACTTCCTGAATCTGACCAGCTGGCCCCTTACTGTATTGTGGCAGATGATGCATTTCCCTTGAAGGAGTGCCTCATGAAGCCATATCCGAACCACAGGCTATCTGTAGAGCAACACATCTTCAATTACAGGCTTTCGCGAGCTCGGAGGGTGGTTGGAAATGCATTTGGTATCCTGGCAAATCATTTTCGAGTCTTTCTAACCAAAACACTGGTAAAGTGGAGGACATTGTTTTGGCTTGCAGAGTGCGTGGCAGGAATCGACCAGGAAGGACTAGATCATGACACTGTTCCAGAAAGAGGGAGACAAGACTCTGGCTTACAGCCACACACAACCAACAGTACAACACATGCCAAACAGCTCAGGGATAAACTGTTCCAGTACTTTAATTCAGATATTGGTGCAGTGCCCTTACACTTGTTGACCAATCACCCATAACAACAACAGGGCATAGCTGAAACAATACCCTGCAATTTGGTGAAATGGCTCATTCCGACACATTGTAGAAGCTATTGTGACACATTAATTTGACGGCTTGTGTTAATGTGTTGAGTTACTTATAAATAGACCCATCTGAACAATCAGTGGCCACTTACCCAAAAGATTGTTAGACACATTCTGCCCCTCTAGATTTAAATTAACATATGTTAAGGTTTATGAAGTAGAATAATAGCTTTGAATTGACTGAGATTTAAATTTTGATTTGCTGATAATCATCATTTACAGTAAATTCTGTTTGTGACAGAATTTCCTCAGGTCAGGAAGCAGACAAACTGGCTAAACCGACCGTCTGCTAGCTGTCTCACGTCACCGAGTCAGATAAATCCCAGCACATAGAGACTCCTTCACCGTTGAAATTCTGCAGCAGAGCGATGACATCTCTGATCATTAGCTAGTATCATGTATACTTAATTTAGCTAAGGTGGCAAAGCCGCCCCCTCGCTTCAAAAATGGCAGGACAATCACTGCCCTACTAAAGATTGCTTTTTAAATAATCTTCCTCATCAGTATCATCTCCTCAGCATCCCGGAGAGCTTAGAAGAACTCGATGTTGCAACAGGAACAATTGACTCTCTCTTTTCCAGTACTTTAGACACAGTTGCTCCCCTGCCCTTAAAGAAGATTAAAGAAAATAGTCCAACGCCGTGGTACAACGAGCACACCTGGGCCCTTAAAACAGCAGCCAGAAAAATGGAGCGCAGCTAGAAGAAAACAAAACTAGAGGTCTTTCGTAATTCGTGGAAAGAGCACATGATCGCATACAGAAAGGCCGTAAAAACTGCTAGATCTGCTTATTTCTCGACTCTCTTGGAAGAAAATGAACACAACCCTAGGTATTTGTTCGATACAGTAGCTAAATTAACCAAAAATAAAGCTTCAACTTCTGATGTTGGTAAACAGCACAGCAGTAATGACTTTATGAACTTCTTTACATGTAAGATTGATAATATTAGGAAGAAAATGTTAACCATGCAGCCGTCTATTACAGTATCACATCAGACAGAGCATTGTAGTGACACTGAGGAAAAATTACACTCATTCACTGCTATAGGAGAAGAAGAATTGGCTAAACTCGTTAAATCATCAAAATCAACAACATGTATGCTTGACTCTGTACCGACTAGGCTATTAAAAGAGATGCTACCAGAGGTCATAGATCCTCTTCTTAATATCATTAATTCATCTTTGTCATTAGGATATGTACCGAAAACTTTTACGTTGGCTATTATTAAACCAAAAAAACGCAACTTGATCCTACAGAATTCGTCAATTATAGGCCAATCTCAAATCTACCCTTTCTGTCAAAAATACTTAAAAAGATAGTGTCTTCACAATTATGTTCCTTTTTAGAAAGAAATGGTATCTGTGAGGATTTCCAGTCAGGATTTAGACCATATCATAGTACTGAGACTGCTCTCATCAGAGTTACAAATGATTTACTATTATCATCCGATCGTGGCTGTATTTCTCTATTAGTGTAACTCGATCTTAGCGCTGCATTTGATACTATCGACCACAACATTCTTTTGAATAGACTCGAAAATGATGTAGGCATTAGTGGAATTGCTTTGTCATGGTTTAAATCATATCTATGTGACCGTTATCAGTTTGTAGCAGTAAATGAAGAGATGTCACACCGATCACATGTTCAGTATGGAGTACCGCAAGGCTCAGTGCTAGGACCGCTGCTCTTCACCCTGTACATGCTACCACTGGGAAATATCATTAGGAAGCATGGCGTTAGTTTTCATTGTTATGCTGAAGATACTCAGCTCTATATTTCTTCGCGCCCTGACGAAGCTTACCAATTCACAAAATTAACGGAATGCATAGCTGAGATAAAACATTGGATGACCAGTAATTTCCTGCAACTCAATTCAGAAAAAAACTGAATTTTTAATCATTGGACAAAAAAGCTCCACAAGTAGTAACCTAGAATACTGTCTAACACTTGATGGCTGCTCTGTCAAGTCCTCGTTGTCAGTGAGGAACCTGGGTGTGCTCTTTGATACCAATCTTTCGTTTGAAAGCCACATTTCTAGCATCTGTAAAATTGCATTCTAACATCTTAAAAATATATCTAAATTACGGCACATGCTCACAATGCAAAATGCTGAACAGTTAGTTCATGCGTTCATGACCTCAAGGTTAGATTATTGTTATGCTCTACTGGGTGGTTGCCCTGCTCGCTTAATAAAACACAGCAACTCGAGTTCTTACTAGAACCAGGAAGTATGACCATATCAGCCCAGTTCTGTCAACACTGCACTGGCTGCCTATTAAACATCGCATACATTTTAAAATCTTGCTTATTACTTACAAAGCACTAAATGGTTTAGCTCCCCAATACTTGAGCGAGCTCTTAACATATTATACTCCATCATGTCTACTGCGGTCTCTAAATTCTAGCAAGTTGATAATACTGAGAATATCCAAATCAACTGCAGACGGTCGATCCTTTTCCTATTTAGCACCTAAACTCTGGAACAGTCTTCCTAACATTGTACGGGAAGCAGACACACACTGTCAGTTTAAATCTAGACTAAAAACAAGTACCATCCTGCCTGATCGATTGCTCCTGTCTGCCTCCTGCTGTGTTTGTAGCTCTGTAGCTCAAGTCTGTAGCTCTGTACAGCCTTGCTTACGTTTGAATCTTTATTTTGATATTTCCTCTTTATTCTACTGCTAAAAAACGATTGTGGTAAGTGGTAAGTTGGATTAATCAAAAACACGGTAAGTCATGTCTTCTCCTGTCATTATCACTTGCACTTCATGTCGCATGTTTAATATAGGCTTCTCCGCTGGCGAACAGGGCTTCACATGTGATAACTGTAAGGAGATAGTTAGGCTGACGGAGAAGATTTCAGAATTAGAAACACGCATCCATACTTTATTAGATTAGATTAGATTCAACTTTATTGTCATTACACAAGTACAAGTACAAGGCAACGAAATGCAGTTTAGGTCTAACCAGAAGTGCAATAGCAGCAAGTGCAGGATATATACAATGGTTGCGTAAGTGCAGGGCATAAAAATGTACTGAATATATATAAATATGTATAAGTAGAGAGATGGTTATTACTATAAACAGAACTGAATTTACAGATGAATATATACAGTGAATAAATATAAATATACAGATGGCTATTACTATAAACAGAATGTAAACAGAATGTACAGGTGAATATGTACTATGAATATAATATACAGATGGCTATTACTTTGAACAGAATTTTACAGATAGAGGTATACAATAATATGTTAGGCTAATATGAGGAATATAGCAGTGGATTAAGGTAGTGCAATAAATTATGGACAGAGCTATCCGAAAGAAAGTGTAAAAGTGCAGTGGAAAGTGGTTGCATATTGCAGTTAGAAGTACGGTGCAAAATGCAAATGTAAACATGGTTACTGTAAATACAGTCGGCAGTGCAAATGAGCATATTCCAGTTAAGATATGGTGGTGCAAAATGCATAAGTAAACAGTTGTTACTGTAATAAACAGTCAGTAGTGCAAATAACAAAGTGAATGTAGATGTGAGGTAGGAGAGTTAGCAGTATATGAGGGAAGTGGATCAACGGGGGTTTGAGTTCAGTAAAGAGACAGCTCTGGGGAAAAAACTGTTCTTTAGTCTGCTGGTCCTGGTCCGGAGGCACCTGAAACGCCTGCCGGAGGGCAGGAGAGAAAACAGTCTGTGGGCTGGGTGAGAGGAGTCCTTGAGGATGCTGCGAGCTCGATGCAGACAGCGTTTCCTCTGGATGTGCTCGATGGCAGGCAGTGGAGTCCCTGTGATGCGCTGGGCAGTTTTCACCACCCGCTGCAGTGCCTTGCGCTCCGCAACAGAGCAGCTCCCATACCATACTGCCACACAGTTGGTCAGGATGCTTTCTATTGCGCAGCGGTAGAAGTTCACCAGGATAGCCGAGGAGAGCTGATTCTTCCTCAGTGTCCTCAGGAAGAAGAGGCGCTGGTGAGCCTTCTTGACCAGGCTGGAGGTGTTGGTCGTCCACGACATGTCCGCCGAGATGTGGATCCCCAGGAACTTGAAACTGGAGACACGCTCAACAGCCATTCCATTGATGTGGATGGTGTCGTGTGTGCCTCTTGACTCCTTCCTGAAGTCCACGATGAGCTCCTTCGTTTTGGTGGTGTTGAGGAGCAGGTTATTATCAGTGCACCATGTGGCCAGGTGCTGGATCTCCTCCCTGTAGGCAGTCTCATCGTTGTTGCTGATGAGACCAATCACCGTAGTGTCGTCCGCAAACTTGACGATGGAATTAGTTTCATACACAGGCTTGCAGTCGGAGGTGAAGAGGGAGTAGAGAAACGGACTTAGCACACAGCCCTGTGGTACACCAGTGTTGAGTGTGATGGACGTGGAGCAGGTGGATCCTGATCGAACATTCTGTGGTCTGTCAGTTAGGAAGTCCAAAATCCAGTTACACATTGAAGTGTTGATGCCCAGGTCTCCAAGTTTGGCAATTAACTTGGATGGGATGACAGTGTTGAATGCTGAGCTGAAGTCAACAAACAGCATGCGTGCATAGGTGTTTTTACTGTCCAGATGGGTGAGCACAGAGTGCAGTGCCATTGAAACTGCATCCTCTGTGCTCCTATTGCTGCGATAGGCAAACTGGTGTGAGTCCAATGTGGATGGTATAGAGTCTTTTAGGTGTTCCAGGACCAGCCGCTCAAAGCACTTCATAATGATGGGTGTGAGTGCTACAGGGCGGTAGTCATTAGGGCACCTCGGGCTGGAGTGTTTCGGCACTGGCACAATGGAAGTGATTTTAAAGCATGATGGTACAGCTGCTTGGGCGAGAGACAGGTTGAAAATGTCTGTAAAAACCCCAGCGAGCTGCTCCGCACATGCCCTGAGAACACGACCAGGGATGTTGTCTGGTCCAGCAGCCTTGTGCGCGCTGATCCGGCTCAGTGCCTTGCAGACATCTGTAGAGGAGAGTGTGATTGGTGGGTGGTCAGCTGAGGGTTTGAGCTTGGTGGCAGTTTCTCTGTTGTCTCTTTCAAAACGAGCATAAAAGTAATTTAGCTCGTTCAGGAAGTTGACATCAGTGGCTGTGGGGGTGGAGTGGGTGGGTTTATAATCACTGATGGCCTGAATGCCCTGCCACATGCGTCGAGGGTCAGAGTTGGAAAAGTGTCCCTCTATCTTTAACTTGTAGCAGTGCTTGGCCTTTTTGATGCCCCTCTTCAGGTTTGCTCTGGATGAGCTGTAGGCTTGTGCATCTGCTGTGACTTCAGCAGGAGTCGTACTTCCCTGTTCATCCAAGGCTTCTGATTTGGGTATGTGGTGATCTGTTTCTGGGTTGTAACACTGTCAATGGTGGTATTGATATGATCCAATACTGAGGAGGTGTAGGAGTCAATGTCCGTGTGAGCGCCACTGGTGGCTTGAGAAGCAAACATACTCCAGTCTGTGTTTAGAAACCTTTCCTGGAGTGTGGAGTCTGCCCCCGCAGGCCACACCTTGATTGTCTTCACTGATGGCTTCACACGGTTGATGAGGGGTGCATATTTGGGGCGGAGGAACAAAGAGATGTGGTCTGACTGTCCCAGGTGGGGGAGGGGTGTTGCAACGTAAGCTCCAGCCATGTTTGTGTAAACATGGTCTAAGGTTTTGTTTCCTCTGGTGTGGCAAGAAACATGCTGGTGAAACTTGGGTAGTACTGACTTTAAGTTTGAGTGATTAAAGTCACCTGCAACAATAAACGCAGCTTCAGGGTGATCAGTCTGTTGTTTACTGATGGCTGCGTGAAGTTCTTTCATAGCAAGCTTGGCATCAGCATCGGGTGGAATATAAGCAGCAGTAATAATGGTGGAAGTGAACTCCCGCGGTAGATAAAACGGTCTACATTTAACCATGAGAAACTCCAGGTTAGCTGAACAATGACTCCCAACAATAGCAGAGTTTGTGCACCAAGCTTTGTTAATATAAATGCACAATCCACCCCCTCTGGTCTTCCCGGAGCCATCTAATGTTCTATCTGCCCGGAGTGTGTGGCGTCCCGCTAGCTCAATAGCGGTGTCCGGTATTCCGCTGTTTAACCAGGTTTCAGTGAAGATTAGGACGTTACAGTTCAAAAGTTTCTTACTGTGTGTGATGCTGAGTCGAATCTCCTCCATTTTGTTCACTAGCGATCGTACATTAGCAAGGAAAATGCTGGGTAAAGAGAGCCGATGAGGAGAACGCGTTAACTTAGCCCGCAATCCTCCACGCTTCCCCCGCCTTTGTTTACGATCACGCCGCCTTCTGCGTGCACTTCCGCCCGGCCGGGTTACGCGCATCGCCTCGGGCGTCCTAGCGATCTCAGGAAGGAGTTGAAGATTGTCCATAAAACTGTCGGAAATTCGCAAACCAATATCCAAAAGCTCAGCTGTACGATGTAAAGGCACAACTGTTCTGTACGAACAGACCCGAGATGAGCAAGAAAAATACCGCAAAATTGCAGAATCTGGAGAGACGCTGAGCCTCGCGATCTACTCGCGCCGCCATCTTGGTCATATCTGAGAGTAGTGAGGATTTAACAGCTTTAGACACTGATTTGGATGCGAATAGCTTAGTGAACTCTGTACATTCTTCGGTTCCGGCTGCAGGGCCCTCGCAGCAGGGCAACTGGGTGACAGTGAGGCAGCATAGTCGCAGACCAAAGAATCACTTTTCCGTTCCGGATAGAACATCAAACAGGTTCTCCCCTCTCAGTGAAGCACCCACTGAGTATCCTGTTGAAAGTGCCCTAGTCATTGGCGACTCTATTACACGGAACGTGAAGATACCGGCCACCATAGTCACTTGTTTACCGGGAGCCAGAGCGTCTGACATCAAAACAAATTTAAAAGTGCTGGCTAAAGCTAAAGCAGTCGGAGATCACCAAAATTAACATTAAAGAGGTGTGTGAACTCGCTAGTACGATGTCAGAGGCTGTTTATTGTTCTGGTCCGCTCCCCGTTAGGAGTGATGAGATAGTTAGCAGACTATCATCACTCAATGGCTGGTTGTCTAAGTGGTGTCTGCAAAATAACATAGGGTTCATAGACAATTGGAAAAGTTTTTGGGGCAGACCTGACCTGTTGAAGAAGGATGGCATCCATTCTTCCTGGGGTGGTGCCGCTCTTCTCTCTAGTAATTTGGCACATAGTCTTAGAGCTAAACCTTGACTCACTAGGGCCCAGGTCAGGAAGCAGACAAACTGGCTAAACCGACCGTCTGCTAGCTGTCTCACGTCACCGGAGTCAGATAAATCCCAGCACATAGAGACTCTTTCACCTAGACATTATCATATAGAGACTGTGTCTGTTCCCCGAATTAGTAAATACAAAAAAACATCAAAACCATTCAACAGTAAAAATTTAATTGATGTTCAACAAATAAACAAAAGATATAATACAGATGAACAATTGATAAAGCTTGGGTTGCTGAATATTAGATCCCTTTCCCCAAAAGCGCTTATTGTTAATGATATTATTAAAGATAATAATCTAAATGTGCTCTGTTTGACAGAAACCTGGCTAAAACCTGAAGACTACATTACCTTAAATGAGTCCACCCCCCAAGATTATTGTTATAAACACGAGCCGCGTCTGAAAGGTAAAGGAGGAGGGGTTGCTGTAATTTATAATAATATCTTCAGTATTACTCAGAAGTCTAGTTTCAAATATAATTCCTTCGAAGTTTTGGTGCTTTATGTAACTCTATGTAGTGTACATGACAAAACCCGTTCAACATTGGTGTTAGCTACTGTATACAGGCCACCAGGGCATAATACAGACTTTATCAAAGAATTTGCTGACTTTCTATCAGAATTAGTACTGGCCGTAGATAAAGTACTAATTGTTGGTGATTTTAATATCCATGTAGACAACGAAAAAGACGTATTGGGATTAGCATTTAAAGATACACTAAACTCTATTGGAGTTAGGCAACACGTGTCAGGACCCACTCATCGCCATAATCATACTTTAGACCTAATATTGTCACATGGAATAAATGTTGATACCGTTGAAATTCTGCAGCAGAGCGATGACATCTCAGATCATTACTTAGTATCTTGTATACTTAATTTAGCTAAGGTTGCAAAGCCGCCCCCTCGCTTCAAAAATGGCAGGACAATCACTGCCGCTACTAAAGATTGCTTTTTGAATAATCTTCCTCATCAGAATCATCTCCTCAGCATCCCAGATAGCATAGAAGAACTCGATGTTGCAACAGAAACTAATGACTCTCTCTTTTCCAGTACTTTAGACACAGTTGCTCCTCTGCGGTTAAAGAAGATTAAAGAAAATAGTCCAACGCCATGGTACAACGAGCACACCCGGGCCCTTAAAACAGCAGCCAGAAAAATGGAGCGCAGCTGGAAGAAAACAAAACTAGAGGTCTTTCGTAATTTGTGGAAAGAGCACATGATCACATACAGAAAGGCCGTAAGAACTGCTAGATCTGCTTATTTCTCAACTCTCTTGGAAGAAAACAAACACAATCCGAGGTATTTATTTGATACTGTGGCTAAATTAACCAAAAATAAAGCTTCAACTTCTGATGATTGTAAACTGCACAGCTGTAATGACTTTATGAACTTCTTCACATGTAAGATTGATAATATTAGGAAGAAAATTTTAACCATGCAGCCGTCTACTACAGTATTACATCAGACAGAGCATTGTAGTGTCACTGAGAAAAAATTACAATCATTCACTGCTATAGGAGAAGAAGAATTGGCTAAACTCGTTAAATCATCAAAATCAACAACATGTATGCTTGACCCTGTACCGACTAGGCTATTAAAAGAGATGCTACCAGAGGTCATAGATCCTCTTCTTAATATCATTAATTCATCTTTGTCATTAGGATATGTACCGAAAACTTTTAAGTTGGCTATTATTAAACCACTTATTAAAAAAACGCAACTTGATCCTACAGAATTAGTCAGTTATAGACCAATCTCAAATCTACCCTTTCTGTCAAAAATACTTGAAAAGGCAGTGTCCTCACAATTATGTTCCTTTTTAGAAAGAAATGGTATCTGTGAGGATTTCCAGTCAGGATTTAGACCGTATCATAGCACTGAGACTGCTCTCATCAGAGTTACAAATGATTTACTCTTATCATCCGATCGTGGCTGTATCTCTCTATTAGTGTTACTCGATCTTAGCCCTGCATTTGATACTATCGACCACAACATTCTTTTGAACAGACTCGAAAATTATGTAGGTATTAGTGGAATTGCCTTGTCATGGTTTAAATCATACCTATGTGATCGTTACCAGTGTGTAGCAGTAAATGAAGAGATGTCACACCGATCAAAAGTTCAGTATGGAGTACCGCAAGGCTCAGTGCTAGGACCGCTGCTCTTCACCCTGTACATGCTACCACTGGGAGATATTATTAGGAAGCATGGCGTTAGTTTTCATTGTTATGCTGACGATACTCAGCTCTATATTTCTTCACGCCCTGAAGAAACTTACCAATTCACAAGATTAACGGAATGCATAGCTGAGATAAAACATTGGATGACCTGTAATTTCCTGCAACTCAATTCAGAAAAAACAGAATTTTTAATTATTGGACAAAAAAGCTCCACAAGTAGTAACCTAGAATACTGTCTAACACTTGATGGCTGTTCTGTCAAGTCAAGTCAAGTCAACTTTATTTATATAGCGCTTTTAACAATGTAGGTTGTTCCAAAGCAGCTTTACAGTGTTAAACAGTAAAATAATGCAGCATATTTTTATTAAGCTGTATAGTCATTTGATGTCATCAGTTTAAATTTCCATACGGTGACAGTGTGGGCTTTAGATCAATAATTAGATCAGTAATTTAGTTGATATGGTTAATTTAGTTTATTAATTAGATTTATTTCGATGTTCAGTTGAAAAATTTTAGTGTCCCCAACTGAGCACGCCAAGCCAGAGGCAACAGTGGCAAGGAAACCAAAACCCCATCAGGTGACCTAATGGAGAAAAATAAACCTTGGGAGAAACCAGGCTCAGTCGGGGTGCCAGTTCTCCTCTGGCCAATTAACAAACAGCAAATTATTATTATTATTCTGGCAACTTTACAGGTCAGAGGTCATAATAGATTGGAATATTCGAAGGACCGGAGGCAACACGCTGGAGACGGTTTTATTGTGGATGACATATCGATTTAAGTATTATTTAATTGTAATATTCGAACAATCGGAGTCAACACGCTGAAGACGGGTTTATTAAGATGCCGTGTCGATGAGGCAGTTGCAGGGGGAGGATAATCACGCTCTCTCAGACACTTCGGGGTCCTGGTTGGTCTTCTCTGGGCGCAGGTCCATCATCTGATCAGGATATGGCCCGGATCCGGCTGACTGCAGTAAACCTCGGGATAAAACAGAGAGACTATCATTAGCGTAGATGCCATTCTTCTGATGATGTAACGAGTACATCAGGTGTTATGGGAAGTGTTCCCGGTTCCGGCTGACCTAGTTAATGCAGCCTAACAATAATTTCAAAGAAAAAGTGTTTTATGTGTATGCCACAGTAAAGAGATGTGTTTTTAGTCTAGATTTAAACTGACAGAGTGTGTCTGCTTCCCGAACAGTGTTAGGAAGACTGTTCCAGAGTTTAGGAGCTAAATAGGAAAAGGATCGACCGCCTGCAGTTGATTTGGATATTCTCGGTATGATCAACTGGCCAGAGTTTAGAGAGCGCAGTAGACGTGATGGAGTATAATATGTTAAGAGCTCGCTCAAATATTTGGGAGCTAAACCATTTAGTGCTTTGTAAGTAATAAGCAAGATTTTAAAATGTATGCGATGTTTAATAGGTAGCCAGTGCAATGTTGACAGAACTGGGCTAATATGGTCATACTTCCTGGTTCTAGTAAGAACTCGAGCTGCTGCGTTTTGGACCAGCTGGAGTTTATTTATTAAGCGAACAGGGCAACCACCCAGTAGAGCATTACAATAATCTAGCCTTGAGGTCATGAACGCATGAACTAACTGTTCAGCATTTTGCATTGACAGCATGTGCCGTAATTTAGATATATTTTTAAGATGGTAGAATGCAGTTTTACAGATGCTCGTAACGTGGCTTTCAAACGAAAGATTGGTATCAAAGAGCACACCCAGGTTCCTCACTGACGACGAGGACTTGACAGAACAGCCATCAAGTGTTAGACAGTATTCTAGGTTACTACTTGTGGAGCTTTTTTGTCCAATAATTAAAAATTCTGTTTTTTCTGAATTGAGTTGCAGGAAATTACCGGTCATCCAATGTTTTATATCAGCTATGCATTCCGTTAATCTTGTGAATTGGTACGTTTCTTCAGGGCGTGAAGAAATATAGAGCTGAGTATCGTCAGCATAACAATGAAAACTAACGCCATGCTTCCTAATAATATCTCCCAGTGGTAGCATGTACAGGGTGAAGAGCAGCGGTCCTAGCACTGAGCCTTGCGGTACTCCATACTGAACTTGTGATCGGTGTGACATCTCTTCATTTACTGCTACAAACTGATAGCGGTCACATAGGTATGATTTAAACCATGACAAGGCAATTCCACTAATACCTACATCATTTTCGAGTCTATTCAAAAGAATATTGTGGTCAATAGTATCGAATGCAGCGCTAAGATCGAGTAACACTAATAGAGAGATACAGCCACGATCGGATGATAAGAGTAAATCATTTGTAACTCTGATGAGAGCAGTCTCAGTGCTATGATATGGTCTAAATCCTGACTGGAAATCCTCACAGATGCCATTTCTTTCTAAAAAGGAACATAATTGTGAAGACACTGCCTTTTCAAGTATTTTTGACAGAAAGGGTAGATTTGAGATTGGTCTATAATTGACTAATTCTGTAGGATCAAGTTGCGGTTTTTTAATAAGTGGTTTAATAATAGCCAACTTAAAAGTTTTCGGTACATATCCTAATGACAAAGATGAATTAATGATATTAAGAAGAGGATCTATGACCTCTGGTAGCATCTCTTTTAATAGCCTAGTCGGTACAGGGTCAAGCATACATGTTGTTGATTTTGATGATTTAACGAGTTTAGCCAATTCTTCTTCTCCTATAGCAGTGAATGATTGTAATTTTTCCTCAGTGACACTACAATGCTCTGTCTGATGTGATACTGTAGTAGACGGCTGCATGGTTAACATTTTCTTCCTAATATTATCAATCTTACATGTGAAGAAGTTCATAAAGTCATTACAGCTGTGCTGTTTACGATCATCAGAAGTTGAAGCTTTATTTTTGGTTAATTTAGCCACTGTATCAAATAAATACCTTGGGTTGTGTTTGTTTTCTTCCAAGAGAGTTGAGAAATAAGCAGATCTAGCAGTTCTTACGGCCTTTCTGTATGTGATCATGTGCTCTTTCCACGAATTACGAAAAACCTCTAGTTTTGTTTTCTTCCAGCTGCGCTCCATTTTTCTGGCTGCTGTTTTAAGGGCCCGGGTGTGCTCGTTGTACCATGGCGTTGGACTATTTTCTTTAATCTTCTTTAACCGCAGAGGAGCAACTGTGTCTAAAGTACTGGAAAAGAGAGAGTCATTAGTTTCTGTTGCAACATCGAGTTCTTCTATGCTATCTGGGATGCTGAGGAGATGATTCTGATGAGGAAGATTGTTCAAAAAGCAATCTTTAGTAGCGGCAGTGATTGTCCTGCCATTTTTGAAGCGAGGGGGCGGCTTTGCAACCTTAGCTAAATTAAGTATACAAGATACTAAGTAATGATCTGAGGTGTCATCGCTCTGCTGCAGAATTTCAACGGTATCAACATTTATTCCATGTGACAATATTAGGTCTAAAGTATGATTATGGCGATGAGTGGGTCCTGACACATGTTGCCTAACTCCAATAGAGTTTAGTGTATCTTTAAATGCTAATCCCAATACGTCTTTTTCGTTGTCTACATGGATATTAAAATCACCAACAATTAGTACTTTATCTACGGCCAGTACTAATTCTGATAGAAAGTCAGCAAATTCTTTGATAAAGTCTGTATTATGCCCTGGTGGCCTGTATACAGTAGCTAACACCAATGTTGAACGGGTTTTGTCATGTACACTACATAGCGTTACATAAAGCACCAAAACTTCGAAGGAATTATATTTGAAACTAGACTTCTGAGTAATACTGAAGATATTATTATAAATTACAGCAACCCCTCCCCCTTTACCTTTCAGACGTGGCTCATGTTTATAACAATAATCTTGGGGGGTGGACTCATTTAAAGTAATGTAGTCATCAGGTTTTAGCCAGGTTTCTGTCAAACAGAGCACATTTAGATTATTATCTTTAATAATATCATTAACAATAAGCGCTTTTGGGGAAAGGGATCTAATATTCAGCAACCCAAGCTTTATCAATTGTTCATCTGTATTATATCTTTTGTTTATTTGTTGGACATCAATTAAATTTTTACTGTTGAATGGTTTTGGTGTTTTTTTGTATTTACTAATTCGGGGAACAGACACAGTCTCTATATGATAATATCTCGGTGAAAGAGTCTCTATGTGCTGGGATTTATCTGACTCTGGTGACGTGAGACAGCTAGCAGACGGTCGGTTTAGCCAGTTTGTCTGCTTCCTGACCTGGGCCCTAGTGAGTCAAGGTTTAGCTCTAAGACTATGTGCCAAATTACTAGAGAGAAGAGCGGCACCACCCCAGGAGGGATGGATGCCATCCTTCTTCAACAGGTCAGGTCTGCCCCAAAAACTTTTCCAATTGTCAATGAACCCTATGTTATTTTGCAGACACCACTTAGACAACCAGCCATTGAGTGATGATAGCCTGCTAACTATCTCATCACTCCTTCTAACGGGGAGCGGACCAGAACAATAAACAGCCTCTGACATCGTACTAGCGAGTTCACACACCTCTTTAATGTTAATTTTGGTGATCTCCGACTGGCGAAGTCGAACATCATTAGTGCCGACGTGAATAACAATCTTAGAGAATTTACGATTAGCTTTAGCCAGCACTTTTAAATTTGCTTTGATGTCAGGCGCTCTGGCTCCCGGTAAACAAGTGACTATCGTGGCGGGTATCTTCACGTTCCGTGTAATAGAATCGCCAATGACTAGGGCACTTTCAACAGGATACTCAGTGGGTGCTTCACTGAGAGGGGAGAACCTGTTTGATGTTCTAACCGGAACGGAAAAGCGGTTTTTTGGTCTGCGACTATGCTGTCTCACTGTCACCCAGTTGCCCTGCTGCGCGGGCCCTGCAGCCGGAACCGAAGAATGTACAGAGTTCACTAAGCTATTCGCATCCAAATCAGTGTCTAAAGCTGTTACATCCTCACTACTCTCAGATAAAGTATGGATGCGTGTTTCTAATTCTGAAATCTTCTCCGTCAGCCTAACTATCTCCTTACATTTATCACATGTGAAGCCCTGTTTGCCAGCGGAGAAGCCTATATTAAACATGCGACATGAAGTGCAAGTGATAATGACAGGAGAAGACATGACTTACCGTGTTTTTTGATTAATCCAACTTACCACTTACCACAATCGTTTTTTAGCAGTAGAATAAAGAGGAAATATCAAAATAAAGATTCAAACGTAAGCAAGGCTGTACAGAGCTGACAGAGTTCTGTCAAGTCCTCGTCGTCAGTGAGGAACCTGGGTGTGCTCTTTGATACCAATCTTTCGTTTGAAAGCCGCGTTTCGAGCATCTGTAAAACTGCATTCTACCATCTTAAAAATATATCTAAATTACGGCACATGCTCTCAATGCAAAATGCTGAACAGTTAGTTCATGCGTTCATGACCTCAAGGCTAGATTATTGTAATGCTCTTCTGGGTGGTGGCCCTGCTCGCTTAATAAATAAACTCCAGCTGGTCCAAAACGCAGCAGCTCAAGTTCTTACTAGAACCAGGAAGTATGACCATATTAGCCCAGTTCTGTCAACATTGCACTGGCTACCTATTAAACATTGCATACATTTTAAAATCTTGCTTATTACTTACAAAGCACTAAATGGTTTAGCTCCCCAATACTTGAGCGAGCTCTTAACATATTATACTCCATCACGTCTACTGCGGTCTCAAAATTCTGGCCAGTTGATTACACCGAGAATATCCAAATCAACTGCAGGCGGTCGATCCTTTTCCTATTTAGCTCCTAAACTCTGGAACAGTCTTCCTAACATTGTTCGGGAAGCAGACACACTCTGTCAGTTTAAATCTAGACTAAAAACACATCTCTTTACTGTGGCATACACATAAAACACTTTTTCAATTAAATGATTGTTAGGCTGCATTAACTAGGTCAGCCGGAACCGGGAACACTTCCCATAACACCTGATGTACTCGTTACATCATCAGAAGAATGGCATCTACGCTAATGATAGTCTCTCTGTTTTATCCCGAGGTTTACTGCAGTCAGCCGGATCCGGGCCGTATCCAGATCAGATGCTGGACCTGCGCCCAGAGAAGACCAACACAGGACCCCGAAGTGTCCACAGAGACCATGTCAATTAGTCTCCCCCTGCAACTGCCTCATCGACACGGCATCTTAATAAACCTGTCTCCAGTGTGATGAGTCCGATTGTTCGAATATTACAATGAAACAATACTTAAATCGATATGTCATCCGCAATAAACCCGTCTTCAGCGTGTTGACTCCGTTTGTTCAAATATTACCATTAAATAATACTTAAATCGATATGTCATCCACAATAAACCCGTCTCCAGCGTGTTGCCTCCGATCATTCGAATATTCCGATCTATTATGACCTCTGACCTGTAAAGCTGGCAGAATAATAATAATAATACGCTGTTTGTTAATTGGCCAGAGGAGAACTGGCACCCCGACTGAGCCTGGTTTCTCCCAAGGTTTATTTTTCTCCATTAGGTCACCTGATGGGGTTTTGGTTTCCTTGCCACTGTTGCCTCTGGCTTGGCGTGCTCAGTTGGGGACACTAAAATTTTTCAACTAAACATCGAAATAAATCTAATTAATAAACTAAACGAACCATATATTACTGATCTAATTATTGATCTAAAGCCCACACTGTCACCGTATGGAAATTTAAACTGATGACATCAAATGACTATACAGCTTCATAAAATTATGCTGCATTATTTTCCTGTTTAACACTGTAAAGCTGCTTTGGAACAATCTGCATTGTTAAAAGCGCTATAAAGTTGACTTGACTTGACTAAAAACAGCTCAGGGAAATTGCCCTGAAATTGCATCATCGACACGGCATCCTAAATAAACCCGTCTCCGGTGTGAAGACTCCGATTGTTCAAATATTACAATTGAATAATTCTTAAATCGATATGTCATCCTCAATAAACCCGTCTCCAGCGTGTTGCCTCCGATCTTTTGAATATTCCAATCTATTATGACCTCTGGCCTGTAAAGTTACCAGAATAATAATCATACACTGTTTGTTAATTGGCCAGAGGAGAACTCCCAAGGTTTATTTTTCTCCATTAGGTCACCTGATGGGGTTTTGGTCTCCTTGCCACTGTTTCCCCTGGCTTGGCGTGCTCAATTGGGGACACTAAATATTTCTAAATTTTTCAACTAAATATCCAAATAAATTTAATTATTAAACTAAATTAACCATATAAACTAAATTACTGATCTAATTACTTATCTAAAGCCCACACTGTCACTGTATGATAATTGAAATGAACTGATGACATCACCGTTTTCTCCAGAATGGCTATACGGCTGAATAAAATTATGTTGCATTATTTCCTGTTTAACACTGTAAAGCTGCTTTGAAACAATCTGCATTGTTAAAAGCGCTATATAAATAAGGTTGACTTGACTTGAACGAATGACTCAAACCCAAAGACTCGAGAGATGAACTAATCTTTTCTGTTTCCGGTGACTGCATAGCCTATGCCTAATGGGGCTGGGACTTGATGAACGAATGACTCGAACCGAGACTTGAGAGATTAACTAATCATTTCTGTTTCCTGTACAGAACATATGGGAGGTTGTGTATGCACGGTCAACACAAAATGAACAAATGGCTTTGAGACAAATCGTTGCTCTTGAGTCATATTAAAGATTAGTTCAAAATGAACGAATCGTTCATGAACGACACCACTACTATGGTGACATTTCTGAAAAATCGTGCTGCTTCTTGCACGTCACATCACAGCAGTTTGGAAATGAAATCTCCAGTGAGTGGCACAAAAATGTTAATGAAAATAATGTACCACTAAACCATTCACTGAACTTAACTAACAGTAACAGTGCTAACTATTAGTTTACAGATATTGCACTTTGATAACATAGTATTGTGGAAGTAACAAATTATGAAAGTAAGTCTTTATTAATCGTAAATCCTTTTATTCTTAAATTAAAAATAATGTATAGATTTTGTTTATTTATTTAACCTTTCACAAGTTCGTTTACCCATATAGTCTTTAGCTAATAAGGTTTAAGTGTATTTGGCTTGCTGTCCGCGGTGGAGGGGCTCGAGGAAGCCACTACCAGTGCTAGGAAGAAGAGAATGGTAAACGAGAAGCCTAAATGTAAGTAGGTGGAGATGGGGAGGTGGAGGAATGCAAAGCAACTGATGCCTGAAGGAGGTATAGGAAGCTGCTTATATGCTTTAGTGGTTAATTGAAAGATTAGATGGGTTCACGCCTCCCGAAATTACATTGTGAACCTCACTTATTTAACCAGGTTAGTCTCATTGAGATACAGAATCTCTTTTTCAAGAGAGATCTGGCCAAGATAGCAGAACAAATTAGATCACACAATCACAAGACAAACACAAAAAAGCAAAGACAACTCAAGTGCATTTTAAACCATAATTACTCTGTGTAAAAGACAATTTTTTTTTGGATATGTAACCTGGGAGCCTGCCTATGATACCCTTATATATAAACATATAAAGGTGAGTAAGCCGGGACTTGACAAAGAGGGTAAATTCACTGTGGAGTAAAGTGTACAGTGATGAGTGAGGGGTCTGCAATTTGAAATAAACCTTAAAGCTCCACTAAACACAGAATCCAACATCTGAAGACACTTTGATGGAGCATTCATATACAACACATCACCATAATCAATAATAGAGAGAAATGTGGCATCGACTAGCCTTTTTCTGGCAGAAAAAGTAAAACAAAATGTGTTCCTAAAGAATAAACCTAGCTTCAATTTCAACTTTTTCACTAGATTCTGTATATGAAGCTTAAAAGAAAGGTGCGCATCAATTAAAAATCCAAAATATTTATAAGATGAAACTACCTCAATTGTTTTACCCTGATCAGTAACAATATTCATGTCTAACTCATTTTCAAATTTCCTTGAGTTTGAAAAACCATTACTTTGGTCTTCTCTGCATTAAGCACAAGCTTTAATCGATAAGGATGTGATGGCACTCTATCAAAAGCAGTTGCAAGCATTCTACATCATCGTGTGTTTTGTGATCCTTTTTTTTTTTTTTTTTTTTTACATATGAATGCAAGTAACTTTTCCCAAATTCAAAGTGTTTTATTTTCCAATGTTCAGTACAATGGGCAAAAATAGCTACCTGCTGTGGGCGGCCATGGTGGATCAGGTAGTTCAAATTACATTTATGCATTTGGCAGACGCTTTTATCCAAAGCGACTTACATTGCATTCACAGTACACATTTTACATTTTCTCAGTTCTTGCTTTCCCTGGGAATTGAACTCATGACCTTGGTGTTGTTTGCGCCATGCTCTACTGTTTGAGCTACAGGAAAGCTGTACCCCTTGCCCCCCTTAAAAATGTCTTTAAGCGCCATGTCATTAAAATCCACAAGGTAGAACAGTCCACAGAACTCCTGTACATAGTCCTCTATAGGACGCTGGCCTTGACAGAGGCGAAGGATGGCAACTTCTGGGTTCATTTTTGACGGTCTGTTATTCTGTAACACTGGAGGCAAGCTTACTGAACCCATGTGCAGTTTATTCCAAATTCCAAAATAGCACAACGTAAAACAAAGACTTGGCAAAAACAAACAAAAGGCTTGACTTGAATAAACTTGATTAACATGAACTGAACTCAAAGACACCCTGTGACATGCTCGGACTTGTAATGGATGGAAAAAAAATTGAGAATTTTTCAAATATATTAATTTGTGTTCCAAAGATTAACACAACTTAACACAACTTATTTTTTGGTGAACTAACCCTTTAAAGAGCAGCCCTCCAAGTTCATCAACATTTGTGAGGTATGTGTATGTCATGTCTGTGTTAATACTTCAACAAAGTAGTAGCTTAACAAAATATATTTATATTTAAAGAATTTTCTGTCCTGTTAACTGTTGATCTTCGTAACGACAGAAAAACATCACACAGGTGTTGCACCCTAAATTGAAACATTGTGGCAAAAACATGGTTTTTAGTTGGGCTGGGCAAAAAACAATGTCATATCGAGATCATGGTAAAATATGTCTACCAATAAGTTCTGGATATTTTTACTCTATATGGATTAATCTAACAGCCTATCAATAAACATGACATCTGTCAGAATAAGTCTCGGAGTCAGATGCAAGTTCTCAATGTTTATTATAGAGGAATAGAGAGAGCGTCAGATGAATCACAAGTCACAGTCCACGGCACAGAGACCACCCGCGGCGTCCCACGAAGTAATCCACTCTGGTCGGTGACCGGGAAGAAATCCTCACAAGGCGAGAGACTGACGATAACCTCAGAACACTGGACAGAAGGCAAAACAACGTCCGACAGAAAAAGGTAGCTCACAGGAACCTGGATGATGCTGGATCTCGCCTGAAAACAAAGCGCACCAGTAATACCAGAAAACAGAGCAAAGTTCACTCGAGGTCAAGTTCACAATATCCACAGGCGGGTAAACTCTGGGCTAAGACGAGCCTCCAGATGCCAGCGACCGAACCTGAAGAAACAGAAAGAGCTACCGACTGGACTCGGACAGCGAGACTGAAACCAACCAAGACAATGAGCACGCGACGAGAGACAGGACAGAGTGCTATAAAAAGAGAACAGCTGATGAGACACGACAGGTGAACAATCACTGAAACGAGTGGGAGGAGCCAGTGAACCAGTGAGGAACCACCACCAACAGGTAAGACATACATACACACACGATCACCCAGGAGTCCTGACAGTATCCCCTCCCCCATGACCGGCACCGGACGGGCACGGAGGAGACTCACCCTGTCGCCGACGGAGATCCTCGATCAAACCAGGGTCCAGTATATCCCGGGCCGGAACCCAAGACCTCTCCTCCGGACCGTAACCCTCCCAGTCCACTAAATACTGAAAACCTCTGCCCCTGCGACGAGAATCTAGTAATCTCCTAACAGTATAGGCAGGAGCACCATCCACTAGACGAGGGGCGGGGGGTTTAGGGGCAGAGACAGGGGGATTGTTCCGGGCAAAAATCACAGGTTTAACCCTGGATACATGAAAAACTGGGTGAACCCGACCAAGAATGGGAGGTAACTTAAGCTTGACCGCTACCGGATTAATGACCTTAGATATACTGTATGGCCCAATGAAACGAGGAGCCAGCTTACGAGAAGGCTCACGGAGAGGCAGATCCTTGGTGGAAAGCCATACCTTTTGTCCACACACATAACGGGGTGGAGGTCGCCGGTGACGGTCAGCCGCAGCTTTGGTTCGTCTGGAGTTTTGCAACAAGAGTGATTTAGCTTTCTTCCAAGTGCGTCTGCACCTGCGCACGAAAGCTAAAGCAGACGGAACCGCTGCGTCGGGCTCCTGTGATGGGAAAAGGGGAGGTTGATATCCGACAGATAATTCAAACGGAGACAAATTAGTGGATGCGACGGGAAGAGAATTATGAGAATACTCGACCCAAGGAAGCTGTTGGCACCAAGAATTCGGATATTTAGACGACAGACAGCGAAGCGTTCGACCGAGATCCTGATTAGCCCGTTCGCATTGCCCATTGGTCTGCGGATGATAACCAGAAGACAGGCTGGCAGTAGCGCCGATCTGTCTACAAAACTCCTGCCAAAAACGAGAGATGAACTGAGGACCCCTATCTGAAACTACATCAGTCGGAATACCGTGTAACCGAAAGACGTGATTAATCAAAACCTGAGCCATCTCCTTGGCAGAAGGAAGTTTAGGCAGGGGAATAAAATGAACCGCTTTGGAAAAACGATCCACCACAGTCAATACGACAGTGTTATCATTCGACGCCGGTAGGCCGGTGACAAAATCAAGGGCTATATGAGACCAGGGGCGGGAGGGGATGGGCAAAGATTTAAGCAGACCAGCGGGAGGTTGATTAGATGCTTTATTACAAGCACAGACTGAACAGGCTAATACGAACTGTCTGACGTCCGAAGTCATAGAAGACCACCAAAAACGTTGACGGATGGCAGCCAACGTTCTCCGAATTCCTGGATGGCCGACAAACTTGGATTCGTGACCCCACCGGATGACATCGGAACGTAGGCGCTCAGGAACCCATAGACGACCCGCCGGACACCCCTCCGGAACTTCCCCCTCTCGGCCGGCCTCTCTCACCCGCTGCTCGATTCCCCACACGAGGGCACCGACCACCCTCCTCTCCGGGAGAATGGTCTCGGTCCGCTCCGAACCGGAACCCTCGAACAGACGGGAGAGAGCGTCAGGTTTAGTGTTTTTAGACCCCGGCCGGTACGAGAGGGTGAAGTTAAACCGCTCGAAGAAAAGTGCCCAGCGAGCCTGTCTAGATGTTAATCTTCTGGCTGAACGGATATATTCCAAATTCTTATGATCCGTCCAGACCAGAAAGGGTTCCGAGGTTCCCTCCAACCAGTGACGCCACTCACCCAGAGCGAGTCTAACCGCCAGCAGCTCCCGATTACCTATGTCGTAATTTCGCTCCGCTGGGTTTAACCGATGAGAGAAAAAAGCGCACGGATGCACTTTCCCGTCAACAGAGGATCGCTGAGATAAAACGGCGCCTACCCCGACATCAGATGCATCCACTTCCACTATAAATTGTTTCGCCGCATCTGGAATAGAAAGAACAGGTGCAGAGATGAAACGGGACTTTAACTCATCAAAGGCCTCCTGAGCTTCAGTACTCCAACGGAAACACACTTTAGAGGAAGTAAGAGCGGTAAGAGGTTTAGCGATCTGACCAAAGTTTCTGATGAAACGCCGATAAAAGTTGGCGAAACCCAGAAATCGCTGAAGCTCTTTACGAGTGTCGGGCACTGGCCATTCGGCGACCGCTTTAACTTTAGCGGGATCGGGACGAATCTCTCCCTCGGCTATTACGAAACCCAGAAACGAAACCGACTCCTGGTGGAACTCACACTTCTCCGCCTTAACAAAGAGCTGATTCTCTAACAACCGTTGTAAAACCTGGCGAACATGCTGGGTGTGTATCTGCATAGAGGGAGAAAAGATGAGAATGTCATCGAGATACACAAAGACAAATTTGTTAATCATGTCACCCAGCACTTCATTGACCATGGTTTGGAAGACAGCCGGTGCGTTACAAAGACCGAACGGAAGAACGCAGTATTCCCAGTGCCCTGATGGTGTATTAAAGGCTGTCTTCCACTCATCGCCCTCTTTGATACGTACCAAGTGATAAGCGTTGCGCAGATCTAACTTGGTAAACACGTGCGCTCCCTGTAATAACTCGAACGCTGATGACATTAAAGGCAAGGGGTACTTATTCTTAACAGTAATGTCATTCAGCCCTCTGTAGTCAATGCACGGACGAAGAGACCCGTCTTTTTTCTTGACAAAGAAAAATCCAGCGCCAGCTGGAGACGAGGAGCGGCGAATGAGACCGGCATTAAGAGATTCGTTAATGTACTTATCCATAGCCTCTCTCTCTGGTTTAGATAGGGAAAATATGCGACCCTTAGGCGGAGAAGTGTCTGAGAGAAGTTTGATTTCACAATCATACGACCGGTGAGGAGGTAGGGAAGTGGCCCGAGCTCTACTGAACACCCGACACAGATCAGAGTACTCCGCCGGAACTCCCGAGAGATCAACATCCGGAACCTGAAAAGTAGAACACACAACAGGAGAAGGAGCAGGACCGAGACAAGAAACATGACACGAAGACTTCCAAGATAACACAACACCGTTCTGCCAATCAACGTGAGGATTATGTTTGGTCAACCAATCATGCCCTAAAATGACGGGTGATTGAGAATGTTCTAATAAAAAGAATTCAATCTCCTCACGATGATTGCCAGAAACAAACAGACTCACAGGGGGGGTGCGATGGGTGATAACAGCCATATGCTGTCCCTTTAAAGTCCAGGCGGAGAGAGAAGAAGACAGAGGAATAAAAGGAATATTCCATGATTTGGCCACACCGGCATCCAGAAAACTCGCCTCCGCACCAGAATCCAGCAACGCCTGTGAATGATAAGACTGTTTATAGTTTATGATTACTGGAAGTGTGGTACAGCTTACGGGAGACTTTAATGACGACACGCCCACCGAAACTCCCGAAGTCATCGGCGGGCAGACTCTTTTACCGGACACACAGCAGCGATATGTCCTGCCTTACCGCAATATAAGCACAAACCACAGGACAGACGACGATGTCTTTCAGTGGCAGTAAGACGGAGCTTTCCCAGTTGCATGGGTTCCTCCATTTGGAGAGAAGATGCGGAGAATTCCACCGGTTCAGAGACGGCGAGATGACGAAACGACCGGCGGATGTCACGTTGACGGTGGCGTGTCTCGATCCTCAACGCCAGATCGATCGCCGTCTCTAAAGATGTCGGCGGATCCCGTGCAGCGATCTCATCCTGGATAGCAGGGTTGAGACCCTCGAGGAACTGAGCCCGTAATGCAGCGTCATTCCAGCCGCAGGTGATGGCTAGCGTCTTGAACGTGATGGCATAATCCGTGACGGAAGAGGTCCGTTGCAAAAGTCTCACTAATTCGGCTGCTGCCATGTCCCCCTGAAGTGACCGATCAAATAAACTCAACATCTCCGTTTCAAGAGCCTCAAACGAAGCCGTGCACGAAGCCCTGGCTCCCCATGCAGCCATTCCCCACTGCCTTGCCCTTCCGGTGAGAAGTGTCAGTACATACGCCACCTTAGATGATGAAGCGGCGAACCGCCGTGGCTGAAGGGCAAAGACAAGGGAACACTGCTGTAAGAAAGCCCGGCAAGACTTGGGATCGCCGTCGAAGGACGGGGGTGTCGCCGCGTGTGGCTCGCGGTCTGCAGGTGCACCTTCGACTGGTGCAGGAGGAAAACGCTCACCGACCTGGGAAACCATCTGGTCTACCCGGGTACTGAGTTCAGTAAATTGTTCGGACAGGACACGAAAATCTCTGGAAGCTTCATTCAACAGAGATGCATGCTGATCAATGATCACTCCCTGCTGCTGAAGTGCGGTGTACATCGGATCCGAACTCTCCGAACTCGCTGACTCCATCGGTGGCGTGCTCATTCTGTCAGAATAAGTCTCGGAGTCAGATGCAAGTTCTCAATGTTTATTATAGAGGAATAGAGAGAGCGTCAGATGAATCACAAGTCACAGTCCACGGCACAGAGACCACCCGCGGCGTCCCACGAAGTAATCCACTCTGGTCGGTGACCGGGAAGAAATCCTCACAAGGCGAGAGACTGACGATAACCTCAGAACACTGGACAGAAGGCAAAACAACGTCCGACAGAAAAAGGTAGCTCACAGGAACCTGGATGATGCTGGATCTCGCCTGAAAACAAAGCGCACCAGTAATACCAGAAAACAGAGCAAAGTTCACTCGAGGTCAAGTTCACAATATCCACAGGCGGGTAAACTCTGGGCTAAGACGAGCCTCCAGATGCCAGCGACCGAACCTGAAGAAACAGAAAGAGCTACCGACTGGACTCGGACAGCGAGACTGAAACCAACCAAGACAATGAGCACGCGACGAGAGACAGGACAGAGTGCTATAAAAAGAGAACAGCTGATGAGACACGACAGGTGAATAATCACTGAAACGAGTGGGAGGAGCCAGTGAACCAGTGAGGAACCACCACCAACAGGTAAGACATACATACACACACGATCACCCAGGAGTCCTGACAACAACAGCCAGTCAGTGCGTGTTGCAAATAAATGCATGTTCTGTGTGTTTCAGTGAGAATGAGCGGCATAGTTTCATGAATCATTCGTGTTAGTCAATAATAATCAATTGAATTAAATGCACTCACACTGGTCCTGCCATTGTAGCATTGTAGAGTGCTGTGGTGGAAAGAGACATTAAACAACTACACAAAGTGGTTGAAATGATAAAATAGACTATTCAACTACCCTTACTGATATTCATTATGTTGCTTTTTGTCATGTTCTTTTGGCACTTTGTTTATGAAAGCTTTCAGACCTGCATCAGTTGGAAGACTCTGGCATGTTCTTGGCCTGTTCCTGTTCCAGTTACTTGCCAGGTTTTGACTTCAATTGACTTTTATTAAACTAAAATCAACTTCTATTTTTAAAGATGCTTTTAGGGGAATGTACACCACAAGCACGTTCTTGACCTGTTCCTGTACCAACTCCAATCATGTCAATAAATTGTGCTATTAGAAATATCCTCTTGAGCTTTCTTTTTTCTTGGAAAAATCGTATAAATTAAATATTACAATACCAGTTTATTTGTACAAGTACAGATATTGATATTAAAGTTAATAAAGAGTGCATAACTTAGAATACAGTAATGACACTGCAGGATTACGGTACACATCTGGAACCCTGCTGCCAGTATTCCACCGTTCATTTACAGGTACATTTTTTTACAGTGTTTACCCTTACAGAAAAAAAACACATGAATTTTACATTTTCCACATGCGATCACATGGGTTTCATACATTTACACCATGAAAATATTATAAATATTTGAGATGTGATTTTGTGATGATGAAATTAATGTGGATCCTTTTATTTCTCTTAGTCTCAAAATGTACAAAGCATTTCTTTAAATGCAAGAAAGTATTTTCAATATGTTCTCAATGCATCATTTCTATTTGTGCTCATGTGCACAATTAATGTGAATAATTCATTAGTTTATTCTCTTCATAAATCACAACATTTTACAGTAACAAAGTTTCATGAACTATTTCTGACCCTGCCAAAAGATCAAATGATCCTCTTAAATCACTATAGAAACCAGTTCCAGCTTTTGCTGAATCTGAATGTCAACATTATCTACTTGTAAGTGTATTATTTGTGTGTGGAGGATCTGAATATGAACATTTGCTCATTTAGACACTTTGAGCAACAATGTTTCTGTAGACTAGATGATCGGGTGAATCTCTTTCCACAGTGTGAGCACTTGTACGGTTTCTCTCCAGTGTGAATTCTCTGGTGTGTTTTTAAATTGCTGGATGAACCGAAGGTCTTCTCACAGTCAAAGCACATATAAGGTCTCACACCAGTATGAATACTCTCATGCTCTTTTAAAGAGTTAAGTAGTAAAAAACTCTTTCCACAAACAGAACAAAAGTGAGGCTTCACACCAGTATGAACTTTAAGGTGTTTTCTTAAGTCTGATTCCACAACAAACGTTTTCTCACACTGATCACAGCTGAATGATCTCACTCCAGAGTGATGGCGCTCCGAGAGAGCTTTTGTGAATGAAACTCTTTCCACACTGAGAGCAGGTGAAAGATCATTTGACTCCAGATTTTCCAGCTTGTTTCTGTGTGGAATTATCCTCAGTCTTTGACACGACTGCATCTTCATTTTTGTAATGTTGAGGTTTTTCAAACAGATGTTCGTCTTCATTCAGATCTTTGCAACAGTAAAAACACTCTGCTTATGTGACAAATTTATTTAGGAATAGAGGAAAACAGAATAGGGAAACAACTATTTTTCATATATTCTTGTCCATACTTGGAAATCACTAAAATCAAATTCAATAATGTCCATATTGAGTAGAGACCATGACAAAATCAAACTATATTATGGATGAAAGTTATGGATCAGAACATGAACTCTGATCACTTAGATGCCTTCGGGCAATGCTTTTTCTCATGAGTCCGTAGACTAGAGGAGTAGCTGAAACTCTTATAACATGAAGAGCACTGGTGCGGCTTCTCTCCAGTGTGAATTCTCTCATGAGCTTTCAGGTGTCCTGAATGAGAGAAACTCTTCCCACAGTGTGAGCACTTGTACGGTTTCTCTCCAGTGTGAGTTCTCTGGTGTATCTTTAAGTCGCTTGATGTCCTGAAGGTCTTCTCACAGTCAAAGCACATATAAGGTCTCACACCAGTATGAATACGCTCATGCACTTTTAAAGTGTTCAGTAGTGAAAAACTCTTTCCACAAAAAGAACAAAAGTGAGGCTTCACACCAGTATGAACTGTAAGGTGTTGACTTAAGTTTGATGCCACAGCAAATGTTTTCTCACACTGATCACAGCTGAATGATTTCACTCCAGAGTGACGGCGCAGATGATCATCGAGAGAGCTTTTCTGAGCGAAACTCTTTCCACACTGAGAGCATGTGAACGGTTTCTCTCCAGTGTGAATCCTCATGTGTGTCTTAAGGTTTGATTTATATGTGAAACTCCTTCCACACTCAGAGCAGGTGAAAGATCCTTTGACTCCAGATTTTCCAGCTTGTTTCTGTGTGAAATTCTCCTCAGTCTTTGAATCTTCATTTGTGAGATGACGTTTTTTAAACTGATGCTGTTTGTCTTCATTCACTTCCATCAGGTCTAAAATGAACATATTAAATTCCCATAATTCAACAGAAGGATGAATGAGAAACAAAAATAAATACAGTTCAAAATCTAAATTTCGCTCAAATATAGATTAATACTAGAATAGTTTTAGATGTTATTGTTCTGTGTCAGTTTTCATCTTAATGTTCCTCATTAAAGAGAATGAAGGAAAACACCAACCTATTTGTTCCTCTGTCTCTTCATCTTTTATTCTGCAGGGTTCTTCCTCAAACTCCATCTTTACAATAGTATGTCTGTAGTTTCTCCTGGAGTAATTCCTCCTGCTTGCTTCTTCTTCTCCTGTGGGAAGATGGGAATATTCCCCAGTATTTAAACTCTCATGAACGGCTGTGGGAGCGGCTTCATTGACTGAAGGTGTGAATTGTGGTCGCTGTTGCTCATTTAGCAGATGATCATCACACTCACAATCACTCTCAATTATCCAGGTGCAAATGTTTGCTCAAATAGTCGTTTAGAAACGATTCCCTTTGGCTGTCCCATTAAGGCCCCTGCCTGATAAACATGCGGTAATGCTTTAGATTACAGCCCAGAAAGAACTGCGTTAGTAAAACGAATTTACAGTGTAACTTTCGGTAATTATAGTAGGTATAAGGGAACAATATGTTATATTTGGGGAATAAAGGGGGGAACTACTAGGAAAATTAACTAATTATTTAAATGTATTTTTTAACTCTTTCCCCGCCAGCATTTTTTAAAAAAAAGTTGCCAGCCAACGCCAGGGTTTCAGGGTGGCAGTAGTATGTTTTCATTATTCAAAGTGGGAAACCAGAAGAGCTATAACTATATAAATCAGCTCAGAATCTCGCTCAACACAGACGGATTTGTGCACATTTCAGAAATGTTTGACACGTTGCAAATGGCAGTGGCGTTGTCAGCCCTTGGTCTTTTGCTTGTGGAAGAAAAAAATACGGAAAAAGCGCACCAAATGGGTGAAACCATGGATATGCCAGAGACAGACTCAAAGGGCTTTCACGAACCTGTGTCGAGAGCTCGAGTTAGCTGAAACCTCTAATTGCTCTGCTTTTTCCTATTCCGTTTCTCATGTTAAAGGAACTTATCAGTCCAATCATACAGAGGAGAAGCACAAACTACCAGGATTGTATCTCCGTAGGGGAACGTCTGATGATTACACTACGGTTCTTGGCAACAGTTAAGCAAGCTAAAAGTTATTATTTGTTTGAACATTGCATTACAACACCTTAGTCGTGTATATTTTGGTGTATTATTAAGCGTTATGAAAGTGAAAATAATTTGATTTCAGGTGGCAATTGTTGCCTACTTGAAAAAAAAGACAACGTATAACACTTAATTCTGGTTGTTTATACCATATCTTTATTAATTAACAATAATCTGATTTAATGTAATGGAAATGCATTGAGTGTTTAATTTGACTCTGGAAAATGTGTGGAAAATTGATAATGGAGTTACGTGATTGTAATCTTTGTAGGGGAAAGCTTCAAGAGCCTTTCTTACCAGTTCCGAATGGGAATGTCTACAATTCAGCAATTAATTCCTGAAACCTGTGCAGCAATCTATCAGGTCTTAAAAGAGAAATACCGGAAGGTATGCATGTATCTGTTTGTTTTTTGTTTTTCTTCTTCAACACTTACAGTGCATTTTGTTCACATTCTGACAGTGAAACATGCCAAAATGACTGAGTTATCAACGGTCTGACAAATCAAACTAATTTTTCTTTTAACTTTTATTGTTTTTCAGTGCCCAGACACAGAGGAAGAGTGGCAGCAAGTGGCCATTGGATCCCAGGCTCAGTGGAACTTCCCAAACTGCCTGGGTGATCTGAATGGGAAGCACATCAACATTCATCCCCCACCAGGAACAGGATCAACTTTCTTTAACTACAAGCATACATTAGTATAGCATACATAGTTCTAATGGCACTGGTTGACAGCAATTACAGATTCCTGTATGTTGATGAGGGCTGCAATGGGCGCAATTCAGATGGTGGAGTGTTTGGTGGATGCTCCTTGCAGGATGCCTTGGAGAAAAGAACATCCAGCACACCTGCCCCTGCACCACTTCCTGAATCTGACCAGCTGGCCCCTTACTGCATTGTGGCAGATGATACATTTCCCTTGAAGGAGTGCCTCATGAAGCCATATCCGAACCACAGGCTATCTGTAGAGCAACACATCTTCAATTACAGGCTTTCGCGAGCTCGGAGGGTGGTTGAAAATGCATTTGGTATCCTGGCAATTCGTTTTCGAGTCTAACCATAACACTGGCAAAGTGGAGGACATTGTTTTGGCTTGCAGAGTGCGGTGAAGTATACATGGCAGGAATCGACCAGGAAGGACTAGATCATGACACTGTCCCAGAAAGATGGAGACAAGACTCTGGCTTACAGCCACACACAACCAACAGTACAACACATGCCAAACAGCTCAGGGATAAACTGTGCCAGTACTTTAATTCAGATATTGGTGCAGTGCCCTTTCAGTGGGGCAAAATATAAGCATGTGACAAACTTGCTTTTTGTTTTATGACGATGGTGAGAAATTGCAAAATAAAGGTTAGAATTCTACATCATTGTGTGTTTTGAGATCTTTTTTAGAATAAAGCATGGTGAATGCAAGTACCTTTGACCCAAAGTCAAAATGTGAATGGTGTGATATGCTAGATTCTTACACTTGTTGGCCAATCACCCATAACAATAACAGGGCATAGCTGAAACAATACCCTGCAAATTGGCAAAATGGCTCATTCAGATGCACATTGTAGAAGTTATTGTGACACATTAATGTGACATTCATTTAACGGCTTGTGTTAATGTGTTGAGTGAGTTACTTATAAATAGACCCACCTGAACAATCAGTGGCCACTTACCCAAAATATTGTTAAAAAAAGATATATATATATATATATATATATATATATATATATATTTTTAGACATTCTACCTGACTAGATTTAAATGAACATATGTTAAGGTTTATGAAGTAGAATAATAGCTTTGAATTGACTGAGATTTAAATTTTGATTTGCCGATAACCATAATTTACAATAAATTCTGTTTGTGACAATGCTTGGTGCAAGTTTAATAAATGATGACAAAATGTTTATAGATTTTTTCATTGGAAACGCTTGCCTATGGTGTAGTAGTGGGAAGTTCGGATCATTTTACTTACTCAGATCTTTGAATCTCGTTCAGTAAAATGAACAAATCTTTTTTCAAGTAATTTAGTTAATTTCAGCAGAATCTAATTAAAATGTTACATGTTAAATTTTTCAACACATTTAGTCCTTTTGGAATAAAAAATGCACTATAAGCTAATGCAGCCATGGCCAAACTTTGAGAAATAAATGATTAATTCATTGCTATAGCTTGCTTCAGTCTATGTATGCAGTCTGTTCGTTCACCTCACCTCCCGATGCAAATCATTCTTTCTTTTGTCACCGTGAGAGCCTCATATGTAAATTAATACATGCGTCCGGAAACAGAAAAGATTAGTTCCTCTCTCGGGTCATTCGTTCATCAAGTCCCAGCCCCATAGACATGGCAATGTAGTCACCGGAAACAGAAAAGATTTGTTCATCTTTCTCGTTCGAGTCGTTCATTCACGTCCCCATAGGCTGAATGCAGAAACAGAAATGATTAGTTCATTTCTCGAGTCTCGTTCTTTTTTCATGTGACCGCTTCCCGGTTCAGTGTCTTGCAACATATACAGTCGAAATTACAGTCTTATTATTGACTGCATGTTGTAATATATTTATTATTATAAAATCATCAAAAGATATGTGCAATAAACATTTGTTATGCTATTCTGACCAACCCATTCTGTCCAGGCTTCATAGGAAAATAAATAATACTAGCTAAAAAACTGAAATAAACAAACAAACAAACTACGCACTTGTTTGTAAGGAAGGTTGTGAATTAACTAATTTCTGTATCCAACACGGCTGTCACGTCATGTGACAAAAGAACGAGACTCGAGAGATTAGCTGTTTCTGCATTCAGCCTATGGGGACTTGAACGAACGACTCGAACGAGAAGACTCGAGAGTTGAACTAATCTTTTTTTTTTTCCGGTGACTGCATAGCATATGCCTAATGGGGCTGGCACTTGATGAACGAATGACTCGAACCGAGACTCGAGAGATGAACTAATCATTTCTGTTTCTGAGAACATATGGGAGGTTGTGCATGCACGATCAACACAAAATGAACAAATCGCTCTCTGAGACAAATCGTTGTTCTCGAGTCATATTAAAGATTAGTTCAAAATGAACGAATCGTTCATGAACGACACGTGATGTTTCATTAACAAATTTCGGGAGGAGCACGCGCAGATAATTAAAACCTAATTTAACACAAGTGGAGCATGTTCAGACAATTATAACCTAATTAAACACGAGGGGAGCATATTAAGCTAATCAATTTAATCAACGATAGGAGGTGGGTATATATACAGCTGACTTACCTTCCTGTCGTTGACAGTTTCTTAGCATTTGGTCTGACCGTCTGCTACCATTTCGCAACTCCATTTATCCTCCTCCGACGATGAAATCAGCACTCCTCGGGACCCTCTGCCGCAATCTGCCGGCCCTAGGCCCACTCCTCCGCCGCTGGACATCGCACCCGAACCCCAGGCTTCTCAGTGCGGCCGCCAGCCGGCTAGTCCAGCCTCACGCTCACCAAGACGCCGAGGCCAACCCTCGCCTCCACTGGCCAACTTCCTCCCCGGCGTCCTCTTACAGCTCGGCCGTCCCAACGATCCCAGCCATCGGGAAGTGGACGGTGGTAGGTCTGAGGAAAGCGCTGGCAAACTCTGAAGTGCAGTTCTCGCGGAAATTAAACAAAGCAGAACTGTACAAACTTTGTCACCTTACAGCCAGACAACCGCTCTCCAAAGTCCACTCCCGCTCCCAAAACAGCCAACAGGCAGAATAGAGCTTGCTAGCTTGCTAGCAGCCCAAGCGCAAGGTTACCATCAGTCCAAGCCATCTTTCGCTAACTCTTCTTCTCCTTTTCAGTGGCCCGCAGCTCCAGCAAACAAAATGCCGCCCCTACCGACAGCACAAGTATATATTTCTCAAATGTATCCTACTTTTCCTCATGCTCCCAGCAACTTTTCCCTCCAAGCTCAGGAAGCAGCCCAGGCTCCTCTGTCTTCCAACCCCCTTCTGCAGTCTAAATCTTAATTTTCTCTCCTCACAGCAACACAGATGCCTGTCCCAGCTAACGCTGTTTACTCGGAGCCGCCTCCAGTTGCTCAAAACATCCGGGCACAGATCCTGGCAGGCGTGGACGTTGACTTATCATCTCTCCTCTCTATGTTCCCTGTGTCAGACACCAACTGTCAAATAGACAGCGGGTATTTTTCAGTCACTCTAAAAAACCCCAACCCACATTCTTCCCGCTTACTTTCTTTTCCTGAATTTTCGATTGCTTTTTCCCGTTTCACGGATATAATTTGTTCAGTTTTCCCCCACAGGCGCCGCAATCTGAATGATTATCTCGCAATCATAGCTGAGTTTGCGTTGTCCTTCGGGGGAGGTCATTTCTACATGTATCACAAACTCTTTTCAGCAAAGTGTGCCATGCGGCTCGCCCAGTGGAATCAATGTGCTTACTGGGCCGCTCTTGATACAGATCTCCACAGCAGGGTGTTCCTAGGCTAGGAAGCAGGGTGTTCCTAGGAATATTTTGTGTGCAGTTTGCAGGTCAGTGGCACATTCCACGACGTCATGCCCCCAGATTAACCCCTACCCCCCCCCCCCCTACCCGGATACAACACAAGTTAAATCAACCAGTCATGTGCCCATAATTAAAAGATTAGATTTGTTTACTCCTCCCGAAATTACATTGTGAACTTCACTTATTTAACCAGGTTAGTCTCATTGAGATACAGAATCTATTTTTCAAGAGAGACCTGGCCAAGAAGTTAGATCACACAATCACAAGACAAACACAAAAAAGGCTAATACAACTCAAGTGAATTTCAATTAAATACAGTAAAAGTGCCATTAATTCAAACATTTGAAACAGACACAGTTCAACAGACTGAAACACACACAGCTTTTACTCCTAGTAGTATTCGACTATGCTTTCATCAGAGTCTGTTACATTAATTAAACTTCCATCTTTGCACTTTTTCAATAGGCTTCAGATTAAAGTGATTTTTCAGCAAACTCACCAGTTCCTCAAAACTCTTTGATCCTGGTTTCTCAGAACTCAACAGATTCCTCATCGGTGTGTGTACGTCTGTGCTCCAACACAGCTCAACAAATGGCTCGTTTTTCTCGGGTAGTTCAACATCATTTTCAATTAATAAATGGTTTAATATTTCACAATACTCTTCCCATGACTGACTTGTTAGCACTAAATGGTTTAGCTCCCCAATACTTGAGCGAGCTCTTAACATATTATACTCCATCACGTCGTGAATTTTAGTAGGCAACCATGCCAAAAAAACACATATTTTACCCCCAAATTTGATTTTTACCGGGGAAGCCCCCCTGAAATGCGATTGGGCTTGTTTTGAGTAGCAATTGGGCGGGTTTTGTTGTGAAAACCTGGCAACCCTGGGCAGCGGGAAACACAAAATACACCAGGCTTGTTCGAGATGCATCGGCGTTGCGCAGAACGATCCACGTATGATATAAAAAAACGCATGAGTGAATCAGAAGCATAAGGAGTCATATGCTCTCGCTGGACTCGTTGTCATACGGCGATCGGTCTGCACAGCACCGCTGCCAACAAGCCTTCCATCAACAATGCAAACGCTGCGTTACAATTGATTCACATGTCTTTACGATCCTACATCGGCATCAAAACACAAAGAAAACACAGCGAATCCAACACATTCATGACGTAATTTGTATAGACGGAGATTACAAACGAGCAGCAGCTGTTAGCTCCATTAGCTGCTATTTCAACAATGGCGGATCTCAAGTTTGTGTTGGTCTTGTTGACCCCGCCCCCAGCGCCTGACGTAATCGGTTCTTACTTCTAGCCCTGTTCTAGCCATGCAATGTTTTGGTGCTACTTAAGAACCACTTTTCCTGGCTTGGAGCTGGGGCTTTGGGTGTGGAAACACAAAGAACCGATTTGAAACTAGGCTCTGGCTCCGAACTAGCTCTAGCACTGCCTTGGTGGAAAAGGGGTAATAGTGTCGTACAGGGCATAGCGTTGCTTTATTTAAAGGGGAAGTTCAAGCGTCAATGATAAACAAAGACCGCACTGAATCAATATTTATTCTTGTTACTTTCATGTGACTGGAACAGCTTTTATACATAGTTTCCAAATTGTATTTGTATATAGTTGTTAATAAGGATTACAGTTCCAAAATGGTATGTATGTATGTATGTGTTAATAAGGATTAAAATTAATACCAGTAATACCATGTTGCTTTTTAAGATTTGGTTGGGGGGTGCCAATAAGGATTTCGCCTAGGGCGTCAAAATGGCTAGAAACGGCCCTGAGTAGAGTATTAGTAGACTGGTAGAGTTAGAGATAGAAAAAGTTGTCATGTAGTTGAAAAGTTACTTAAAGCCAGCAGAATGTCTGTTGGGGGACCATCACATTAAAGAGTTAACATATATTAAGCACACGTCTACTAATACTCTAATGAGAGTTAGTTGACGTAGTTGTAGTTACCTATAGTCAACAAAATGTTCAAAAGAGACCATCAAAATAAAGTGTTGATGCATTGTAAATACAGAATGCGCAGGAAACCGCCGTTAGGCCAATTGGGTGGGCCTTACACTAGTTTTAGACGTATTGCTCTGTGTCAGTTTTCATTTTTCAGTAAACGAGGCTTTGTTCTGTCATAACTACTTCGAATGATTTGCCATTAGGAGGCGATGATCTCACTGAACACATAAACTAGTGTCTATTTAGTTTTTTTTAATAACAATTTTTATTATTCATACCAAAAATATAAAAATACAACCGACAAGCAGTAAAGAGAAAACATTGTCTGCACAGTTTTCTTTTTTTACACATTCCTTTCCTCACGAGAAACTGAATGAGGGAAGGAACCACCCCCCACAAACCCCACAGGTGGATTAGAAAATATCAGCAGTCTCTCTCAGCAATTATATAAAAAATAAAAATAAAAGCATATAATGAATTGAAGAGGACAAGAAAAACAAGTATATTCATTTGTATGAAAAGTAAATGTAAATGCAGTGTTAATTGGAAAGAACGTATGCATATGCACATATACTAGTCTGGTAGGAAGGGGGGGTCACCTGCACCCGAAAGGTATATTTTTTTAACCTAGTTTTTTGTAATCCTTAAGGTGTTTAGTAAAGGGATTTTGATGTTCCCCATTCAAATTATTTTCCCATATGGGATTTTTTGTATCATCTTTTGTGTCCGTGCTTGATTTTCGGCTGTGAAAAATGAAAACTTTAAATCTACATAGAATCTGAACAATACATTCTACAGACACAATCCACACATTGTTCTCTTCGTCTTTGCATGAGGAATTGATAAATATTAGGATTGTCATGATTAGATGATGTATGGTGCATTAAAGCTCAAATAAACACAAAAAATTATTAAAAATCTGTGAAATTGGATCACTGGAACTCCTCCCCTATGGACCCTATTGATATATGATTTCATACATACAAACATATACATACATATACATACAAACATATCCCCATAACATATACAGACATACACCTGATGAAAAATGCGAACTTGCACACTTATAATATTAGTCCGAATCTAGTCAGGATACAGTCGTAAACATTAGGAAAGGGATCCAAGTTTTATAGAATTAATCAGTTGAGCTGAGTAGAGTATTTACATTTTTCAAGCGACAGGTAATGACATCAGATCATTTAACCAAGAGGTAGTTGGGGTTGGGGTTGGAGAAGATACACCTTCTAACAATAAGAGAAGCGAAAGTCCCTGAGGGCTTGACAGCTTTACCTAAAGATCTCAAAAGACTCCGGTCAGCGCTTCTTTCTGACATGACACAAGTAGTTCACTCTCTTTTAAAAACAGAACTGGCCGACTGGTCACCCGTGAATAATCAATTGAATGAAATGCACTCACACTGGTCCTGCCATTGTAGCATTGTAGAGTGCTGTGGCGGAAAGAGACATTAAACTACTACACAAAGTGGTTGAAATTATAAAATAGACTATTCAACTACCCTTACTGATATTCATTATGTTGCTTTTTGTCATGTTCTTTTGGCACTTTGTTTACGAAAGCTTTCAGACCTGCATCAGTTGGAAGACTCTGGCATGTTCTTGGCCTGTTCCTCTTCCAGTTACTTGCCAGGTTTTTGTCTTCGATTGACTTTTATTAAACTAAAATCAACTTCTATTTTTAAAGGCTGCTTTTAGGGGAATGTAATGTAGGGGTTTGTATTCATTTCATTTTTGTAATTCATTCATTAATGTATTCATTTTTGTAATGTTGAGGTTTTTAAAACAGATGTTTGTCTTTATTCAGATCTTTGCAACAGTAAAAACACTCTGCTTATGTGACAAATTTATTTAGGAATAGAGGAAAACAGAATAGGGAAACAAATATTTTTCATATATTCTTGTCCAGACTTGGAAATCACTGAAATCAAATTCAATAATGTCCATATTGAGTAGAGACCATGACAAAATCAAACTATATTATGGATGAAAGTTATGGATCAGAACATGAACTCTGATCACTTAGATGCCTTCGGGCAACGCTTTTTCTTTTTCTCATGTCTCTGTAGATGAGATGATCGGGTGAATCTCTTCCCACAGTGTGAGCACTTGTACGGTTTCTCTCCAGTGTGAATTCTCTGGTGTGTTTTTAAGTCGCTGGATGTATTGAAGGTCTTCTCACAGTCAAAGCACATATAAGGTCTCACACCAGTATGAATACGCTCATGCTCTTTTAAAGTCTTCAGTCGTGCAAAACTCTTTCCACAAAAAGAACAAAAGTGAGGCTTCACACCAGTATGAACTTTAAGGTGTGCTCTTAAGCCTAATGCCACAGCAAATGTTTTCTCACACTGATCACAGCTGAATGATCTCACTCCAGAGTGACGGCGCAGATGATCATCGAGAGCACTCTTGTGAGTTAAACTCTTTCCACACTGAGAGCATGTGAACGGTTTCTCTCCAGTGTGAACCCTCATGTGCACATTTAGGTGATCTTTACGTCTGAAACACTTTCCACACTCAGAGCAGGTTATAGATCCTTTGACTCCAGATTTTCCAGCTTGTTTCTGTGTGAAATTATCTTCAGTCTTTGAAACAACAGCATCTCCATCTTGATTTGTGAAATTATGTTCGTCTTCATTTACTTCCATCAGGTCTAAAATCAACATATTAAATTTAATTCAGACTCAATTTAAAAAGGACAAATGAGAAACAAAGAGTTCATTCTCAATTTAGTACAAATCCGGTTTACTACTGAGTCTACTAGTGTCTAGTTTTAGATGTTATTGTTCTTTGTCAGTTTTCATCTTAATGTTCCTCATTAAAGAGAATGAAGGAAAACACCAACCTATTTGTTCCTCTGTCTCTTCATCTTTTATTCTGCAGGGTTCTTCCTCAAACTCCATCTTTACAATAGTATGTCTGTAGTTTCTCCTGGAGTAATTCCTCCTGCTTGCTTCTTCTTCTCCTGTGGGAAGATGGGAATATTATTTCCAGCATTTAAACTCTCATGAACGGCTGTGGGAGCGGCTTCACTGACTGAAGGTGTGAATTGTGGTCGCTGTTGCTCATTTAGCAGATGATCATCACACTCACAATCACTCTCAATTATCCAGGTGCAAATGTTTTGCTCAAATAATCGTTTAGAAACGATTCCCTTTGGCTGTCCCATTAAGGCCCCTGCCTGATAAACATGCGGTAATGCTTTAGATTACAGCCCAGAAAGAACTGCGTTGGTAAAACGAATTTACAGCTTAACTTTCGGTAATTATAGTAGATATAAGGGAACAATATGTTATATTTGGGGAATAAAGGGGGGAACTACTAGGAAAATTAACAAATTATTTATAAGTATTTTTTAACTCTTTCCCCGTCAGCATTTAAAAAAAAAGTTGCCAGCCAACGCCAGTGTTTTTGACCATTTTCTCAAAAACTTAATTGTAACCATACAATATTTTGTGTAATGAATATCTGAGCATGTAATATATCAAAAGAAAGAGCAGACCCTCTTCTCTTTTAAACAAAAAAAAACTGTTTTATTCTAGCTTCATGCGTTCTTTTTTATCAACACTTAAACATGGGTAAGTTGCATAAAAAAAAAGCACGATTTTGAGCAAAAATCACGTGGCGTCATCAGGCAATTCTGAGATTTACATGAAAATACACATGATAACCCTGATATATGTTCTTGATGGTTAGTTAAAGTGCTCCTCTTCTGTTGTGAAGCTCGTCAGGCCCATATGGGTAAGAAATTAAATCGAGAAAAAGCTCAAATGAAAGTAAGCCGGAATGGCGACTGAAGAAAGAAAAGATATTGACAAAGTTTCTATGGACTCAAAGTGCTGCTTGCTACACTTCCGTGCACTCGTGCAAAAGTCCACCTGGAAAAAAAGGGTCAATTAAAGGTCAACATTGACGAGAAAATTGATTCACTTCCTGCGGCTGTTGCAGAACTTACATCGAAGTGTGACGGCACATTTCAAAGTGTGTAGTCCATGGAAAAAATCATGGAAAATACGGCCTCTTCTATCTCCTCTCTTTCTACCACCATAAGCAAGATATTACTTGAGACCGCGACTCACGAGGAGAAGACTTTGAATCTGGAAAATAAGCAGCTAAAGGAGATGTGTACGGCTTTGAGGAGGTTTTGCCTTTATTGACGTGGTGCGCATTAATGTTCCAGATGTTACCTGAACGGTTGGAATCTGACACCTGTCCTGTACATTAGCCTATGACATAAATCGGGAGCAATGCAAGTGTTCTGAATGTTTTAATGTTTCATGATATCTCAGTCTTCACTTTCTCCAAAGTTTATTCTCATTATTCTACTGTTTAGTTAGTTCCCTTTTGCAACGGCAAGTTTGGTAAGTTCAAATGTATTTCTTTAAATGTTCAAGGTATTCATGACGCCATCAAAAGAAAATCTGTATTTCTTTTCGGAAGACATTCAAATGCTCAAGTACTTTTTTCCAAGAGACTCCTTCCTGTGACTCTGATTCAAATTTTTGGAAAACCCAATGGGGAGATTAAATATTTCTGTCAGAAAATGAAAACTCTAAAATGTATGTTGATGCGGTTGAAGCGATAAATGTTAAAATGAATGTTTTGTATGTAATATTTCAGACTTGATGAGCTTTGTGTGTGTTCATCTTGCTCACGCCAAGAGTAACCGTCACGGCGACTGCTGTGCGATCTTCTTCAGAAGAGAGGGAAAAACGGTTTAAGGTAAGTAAAGTTGATCAGTTATCGTTATCAGTTGTTTTTGCATGTTTGCTTTTTTGTAGATGTACCAAGCCAGAGACCTATGAGTGCTTAATTCTTTTGAGTTTATATGAATTTATTTTGAGAAAATAAATGTTTCTGTTGTCTCCTGCCTGTTTACTTCAAATTTTTATCCAACAACAGTATGACTTCTTGTTCACATTTTATTTAAATCATTAATGTTCGTGTTATTCATTGCAGAACTCAAACCAACTTTGGAGGAAGGGGTCATCCTTCTTGGTCTTCCTTTCTTAAAGGGATAGTTCACACAAATAAATGTCTTTCCAAACCCAAATACTTGTCCATGTTCGGAACACAAATTAAGATATTTTTAATATTCTCATCATTTTTTGTTGATCCATTTACAGTCTAGATAATCAACATTTTTCAAGCATCAAAAATACAAAGTGATTGTAGAAGTAATCCATACCAATATTTATATATGAATGAAATCCTAAATGGCATATAATGATCTGCTCGGACTTGCAATGGATGGACACAAATTGAGAATTTTTAAAATATCTTAATTTGTGTTCCAAAGATTAACCAAATTCTTATGGTTTTGGAATGACATGAGGGTGAGTCAATTATGACAATTTAAATTGTTTGGTGATCTAACCCTTTAAAAAGCAGCCCTCCAAGTTCATCAACATTTGTGAGGTATGTGTATGTCATGTCTGTGTTAATACTTCAACAAAGTAGTAGTTTAACAAAATATATTTATATTTAAAGAATTTTCTGGCCTGTTAACTGTTGATCTTCGTAACGACAGAGAAACATCACACAGGTGTTGCACCCTAAATTGAAACATTGTGGCAAAAACATGGTTTTTAGTTGGGCTGGGCAAAAAACAATGTCATATCGAGATCATGGTAAAATATGTCTACCAATAAGTTCCGGACATTTTTACTCTATATGGATTAATCTAACAGTCTATCAATAAACATGACAACAGCCAGTCAGTGCGTGTTGCAAATAAATGCATGTTCTGTGTGTTTCAGTGAGAATGAGCGGCATAGTTTCATGAATCATTTGTGTTAGTCAATAATAATCAATTGAATTAAATGCACTCACACTGGTCCTGCCATTGTAGCATTGTAGAGTGCTGTGGTGGAAAGAGACATTAAACAACTACACAAAGTGGTTGAAATCATAAAATAGACTATTCAACTACCCTTACTGATATTCATTATGTTGCTTTTTGTCATGTTCTTTTGGCACTATGTTTATAAAAGCTTTCAGACCTGCATCAGTTGGAAGACTCTGGCATGTTCTTGGCCTGTTCCTCTTCCAGTTACTTGCCAGGTTTTGACTTCGATTGACTTTTATTAAACTAAAATCAACTTCTATTTTTAAAGGCTGCTTTTATGGGAATGTAATATAGGGGTTTGTATTCATTTTTTGTAATGTTGAGGTTTTTAAAACAGATGTTCGTCTTCATTCAGATCTTTGCTGCAGTAAAAACACTCTGCTTATGTGACAAATTTATTTAGGAATAGAGGAAAACAGAATAGGGAAACAAATATTTTTCATATATTCTTGTCCAGACTAAGAAATCACTCAAATCAAATTCAATATTGTCCATATTGAGTAGAGACCATGACAAAATCAAACTATATTATGGATAAAAGTTATGGATCAGAACATGAACTCTGATCACTTAGACGCCTTCGGGCAATGCTTTTTCTCATGAGTCCATAGATTAGAGGAGCAGCTGAAACTCTTCCCACAGTGTGAGCACTTGTACGGTTTCTCTCCAGTGTGAATTCTCTGGTGTTGTTTTAAGTGGCTGGATGTACTGAAGGTCTTCTCACAGTCAAAGCACATATAAGGTCTCACACCAGTATGAATACGCTCATGCACTTTTAAATACTTCAGTAGTGAAAAACTCTTTCCACAAAAAGAACAAACGTGAGGCTTCACACCAGAATGAACTTTAAGATGTCTTCTTAAGCTTGATTCAAAAACAAATGTTTTCTCACACTGATCACAGCTGAATGATTTCACTCCAGAGTGATGACGCAGATGCTCTTTGAGAGAGTTTTTCAGAGCGAAACTCTTTCCACACTGAGAGCATGTGAACGGTTTCTCTCCAGTGTGAATCCTCATGTGCACATTCAGGTGTCCTTTACGTCTGAAACTCTTTCCACACTGAGAGCAGGTGAAAGATCCTTTGACTCCAGATCTTCCAGCTTGTTTCTGTTTGAAATTCTCTTCAATCTTTGAAACGACTGCATCTCCATCTTGATTTGTGAAATGTGTGTGTTCGTTTTCATTTACTTTCATTAAGTCTAAAATCAACATATTAAATTCAATAAAACAATTAAAAAAGGACAAATGAGAAACAAAGTTAATTCTTTATTCAGCACAAAGCTAGTATACTACTGAGTCTAATAGTGTCTAGTTTTAGATGTTATTGTTCTGTGTCAGTTTTCATCTTAATGTTCCTCATTAAAGAGAATGAAGGAAAACACCAACCTATTTGTTCATCTGTCTCTTCATCTTTTATTCTGCAGGGTTCTTCCTCAAACTCCATCTTTACAATAGTATGTCTGTAGTTTCTCCTGGAGTAATTCCTCCTGCTTGCTTCTTCTTCTTCTCCTGTGGGAAGATGTGAATATCCCCAGCATTTAAACTCTCATGAACGGCTGTGGGAGCGGCTTCACTGACTGAAGGTGTGGATTGTGGTCGCTGTTGCTCATTTAGCAGATGATCATCACACTCACAATCACTCTCAATTATCCAGGTGCAAATGTTTTGCTCAAATAGTCGTTTAGAAACAATTCCCTTTGGCTGTCCCATTAAGGCCCCTGCCTGATAAACATGCGGTAATGCTTTAGATTACAGCCCAGACAGAACTGCGTTAGTAAAACGAATTTACAGCGTAACTTTCGGTAATTATAGTAGGTATAAGGGAACAATATGTTATATTTGGGGAATAAAGGGGGGAACTACTGGAAAATGAACAAATTATTTGTATGTATTTTTTAACTCTTTCCCCACCAGCATTTTTTAAAAAAAAGTTGCCAGCCAACGCCAGGGTTTCAGGGTGGCAGTAGTCTGTTTTCATTATTCAAAGCGGGAAACCAGAAGAGCTATACAAATATAGCCTGACGTTGTCATACTCAATTCTAGTCAGAATATGAGTCTGATTCTGCTCCATTGGGCTGTGATTATGGGGCGTGTTTCAACTGAACCAGGAAAGACCTCAATTGGATAGACCTACAACCAATCAGAGCAACGGAGCGACGCATAACGTTAGTTGTCAAATGTCAACAGAACTCAACTGCACTGTGTTGCCAAGTCCGCGGGTTGAAGCGACCCCAATTATGTGATATACAGACCCAGGAATGCGAATTTTAGCAGGCAGTCCAACCAAAATAACACATATTTTACCCCTCAAATGCCTTTTTTTTCCCGGAGAACCCCCCCCGGAAAACTATTGGGTTTGTTTTTGGCTAGTTTTGAGTAGCAATCGGGATTGGGCGTGTTTTGTTGTAAAAAACTTGGCAACCCTGTCTGCACGCACGCTGGAATAAGTTATGTTAGAAGAAAAAGATGAGTGTAAACGATCTTTGCCAGTGTTGTAAAAAAGAATTTAAGGATACACAGAGTACTGACCAACACCATCATCATTTCTGAGAGAAATAGTAAAGGTGAACGCATATACGAACAAGTTCTCCGTTTAGGATTAGAACAAATTCAACCCAAGCGCCTTTGATGACGTGGATGATGACGTTACTGTTGATCATCTGTCCATCGTCGTCTAAAGCCCGCCGTGACAATTTCATTGGTCCGAACAGTTTCTGTTCGGGCATAATTACTTCTCTACGGATCAAGTCCAGACCGAACTGCCCGTGCAAATTTTTTTGTGGGCGGGGCTAAGTTCGTCTGGCATCCAGGCTAATACAAATATAAATCAGTGCACATTTCAGAAATGTCTGACACGTTGCAAATGGCACTGGCGTTGTCAGCCCTTGGTCTTTTGCTTGTGGAAGAGGAAAGGAAGAAGCGGATGCGAAAAATACGGAAAAAGCGCACCAAATGGGTGAAACCATGGATATGCCAGAGGCAGACTCAAAGGGCTTTCACAAACCTGTGTCGAGAGCTCAAGTTAGCTGAAACCTCTGATTGCTCTGCTTTTTCCTATTCAGTTTCTCATGTTAAAGGAACTTATCAGTCCAATCATACAGAGGAGAAGCACAAACTACCAGGATTGTATCTCCGTAGGGGAACGTCTGATGATTACACTACGGTTCTTGGCAACAGGTAAGCAAGCTAAAAGTTATTATTTGTTTGAACATTGAATTACAACACCTTAGTCGTGTATATTTTGGTGTATTATTAAGCGTTATGAAAGTGAAAATAATTTGATTTCGGTTGGCAATTGTTGCCTACTTGGAAAAAAAAGATAACGTATAACACTTAATTCTGGTTGTTTATACCATAGCTTTATTAATTAACAATAATCTGGTTTAATAATCAAAAATGATTTTCATTTTCGGTGCCATATAGAACCTTTTTTTTTTAGAGTGTATATATATATATAATGTGACGAGTCTCTCTGGGCATATCAGCGTCGCCCTGGCAACCAACGCACGGCACCTGCACGTCCTCATCACGGGCTGATTGGTCACAGCTGCAGCCCGTCATCGAGCGGCTGTAAAAACCGCCACTGCTCTCACTTCGAGAGACACCCCATCTCATGCTGAACGTGCTGGCACTAATCCTTTGTTTCTCACCTAACAGAAGGCAACGAGTGACCGACAGCCCGACTGAGCACGCCTGGACACCCACCTTCACGAGCACGAGGACTTCACTGGAGCACCAGCCACGAAGACAGCACTCATCTTATTTCACCCTTTCACCTTTGTTGAAGTATTTTCAAAAAACTTTCACCGAGCGACCTTGTTGTGTGATTTCTCACCCGTGACTATATATATATATATATATATATATATATAAAAAATATTATTATTTATTTTATTTTTTGTTGTTGCAATTTTTGCTTTGTACGCGGCAAAATTTTGGTTGGCCCCACCAAATCTCACTCTAAGCTTTTTTGAAAAGTTGGCAGCTCTGTAAGGCTCATGAAGGTTTTGGCAATCACAGCCCTGGTCAGTGTATCTCCAACCCACATTAAACACACCCCTGCTGAAAAATCAGCTTAAACTGGCATAGAGTCCAGACTGGTCTAGGCTGATTCAGAGCCATAGAGAGAGAGAGTTGCGACAACGGAAGTTCAAAACGCTTGATAGTCACGTGATTCATGTAGACCGCGAATAGTTCCAGGAAGTGCTTTGGCGGGCAATTCAAATTGTTCAGTCACAGTGACAGAACTGCGATTTTTGGTAATTAATAGTCAATAAATGCATTGATTTTCAATAATTTTATTACACATCAACATGTGTATGTAGCATGAGTATGTAGTTACAGCGATGTTGTTTTTAAAATATAAAATCCGCTAATATTTGAGAATTAGTGCGCCCCATTACCATAACCTTTGCCTCGTTAACATAATTTAGGCTAACGTTAATTTGGATTTAGACGGGTTGCTGTTGTTTTTTTATGTTACATCATGTTCATTGTGTTTTCACTAATCTCATGGTAACTAATGTCATCTTTATGACTTTCAGATAGGACAGACTGGTTACAGGTGATTGTCAGCTCGCACCACACAATGAGACAATGAACTAGCAGCAACAGCATGATGTCAAGTGTGATGTCTTCATCCATTGCCAATAAGTGAAAAATAAAATTAAGTGAAATTAATCTTAATGTTTACAATTCTTATTATATATAGTAATATATAATTCATAAGTCTTATATTATATATAATGATGTAGTGCTTAACCTCTTAACCTGCGCCCCATTTTCTGAGAATTCTTTGAAAACGACATACCCAAATGAAAATGTCTGCAGCTCTTAAACCCTATGGTCTATATTCATAAATCTGGTCTTATTTTAAACTAGACACTTGAAATGTTGCTACCCAAGAGTCATAATAACTCAAAGTAATATGGGAACAGAGTAATATACATGTAAATATACATGTAAGTGACTCACTTTTTTTTTTTTTTTACTTAGGGAAAAAAATATTATAATTTAATGTTAAGAGCCTGAAAATAACTTAAATATAAAACTGAATGTCTAATCATGTCATGATTCAAATATGAGGATGATTCTCTCAGTAATGTAGCTTCTGTGAGCTTTTATGTCAAGAAAAGTCTAGGCGAATTTCAAAAAGGCCATTTATTTCAGAACATTTGCTATTGTAAAGAGTAGTTTTTCATTCAAATAAATCTGCAATAAACTGCTAATTATAATGGATAAACAGTTACTGAAAAACTAAAGCAACTATTTACAGAGATTACAAAGTGTAAAAAACTCATTTAGCTGATGGGAAGCGTCAGTAAGAGTCTGCGCGCTCCACTGCAGTTGCGCCATTGAGAACGCGCAGACTGCGCACAAACAGTATTCACCAAAGCCTACTTACGTAAACTGCGCAAGATAATGCCTTTTGATTGGTTACTAAGTCCATCAATCAAACCTTTGTTGGAAAGGCATTGGCTGGGCACCGAGTGCCTTTATCCAACGAAAACCATGGGCGCAATGATTGACAGCTCACCAAGCCTGTAAGGCGCTTCCTCTATATGATGCATCCCAGGAGAGTCTCTGATTGAAGGAGAGGGACGAGGGAGGGTTTATAATACGTGGGAGAGACTATTCTAGCAGGGGGAGTTTGCCAGAAAAGGATTAGAATCGATATTTCATTGAAAATGGACATGATTGATTACGCTAACTCAAAACTCCCTTGCAAACAACGAAGGATTTTTTGTTTTTTCCCTATTTTTTCGTTGTTTTGGATTAAAAAGTGGGATGCATTTTGAAGAGTGGACTCTTACACAGAGATGTATGCGGGTGTTTATTGGATTCGTCCGATCTGATCCGAACGACAGGAGATGAAAGATGAGTACCGCTAATATTATGCTAATGTTTACATGGCCGGTCCTTTAGCGTTTCATTTAACCCTTTCCTCTATGGTTTATTTATTGCAAAAACAAGTTCAGAACATGAATCTTGAGTGTTTTAGCTTTCAAATGATGCATAGTTTGTGATAGTTGATTGAATATTTTGTATAAAACAAAAGTAAATAAAAGTACACACACGCCCACTTCCGTCAACCCGCCCCCCCCCCACCCCCCCCGCTCGGGGATAGGTCTCTCACTGTTGTGTGCCTACGGGCCAAACAGCAGTGCAGAGTACCCGACCTTCTTGGTGTCCCTGGGAGGGGTGCTGGAGAGTGCTCCGACTGGGGACTCCGTCGTTCTACTGGGGGACTTCAACGCCCACGTGGGCAATGACAGTGAAACCTGGAGGGGCGTGATTGGGAGGAACGGCCCCCCTGATCTGAACCCGAGTGGTGTTCAGTTATTGGACTTCTGTGCTAGTTACAGTTTGTCCATAACGAACACCATGTTCAGGCATAAGGGTGTCCATCAGTGCACATGGCACCAGGACACCCTAGGTCGTAGGTCAATGATCGACTTCGTGGTCGTTTCATCTGACCTGCGGCCGTATGTCTTGGACACTCGGGTGAAGAGAGGGGCGGAGCTGTCAACTGATCACCACCTGGTGGTGAGTTGGATCCGATGGCGGGGGAGGAAGCTGGATAGACTCGGTAGACCCAAACGTACTGTGAGGGTCTACTGGGAACGTTTGGCCGAGTCTCCTGTCAGAGAGATCTTCAACTCCTGCCTCCGGCAGAGCTTCAACCGGATCCCGAGGGAGGCTGGAGATATTGAGTCCGAGTGGACCATGTTCTCCACCTCCATTGTCAAAGCGGCTGCTCGGAGCTGTGGATGCAGGGTCTCCGGTGCCTGTCGAGGCGGCAATCCCCGAACCCGGTGGTGGACACCGGAAGTAAGGGATGCCGTCAAGCTGAAGGAGTCCTATCGGGCCTGGCTGGCTTGTGGGACTCCTGAGGCAGCTGACAGGTACCGGCAGGCTAAACGGACTGCAGCCCGGGTGGTTGTGGAGGCAAAAACTCGGGCCTGGGAGGAGTTCGGTGAGGCCATGGAAAAGGACTATCGGCTGGCCTCGAAGAGATTCTGTCAAACCGTCCGGCGCCTCAGGAGGGGGAAGGGGTGCCCTACCAACGCTGTTTACAGTGGCGATGGGCGGCTGTTGACCTCAACTGGGGATGTTGTCGGACGGTGGAAGGAATACTTCGAGGATCTCCTCAATCCCGCCGTCACGTCTTCCATTGAGGAAGCAGAGGCTGGGGGCTCAGAGGAGGACTCGTCCATCACCCAAGCTGAAGTCATCGAGGTGGTCAAGAAACTCCTCGGTGGCAAGGCACCGGGGGTGGATGAGATCCGCCCTGAGTACCTCAAGTCTCTGGATGTTGTGGGGCTGTCTTGGCTGACACGCCTCTGCAGCATCGCGTGGCGGTCGGGGACAGTGCCTCTGGGATGGCAGACCGGGGTGGTGGTCCCTCTTTTTAAAAAGGGGGACCGGAGGGTGTGTTCCAACTATAGGGGGATCACACTTCTCAGCCTCCCCAGGAAAGTCTATGCCAGGGTACTGGAGAGGAGAATTCGGCCGATAGTGGAACCTCGGATTCAGGAGGAACAGTGTGGTTTTCGTCCTGGTCGTGGAACACTGGACCAGCTCTATACCCTCTACAGGGTGCTGGAGGGTTCATGGGAGTTTGCCCAACCAGTCCACATTTGTTTTGTGGATTTGGAGAAGGCATTCGACTGTGTCCCTCGCGGCATCCTGTGGAGGGTGCTGGGGGAATATGGGGTCCGGGGTCCTTTGCTGAGGGCTGTCCGGTCCCTGTATGACCGAAGCAGGAGTTTGGTCCGCATTGCCGGCAGTAAGTCAGACTTGTTCCCGGTGCATGTTGGACTCCGGCAGGGCTGCCCTTTGTCGCCGGTTCTGTTCATAATTTTTATGGACAGAATTTCTAGGCGCAGCCAAGGGCCGGAGGGTGTCAGGTTTGGGGACCACACGGTTTCGTCTCTGCTCTTTGCGGATGACATTGTCGTGTTGGCCCCTTCTAACCAGGACCTTCAGCATGCACTGGGACGGTTTGCAGCCGAGTGTGAAGCGGCTGGGATGGGGATCAGCACCTCCAAATCCGAGGCCATGGTCCTCAGTCGGAAAAGGGTGGCTTGCCCACTTCAGGTTGGTGGAGAGTTCCTGCCCCAAGTGGAGGAGTTCAAGTATCTAGGGGTCTTGTTCACGAGTGAGGGGAGGATGGAACGGGAGATTGACAGACGGATCGGTGCAGCTTCTGCAGTAATGCTGTCGATGTACCGGTCTGTCGTGGTGAAGAAAGAGCTAAGCCGTAAGGCGAAGCTCTTGATTTACCGGTCAATCTACGTTCCTACTCTCACCTATGGTCATGAGCTTTGGGTCATGACCGAAAGGACAAGATCCCGGATACAGGCGGCCGAAATGAGCTTTCTCCGCAGGGTGGCTGGGCGCTCCCTTAGAGATAGGGTGAGAAGCTCAGTCACTCGGGAGGAACTCGGAGTAGAGCCGCTGCTCCTCCACATCGAGAGGGGACAGCTGAGGTGGCTCGGGCATCTGTTCCGGATGCCTCCTGAACGCCTTCCCGGGAAGGTGTTTCGGGCATGTCCAACCGGGAGGAGGCCCCGGGGAAGACCAAGGACACGCTGGAGGGACTATGTCTCCCGGCTGGCCTTGGAACGCCTCGGTGTCCCCCCGGAAGAGCTAGAGGAAGTGGCTAGGGAGAGGGAAGTCTGGGCATCTCTGCTTAGACTGCTGCCCCCGCGACCCGGCCCCGGATAAGCGGAAGAAGATGGATGGATGGATGGATGGAATTTTCAATATAAATGTATTCGGAAATATTGTTCATCACTTGTTTAGCAGAATATGTTAGAATATGCAAAGAATATTTATTATAAGTTATTAGAGAATAAAATGTTTTGAAATTGTTTAAAATGTTGTAAAAGTTATTGCCAAACAATAATTCTGTTTTCAGTGAATTTATACCCCTATACTGGGATACAAACATTAAAATAAAAATTTAAAGTCATATTTAAAAAAAAAAATATCACGTTGCATTATTTGTGTCCCAATAAGATGGAAAATAGCAATAAATTATTTTTCTGATGTCTCTTTATGGTCTTGCCATTTTTATAATATATAATTCTTACAATTCTTCATCATATATGATACATAAAATTTTAGTTTAAAACAACTTAAACATCTGTTTGTACACTTATATAAATGTATATTTTATGTGTTTTAACTATTTACAGCAATTAATTTATGAATACATTTCTAATAAACTGAATAGCATGACAAGCATTTTGTCTGTCTTTCCTCCAAGTTGTCCTTGCATAATCTCTGCCATGGTTTGCTGTGCTGCATGGGGATGCTCCAATCGCTCGGAGAAAGGAGTGCGAATGTTTGGCTTCCCCACTGGCATGGAGCGGAGAAAAAAATGGCTGGCTCAAATCAGCAGGAGCAATCTCAATATAAATAAAAATTTCAACAACAAAAAAATTTGTGAGGTAATAACATTGTATTTAAACTTTTTTACATAGACCACCCATTGGGAAATTTTGTTAGGTTTGGTATTTACTAGAAATAAGGAACAAGCAAATGCTTGCAAAACCCAGGGAGCGGGGACTCATGGTGAGTGTGTGGTCTCATTGCAGGGAGTCATCAGCTCAATTGAATCCCGTTGTGGTTCTTGTGTGTTGACAGAGGTCTTTGATTTCTTAAAGCTCAAGGTAGATAGATTGGCAGACCTTGAAAGGGAGTATGTGGTTCTTGTGCTGAAAGAGAAATAAAAGAGGAGTAAAAGAAATGCTTAGAGACCTACATATAGGAAATTGCTCTGGGAGATGAGATGTAGTAGTCTTTGTTCCTCAACTTAAGTTGTTGAACTTCATTAGTTATGATAATTAACAGCTGATGTTTAAAATGTATGACAACTCATCAGTTACTGATTTGATATGAATTCATATAGGAATAAATTCATACAAGTTGTCTCATGTTCTGGTTTGCATTTTAATTATCTATATAGTGTTCCCTATTACTGTGCCTTTAACGACCATATGATATGTACAGTATGTGGGTAGACAAAAATGAGTTGTGTGTGGAAACTAACCTCAAGTCACTCTGCAGGCACATTTTGAGGCAGACCAATTTGTCATGACCAAAAAGTCTAAGAGTAGGCTGAGACCAGACGCTATTCCCACCATCTTTGTGCATCGTCCTGTGCTCAAAAAGAGGAGGGCCCCTGCACCACGACACGCCCCTAGACCTGTAAACATACAACACATAGCTGATGATCACAGCTATAGTGTTACAGGTGACATATATATAAAAAGTACAAACTCTGGTAACACTTTACAATACGGTTCAGTAGTTAAACATTAGTTAATGGATTAACTAACATGAACTAACCATGAGCAATACATTGGTTACTGTAATGTTAATCTTCGTTAACATAATACCGTTGTTCATTGTTTGTTCATGTTAGTTCACAGTGCATTCACTCATGTTAACAAGATTTTAATAATGTATTAGTAAATGTTGAAATTAACATTAACAAAGATTAATAAATGCTTTATAAGTGCAGTTCATTATTATTTCATGTTAACTAATGAACCTTATTGTAAAGTGTTACCCAAACTCTTTCTAATTGTAGTTATATTTCTTATTTTTAAGTGATGTGATCCATGTATTCTGCCTATATCAGTTTCAAAGGTTGAGGAAAAAAGCGATGAGAACACTCAGAGAAGGGAAAGTGACAGTGAAGAAAGAGAGAACATGGCTAGTGAGGAGATACAGGGACAGGTCAAGTCCAGTCAGCCATCAGCAAGTCAGCCATCAGCAAGTCAGCCAGCAGCCAGTCAGCATACCAGTGAGCCACCAGCCAGCCACCAGGGTCTATTAAAAAAATTAAAGAAACAAGAAAAAATATCACAAAATGCAAAGGCTGCACTAAGAAAAATAAAGAAAGAAAATGCAGCTCTCAAGAAAAAAATGAAAATTAGGGACACAAATTTAAAGAAAATCTTCGCCAAAGACCAAATTAAGGCATTAGGGTTACAAACCACAAAAGGGATGAAGTGGAGCAAAGAAACAATTAAGAGGGCATTGAAAATTCGCTTTGCAGCCGGTCCAACAGGCTACAAGACCCTCCAGGACATGCAGATTCCCCTGCCATCAATAAGAACCCTGCAAAGAAGAATGGAATGTATTAAATTTGAGCCTGGTGTGTTGACGGAGGTCTTCGATTTTTTAAAGCTGAAGGTAGATAGATTGGCAGACCTTGAGAGGGAGTGTGTGCTATCTTTGGATGAGATGGCAATCACTCCGAGTGTGGAGCTGCACATGCTCACAGGCAAACTCTACGGTGATGTCACTTTGCCAGGTCACACAGGAGTAGCCACACATGCTTGTGTGTTTATGTTGGCTGGGAACACAACACACTGGAAACAAGTGGTGGCATACCATTACAGTGGCAATTCAACAAACGGCGCAGAGTACAGGCCAATCATTTCTGAAATAATAGAAAGGGCAGCATCAATAGGGCTACATGTGCTAAATGTCACCACTGATATGGGTAGTCCTAACCAGGCCATGTGGAAATCCTTTGGGGTAGACCATTCCAAAACATCTGTGCCACATCCAGCAACACCAGACAGGAGTCTCTATTTCATGCCTGATGTCCCACATCTGGTAAAAAATCTGAAAAGTGCTCTTGTCCGTGGACAGGTGTTAAAAATTCCAGAGGATGTTGTTAACAAAGAGAACCTACCTTCCAACGAGGTTTCAGTGGTCCCTATTAAGGACTTATTGTCCTTTCAAGAAGGGATGGCATTAAAAATAGCTCCCCATCTATCAGCTGCAGCCATAGAGCCAAGTCACTTTGAAAAAATTAAAGTTGGTCATGCTCTTAATGTATTTAGCAAGGCAACAAGTGCTGGACTGAAATATATGGTGCAGCAAGAAAACCGCCCTCTTTCCTACCTGACTACAGCGTGGTTCCTGGAGCAAGTTGATCACTGGTTTGATCTCATGTCATCTCGCCATCCAGTTACAGCCCTGAGCAGGGTCAAGATGGAGGCATATGAAAAGGCCATCATCTTCCTACAGGATATCATCCATCTGTTCCATGGGATGAAGATTGGTCATAAGGGAGGTTGGGAGCCTGTTCAGAAAGGGGTGATAATGGCAACAAGATCAATTTTGGCCATACAGGAGGAAATGCTAACAGGAGGACACAGGTTTGTCTTAACTTCAAGGTTTACACAAGACTGCCTTGAAAATACATTCAGCTGTGTGAGGTCTAAAAATCCCACACCAACTCCAGTGGAATTCCATCATGCACTGAGAATTATATCTGTAGGGCAGTTCCTCACCACCATCAGGTCTGGGAGCTACCAGGAGGACGACAGCAGCTTTTTGGCTGACTTCCTTGACACAGTGGAACAAAATGTCACTCCATCAGTCAGAGTGGAACAGCTGATGGTAGAAAACAAAACAGCACCTGACCTCACAAAAACGGAGAAATGTATTCTCTTCCATCTTGCAGGCTACATTGTCCACAAAGTAATCAGGTTTGCCAGCATCTGTGGAAAATGCAAAACTGCAACACAGCACAACGATGACAATCCTGCTGGAGATAACAACATCTTAGTTAACTTAAAAGAGTTCAAGGCAGGTGCTCTTTGTCGTCCCTCGCAAGAAGCCTATGATTTAACTCAACAAATTGAGAAACTATTTAGGACCAAAACTGGTTCCACCCTCATGAAGCTCCCCAACGCAGTGGATGTCTTGGAGACAGAAGCTCAGTCACTCTCCAGCAGGCTTCCATCATGCTGTGGAGTACAAGAAAAAATCATCAAAAGATTTATCAGGCTGAGATTGAGAATTGAGGCAAATTTTTTTCGAAATGACAGAAAAAAACATCACTACAACATCACTACTACTCCTCAACCTACCAGCACCCAGCCAACATCACTACTACTCCTCAACCTACCAGCACCCAGCCAACATCACTAGCACTCCTCAACCTACCAGCACCCAGCCAACATCACTAGCACTCCTCAACCTACCAGCACCCAGCCAACATCACTAGCACTCCTCAACCTACCAGCACCCAGCCAACATCACTAGCACTCCTCAACCTACCAGCACCCAGCCAACATCACTAGCACTCCTCAACCTACCAGCACCCAGCCAACATCACTACTACTCCTCAACCTACCAGCACCCAGCCAACATCACTACTACTCCTCAACCTACCAGCACCCAGCCAACATCACTACTACTCCTCAACCTACCAGCACCCAGCCAACATCACTACTACTCCTCAACCTACCAGCACCCAGCCAACATCACTAGCACTCCTCAACCTACCAGCACCCAGCCAACATCACTACTACTCCTCAACCTACCAGCACCCAGCCAACATCACTAGCACTCCTCAACCTACCAGCACCCAGCCAACATCACTAGCACTCCTCAACCTACCAGCACCCAGCCAACATCACTAGCACTCCTCAACCTACCAGCACCCAGCCAACATCACTAGCACTCCTCAACCTACCAGCACCCAGCCAACATCACTAGCACTCCTCAACCTACCAGTTTTTCAGCTGAGCTTAAATATAGACAGGCAAAGTTAATTGAATCATAATGCCTAAAACACTAAATGTATATCGAATGCATTTTATCATTAAAGAAATGTATTCTTAAAACACGTGTAATAATCCTCATTTTACCACTTTACACACACCAGCTGTCACGCGCCCAAACGTTATATTTAACTAATATGCAACTTTCCATACCTTGCAAAAAAAAAAAAAAGTTTAGAATACTTTTCTCTAATTTCACAACGATGGATGAAACGGAATTAAAATAACAGATTTAACCATTAATACGGTGTTCGATAATAACTTTATCCACTAGCCGATCCAAGCCTAATCTGTAATCTGATAACATCACTAATCTAATTTAATGATGAATAATCTACACAAGCAGGCTTTAATGTACAAGTTATTATGATTAAGATGTGCTGATAATTTAAAATTATACTGATTAAACGTCTTACCTTTTAAAAGTGCATCACAAACGGTCTGTTCTGCTGTAACTCTATGGCGCGGCTGCTACTTCCGGGAACTATTGAGAGTCTCCACGAGCCGCCATTGCTGTAAAAAAAAAAACGTTCCATTGGAGTCTATGGAGTTGTCCAACTCTCTCTCTCTATGGCTCTGGGCTGATTTATTCTGTTTAGTGCTGGTCCAGCTGGTTCACCATCATGGGGGTCTAATACTATTTCATGCATTCTGACTTATTTACACTTTTAAAGAGTTGATTCTCATGTTAAACATGGCCCAATTTAAAAAAATTAGTTTGACGTGTAACAGAGTATTTCTGTTCCAAACACACTCCTTCGGGATGCTATCAAGTTTCAGAAAGTTCTTTTTTCAGAGTATGGTCATGTATGATGTCAAAATGTGTGGAATTCCTTGTATGGGCACTTCTCCCGGATGAGCACACACACACACACACACATCAATGAGATTTGTTCGGGCTACGGGAGCCGTCAGCGGCGTTGTCATTTTGTTTTTAGACCCTGAAATCAACAATGTCACTAAATAAGTGTGTTTCTGGATGTGAGGGAAAGATCACCGTGTCCAGCTTCCCAAATAACCCAGCGATAAGTGAACAGGGGATGCTGTTTGTTTTTCCCTGAGTTCTGCAAGTGTGTGTGTTTTGTTGGCAATCGGCGCATAAGTACGTAATAGGGTTCGACCGATACAGATTTTTTTTTTCATCAGCCTTAGCCGATGACCGATACGGGCTGCCGATTTTCTTGAGCCGATATTTGGAGCCGATACTGCTTTTGCTCCCTCAATTTACATTATAAAAATAACACAATGATCATGATGATAACAATGTTACAAGTCTCAATTTAAAAAGGGAACATTAATTGTACAACAAAAAAGTAAAACGTAAAAACAGGTGAGGTAGAACAAGTAAAAAAAGAGTTAAGTGCTGAAAATAAATATTGAAAATATTTAAAGGGGTGATGAATTGAGAAATCAACTTTCCCTTGAGCTTTTGATATATAAGAGATCATGGTAATATAAGAATATCCTGTAAGTTTCAGAGCTGAAAACTTCATTGTTAGTCAAAGAAAAGCTTTTATAGACACCAAACCCAGAAAAACGATCTTGTGCTTTACCCTTACGTCATTGCGCGACAATACACCGCCTCTACAGAATAATAAGTATGTGTAATTCAGTAGCCCCGCCCACCGTCTCATGGAGCTGGTCAGATTGCGCTAGCCAGCAGCAATAAACATGCCGAGGATATCACGATATTGCTATTCCTGGTTGTGGAAGAACACAGTAGCTGCATAAACTTCCCTCGGATCCTAATATTAGGAATATGTGGTTGAACTTTATTTTTAATGAAGTTCCAGCTCACGTGGGGATTTGCAGACATATTGAGATTGAAACACAATGCTGTTCCATCTATATTGGACCCGACAGGAATGGTGCAGCACACTTATGTGAGTAAAACATGTTGTTTTTTTATGTGATAGTATTGCATTGTTACAGATCTTTTGATATGTGTGCGATTGTGTATTGATTATGTGTAGGCCTACGTGTCTATCCAGTCACACGAGAGACTTGTTGTAACATTATGTGTGTGTCTGCACGAGTGTGTGTGTGTGAGTGAGTGTGTGTGTGTGTGTGTGTGTGTGTGTGTGTGTGTGTGTGTGTGTGTGTGTGTGTGTGTGTGTGTGTGTGTGATTTAGTGTTTGTTTGATATTTTGCGAGTTCTCTGAGCATCAGGCAATTCCTGGGACAGACGGTAGCTGAAGCTCATTAAATATGCAAATATTATCCAATCCTAGCCGTGGGCGTTAACTTCCAAGTCTTCAGTTCTGCACGCCCATCAAATCCGAGTGTTTCTCAGAGAGCCTCAAAACCAAGGCAGAAAATAGCCTATTACTTATTCATTATGATCCCAGATAGCACACGTACATCACGGCGACGTCACGTACATCACGGCGACAAAATCGCATTCCATTTTTACAGTTTGACTGTTTATCATTAAGGATAACAGAATACATACAGGCACTCGGGATAAGCATTGTGTACATGGACTTTTTAATAATGCTAAATGATTAGCAAAGACTTCATATCTTACTTGGTTAAAAAAAAGAATATATAAATTAGCAACAAGCATATGAACACTTTTCTGTAACCCATCATTCACAGCGGCCTTATTTGATACCTCTGTAATAGGAAAAATATGTGTAATTGGTCAGGACAGGCAGAAAACTTTCACAGATGAGTAACCAGGCAAGGATCAAAAGGCAGGCAGCAGGTATCGAGAGACAGGAATAACAGAATTTGGCAACAAGTAGTCCAACAGGAAAAAGTAACGCTCAGAAATGTCCACCTAGGCAATACAAGACTTTGCAGTGAACTGAGGTGAGTGGCCGTCTATTATAGTCTGGGTAATGGGGTAATGAGGTGATGAGACACAGGTGCAAACAAAGAGTGATGATGAGTCGGGACAAATGATTATAGGTAATGAAGTTTGTGATGGAATGACAGTTCGGGGTGGAGTGCCCTCAAGGGGTGATCAGGGACACTCTCACTGGTGATTGTGACAATAGTTATAGGTGTGGTTCACATTTCTTTGTCATATTTTGCAGACTCTTCTTTAACCTACCATGCTTGACTGTTGCCTAGAATTTCAAGTGTGTAATATTACAAGCTTGGTGATTGGAGTAAAGGTTTAGTTTATACCATGGTCTATATAAGGGGTGATTCACAGCTTTGTTCAATACACACCTAGCAATTTTTCTTTCCCAAATAATGATGCTTACAAACTCCAATGAGCAAGCCTAAGGTGACATTGGCCAAGTAAACCTTTGCAGATTTTCAACTTGAGGAAGAAGCCTTTGGAGAAAACACACTATACAAATGTTCATTTGATTCATATTGCTCCACAGCAATAATGTTACTAACTTTTAAATTTATAAAAACAAATTGTTTAATTGCTATATCCAAAATACAGCACAGCTATGATGTTGATCACAAGCTCAGCATATCAGGGTCTCAAGATTTAAACCAGTAATTTTGTTTGGGGGGATTGGGATCATGAGGCTCGTAGTCTGATAAGTATATGTTCTTTCGAAGAGCAAATAAAAAATATAGCTGCAAGCAGCCATTATCGGGGCCAAGCGCAAAGAAGAAGACAAGACGTGCCAAAATGGCTGGCAGTGTCAGATCAGCTGCAGCAATGAGCAATTAAAGACCTATTAAGGTGATTTTAGGCAAAATAGTTGTAAAATAAATACAGTCAATAATAATGATTTAATGATTTATCACTTTCAACCAATAGGTGGCACAGTTACAAAATTGATGTGGTGTAGTCAGAATAAGGGAACAATGACACATGCAAAGATTGGTGTCAATATATCAAAGCAGGGTGTCAATATAGTGCCAATATGTAATTGCAGAGATATACTCTCAAGAGGCCTTTTCATTATAAGTATGGACCACATGGCGGTGCTGTTTTGAAACCTTTTAAGTACCTTAAAGGCATGGTGCTGATGGTACATACCAAGTTTCGTAATGATACACCAATTAATTTGTAAAGTATAGCATTTTATATCATAATACTGCATTGTAGTCAATGGGAATTTCATGTTTTATTCTATTATAGCGCAACCAAGTGGCACAATCCTTCTATTTTTTTTATGTGTCCTCGGAGTGAGCCCATACATGTCTGTGTCAATTGTGGTGAAAATATCTTGTTTCGTTTTGGAGTTATAGACATTTATATGAAAAAACGTGAACTGATGTCAAACATCGCGATGTGTTCTGAATGAGACTTCTTCAGCGCGATTTCATACCGATAGAATTTGCGTCTTTTGATGACGCCAAAGTGTTCCCATTAAAAGCAATGGAGTTCCCAGTTATATTCAGTGTTTTATATCATATAATATGCAAATGGGTAGATTAGGGCAGGGTGGGGTTGGGCTACTGTTTAAAACGTGTCTGAATAGCGTAAATAAATGTAAATAAAATGATGCTGGCTGATTAAATTGAGAATCACACTCCAACATGTCGTAATGGAAAAATTATAACCCAATAAATAATTTCTTCATGGCGGGAACATTCACATGCCCAACACGTCTGTGTATGACGCCAAAGGTTTCTCATCGGAACCAGTGGAGTACCCCGAATGTCGAAAAATGACACTTAGGGGGAACCCTGTGTGTTAAAAAGTGACGTTGAGGGGTCCTGACCAAGCGCCAATATGTGACGACAGAATTCAACATTCAAAAAGAGGCAAGGGCAAGTGTTGCTCAGATTTTAGTCTTTGCAAACTCCTAACTCTAAAGCTGGTGATGACACTCATAATCACAGATTTGTAGTAAAAACGAGGATCCTAAAGATAAGGACTTTGATGATCTTGATGTGGTGGTGTCGGGAGACTCTGAAAGTGATTCTGTGAACTTGCATTTTGGGTGAACTGTCTTTTATGTAAATTATACATATTGATTCATTATAACCTGCAAGTTTTGCTACGGCACTATTTTGCTGTTGTTGCTGTTTTTTTCCTCATTTATCCGATCAGGGAAAATAAAAGAAACAACTCTAGCGAGAATGATGAAGAGAATTATTTTGCAAGCAAGAGACTGGACAAAAACAATCAGCACTGCCAAAGTGACTTTAGTAAACGAGGCTTCGTTCTGTCATAACTACTTCAAAGTTATAATAAAAAGAAGAAGAGCATATGTAATAGGCCTGACTAGACACATTCTCCTGAGTTTTCACTTTTGGGGAACTATTACTTTAATGTAATGGAAGTTTTCACCTTGAATTTGTAACAAATATAAAAGATTCAGGCCAGCTCAGACCTTTTGGCTGCTGCAGTAAAAACACTCTCTGCTTATGTGACACATTTATTTAGGAATAGAGGAAAACAGAATAGAGAAACAAATAGTCCAGACTTGGAAATCATTCAAATCAAATTCAATAGTGTCCATATTGAGTAGAAACCATGATAAAACTATAATATGGATGAAAGTTATGGATCAGAACATGAACTCTGATCACTTAGACGCCTTCGGGCAATGCTTTTTCTCATGAGTCCGTAGACTAGATGATCGGGTGAAACTCTTCCCACAGTGTGGGCACTGGTGCGGCTTCTCTCCAGTGTGAACTCTCTCATGATCTTTCAGGTGTCCTGAATGAGAGAAACTCTTTCCACAGTCAAAGCACATATAAGGTCTCACACCGGTATGAATGCGCTCATGCACTTTTAAAAGTTTCAGCAGTGAGAAACTCTTTCCACAAAAAGAACAAAAGTGAGGCTTCGCATCAGTATGAACTTTAAGATGTTCTCTTAAGTCTGATGCCACAACAAATGATTTCTCACACTGATCACAGCTGAATGATCTCACTCCAGAGTGACGACGCAGATGATCATCGAGAGAGCTTTTGTGAGTGAAACTCTTTCCACACTGAGAGCATGTGAACGGTTTCTCTCCAGTGTGAACCCTCATGTGTCTGTTTAGGTTTGATTTATCTGTGAGACTCTTTCCACACTCAGAGCAGGTGAAAGATCCTTTGACTCCAGATTTCTCAGCTTGTTTCTGTGTGAAATTCTCTTCAGTCTTTGAAACGACTGCATCTCCATTTTCATTTGTGAAATTATGTTTGCCATCCTCTATTCTGCAGGGTTCTTCCTCAAACTCCATCTTTACAATAGTATGTCTGTAGTTTCTCCTGGAGTAATTCCTCCTGTTTGCTTCTTCTTCTCCTGTGGGAAGATGGGAATATTCCCAGCATTTAAACTCTCATGAACGGCTGTGGGAGCGGCTTCACTGACTGAAGGTGTGAATTGTGGTCGCTGTTGCTCATTTAGCAGATGATCATCACACTCACAATCACTCTCAATTATCCAGGTGCAAATGTTTGCTCAAATAGTGATTCAAAAACTATTCATGATTTAAGTTTGAACTTCCAACTCACCTGGTTGATTTTTGAGTTTCTCTATCATGAGTTATGGTTTGTCATAGATTGATTAAAAACCATCATGAGATAAGCTGACCCATAGATGGCCATGTTCTCTATGATCAACTAAAGCCCTATTTGGACAGTAATTGTTTCTCATGTGGACGTCCGTGAAAATAAATGTGCATGCCACCTCAGTGATAAAACTCTTGCATTCGGATGGTGATTTATTCACGGTGGAGGAGCGGGTTTTGTGATGCCGCACACCTGGGAACGCACTGCTCACGTGGTCAATAACATGTAAATAAAATATCATATGCTAGGAATAATACGAAAAATGCATATTTGATTTAATAATAGGAAAATAATATCCTAATTAATATTTTATTATTTAAATCTGTTAAAAAATAGGATGATACATAGACGCACATTATAGTTAAAATTGTTTTCTGCCTTGTATTTTATCTATATCAATAATTAATAAAGTATTTTATCTAAAATTGTTACGAACTGCTCCGAGACTAGAAGGTAGATCCAATCGCAGCTTTATTTGAGGGCAATCCAGAGGCGTAATTCAAAGTACAGGCAGGAGTCATACACAGACAGGCAGTCCAAACAAAGAAACAAACAAAACAGGCAGGGACCAGAGGCAAGAGAGTAATCCAGGGAACAGGGCAAGATATCCAAAAACCAAGAGACAAGAAAACCATGAGAATGCTCAGAAATGCAGTGTAACACTAAACAAGACTTCGCGGTGAGTGAATGAATGCACATGGTATAAATAGACAGAAACAGGATGGTGAGACACAGGTGAATGCAATCAGTGAATGAGGTACAGGTGAATGTGATCAGTGTTGATGAGTCCGGGCAGTGAGTTAGGGGAAATGTAGTTTGTGAGTGATCATAGTCTTATGTATGGAGTGCCCTCTGGTGGCTCTCAAGGGCACTCCAGCTGGTGACCGTTACAAAAATAAAGGATGCCATATTTTTCCACATGGAAATGAGTGGAAATAAGTGAATACAGCCGCTTATTTACACGGGGTAAACGTAGCTAATGCTGCGGTTATTTTAACATATGTAATTGTTGTCGTAATAACGGGCTATTTCAAATGTTTACATGCTTTTCATCTTTTTATTTTTTGAGCGGTGATGAAATATATTGCACTTGTAAATACTTGCCAGCACTTCAGAAATAAAAGTCTAGATCTTTAAATGCAGCAACATTACAGCGAAGTGCTCTGCAGTGGCCAAAAAGGATATAGGCTAAACAGTGAATTTTGAAGTGATATATTCTCAAAAACTCAGAGATGTGGATTTCGACGGCAACATGACGTTGGTGTTTGTCAAAAAACAGTAGGTAATTCGGCCAGGGATTTTTACACAGGTGGTGGGAGAAAAACATAGACATTCTGGATTCGGATGGCAATAAAATCACAGACTAACCCCTGTAAATGATGAAAATCCCTTACGACCCCACGAGAAACAATTACCGTCCGAATAGGGCTTAAGGCTCATGAAGGTTTTGGGAATCACAGCCCCGGTCAGAGAAGCTCCAACCCACATTAAACACACCAGCATAAACTGGCATAGAGTCCGGACTGGTCTAGGCTGATTTATTCTGGTTAGTGCTGGTCCAGCTGGTTCACCATCATGGTGTTGCAGGGTTGAGTGTGAGTAGACCAGTTGTCTGTATACAAGCAGGGATTTCATGCTAAACATGGCCAAAAAATAAAATAAAATTGGGTGACGTATCACGTTCCAAACACACTCCTTCAGGATGCTATCAAGTTTCAGAAAGTTCTTTTTTCAGAGTATGGCCATGTATGATGTCAAAATGGGTGGAATTCCTTGTATGGGCACTTCTCCCGGATGAGTACACACACACACACACACACACACACACACACACACACACACACACACACACACACACACACACACACACACACACACACACACACACACACACACACACATCAACAACTTCGTTCGGGCTACAGGAGCCGAATTGTCGCATTGTCATTTTGTTTTTAACCCTGAAATCAACAATCTCACTAAACATTTACATTTATGCATTTGGCAGACGCTTTTATCCAAAGACAATCCCCCTATCGGTCTGTATGTTATTTGAAAGTATTGGAAGTTTTTGTAGCATCATATTAAATTAACACGCTTCTATCTGCACGCCTGAAGCAGAACGGTTTTAAATAATAATTTTGATTTAAACTAATGGTTTGATTTGTTTATGTATTTTTGTTTCTTTTCTATGCCTAGTCTCTTTGCCTGTTTATATTCACATGGAATGATCTGTAATACTGACGCTTAACAGAAAGGGGAGAGTGTATGTTTGGTATTGTTTCTTTTCTTTAATTGGCCGGTTACTTATGTTTTCATTTATTCACTGATTTGCTGTGTGGTTTATCCCTTCTGTAACATTTGGTCTATTGTGGTCTCTTATTCATTGTGGGTATTTAATTGGTAAACTGTCTGAGACTCATGTTAGACATCTTAAAATCTACTGATGCTTTCTGTGAAATAAATTTGTATTATTTTGCAAATCACGTCTCTGTCTTTAACCCAATCCGAACCAGCAGGGTCCTTCATATTATTGTAATTTTCTTTAGGGTATTTATTTTTCCTAGGGGAAGACATAACCTAGGTGGCGTAGTTGAGTTCCCTTTCGAGGGAACTCCCACTGCGTCGGAACGACACTTCGGGGATACTCCCTAAGCACTAGCGAATCTGAAGTCCGTATAGAAACTAGCCCAATCTGATTGGTCGTGCGTGATGACGTCATCGTGACGGCGTACCCGGAAGTATAAAGGGCGAGCCGGCGCATTGAAACGGCAGTTATTGCTCTTCAGCATAGCGCTCTGTGTGACAAGTCTGTCTATTTACTGTTGTCTGTCCAAGAAGTGTGTGTGTGAGAGAGTTCTTTTTTTCTAGTAAATAATTTAAAAGAAAGAAAGAAATGAGTGAGAACTACAGGCAGTGTGTGCATCCGTGCCCACGTTACATCTCTGGCTCGGATGCACACCTGCTTTGTGTGCAGTGTTTGGGTGTGGAGCATGCTCGGGCGGCTCTCGAGGGAGTCGCCTGTGAACATTGCGAGCTGCTCCCGCTCAGGCTGCTTCGTTCTCGGCTGGCCGTGTTTGATGAGGGCGGCCAGCCTCGTGAACCTCGTGGTTCTGGACCCGCGGTTGTTGAGGCAGCGCGGCGTCGCAGATCATGGGGTTCACAGCGGGACTTGTCAGAGGGTTTTGGGACTGCTGCGGCACTTTCCCAATCCTCCTCTGACAGTGCCGATGATCTTCCTCCCCGTGTGGAAGCCCGCACTGCGGCTTCTTCCCCCGGGGTGGAGGATCAGATGCTGATCCTCTCTGGTTCTGAGGAACCAGATGAGGGTGGTATCGCGGCGGGTGGTGAAGTAGAAAGCTTATTAGTACTTCACCCACCCGCCCAAGAGGAGCTGGTCGAGGTGTTGACCCGTGCGGTGGCCAAACTGAACATCAGTTGGCCACAGGAGGCGCCGGAGGTCCAGCCAACCAGTAAGCTGGATGACCGGTTCCTTCCTCGCCGGGTGCAAACGCCTCGCCGGGGCTTGCCGTTCTTCCCGGATCTGCACACCGAGGTGTGTAGATCATGGAAGAAACCCTTCTCCTCGCGAGTTTCCAACCCCCCTATTTTGGACTATGCTAATGTCCTGGGGGCTCGCGAGGCAGGGTATGGGGCGAAGCCTCGGGTGGAGGAGGCTTTAGCGAGCTATCTTTCACCCGAGGCCGCATCGTCCCTCAAAGCCCCGGTATTGCCCACCAAGCCCTGTAGGGACACCTCATCCTTGGTGGGCAAGGCCTATATGGCGGCTGGTCGGGCTGGTAGTACCCTGCACACTCTGTCTATCTTGCAGGCCTACCAGGCCGATCTCCTTAAGGAGCTCGACGAGGGCGAGGGACCCTCTCCGGAGGATATTTTAGAACTCCGGAAGGCTGCGGATTTGTCTCTCCGCGTCACCAAGGAGACAGCTCGTGCTGTCGGCCGGTCAATGGCCTCCTTGGTGACTGTGGAGAGGCACCTATGGCTGAACTTGTCGGGGATGAAGGAGAAGGACAAGTCCTTTCTCTTGGACTCCCCGATTTCGCCTTCCGGGTTGTTTAGGGACGCGGTTGAGGCCATGGTCGCCAAACACCGGGAGGCGAGAAGTCAGTCAGCGGCCTTCCGACAGTTCGTCCCTCGTCGCTCGGAGCCAGGGAGGGCGGCCCATAGCGGGCAGCCCCAGCCGTCAACCAGCTCCTCGCACCGTCAGCTGCAGAGGGAGAGCGTCGCCTCTAGAGCCCCTCCTCCGGGAGCCTGGCAACAGAGGCGGCGCTCGCTCCAGCAGACTCACCAGCAGCCTTCCGTGGCCAGAGGCGATTTAAGAAACGTACTCAGGGCACGGAAGGCTGCTGGGAAGAAGCCCTAGCTGCGGCAGGGCTTCTAAGAGCGGTCCCCCCCGCAGAAGGGCAATCGAGGTTGCTTCTTCTGGGGCGCTCTGGGGAAATCAATGTGGAATCCCGCCGTCTATGACGCTTCGGGCCACATCGATTTCCCGCGAACGCATGCTGCTCCAGCTGCCTCTAGAAAGACCTGCGGCTGGGCAGCTCGCGCGTCCGCACACAGAGAATCGTTCCCAACTACTTCCTGCCGGTCATCCGCTTCAGGGGGTTGGGAACGAGGCTCGTGTAACACCCGACGCCAGCCTCGAGAGGCTGGTTCCCTTAGTAGATTATCTCGGCGCATGGAAATGCCTTCCGAATATTTCTGCATGGGTCCTGCGTACTGTAGAGAATGGTTACAGACTGCAGTTCGGTCATCCTCCTCCAAGTTTCAGGGGTTTGAACTGGACCGCAGTGGTACCAGAGCGGGTTCGGGTAATGGAACTAGAAGTAAAATCCTTGCTGGCGAAGGAAGCCATAGAGCGTGTTCCTCCGCCGGAGAGGGAGTCCGGGTTCTACAGCCGGTACTTTATTGTTCCTAAGAAGGATGGAGGGTTGCGTCCGATTATTGACCTGAGGTATTTGAATCGGTCTCTGAGGAGGTTCAGATTCAAAATGCTCACGATTCCTACCATCGTGAGTCAGATCCAGTTCGAGGACTGGTTCGTCACGATAGATTTAAAGGACGCATACTTCCATATCTCCATTCTTCCATGTCATAGGAAGTTCTTGAGGTTCGCTTTCGGGGGCGAGGCGTACCAATATCGAGTGCTTCCCTTCGGTCTAGCTCTTTCCCCACGCACATTCACAAAGTGCATGGATGCAGCTCTGGCTCCATTGAGACTCCAGGGCATCCGTGTGCTGAATTATATCGACGACTGGCTCATATTGGCCCAGTCGTACGATATGGCAGTTCGGCATCGAGATGTCGTTCTGGCCCATATAAAGTGCCTGGGGCTGAGACTCAACGCAACGAAAAGTGTGTTGACGCCGTCCCGCAGGACTACGTTCCTAGGGATAGTATGGGATTCGACTATGATGCGGGCACAATTGTCTCCCGCGCGAGTCGAGACCATACTGGCGATGGTCTCACAAATAAGGCTAGGCCACAGCATCACTGTGAAGCACTTTCAGAGAGTGCTGGGGCACATGGCAGCAGCGTCCAACGTTATACCTTTTGGCCTGCTGCACATGAGACCCCTACAGTGGTGGCTGAAAACCAAGGGGTTTTCCCCCAGAGGGAATCCTTTCCGTATGATCAGGGTAACGCGCAGATGCCTTCGTTCCCTAGTCATATGGAAGAAACCTTGGTTTCTGTCCCAGGGGCCAGTGTTGGGAGCGTCCTGTTGCCGGAGATCCGTTTCAACAGACGCCTCCCTCACTGGTTGGGGCACGGTCATGGAGGGCCGCTTTGCGAGGGGCCCGTGGGAGGGCCGTCATTCCTCCTGGCACATAAATTGCCTGGAGATGATGGCGGTCTACAAAGCTTTGAGGAGCTTTCTCCCGGACCTCTGCGGCCAACATGTCCTGGTACGAACAGACAATACGTCTGTTGTAGCGTACCTGAATCATCAGGGGGGTTTGAGGTTGCGCACTCTTTGTAGACTGGCGCATCAAATTCTCCTGTGGTCCCAAGGGAAACTGTTGTCCATCAGGGCAATGCATGTCCCGGGGGTCCAAAATCAGGGAGCAGACATCCTGTCGAGGCAGGGGCTGAGGCCCGGGGAGTGGCGACTCCACCCGGAGGTGGTGGAGGCCATATGTGAGAGGTTCGGCCCAGTGGAAGTGGACCTGTTTGCGTCTCGCGAGACGTCCCACTGTCCACTGTGGTTTTCCCTCACGCATCCAGCCCCGCTGGGGTTGGATGCCATGGTTCAGACGTGGCCGAGGCTGCGTCTGTACGCATTCCCCCCGATTGCTCTGCTCCCGGGAGTTCTGGAGAGGGTCCGCCAACAGGGAGTCAGCCTACTTTTAGTAGCACCCCGTTGGCCGACGCGAGTTTGGTTCTCGGACATCATAGCGCTGCTGGCAGGTCCTCCATGGCAGATCCCTCTGAGGAGGGATCTCTTATCTCAGGCAGGGGGCTCAATTTTTCACCCCCGGCCTGAGATTTGGAGTCTTTGGGTCTGGCACTTGAGGGGGTCAGGTACCTAGAGACTGGCCTGTCGGCAGAGGTGATGAGACCTTACTCAGTTCCAGGGCTCCATCTTTGAGGAGACTGTACAGCCCCGAGTGGTGAGCCACTTGGTGCAGGGAGCGTGAGGTGGACCCAGTTAACTGGCCGGTGGCTTCAGTGCTGGAGTTTCTCCAAGATCGCTTCTCTGCGGCTCTAACCCCGTCCACACTCAGGGTGTCCGTGGCTGCCATAAGGCTTTCCACACTCCTTTGGGCGATGGGCTTGGGTAGACACCATCTTTTGTACAGTTCCCCTGTGGGGCTTGGAGGATGCGGCCTGTGGCTCGTTCCAGAATTCCCAGCCTGGGATCTGGCAGTGGTTTCGAAGGCTGGCTGAGGCCCCCTTCGAACCATTGGAGTTGGATGAGCCAGGGGACTTAGGATTGGTCAGTTCCCTGGTTCTTCAGGCAGTACATCCCCCGCCTCACGTGACGGCGGAGTAAGAAACCTCCACTGTGAAGCACTTTTGAGTGCTGGGGCTCAGTGCAGCAGCGTCCAAGGTGAGACCTTTTGACCTGCTGCACGTGAGGCCTTGACAGTGGGGGTTGGAAACCAAGGGGTTTCCCCTAGAGGGAATCTCTTTCGTATGATCAGGGTAACGCGCAGATGCCTTCGTTCCCTAGTTATATGGAAGAAACCTTGGTTTCTGTCCCTGGGGTCAGTGTTGGGAGCGTCCTGTTGCCGGGAAACCGCTTCAACAGACGTCTCCCTCATTGGCTGGGGCGCAGAAGGCGCTTGGGTTCCCCAGTCCTAGTTGTGCCCGGTCTCCGGCTTCACACTAGGGCAGGCACTACCCTCGGTAGGGCCCCAAGGGTCAGTGTTGGGAGCGTCTTGTTGCCGGGAAACCATTTCAACAGACGCTTCCCTCATTGGCTGGGGCGCCGAAGGCGCTTGGGTTTCCCTAGTCCTAGTTGTGCCCGGTCTCCGGCTTCACACTAGGGCAGGCACTACCCTCGGTAAGGTCCCAGGGCCAGTGTTGGGAGCGTCTTGTTGCCGGGAAACCGTTTCAACAGACGCCTCCCTTCATCGGCTGGGACACGGAAGGAAAAGGAGTGGAGGAGTATCTCCCTACGGTGCTGGCGCTAGGGTACTCAAGTCCTAGTTGTGCCCGGTCTCCGGTTTCACACTAGGGCAGGCGCTACCCTCGGTGTGGGCTAGTGGGTACTCGTTCCCCGAAGTGTCGTTCCGACGCAGTGGGAGTTCCCTCGAAAGGGAACTGCTCGGGTTACGTCTGTAACCCTTGTTCCCTGAGAAGGGAACGAGCACTGCGTCTCGTCACCCCACCTCGGCACGCCTGGAGCGCATGCTTCAGAGCAATAGCTGCCGTTTCAATGCGCCGGCTTGCCCTTTATACTTCCGGGTACGCCGTCACGATGACGTCATCACGCACGACCAATCAGATTGGGCTAGTTTCTATACGGACTTCAGATTCGCTAGTGCTTAGGGAGTATCCCCGAAGTGTCGTTCCGACGCAGTTCTCGTTCCCTTCTCAGGGAACAAGGGTTACAGACGTAACCCGAGCAGTTTTTCTTAACACTCTTAGCCAAAGGTTACACATACAGTACATGATCTTAAAGGCTCGTTTAAGCCATGACAGTAAAAGTCCTTAAAAACGGCATCTTTCCAATCTAAACAATTAGAAAGAGCACAGAACTGACCAATCACTCAATCAATCAATCAAACTTTATTTATAAAGCACTTTAAAACAACCGAAGTGGACAAAAGTGCTGCAGCAAAAATCCATAACTCACAATATATAAAATACAACTAAAACAAACTGCTTCTGAGGTAAACCTGAAATCAAAATGGAGAAACAACAGTGCTTTTAATTTCAGTGAGGCAGAGATTGAAATTTTAATATGTTCTGTTGAAAAGTTAAAGCCTGTTTTATAAATTGCCTTTCGCAAAAAACAAAACAAAAAGTAAGGCGTTAGCCACTTGAAGAATGACCGGTAATGCTCCATGACGGCTTGTTGTGTAATGTTGGTCGCGATTCATCAAATAACTGCAAAATCGTGTTGTGGGACTCTGTAATTATTTACGAGTATTTTATCATCAAAGTCTGAGAGTCTCTCCACCATCAAACGTTGCTGCTCTACGTCTACGTCTACGTCTACTAAATTGCCATGGTTACTTAACAGATAAGATAGGATTGTTATAAGATAAGCTGTTTCTGTAAAGCAACCCCAGAACATGATCTTTGATCACTTAGACGCCTTCGGGCAATGTTTTTTCTCATGAGTCCGTAGACTAGATGATTGGGTGAAACTCTTCCCACATGAAGAGCACTGGTGCGGCTTCTCTCCAGTGTGAACTCTCTCATGAACTTTCAGGTGTCCTGACTGAGAGAAACTCTTCCCACAGTGTGAGCACCTGTACGGTTTCTCTCCAGTGTGAGTTCTCTGGTGTATCTTTAAGTCGCTTGATGTAATAAAAGTCTTCTCACAGTCAAAGCACATATAAGGTCTCACACCAGTATGAATACTCTCATGCACTTTAAAATGCTGCAGTAGTGAAAAACTCTTTCCACAAAAAGAGCAAAAGTGAGGCTTCACATCAGCATGAACTTTAAGGTGTCTTCTTAAGTTTGATTGCGCAACAAATGTTTTCTCACACTGATCACAGCTGAATGATCTCACTCCAGAGTGATGGCGCAGATGCTCTTCGAGAGTGTTTTTTTGAGTGAAACTCTTTCCACACTGAGTGCATGTGAACGGTTTCTCTCCAGTGTGAATCCTCATGTGCACATTTAGGTGTCCTTTATGTGTGAAACTCTTTCCACACTCAGAGCAGGTGAAAGATCCTTTGACTCCAGATTTCCCAGCTTGTTTTTGTGTGAAATTCTCTTCTGTCTTTGAAACGACTGCATATATAACTCCATTTTTGAAATGATGAGGTTTTTGAAACAGACGTTTGTCTTCATTTTTATATGCCAGTTCTTTATCTTCATTTGTGAAATGATGTTTGTCTTTCACTTCCATCAGGTCTAAAAACATATTAAATTCAATTAAAAAGGACAAATGAAAAACAAGGAAATGAAGTTAATTCTTAATTTAGCACAAATCCAGTTTACTACTGAGTCTGCTAGTGTCTAGTTTTAGATGTTATTGTTCCGTGTCAGTTTTCATCTTAATGTTCCTCATTAAAGAGAATGAAGGAAAACACCAACCTATTTGTTCCTCTGTCTCTTCATCTTCTATTCTGCAGGGTTCTTCCTCAAACTCCATCTTTACAATAGTATGTCTGTAGTTTCTCCTGGAGTAATTCCTCCTGCTTCTTCTTCTTCTCCTGTGGGAAGATGGGAATATCCCCAGCATTTAAACTCTCATGAACGGCTGTGGGAGCGGCTTCACTGACTGAAGGTGTGAATTGTGGCCGCTGTTGCTCATTTAGCAGATTATCATCACACTTACAATCACTCTCAATTATCCAGGTGCAAATGTTTGCTCAAATAGTCGTTTAAAAACTATTCATGATTTAAGTTTTAACTTCCAACTCACCTGGTTGATTTTTGAGTTTCTCTATCATGAGTCATTGTCATCCCTTACGAAATACTTACTTAAAGTTAATTTTATGAAGTATACTTAAGTAATTGCAAGTGTATGTTAAGTATACTATATGTAGTAAGTATACTAGTGTGCGGTTTCACGGTTTCTCTCCAGTGTGTCTGTTAAAGTTATATTTATGTCTGAAACTCTTCCCACACTCAGAGCAGGTGAAAGATCCTTTGACTCCAGATTTTCCAGCTTGTTTTTGTGTGAAATTCTCTTCAGTCTTTGAAACGACCGTGTTTCCATCTTCATTAATGAGGTTTTTGAAACGGATGCTGTTTTTTTTTTCATTTCCTTCCATCAGGTCAAAAATGAACATATTAAACTCCCATAATTCAATAAAAGGATAAATGAGAAACAAAAATATATACAGTTCAAAATCTCTAAATAATACTAGTATAGTTTTAGATGTATTGATGTGTGTCAGTTATCATCTACATTAGTTTCTCCTGGAGTAATTCCTCCTGCTTCTTCTCCTGTGAGATTATGGGAATATTCCCAGCATTTTCCAGATATGCTGATAGAATACAAACCCAGCAGATCACTCAGATCATCAGGATCATGTCAGTTAGAAATACCAAGGGTTCACTCAAAGCAAGGAGAGTCTGCTTTTAGCTATTATGCCAGCCGCAGCTGAACCAGCTTCCTGAACAGATCAGATGTGCTCCAACAGTAGCCACTTTCAAATCCAGACTCAAAACACATCTGTGCACATCTGTCCAGACTCAAAACACATCTGTGCACATCTGTCCAGACTCAAAACACATCTGTTCAGCTGTGCATTTACTGAATGAGCTCTGTGCTTTGACCGAACTGCTTGCACTTTATTTTATGTTTCAATTTAACCCTGTTTCATCTTTGCATCGTTTTACTCTTTTCATTCTTCTATACCTGTATCGATTTTATTTTTATTTTATTATTATTATATCTGTTTTAATTATACTTTTTTTTTTACTGCCAAAGGGACTTTAGTAAACGAGGCTTCGTTCTGTCATAACTACTTCAAAGTTATAATAAAAAGAAGAAGAGCATATGTAATAGGCCTGACTAGCATTGACCAAGATGGCGGCGCGAGTAGATCGCGAGGCTCAGCGTCTCTCCAGATTCTGCAATTTTGCGGTATTTTTCTTGCTCATCTCGGGTCTGTTCGTGCAGAACAGTTGTGCCTTTACATCGTACACCCGCGCTGAGCTTTTGGATATTGGTTTGCGAATTTCCGACAGTTTTATGGACAATCTTCGACTCCTTCCTGAGATCGCTAGGACGCCCGAGGCGATGCGCTCATCCCGGCCGGGCGGAAGTGCACCCAGACGGCGGCGAGATCGTAAACAAAGGCGGGGGAAGCGTGGAGGATTGCGGGCTAAGCTAACGCGTTCTCCTCATCGGCTCTCTTTACCCAGCATTTTCCTTGCTAATGTACGATCGCTAGTGAACAAAATGGAGGAGATTCGACTCAGCATCACACACAGTAAGAGACTTTTGAACTGTAACGTCCTAATCTTCACTGAAACCTGGTTAAACAGCGGAATACCGGACACCGCTATCGAGCTAGCGGGACGCCACACACTCCGGGCAGACAGAACATTAGATGGCTCCGGGAAGACAAGAGGTGGTGGATTGTGCATTTATATTAACAAAGCTTGGTGCACAAACTCTGCTATTGTTGGGAGTCATTGTTCAGCTAACCTGGAGTTTCTCATGGTTAAATGTAGACCGTTTTATCTACCGCGGGAGTTCACTTCAACCATTATTACTGCTGCTTATATTCCACCCGATGCTGATGCCAAGCTTGCTATGAAAGAACTTCACGCAGCCATCAGTAAACAACAGACTGATCACCCTGAAGCTGCGTTTATTGTTGCAGGTGACTTTAATCACTCAAACTTAAAGTCAGTGCTACCCAAGTTTCACCAGCATGTTTCCTGTCACACCAGAGGAAACAAAACCTTAGACCATGTTTACACAAACATGGCGGGAGCTTACGTTGCAACACCCCTCCCCCACCTGGGACAGTCAGACCACATCTCTTTGTTCCTCAGCCCCAAATATGCACCCCTCATCAACCGTGTGAAGCCATCAGTGAAGACAATCAAGGTGTGGCCTGCGGGGGCAGACTCCACACTCCAGGAAAGGTTTCTAAACACAGACTGGAGTATGTTTGCTTCTCAAGCCACCAGTGGCGCTCACACGGACATTAACTCCTACACCTCCTCAGTATTGGATCATATCAATACCACCATTGACAGTGTTACAACCCAGAAACAGATCACCACATACCCAAATCAGAAGCCTTGGATGAACAGGGAAGTGCGACTCCTGCTGAAGTCACGCAACACAGCCTTCAGATCAGGAGATGCACAAGCCTACAGCGCATCCAGAGCAAACCTGAAGAGGGGCATCAAAAAGGCCAAGCACTGCTACAAGCTAAAGATAGAGGGACACTTTTCCAACTCTGACCCTCGACGCATGTGGCATGGCATTCAGGCCATCAGTGATTATAAACCCACCCACTCCACCCCCGCAGCCACTGATGTCAACTTCCTGAACGAGCTAAATTACTTTTATGCTCGTTTTGAAAGAGACAACAGAGAAACTGCCACCAAGCTCAAACCCTCAGCTGACCACCCACCAATCACACTCTCCTCCACAGATGTCTGCAAGGCACTGAGCCGGATCAGCGCGCACAAGGCTGCTGGACCAGACAACATCCCTGGTCGTGTTCTCAGGGCATGTGCGGAGCAGCTCGCTGGGGTTTTTACAGACATTTTCAACCTGTCTCTCGCCCAAGCAGCTGTACCATCATGCTTTAAACGCACTTCCATTGTGCCAGTGCCGAAACACTCCAGCCCGAGGTGCCCTAATGACTACCGCCCTGTAGCACTCACACCCATCATTATGAAGTGCTTTGAGCGGCTGGTCCTGGAACACCTAAAAGACTCTATACCATCCACATTGGACTCACACCAGTTTGCCTATCGCAGCAATAGGAGCACAGAGGATGCAGTTTCCATGGCACTGCACTCTGTGCTCACCCATCTGGACAGTAAAAACACCTATGCACGTATGCTGTTTGTTGACTTCAGCTCAGCATTCAACACTGTCATCCCATCCAAGTTAATTGCCAAACTTGGAGACCTGGGCATCAACACTTCAATGTGTAACTGGATTTTGGACTTCCTAACTGACAGACCACAGAATGTTCGATCAGGATCCACCTGCTCCACGTCCATCACACTCAACACTGGTGTACCACAGGGCTGTGTGCTAAGTCCGTTTCTCTACTCCCTCTTCACCTCCGACTGCAAGCCTGTGTATGGAACTAATTCCATCGTCAAGTTTGCGGACGACACTACGGTGATTGGTCTCATCAGCAACAACGATGAGACTGCCTACAGGGAGGAGATCCAGCACCTGGCCACATGGTGCGCTGAAAATAACCTGCTCCTCAACACCACCAAAACGAAGGAGCTCATCGTGGACTTCAGGAAGGAGTCAAGAGGCACACACGACACCATCCACATCAATGGAATGGCTGTTGAGCGTGTCTCCAGTTTCAAGTTCCTGGGGATCCACATCTCGGCGGACATGTCGTGGACGACCAACACCTCCAGCCTGGTCAAGAAGGCTCACCAGCGCCTCTTCTTCCTGAGGACACTGAGGAAGAATCAGCTCTCCTCGGCTATCCTGGTGAACTTCTACCGCTGCGCAATAGAAAGCATCCTGACCAACTGTGTGGCAGTATGGTATGGGAGCTGCTCTGTTGCGGAGCGCAAGGCACTGCAGCGGGTGGTGAAAACTGCCCAGCGCATCACAGGGACTCCACTACCTGCCATCGAGCACATCCAGAGGAAACGCTGTCTGCATCGAGCTCGCAGCATCCTCAAGGACTCCTCTCACCCAGCCCACAGACTGTTTTCTCTCCTGCCCTCCGGCAGGCGTTTCAGGATCCTCCGGACCAGGACCAGCAGACTAAAGAACAGTTTTTTCCCCAGAGCTGTCTCTTTACTGAACTCAAACCCCCGTTGATCCACTTCCCTCATAAACTGCAAACTCTCCTACCTCACACCTACATTCACTTTGTTATTTGCACTACCGACTGTTTATTACAGTAACAACTGTTTACTTATGCATTTTGCACCACCATATCTTAACTGGAATATGCTTATTTGCACTGCCGACTGTATTTATAGTAACCATGTTTACATTTGCATTTTGCACCGTACTTCTAACTGTAATATGCAACCACTTTCCACTGCACTTTTACACTTTCTTTCGGATAGCTCTGTCCATAATTTATTGCACTACCTTAATCCACTGCTATATTCCTCATATTAGCCTAACATATTATTGTATACCTCTATCTGTAAAATTCTGTTCAAAGTAATAGCCATCTGTATATTATATTCATAGTACATATTCACCTGTACATTCTGTTTACATTCTGTTTATAGTAATAGCCATCTGTATATTTATATTTATTCACTGTATATATTCATCTGTAAATTCAGTTCTGTTTATAGTAATAACCATCTCTCTACTTATACATATTTATATATATTCAGTAAATTTTTATGCCCAGCACTTACGCAACCATTGTATATATCCTGCACTTGCTGCTATTGCACTTCTGGTTAGACCTAAACTGCATTTCGTTGCCTTGTACTTGTACTTGTGTAATGACAATAAAGTTGAATCTAATCTAATCTAATCTAGACACATTCTCCTGAGTTTTCACTTTTGGGGAACTATTACTTTAATGTAATGGAAGTTTTCACCTTGAATTTGTAACAAATATAAAAGATTCAGGCCAGCTCAGACCTTTTGGCTGCTGCAGTAAAAACACTCTCTGCTTATGTGACACATTTATTTAGGAATAGAGGAAAACAGAATAGGGAAACAAATAGTCCAGACTTGGAAATCATTCAAATCAAATTCAATAGTGTCCATATTGAGTAGAAACCATGACAAAACTATAATATGGATGAAAGTTATGGATCAGAACATGAACTCTGATCACTTAGACGCCTTCGGGCAATACTTTTTCTCATGTCTCAGTAGACTAGATGATGAGTATGTAGATGAGATGATCGGGTGAAACTCTTCCCACAGTGTGAGCACTTGTACGGTTTCTCTCCAGTGTGAATTCTCTGGTGTGATTTTAAGTCGCCTGATGAACTGAAGGTCTTCTCACAGTCAAAGCACATATAAGGTCTCACACCAGTATGAATACTCTCATGTAGTTTTAAATATTTCAGTTGTGAAAAACTCTTTCCACAAAAAGAACAAAAGTGAGGCTTCACACCAGTATGAACTTTAAGGTGTTCTCTTAAGTCTGATGCCACAACAAATGTTTTCTCACACTTGTAGTGATGCTTGTGATGTGGTTGAAACGTCACCATCATTAAGTACGTGGCCAATTGGGTGCCTCTCCGCTTTTGCATATAAGTTTGTTGTTCATGCCCCCTGGAGTGCATTTGATCGAAGGCCCGCCCCTTTTTCCTCGCACTGTTGTGGATCGCAGGTATGTGTTTGTAGCAATGTAGCTTTGTTGTTAGAGTTGAATGCTATGTAGTGATATCATGCGATCTTTACTTGAGTGTGATGTTGGTCCACCAGAGCTTTGTGTGTGCGTGGTGTACTGCTTACCCTCAGGTACGTTTTAATGTGGTACATTTGGTGTTGTGAGAATATTGAGTTTAAGTTTCCTGTAAGTTATGCGTTTTAGCGCGGTGTGTTTACAGGGTGCCCACCTGCGCGTCCGGGCAGCACAGTAGACAGATTGGTGCACCAGCTGTTCACCCACCAACTAAAGGAGCTACAGTATGACGTGTGTGTGGTTGTGAGTGTCCCATCGTCTAATAAGGTGAGTAGTTTGTTTCTCCCTTGTAAATCGTGTATGTTTTAAGTTGAAAGTGTAATGGATGTTTACGTTTAGGGTCCTCGTTAAGGCGTTGCGCCTTCTCTCCCCTCCTCCCTCTCTCCGGTCCGCGCTCTGGGCCGCGCTGCTGCTTTGGGTCATCAGACACTTCTAGTCCAGTGGCTAAGGGACTGGATATTTGTTTCCTTTTGTTGTGGTCGTTATTTTGGTTGGTTTAATTTGTTTTGTTATTTGTATTGAGTTATTTTGTATTACTGTCACCAACTCTCAGTTCCTTTTGTGATTTTGACTGTTTTGTTAACAGTCACTATTAATTGAAGTGATTACCGCTATGCGGTATCAATGATCTCGGTGATATTGCAATCTTGAGCCGTGATCAGTTCTGAGTTTGATCTTTGCTGCTGTGACAGTATACACTGCCTTCTTTAATTAATACTTTTACGTTTTTCTAATTTGAGTATTGTACGTTTTGTTGATATTTGTTCAGTATTTTGATTCTGGTTTGTTAGTTTTTTTTAATGTAATTCTTTTCTCTGTGTGTTTTGCAGGAGCTGAGTGTTCCTTGGGAGCGGGCTGGTGTTGGGTTACACAGGCTTCACTTTAGTACGGGTTGTCATTTATTGCTGTGTCACTATTTCTGGTCATTATTTGCAGTGATTCTTTGTGGATGTGATTTTGGATTGGTGAGATTTCTTTTGTGCACTGGGTGTACCATACTAGCCCGCTTCTCATAAAGGAATCCTCAGTCTCCCCCTTTGCATTGATTAATGTTGTTTTCTTTTTCATTTGACTACAACAACTAAATGCTGTCAGGATTTTAAATTTTGTAAACTCTTTTTAACTTTAATAAAGATATCTGTTTAAACGGAAACTCACGCCTCTTGCCCTTTCCAAGTGGAGCTTATTTGCGTGTTCTTTTTGATAATTTCCCCGTTTTCGGGGTGGCGTAGTCATTACAAATCAGCCACTTGCTACACACTGATCACAGCTGAATGATCTCACTCCAGAGTGACGGCGCAGATGCTCTTCGAGAGAGCTTTTGTGAGGGAAACTCTTTCCACACTGAGAGTATGTGAACGGTTTCTCTCCAGTGTGAATCCTCATGTGTCTGTTTAGGTTTGATTTATCTGTGAAACTCTTTCCACACTGAGAGCAGGTGAAAGATCCTTTGACTCCAGATTTCCCAGCTTGTTTCTGTGTGAAATTCTCTTCAATCTTTGAAACGACTGCATCTCCATTTTCATTTGTGAAATGATGTTTGCCATCTTTTATTCTGCAGGGTTCTTCCTCAAACTCCATCTTTACAATAGTATGTCTGTAGTTTCTCCTGGAGTAATTCCTCCTGCTTGCTTCTTCTTCTCCTGTGGGAAGATGGGAATATTCCCAGCATTTAAACTCTCATGAACGGCTGTGGGAGCGGCTTCACTGACTGAAGGTGTGAATTGTGGTCGCTGTTGCTCATTTAGCAGATGATCATCACACTCACAATCACTCTCAATTATCCAGGTGCAAATGTTTGCTCAAATAGTGATTCAAAAACTATTCATGATTTAAGTTTGAACTTCCAACTCACCTGGTTGATATTTGAGTTTCTCTATCATGAGTTATGGTTTGTCATAGATTGATTAAAAACCATCATGAGATAAGCTGATCCATAGATGGCCATGTTCTCTATGATCAACTAAAGCCCTATTTGGACAGTAATTGTTTCTCATGTGGACGTCCGTGAAAATAAATGTGCATGCCACCTCAGTGATAAAACTCTTGCATTCGGATGGTGATTTATTCACGGTGGAGGAGCGGGTTTTGTGATGCCGCACACCTGGGAACGCACTGCTCACGTGGTCAATAACATGTAAATAAAATATCATATGCTAGGGATAATACGAAAAATGCATATTTGATTTAATAATAGGAAAATAATATCCTAATTAATATTTTATTATTTAAATCTGTTTAAAAATAGGAAGATATATACACACATTGTAGTTAAAATTGTTTTCTGCCTTGTATTTTATCTATATCAATAATTAATAAAGTATTTTATCTAAAATTGTTACGAACTGCTCCGAGACTAGAAGGTAGATCCAATCGCAGCTTTATTTGAGGGTAATCCAGAGGCGTAATTCAAAGTACAGGCAGGAGTCATACACAGACAGGCAGTCCAAACAAAGAAACAAACAAAACAGGCAGGGACCAGAGGCAAGAGAGTAATCCAGGGAACAGGGCAAGATATCCAAAAACCAAGAGACAAGAAAACCATGAGAATGCTCAGAAATGCAGTGTAACACTAAACAAGACTTCGCGGTGAGTGAATGAATGCACATGGTATAAATAGACAGAAACAGGATGGTGAGACACAGGTGAATGCAATCAGTGAATGAGGTACAGGTGAATGTGATCAGTGATAAGTGATGATGAGTCCGGGCAGTGAGTTAGGGGAAATGTAGTTTGTGAGTGATCATAGTCTTATGTGTGGAGTGCCCTCTGGTGGCTCTCAAGGGCACTCCAGCTGGTGACCGTTACAAAAATAAAGGATGCCATTTTTTTCCACATGGAAATGAGTGGAAATAAGTGAATACAGCCGCTTATTTACACGGGGTAAACGTAGCTAATGCTGCGGTTATTTTAACATATGTAATTGTTGTCATAATAACGGCCCATTTCAAATGTTTACATGCTTTCCATCTTTTTATTTTTTGAGCGGTGATGAAATATATTGCACTTGTAAATACTTGCCAGCACTTCAGAAATAAAAGTCTAGATCTTTAAATGCATCAACATTACAGCGAAGTGCTCTGCAGTGGCCAAAAAGGATATAGGCTAAACAGTGAATTTTGAAGTGATATATTCTCAAAAACTCAGAGATGTGGATTTCGACGGCAACATGACGTTGGTGTTTGTCAAAAAACAGTAGGTAATTCGGCCAGGGATTTTTACACAGGTGGTGGGAGAAAAACACAGACATTCTGGATTCAGATGGCAATAAAATCACAGACTAACCCCGGTAAATGATGAAAATCCCTTACGACCCCACGAGAAACAATTACCGTCCGAATAGGGCTTAAGGCTCATGAAGGTATTGGGAATCACAGCCCTGGTCAGAGAAGCTCCAACCCACATTAAACACACCCCTGCTGAAAAATCAGCATAAACTGGCATAGAGTCCGGACTGGTCTAGGCTGATTTATTCTGGTTAGTGCTGGTCCAGCTGGTTCACCATACTGGTGTTGCAGGGTTGAGTGTGAGTAGACCAGTTGTCTGTATACAAGCAGTGATTTCATGCTAAACATGGCCAAAAAATAAAATAAAATTGGGTGACGTATCACGTTCCAAACACACTCCTTCGGGATATAGCATCCCGAAGGAGTGTGTTTGGAACGTGATAACAAGTTTCAGAAAGTTATTTTTTCAGAGTATGGCCATGTATGATGTCAAAATGGGTGGAATTCCTTGTATGGGCACTTCTCCCGGATGAGTACACACACACACACACACACACACACACACACACACATCAATGAGCTTCGTTCGGGCTACAGGAGCCGAATTGTCGCATTGTCATTTTGTTTTTAGACCCTGAAATCAACAATCTCACTAAACATTTACATTTATGCATTTGGCAGACGCTTTTATCCAAAGACAAGCCCCCTATCGGTCTGTATGTTATGTGAAAGTATTGGAAGTTTTTGTAGCATCATATTAAATTAACACGCTTCTATCTGCACGCCCTGAAGCAGAACGGTTTTAAATAATAATTTTGATTTAAACTAATGGTTTGATTTGTTAATTTATTTTTGTTTCTTTTCTATGCCTAGTCTCTTTGCCTGTTTATATTCACATGGAATGATCTGTAATACTGACGCTTAACAGAAAGGGGAGAGTGTATGTTTGGTATTGTTTCTTTTCTTTTATTGGCCGGTTACTTATGTTTTCATTTATTCACTGATTTGCTGTGTGGTTTATCCCTTCTGTAACATTTGGTCTATTGTGGTCTCTTATTCATTGTGGGTATTTAATTGGTAAACTGTCTGAGACTCATGTTAGACATCTTAAAATCTACTGATGCTTCCTGTGAAATAAATTTGTATTATTTTGCAAATCACGTCTCTGTCTTTAACCCAATCCGAACCAGCAGGGTCCTTCATATTATTGTAATTTTCTTTAGGGTATTTATTTTTCCTAGGGGAAGACATAACCTAGGTGGCGTAGTTGAGTTTTTCTTAACACTCTTAGCCAAAGGTTACACATACAGCACATGATCTTAAAGGCTCGTTTAAGCCATGACAGTAAAAGTCCTTAAAAACGGCATCTTTCCAATCTAAACAATTAGAAAGAGCACAGAACTGACCAATCACTCAATCAAACTTTATTTATAAAGCACTTTAAAACAACCGAAGTGGACAAAAGTGCTGCAGCAAAAATCCATAACTCACAATATATAAAATACAACTAAAACAAACTGCTTCTGAGGTAAACCTGAAATCAAAATGGAGAAACAACAGTGCTTTTAATTTCAGTGAGGCAGAGATTGAAATTTTAATATGTTCTGTTGAAAAGTTAAAGCCTGTTTTATAAATTGCCTTTCGCAAAAAACAAAACAAAAAGTAAGGCGTTAGCCACTTGAAGAATGACCGGTAATGCTCCATGACGGTTTGTTGTGTAATGTTGGTCGCGATTCATCAAATAACTGCAAAATCGTGTTGTGGGACTCTGTAATTATTTACGAGTATTTTATCATCAAAGTCTGAGAGTCTCTCCACCATCAAACGTTGCTGCTCTACGTCTACGTCTACTAAATTGCCATGGTTACTTAACAGATAAGATAGGATTGTTATAAGATAAGCTGTTTCTGTAAAGCAACCCCAGAACATGATCTCTGATCACTTAGACGCCTTCGGGCAAAGCTTTTTCTCATGAGTCCGTAGACTAGATGATTGGGTGAAACTCTTCCCACATGAAGAGCACTGGTGCGGCTTCTCTCCAGTGTGAACTCTCTCATGAGCTTTCAGGTGTCCTGACTGAGAGAAACTCTTCCCACAGTGTGAGCACTTGTACGGTTTCTCTCCAGTGTGAGTTCTCTGGTGTATCTTTAAGTCGCTTGATGTAATAAAAGTCTTCTCACAGTCAAAGCACATATAAGGTCTCACACCAGTATGAATACTCTCATGCACTTTAAAATGTTTCAGTAGTGAAAAACTCTTTCCACAAAAAGAGCAAACGTGAGGCTTCACACCAGTATGAACTTTAAGATGTTGTCTTAAGTTTGATTGCGCAACAAATGTTTTCTCGCACTGATCACAGCTGAATGATCTCACTCCAGAGTGATGGCGCAGATGCTCTTCGAGAGTGTTTTTTTGAGTGAAACTCTTTCCACACTGAGAGCAGGTGAACGGTTTCTCTCCAGTGTGAATCCTCATGTGCACATTTAGGTGTCCTTTATGTGTGAAACTCTTTCCACACTCAGAGCAGGTGAAAGATCTGGTCTTTGAAACGACTGCATATATAACTCCATTTTTAAAATTATGAGGTTTTTGAAACAGACGTTTGTCTTCATTTTTATATGCCAGTTCTTTATCTTCATTTGTGAAATGATGTTTGTCTTTCACTTCCATCAGGTCTAAAAACATATTAAATTCAATTAAAAAGGACAAATGAAAAACAAGGAAATGAAGTTAATTCTTAATTTAGCACAAATCCAGTTTACTACTCAGTCTACTAGTGTCTAGTTTTAGATGTTATTCTTCTGTGTCAGTTCCCTTTCGAAAGGGAACTCTCGCTGCGTCTAGCTGACGCTATGGGGAACGCCCTCGTCGTGACTGGTGTCTGAAGCTACTATCGAATCACGGCAAAGTCTTTGACCGACGTCAGCCCATGACGTCATCAACGTGCGACCCGGAAGTATAAAAGGGCGCCGTGCCAACACATACACATCTTTCTCGTCTTCAGCGACTGTCTGTTTGAACTGCTATACGAGTTAAGGTAAAACAAATTCAATTATTAATACACACGAGTGTGTATTTACTGCCTGGGATCAAGAGCATGCACAGTCAAGTTCATTTGAAGTTGTTTGTGTGTGAGTGTGAGCGGTTTTCAATCTGAGATCGCTCCACTCTAGTCTGACTTTTTTCCTGAGGGAAGAAAGTTTGGCATCTGGGACTGGATGATGCTGTCCCGCTCAAGCTGAGGCTGAGCGTTGGCATACATCATGGGTTCTCAGATGCAGCTCGCCGAGACTTGCGGCTAACGAGACTAAACAGCAAGTGCTCTTAGGGATGGCTGGTGAGAGTGGTATGAATCCTTTCAGCCACCTTGACCGTGTATGCTGAGCTGATGAATGTTATGGAACGTGCTGCGGGCAGGCTGCTGCTGCCATGTTGGCGCGTTAGAGGAGAGATCGCTCGTGATAGATTGCACGATCGATTTCTCCTTGGCCATAAACCATCAGCTCAGATGAGCCTTCCATTCCTTCTTGATCTTCTTACAGAGATCGAGAGGGCATGGAAGAATCCATATTCTACCCAATGTTCATCAACATCAGCGTTTTAACTTCGCTGATGTCGAGGGGATAGGGGAATATGGATATGTGTTGAGGCTACCGACTGGCGAGGAAAGTTTGCGAACTTTTCTCGCATTTCGTGGGCATCAACACTGAAGAGCTCAAACTCTGCCTTTCTAAATCACGTTGTGCTTTAATGGCAGGGGCATACACGGCAGCGGGTCAGGCTGGTGCTGCTTTTCACACCATGGCGGTGTTTCAGGCGTACCAGGCGGACCTGCTGGAAGATCTCGACCAGGGGGCCGGGCTGTCCCCTGAGGCGGTTGCTGAGCTGCGCCGCACCACAGATCTGTCCGGGCCACCAAGCAGACTGCTGCTGCTATCGGCCGCTCTATGGCGGCTATGGTGGTTACGGAGAGGCATCTGTGGTTGGGCCTGGCTGATATCGGGGAGAAAGAAAAGGGTTTTCTCTTCGTTTCGCCTACTGAACTTTTCGGCACCTCCGTGGAGGTGGTGGTTGGAAAGTTCAGGGAGGCGAAGGCGCGCTCAGCGGCATTTAAGACATGCATTCCGCTGAGATCCGCGCCCCCACCCAGGCAGGCGGGACCTGGTCCTTCACGGTCTGAGGACCGTAGGCAGGACCAGAGTGCTAGCGTCTCCTCTCGTGCCCCCCCTCCTTGGAGGAGCAGGGTACAGAGGAGACGGGATTCCCGCGGGAAAAAGGATCTAAGGGAGGTGATCCAGGACAAACGTTCTCAACGAAGGCGTTGGTGATGGATCACTTCCCTTGAGGGCGATTACATCATAGCCCTCTCCTTTTTCCTTTTTAATGTCTTTTAATGATTTTTACCCAGGCGCTTCTTACATCAGGCCTGAGGCGGGCCTATGGTAGAGTAGAACTATGTTCTGATGGCCCGCCCGGACTTGCTCAGTGAGAACGCCCCTTTCAGGCATTCAAGGGCGGTAGAACATGGTGGTGAGAACCGCACAATGAGTCTTCGCTCAGCATGCCGCAGGTGAGAGTGGTCATTTTTGTGTGTTATACTAAAAATATGTATTTCTTACAGACCCCAGGTTCCTGTATAGAGTTGGGTATTCATCAGAGAGAACTGTCTTTCCCCTGCTTAGTTAGGCTTTAACACAGCACCATTCTCTGGGCTGTGTATGTGAGCGTGTGTTGGCTTTCCCTGGTTGGTCAAGATGGCGCCAGATAGGCCACCGCTTATGGTTATCAGAAGATGGGCCTCCTCTCATATTGAGAGTAGTGTTTAGGCCACCGCTCTTTTCTTTGAAATGTTTGCGGATTACTAGGCGGTAGCACACTTTTCTGATAGAATGTAGTGTTTGTCTACCGCTTAGGGTTACTATTGTCTTCGGTTCCCTAAGCCACTGCAGGTTGGATTAGTTTGTCTCTGTTACAGCTGAGCGCTACGGTGTCAGTCGGTATGTGGATGAAGGAGGCGCGTTGCTGAGGCACCGTCACCTTTGGTTGTACACCACTTAGATCGGAGGCCTCCTCTCATTGAGAGTCGTTGGTTTAAATAGCAGTCAGTTTGTTTGTCTGGCAGTTATTTCTCGTTTTTGCGAAACTCGTACAGCTTGTAGGCTTTTTACAAGCCTCCCTGGAACGGGTCCCCATAGTAATGGGTAGCTATCATGTGTTAGGCCTCAGCAGGCCTCCATGAAAACGAGCCGTAGGGTCTAATGTTACTACAACCCACATTTTGCAAATATGTCTGTCCCAGTTAGCAGGAAGGATTGCACCGTTTTCAAGATTAAACGGTGACAGTGGTAGGCCTTATCAGGCCTCTAGTAAGGCAGGTGACAATGCTTAAGCATCAAGGTACTACTAGCCTAGCTGGCTATCAGGTTAAAAAGGGGTAATTACGCTCTCCTGAAGGTCGGCTGTCAATTGTAGGCCTCAGTAGGCCTCTTGAACAAGGCGCATTATCAGTTGGAAGGCCTCAAACCAGGCCTCACTGGAGGTATGTACCGATGTGCGCATCAGGACAGCTAGCCTGGAGGCTATCAGGTTGTAGGCCTCATCAGGCCCCCCCGAAGGCCCGCTGTTAGTTGTAAGGCCTTGCTAGGCCTCCCTGAGGGTGAGCTCTCAGGTTGTGATCACTACCAGAGGCAGGTTGTAGGCCTCATCAGGCCTCCCTGAAAGCCTGCTGTTAATTCTAGGCCTTAATAGGCCTCCCTGACTCGAACAAGGTAGTAGGCCCCATCAGGCCTCCCTAAGGTGTTCCTGGGATCCAGTCATCTGAAACAGTTAGCACGCATTGCAAACAGGTAGCAGGCCTCCCTAAAGGCTGCTTATCAGGTAGTAGGCCTTAATAGGCCTCCCTTGAGGGCGAGTTCCTTAATCAGGATGCTCGAAAAGCCTGCGTAGCTTGACTGTCGGGTAGTAGGCCTCAATAGGCCTCCCGGAGGGTGAGCTCCCAGATTGTGGTCACTCGAACAAGGTAGTAGGCCCCATCAGGCCTCCCTAAGGTGTTCCTGGGATCCAGTCACCTGATACAGTTAGCACGCATTGCAAACAGGTAGCAGGCCTCTCCAGGCCTCCCTAAAGGCTGGTTATCAGGTAGTAGGCCTTAATAGGCCTCCCTTGAGGGCGAGTTCCTTAATCAGGATGCTCGAAAAGCCTGCGTAGCTTGACTGTCGGGTAGTAGGCCTCAATAGGCCTCCCGGAGGGTGAGCTACCAGATTGTGGTCACTCGAACAAGGTAGTAGGCCCCATCAGGCCTCCCTAAGGTGTTCCTGGGACCCAGTCATTTGAAACAGTTAGCACGTATTGCAAACAGGTAGTAGGCCTCTCCAGGCCTCCCTAAAGGCTGGTTATCAGGTAGTAGGCCCTAATAGGCCTCCCTTGAGGACGGGTTCCTTAAACAGGATGCCCGACTAGCCTGCGTAGCTTGACTGTCAAGTAGTAGGCCTCCATTAGGCCTCCTTGAGAAAACAAGGGTAACCTCAGCAGGACCATGCTTCGCTAAAATTGGCGGTATTGCTGTCAGGTAGTAGGCCTCACTAGGCCTCCCTGAGGACGGAGTCCCGAGCCAGGATGCTTGGTTTCCAGCATGGCTTGCGGTTAGGTAGTAGGCCTCTATAGGCCTCCCTGGAATACCCGCTATCAAGTAGTAGGCCTGCAGGGCCTCCTTGAAGGTGAAGTTCCTGAGCTAGGCACTTGATTACCAGTTCTCTGTGAGAACTTGTGGTAGTTGGGCCTACAGCTGGAGGTTACTCGCCAGGCAGGCTCAGCTGCTCCCCTCAATGAGGGTCGTCTATGAGTGCTCAGCCGCCTGAGCCTGGTCAGACGGTCGTAGGCCTCTCATGAGGCCTCCCTGTTAGATCAGTCATTAAGGCCCTTTCGGCCTCCCTACTGCTTTGAAACACAAGCACCTGGTAGATCCTTGATTTGAGCAGGCAGACTCCCCTCGATAGCAAGGGTTGAAAAGCACTACGCTGAGTATTGCTCTCTTGGATAACCCGTCTCTGAGTTCCGGGCTAAGTAGGACTGCCAGTGTTTCAGTCCCTTAGCTTGGACGCCCCTTGGGCACCATCCAGAGGCTCTGTTTTGAACAGACAGGGTTGGCTAAACCGAAGTGTCCATAACACTTAGGGCACCAGGTCAAGCCTCCCTGGTGGCACTCGGGAGAACTTTTTTCCCGGGTAGTGACTGGCTGGGGTTCCTTCGGGTCCCCTAGCCACATTCCCTTAAAGGGACCCCTTCGGTGGAAGTAGTGGTCCCGGGCCTTCGAGCTGTCTGGATGGAACCCCACGCAGTGCGTTAGGGTTCCGTTTAGTTGTGTAGCTTGGGCTATGACCGTAGGGAGTGCTGTCACTGTCAGCCCAGGGACCTGAGGGGGAATCGCTCAGGTTTTTCTATGAACTTGTGTTGACAGTTGTCACTGCCAATGGGCAGACACTCCCCTCAGCATGGCGGCGTTGGTATATCGTTCCCCATAGCGTCAGCTAGACGCAGCGAGAGTTCCCTTTCGAAAGGGAACGTCTAAGGTTACGTATGTAACCTCTGTTCCCTGAGAACAGGGAACGAGCGCTGCGTCGAGTTGCCATGCTTCAGGGCCTATCTGCCATACAGTCCCTTCAGACGAGAAGATGTGTATGTGTTGGCACGGCGCCCTTTTATACTTCCGGGTCGCACGTTGATGACGTCATGGGCTGACGTCGGTCAAAGACTTTGCCGTGATTCGATAGTAGCTTCAGACACCAGTCACGCCGAGGGCGTTCCCCATAGCGTCAGCTAGACGCAGCGCTCGTTCCCTGTTCTCAGGGAACAGAGGTTACATACGTAACCTTAGACGTTTTCATCTTAATGTTCCTCATTAAAGAGAATGAAGGAAAACACCAACCTATTTGTTCCTCTGTCTCTTCATCTTCTATTCTGCAGGGTTCTTCCTCAAACTCCATCTTTACAATAGTATGTCTGTAGTTTCTCCTGGAGTAATTCCTCCTGCTTGCTTCTTCTTCTCCTGTGGGAAGATGGGAATATTCCCAGCATTTAAACTCTCATGAACGGCTGTGGGAGCGGCTTCACTGACTGAAGGTGTGAATTGTGGTCGCTGTTGCTCATTTAGCAGATGATCATCACACTCACAATCACTCTCAATTATCCAGATGCAAATGTTTTGCTCAAATAGTCGTTCAAAAACTATTCATGATTTAAGTTTTAACTTCCAACTCACCTGGTTGATTTTTGAGTTTCTCTATCATGAGTCATTGTCATCCCTTACGAAATACTTACTTAAAGTTAATTTTATGAAGTATACTTAAGTAATTGCAAGTGTATGTTAAGTATACTATATGTAGTAAGTATACTAGTGTGCGGTTTCACGGTTTCTCTCCAGTGTGTCTGTTAAAGTTATATTTATGTCTGAAACTCTTCCCACACTCAGAGCAGGTGAAAGATCCTTTGACTCCAGATTTTCCAGCTTGTTTTTGTGTGAAATTCTCTTCAGTCTTTGAAACGACCGTGTTTCCATCTTCATTAATGAGGTTTTTGAAACTGATGCTGTTTTTTTTTTTCATTTCCTTCCATCAGGTCAAAAATGAACATATTAAATTCCCATAATTCAATAAAAGGATAAATGAGAAACAAAAATATATACAGTTCAAAATCTCTAAATAATACTAGTATAGTTTTAGATGTATTGATGTGTGTCAGTTATCATCTACATTAGTTTCTCATGGAGTAATTCCTCCTTCTTCTTCTCCTGTGAGAATATGGGAATATTCCCAGCATTTTCCAGATATGCTGATAGAATACAAACCCAACAGATCACTCAGATCATCAGGATCATGTCAGTTAGAAATACCAAGGGTTCACTCAAAGCAAGGAGAGTCTGCTTTTAGTTATTATGCCAGCCGCAGCTGGAACCAGCTTCCTGAACAGATCAGATGTGCTCCAACAGTAGCCACTTTCAAATCCAGACTCAAAACACATCTGTGCACATCTGTCCAGACTCAAAACACATCTGTTCAGCTGTGCATTTACTGAATGAGCTCTGTGCTTTGACCGAACTGCTTGCACTTTATTTTATGTTTCAATTTAACTCTGTTTCATCTTTGCATCGTTTTACTCTTTTCATTCTTCTATACCTGTATCGATTTTATTTTTATATTATTATTATTATATCTGTTTTAATTATACTTTTTTTTTTTTTACTGCCAAAGGGACTTTAGTAAACGAGGCTTCGTTCTGTCATAACTACTTCAAAGTTATAATAAAAAGAAGAAGAGCATATGTAATAGGCCTGACTAGATACATTCTCCTGAGTTTTCACTTTTGGGGAACTATTACTTTAATGTAATGGAAGTTTTCACCTTGAATTTGTAACAAATATAAAAGATTCAGGCCAGCTCAGACCTTTTGGCTGCTGCAGTAAAAACACTCTCTGCTTATGTGACAAATTTATTTAGGAATAGAGGAAAACAGAATAGGGAAACAAATAGTCCAGACTTGGAAATTATTCAAATCAAATTCAATAGTGTCCATATTGAGTAGAAACCATGACAAAACTATAATATGGATGAAAGTTATGGATCAGAACATGAACTCTGATCACTTAGACGCCTTCGGGCAATACTTTTTCTCATGAGTCCGTAGACTAGATGATCGGGTGAATCTCTTCCCACATGAAGAGCACTGGTGCGGCTCAAATCAAATCACTTTATTGTCACACAGCTATATGCACAAGTGCAACAGCAGGTGAAATTCTTGGTGCAGTTCCGAGCAACATAGCAGTCATGACATGACATGTACAACATTTAAAGCAGCATCAGATTACACATCTGATGCGCACACAATTACTCACAGCACAGTGAACTCTACAATAAACAATAAATAATTTACACAATGTGAGTGTAGTTCTCACAGCTTTAACCAATATACACATACTTACAATATACATATACTTTAAACAATATACACTAAACATACATTAAACAGTATACATTAAGCTATAATAATAATAATATACAATGTACAGTATACATTATTATTCACAGTAGAGATCCAATTATGTACAATAGGTGCTATATGATAAATGATAAATAATAAATGATACATAAATGTGTATATAATGTGTGTGTATCTACAGTGGGTTGTGCGGAGTGATATTCTGTCCAGTGTGTGTTATGATACTGATGGATCAAGAGTTAAGTAGTCTGATTGCTTGTGGGAAGAAGCTGTTCTGGAGTCGGCTGGTGCGTGTTCTGATGCTGCGGTACCGTCTGCCTGATGGCAGCAGTGAGAGCAGCCCATGGTTCGGGTGGCTAGAGTCTCTGATGATCCTCTGAGCTCTCTTCACACACCGCCTGGCGTAAATGTCCTGGAGGGAGGGAAGCTCACCTCCGATGATGCAGCTGGCCGTGCGCACTACCCTTTGCAGGGCTTTGCGGCTGCGGGCGGTACTGTTGCCGTACCAGGTGGTGATGCAGCCAGTCAGCAGACTCTCGATGGTGCTGCTGTAGAAGCGTGTGAGGATGTGGCGGTTCATTCCAAACCTCCTCAGCCGTCGCAGGAAGAAAAGGCGCTGATGAGCCTTCTTCACAACGGCCTCGGAGTGGACGGACCATGAGAGTTCCTCTGTGATGTGGACACCAAGGAACTTGAAGCTGCTGACTCTCTCCACCGGTGCTCCATCGATGGTGATGGGGCGGTGTTCTCTCTCATTCCTCCTGAAGTCGACCACCAGCTCCTTGGTCTTGCTGACGTTGAGGGAGAGGTTGTGCTCCTGACACCACCGTGTCAGAGTGTGCACCTCCTCTCTGTAGGCCGTTTCATCATTGTCAGTGATGAGACCTACCACCGTCGTATCGTCAGCAAACTTGATGATGGTGTTGGAGCTGTGGGTAGCCACACAGTCTTGTGTGTACAGGGAGTACAGGAGTGTACAGGGAGTACAGGCTTCTCTCCAGTGTGAACTCTCTCATGATCTTTCAGGTTTCCTGACTGAGAGAAACTCTTCCCACAGTGTGAGCACTTGTACGGTTTCTCTCCAGTGTGAATTCTCTGGTGTGATTTTAAGTCGCCTGATGAACTGAAGGTCTTCTCACAGTCAAAGCACATATAAGGTCTCACACCAGTATGAATACTCTCATGCACTTTTAAATATTTCAGTTGTGAAAAACTCTTTCCACAAAAAGAACAAACGTGAGGCTTCACACCAGTATGAACTTTAAGATGTTCTCTTAAGTCTGATGCCACAACAAATGTTTTCTCACACTGATCACAGCTGAATGATCTCACTCCAGAGTGACGGCGCAGATGATCATCGAGAGTGTTTTGTGAGTGAAACTCTTTCCACACTGAGAGCATGTGAACGGTTTCTCTCCAGTGTGAATCCTCATGTGTCTGTTTAGGTTTGATTTATCTGTGAAACTCTTTCCACACTGAGAGCAGGGGAAAGATCCTTTGACTCCAGATTTCCCAGCTTGTTTCTGTGTGAAATTCTCTTCAATCTTTGAAACGACTGCATCTCCATTTTCATTTGTGAAATGATGTTTGCCATCTTTTATTCTGCAGGGTTCTTCCTCAAACTCCATCTTTACAATAGTATGTCTGTAGTTTCTCCTGGAGTAATTCCTCCTGCTTGCTTCTTCTTCTCCTGTGGGAAGATGGGAATATTCCCAGCATTTAAACTCTCATGAACGGCTGTGGGAGCGGCTTCACTGACTGAAGGTGTGAATTGTGGTCACTGTTGCTCATTTAGCAGATGATCATCACACTTACAATCACTCTCAATTATCCAGGTGCAAATGTTTGCTCAAATAGTCGTTCAAAAACTATTCATGATTTAAGTTTGAACTTCCAACTCACCTGGTTGATATTTGAGTTTCTCTATTATGAGTTATGGTTTGTCATAGATTGATTAAAAACCATCATGAGATAAGCTGATCCATAGATGGCCATGTTCTCTATGATCAATGAAAAAGCCCTATTCGGACAGTAATTGTTTCTCATGTGGACGTCTGTGAAAATAAATGTGCATGCCACCTCAGTGATAAAACTCTTGCATTCGGATGGTGATTTATTCACGGTGGAGGAGGTTTTGTGATGTCGCACACCTGGGAACGCACTGCTCACGTGGTCAATAACACGTAAATAAAATATCATATGCTAGGGATAATACGAAAAATGCATATTTGATTTAATAATAGGAAAATAATATCCTAATTAATATTTTATTATTTAAATCTGTTTAAAAATAGGAAGATATATACACACATTATAGTTAAAATTGTTTTCTGCCTTGTATTTTATCTATATCAATAATTAATAAAGTATTTTATCTAAAATAAAGGATGTCAATTTTTTCCTCATGGAAATGAGTGGAAATAAGTGAATACAGCCGCTTATTTACACGGGGTAAACGTAGCTAATGCTGCGGTTATTTTAACATATGTAATTGTTGTCATAATAACGGCCCATTTCAAATGTTTACATGCTTTCCATCTTTTTATTTTTTGAGCGGTGATGAAATATATTGCACTTGTAAATACTTGCCAGCACTTCAGAAATAAAAGTCTAGATCTTTAAATGCAGCAAAATTACAGCGAAGTGCTCTGCAGTGGCCAAAAAGGATATAGGCTAAACAGTGAATTTTGAAGTGATATATTCTCTAAAACTCACGAGATGTGGATTTCGACGGCAACATGACGTTGGTGTTTGTCAAAAAACAGTAGGTAATTCGGCCAGGGATTTTTACACAGGTGGTGGGAGAAAAACACAGACATTCTGGATTCGGATGGCAATAAAATCACAGACTAACCCCGGTAAATGATGAAAATCCCTTACGACCCCACGAGAAACAATTACCGTCCGAATAGGGCTTAAGGCTCATGAAGGTTTTGGGAATCACAGCCCTGGTCAGAGAAGCTCCAACCCACATTAAACACACCCCTGCTGAAAAATCAGCATAAACTGGCATAGAGTCCGGACTGGTCTAGGCTGATTTATTCTGGTTAGTGCTGGTCCAGCTGGTTCACCATCATGGTGTTGCAGGGTTGAGTGTGAGTAGACCAGTAGTCTGTATACAAGCAGTGATTTCATGCTAAACATGGCCAAAAAATAAAATAAAATTGGGTGACGTATCACGTTCCAAACACACTCCTTCGGGATGCTATCAAGTTTCAGAAAGGTATTTTTTCAGAGTATGGCCATGTATGATGTCAAAATGGGTGGAATTCCTTGTATGGGCACTTCTCCCGGATGAGTACACGTACGTACACACACACACCACACACACACCACACACACACCACACACACACACACACGAGCTTCGTTCGGGCTACAGGAGCCGAATTGTCGCGTTGTCGTTTTGTTTTTAGACCCTGAAATCAACAATCTCACTAAACATTTACATTTATGCATTTGGCAGACGCTTTTATCCAAAGACAATCCCCCTGGAGCAACGTGGAGTAAAGGGCCTTGCTCAAGGACACACTGGTGGCGACTGCTGGGGTTGAACCAGCAACCTTCTGCATATCAGTTCAGTGGTTTAACCCACTGGACCCCCATCACCAACTAAAGAAGATACACACACACTATTTACACATTTATTTATCATTTATTATTTATCATTTATCATATAGCACCTATTGTACATTGGATCTCTACTGTGAATAATAATGTATACTGTATGTCACCGGTGCAGGCCGGGGCGGACTCGGATGACAGCCGCCCCTGACTCCAGACACCACCGCGAGGAGCCGACACCACAGGCACGCAACAGACGGACAAATGAGGAGGCTAGTAATTGGGTTCAAAAATAACAATCTTTATTGAATAATGATCGGCTTGAGGAAAGAGTGAGCAACTCCTGTCTTCTCGGGCTATTGGACCGGAGTAGCCGCTGGAACGATTCTCCACAACGTTGCGGCACATCTGCAGGACTCAAACAGTAAGTAACAGGGTATGTTCACATCCTCAACAGCAGATTCTCGTATCAGGACGTGAGAAGGGGAATTATAACTTTAAAACTCACTTCACAGCGTTGCTGCACGTCTGCAGGACTCAGACGGTATGTGACAGGTAAGGTTTCTTCTCTTAACAGCAGATTCTCTTGTCAGGACGTGAGCGGGGAATTATAACTTCAAACTCACTTCGCAGCGTTGCTACACATCTGCAGGACTCAAACAGTAAGTAACAGGTAATGTTCACTTTCTCAACAGCAGATTCTCTTATCAAGACATGAGAGGAGAATTATACTTTAAACTCACTTCGCAGCGTTGCTACACATTTCACAGCGTTACTGCACATCTGCAGGACTCAGGTGGTAGGTAACAGGTAAGGTTTCTTCTCTCAACAGCAGATTCTTTCATCAGAACGTGAGAGGGAAATCGTGACTTTAAAACTCACTCCACAGCGTTGCTGCACATCTGCAGGACTCAGACGGTAGGTATCAGGTAAGGTTTCTTCTCTTAGCAGCCGATTCTCTTAACAGAACGTGAGAGGGAAATTGTGACTTTAAAACTCACTTCACAGCGTTGCTGCACGTCTGCAGGACTCAGACAGTAAGGAACAGGTAATGTTGCTTCTCTCAACGGCAGATTCTTTCATCAGAGCATAAAAGGGAAATCGTGACTTTAAAACTCACTTCACAGCATTGCTGCACATCTGCAGGACTCAGACGGTAGGTGACAGGTAAGGTTTCTTCTCTCAACGGCAGATTCTTTCATCAGAGCATAAAAGGGAAATCGTGACTTTAAAACTCACTCCACAGCGTTGCTGCACGTCTGCAGGACTCAGACGGTAGGTATCAGGTAAGGTTTCTTCTCTTAACAGCCGATTCTCTTAACAGAACGTGAGAGGGAAATTGTGACTTTAAAACTCACTTCACAGCGTTGCTGCACGTCTGCAGGACTCAGACAGTAAGGAACAGGTAATGTTGCTTCTCTCAACGGCAGATTCTTTCATCAGAGCATAAAAGGGAAATCGTGACTTTAAAACTCACTTCACAGCATTGCTGCACATCTGCAGGACTCAGACGGTAGGTGACAGGTAGGGTTTCTTCTCTTAACAGCCGATTCTCTTAACAGAACGTGAGAGGGAAATTGTGACTTTAAAACTCACTTCACAGCGTTGCTGCAGTCTTCAGGATTCTTTCCTCGACATCAAACACTTTCATCAGACATTAGCGAGAGACTCAATAGGCAGCTTTACCAGCAATGTTGTACATCTTCAGAGCTCCATCAGCACGTATCACGGTTCAGACTTTTCCACAGCTATACAGTTCTTCCCGAGACAGTTCAGTTGTATCGTTCTGGAATTTAGATGGAGACAAGTAGATCATTTCACAAGAATGAAAGCAGGCGTTGGGAGACTCTTCTCAGCATAGCACACAGCACTCGTGTTCACTTCAAATCCACAGCATTAATTCGGCGTGCATCAAGTAAGGCAAACAACTGCAAATCACTCACACAGTAAGGCTGATCAGAAGCCTCGCTTCATTCATGCAATTCAATGGGAATGTTCAACTCTAAATTCCTCCCCAGCGTATCTGAAACAGATGTCCTCCTCAATAGTAAATTTCACATGCACAGTCTTTTCTTCAAGCTTTATGTTTGATTCAACAATGTAATTAATCCACTTATCTTTCTCTCTTCCAGCGCAGATCCAAACAGCCGTTCAGTCCAGTAATATTCCACAAGCAGCTTTAAACGACAGACTCCAATGCCAGTTCTTCACTCACACGAATTTCCAGGATTACAGCGTCCAATGTGAGCGCTCAAACAGGAGATCTTCTACCCCAAGACACAACGACAGAGACCCAGCCAAACGACTGATTACCTGGACACTGACTGACTTTCACCAGCTCGACCTCAACTCTCAACCCTCCACTTTCCAACCTCCGAACCTGCTTCCCCAACTTCTCTTCTGAATGGCTCTTTTATCCTCCTCTTGTGAAGCGGAAAGCCTGTGCAACCACCGCTCCTCTCTCTCTCACACCTGCCGTGCATCAGCAGTAATTCGGGTGGGACAATATCCCCGCTACACCCGGAACCGGAGTGAGGTGTTACACCAACACAGTTACCCTCGGGGAACATGGAAAGAACGAAAGGTTCCGCTTTGCCCAGCATTTTGTCACCCGTGACACTGTACATTGTATATTATTATTATTATAGCTTAATGTATACTGTTTAATGTATGTTTAGTGTATATTGTTTAAAGTATATGTATATTGTAAGTATGTGTATATTGTTTAAAGCTGTGAGAACTACACTCACATTGTGTAAATTATTTATTGTTTATTGTAGTGTATACTGTGCTGTGAGTAATTGTGTGCGCATCAGATGTGTAATCTGATGCTGCTTTAAATGTTGTACATGTCATGTCGTGACTACTATGTTGCTCGGAACTGCACATAAGAATTTCACCTGCTGTTGCACTTGTGTATATGGTTGTGTGACAATAAAGTGATTTGATTTGATTTGAAGAAGTGTGTTTCTGGTTGTGAGGGAAATATCACCATGTTCAGCTTCCCAAATAACCCAGCGATAAGTGAACAGGGGATGCCGTTTGTTTTTCCGGAGGAGCAAGAGAGTTCTGCAAGTGTGTGTGTTTGTTCCCGGTCAAGAGTCGAGACCACAGACGGTGAGTGAAACTGCATTAAATGTGTGTGTTTTGTTGGCAATCGGTGCGTAAGTGTATATAATGTAAACAACACGAACATAATCTAAAGTTATCCAGGGATAATGGCATGATGTATTGTGTGTGTGTGTGTGTGTGTGTGTGTGTGTGCTTGTGAGTGACTCTTTAGCTCCGCCCACTGTACTCCTTCATGAGTTCGGCTATTTTCAGAAAGAATCTGTACAGCGTATCTGTCTTTTATAAATATGATAAAACTAAAGACTCTTGTGAGATATGAAGGATGCAGTACTACTCTACAGTTACTCAAGATTAACACAAGACTGGAAGAAACTGTGTGTGTTACTCCCTCTTTAATCAATGTCATTGGTTTTTTAGGTTTGACACTAAACATGCTGTAAAACTTGACTCTATTGACTCTGTGACTTCAGTTGTAACATTGTAATTTTTCACTGTTTTTAATGGGTTCCAAACGCGTGTCCATTTGAATTTGATTCTAGTTTTACACGGTGTCAGAAACGGTTAATGATCGGTTTAATGGCCTCTGTTTACAGTCCTGAAAAATGGTAGAACAGATCCTGATTTACGTATAAAAAGATGCAAATTTAAGTATAAAGAAAACAAAAGTACAAGTTTTGGACCGTTTACGGCACATCAGTTGATCTGCACAAAGACAAAAGAGTAATGTCAATATTTTATAATGAAAATGTGAATAGGAATGATATTGTTTGAGGGGTTAATGGGATATTGCAAGCCATGAACTGCTGAGTACTGATCTTTCTTCTGTAATGATGTAATTTGGGGGTTCGTGCTCAAGAAATCATTATGTTTATTTCTGGGGTTTCCTGAAATGTATTTATGCATTATATTGATTTGAACAAAGATAACATTGTTTGTGTGCTTTTTTTTGACAGACCATGACAAGATCATTGAAGTTGCCAAGCTCAGCACAGAAGAGGCCGTTCTATATAAGTCATGTCTGAAAACTGAGTTTTATGCTGTGAATTCAACATTTCAAAAGAGGCAAGGGCAAGTGTTGCTCAGATTTGGCTAACTCTAAGGCTGGTGATGACACTCATAATCACAGATTTGCAGTAAAACGAGGATCCTAAAGATAAGGACTTTGATGATCTTGATGTGGTGGTGTCGGGAGACTCTGAAAGTGATTCTGTGAACTTGCATTTTGGGTGAACTGTCTTTTATGTAAATTGTACATATTGATTCATTATAACCTGCAAGTTTTGCTACGGCACTATTTTACCATTGTTGCTGTTTTTCCTCTAGTGGGAATGATGAAGAGAATTACTTTGCAAGTGTGGCAGGAAGGGTGATTCTTCTTTTGTCTCTGTTATTTGCTGTCTTAACCTATCATCTCCGATTATGGGCTATAAAACATGTGAACGTGCTGCCTGGGATGCGTCATTATTGGGGAACTGCGGGGTCGTTAATGCGCTTGCGTCATTCGGACGGCTGACCAGGCTCTGCTGGTCATCCACAAGACCAAACGTAAATTCAGACGTGACCGTGCGTTTGCTGTGGCAGCTCCGAGACTCTGGAATGAGCTGCCTCTGCACATCAGACTGACTGAGTCTCTTCCTCTTTTTAAATCCCGTCTTAAAACTCATTTATTGCCTCTGGCTTGGCTTACTCAGTTGGGGACACTACATTTTTCAACTAAATATCCAAATAAATCTAATTATTAAACTAAATTACTGATCTAATTACTGATCTAAAGCCCACACTGTCACTATATGATAAATGAAATGAACGGCGGGATAAAATTCTGTTGCATTATTTTCCTGTTTAACACTGTGAAGCTGCTTTGAAGCTGCTTTCTTTGTTTAATTGTTTCCTTGTTTCATTTATAATGTTTCTGCAGCCTGAATGGTTTGTTTTCTTTAATTCTAATTACCATTGTCTTCCATTTTGAATTGTTTTGAACTAATTTGTTTCAGTCGCAGTAGACGTGTCTTGTTTATAAAGTTATCGTCTTTTTGATTTTTTTCCTTGATATTCTGTATTTGTTGGTATTGTGCTTTTGGTTCATTAGTACATTAGTTGGAAAGTGATTTATTTGTTTATTTTGTGTTTTGTATTTTGACGGGTTGATTGGGTTTGATGAACAACCCTTTAAGTGAAATTTATTTTTATGTGTATTTTCTTTGTATTGGCAGGGCCTGAGCACTAGGGGCAGAGGGCTGGCTCTTATTAAGTGGTGGTATCTTTCTCACCGTCTGTTGCGACCACCCCACCGAGTGTGTGATTTGTGTATCCATCCGTGTGTGTGTGTGTGTGTGTGTGTGTGTGAGAGAGAGAGAGCACAGTGAATTGCAGTGATTTTTCCCTTTTTAGGTGGCGTAGTCTGACTTTCTGCCTCTGCTGGTAAGCTCTAGCCCCTGGCCTTGACTGTTTGAAATTCCTTTGTGGAATAAATGTTTTCGCATCAATTTTATTATTTTAAGATGTTAATGAAGATTATTTTTGTTCGATGACCCATGTCTCTGACTCCGATCGGTGATACGAACCTGTGTATGCCTTTATAGGGGCACATTCTAATTCTTTGGGTGAAATTCCCACGGTGGGACATTTTTGAGTCTAAATGGTATCATCTTATTCATTTAGTATAATTCACTAGAATAAACCCCTTTTACCCTCGTAGCCCCCGCCACACAAGCAAGAGACCAGAAAAAAAACTGTCAGAATTGAGGATCATTCAGAAGTTGTTGCAGCGCCGCAAATACCATCACCACCACAGACTATGAGCCCTGAGAACTCCATCCAGACACACAGATGGCATTGCAAGTCCTAACAAAATAATTTACGTCTATGTACCAGTGCAGGTGGAGATGGAGACAGAACATGTTGCAGTTTGTCATGTGTTTGTAAGTATGCACAACTTCATCATCATCATCATCATCATCATCATCATCATCATCATCATCATCATCATCATCTTTTAAAAGGTTGAATTAACCTTTAATTAACCTGGGAAGGTTTAAACCGAGTTCTATTAAAACTTATAACCCACTGTCAAGATGTTTTATTATGTTTTGTTTTTTTCCTTTGGGTGGTTGTCCAGCGGGTACATTTTAAGATTTAACTGACTAAATATCCAACAAACACTATACAAAAAACAAGCTTCAAGTTCATGAATGTGAATTTATTATTTTTGTTTTGTAGTGTGAGTAAAGTGACACGTGACGGCCAAGTATGGTGACCCATACTTGGAATTTGACCTCTGCATTTAACCCATCCAGTTAATGCACACACATTAGGAGCAGAGTAGTGAGTAGTTAACACACACACACACTGCAAACGTGTATACAAACACCCAGAGCAGCGGGCAGCCTTGTGTGGCGCCCGGGGAGCGATTAGGGGTTAGGTGCCTTGCTCAAGGGCACCTCAGTCATTTCCCACCGGTTCTGGAATCGAACCAGCAACCTTTGGGTTACCAGTTTAACTCCCTAACCACTAGGCCATGACTGCCCCAATACCAAGGTGGTGGGGCTCCTTTGGGAGAGATTTGTCAGGGCTCAATTGGACCTGTTCGCCACTCATGAGAATTCTCATTGTCGTCTGTGGTTCTCCCTAGCACCTCCAGCTCCTTTCGGACTGGATGCTATGGTACAGGAGTGGCCGAGGCTGTCCCTGTACGCATGCCCCCCGATTGCTCTGCTTCCGGGAGTTCTAGAGAGAGTGCGCCGGGATGGGGCCCGTCTACTGTGAGTAGCCCCGTTCTGGCCGGGCTGAGTATGGTTCTCGGACGTCGTGTCTCTCCTCGACGGCTCACCCCTGGAGATTCCGCTGAGGAACCTTCTCTATCAGGCGGGCGGTGTCTTCATACACCCTTACCCAGAGTTGTGGAAACTGTGGGCTTTGCCTCTGAGGGGGCCCAGCTCATAAGTTCTGGTCTCTCAACCGAGGTTGTTGAGACCATTCTACACTCTAGAGCTCCCTCCACGAGGAAACTGTACACACTGAAGTGGAGACTCTTCACCTTATGGTGTAGAGATCGCCTGTGGGATCCAGTTAACTGCCCTGCGAGCGCGGTGCTGGAATTCCTGCAGGAGAGGTTCTCCGCTGAGTTAGCTCCCTCCACATTAAAGGTGTACGTGGCGGCCTTAGCAGTTTACCACACTCCTTTGAGTGGTGTTTCTTTGGGGCGACACCCTCTGGTTACTCGTTTCCTCCGTGGCACTTTGAGGTTGAGACCTGCAGTACGCACCAGGGTGCTGGCCTGGGACCTTTCTGTGGTCCTTCAAGGTCTTTCCGAGGCTCCCTCTGAGCCGCTTGAGGAAGTTTCTGATAAGTTGCTCTCTTTTGCACCCTTGTGCTTGGAATTTGCTCCTGGTTGGCTATGGCCTTCCTACATTCTAGGCTGGTTCATGTTCCTAGGTTCCCACTAATCCTGTCAGACCCTTAGCACTGCAGGCCTCTTGTCCTCCGTTTCTGATGTCAAACCAGGAAGACTATCTGCTTTGTATTCCGCAGATCTGCCCTGTGGAAAATTTCAGAACAGCCATTGTCTGTTTCAGGCCTCCCTCGAGGGGGGGGGGGGTCCAGTCTCGAAGCAGAGGATGAGCAAGTGGGTAGTCGAGGCTATCTCACTTGCTTATGTGGCGGCCGGGCAGCCTTCTCCTTTGGCTGTCCGGGCCCACTCCACCAGGAGTATGGCTGCCTCTTGGGCATTTTTGGCGGGGGTTCCCTGCAGGATGTTTGTGATGCGGCAGGATGTTCCTCTCCACTCACTTTCGTCAGGTTCTTCGAGCTCGACATCTGTGCTACTCCTGGGGCTTGGGTGCTCGCCCTGACTATGTCACAAGCGGGCATCTGGCTCCTATGGGGGCGTGGGTATAGTCTTGTTCCCAAAGCGGTGACGCAGCTTGAGTTTCCTTGAAAGGGAACGTCTCGGTTACGACTGTAACCTTAGTTCCCTGAATAGGGAACGAGAAGCTGCGTCACCCTGCGATACTCCCTGCATGCCCGCAAGCTCCTTGTTTCATCCTAAGCTGTAGGCGTGTGTTTGCCAGTATGCTTTATAGTTCCGGGTCTATGACGTCACCCGCCCATGACGTTCCGTCTCTCTATTGGACTGATTACATACGTGCTTCACGACGCAATCACGCAGAGGCATTCCCAAAGCGGTGACGCAGCGTCCCAGTCCCTATTCAGGGAACTAAGGTTACAGTCGTAACCGAGACGTTTTGAACATAAGTTTAACAGTTTTGAAAACAGTATGTAAGCTAGTGCAAATTGGCCTGTACGTACAAAGAGTTTTGGCAATGGTTGTGTCTTAGTGATAAAAGAATTCATGAAATTTGGGAGATGTAGTCATTGAATGCATTTTGTGCCAAAGCAATGATAATTGATCCTCAGTTTAGCCCACATAGACTTCTGTTGTGCTCACTGTGTGAAGAGTTTTGCAAAAGTGACCTAAGTATTGAGAAATGTGTCCTAGCGTCTGTAAAAAACTGTAAAGGTCTAATTCAACTGGGAAGTAAAGAGTAACTATACAATTTAAAAAGAACTAAGAGTTCTGTTAAAAATAAAATAACTCACTGTCAAGTTGTTTTTTGATACGCTGTCAGTTTTTATCTTAGCGTATCAAACTGCCAAAGACACATGACTTCAGTAAACGAGGCTTTGCTCTGTCATAACTACTTCGAAGTTTCAAAATTTCAATGATTCGCCATTAGGGGGCTATGATCTCACTGAACACATGAACTAGTGTCTATTTCGTTTTTACCTGATCTCAGATCAGTTTTATAAAATTGTAGACATTTGTAATGACGTGTTTGTGTAATAAAAAGAAGAAGAGCATATTTAATAAACCTGACGAGACACGTTCTCCTGAATTTTCATTTTTGGGGAACTATTACTTTAATGTAAATGGAAATTTGTACCTTGAATTTGTAACAAACATAAAAGATTCAGGCCAGCTCAGACCTTTTGGCTGCTGCAGTAAAACACTCTGCTTATATGAAAATTGTATTTAGTAACAGAGGAAAACAGAATAGAGAAACAAATATTTTTTCAAATATACTTGTCCAGACTTGGAAATCACTAAAATCAAATTCAATATTGTCCATATTAAGTAGAAACCATGACAAAATCAAACTATATTATGTAACTTTGATCACTTAGACGCCTTTGGGCAATGCTTTTTCTCATGAGTCCACAGATTAGATGATTGGGTGAAACTCTTCCCACATGAAGAGCACTGGTGCGGCTTCTCTCCAGTGTGAACTCTTTCATGATCTTTCAATGATCTTGACTGAGAGAAACTCTTTCCACAGTGTGAGCACTTGTACGGTTTCTCTCCAGTGTGAATTCTCTGGTGAATCTTTAAGTCGCTTGATGTAATAAAAGTCTTCTCACAGTCAAAGCCTATATAAGGTCTCACACCAGTATGAATACTATCATGCACTTTTAAAGAGTTCAGTCGTGGAAAAACTCTTTCCACAAAAACGTGGGGCTTCACACCAGCATGAACTTTAAGGTGTTCTCTTAAGTTTGATGCCACAGCAAGTGTTTTCTCACACTGATCACAGCTGAATGATTTCACTCCAGAGTGAAAGCGCAGATGATCATCGAGAGAGATTTTGTGAGTGAAACTCTTTCCACACTGAGAGCATGTGAACGGTTTCTCTCCAGTGTGAATCCTCATGTGTGTCTTAAGGTTTGATTTATATATAAAACTCTGCTTATGTGACACATTTATTTAGGAATAGAGGAAAACAAATATGTTTCATATATACTGTCTTGTCCAGACTTGGAAATCACTAAAATAAAATTCAATATTGTCCATATTGAGTAGAAACCATGACAAAACCAAACTATATTATGGATGAAAGTTATTGATCAGAACATGATCTTTGATCACTTAGACGCCTTCGGGCAATGCTTTTTCTCATGAGTCCTTAGATTAGAGGAGTAGCTGAAACTCTTCCCACATGAAGAGCACTGGTGCGGCTTCTCTCCAGTGTGAACTCTCTCATGAGCTTTCAGGTGTCCTGACCGAGAGAAACTCTTTCCACAGTGTGAGCACTTGTACGGTTTCTCTCCAGTGTGAATTCTCTGGTGTATCTTTAAGTCGCTTGATGTAATAAAAGTCTTCCCACAGTCAAAGCACATATAAGGTCTCACACCAGTATGAATACTCTCATGCTCTTTTAAATGCTGCAGTTGTGAAAAACTCTTTCCACAAAAAGAGCAAACGTGAGGCTTCACATCAGCATGAACTTTAAGGTGTTGTCTTAAGTTTGATTGCGCAACAAATGTTTTCTCACACTGATCACAGCTGAATGATCTCACTCCAGAGTGAAACCGCAGATGATCATCGAGAGAGCTTTTGCGACTGAAACTCTTTCCACATTGAGAGCATGTGAACGGTTTCTCTCCAGTGTGAACCCTCATGTGCACATTCAGGGATTCTTTACGTCTGAAACACTTTCCACACTGAGAGCAGGTGAAAGATCCTTTGACTCCAGATTTCCCAGCTTGTTTCTCTTCAGTCTTTGAAACGACTGCATCTCCATCTTCATTTTTGAAATGATGAGGTTTTTGAAACAGATGTTTGTCTTCATTTTTATATGCCAGTTCTTTATCTTCATTTGTGAAATGATGTTTGTCTTTCACTTCCATCAGGTCTAAAAATATATTAAATTCAATTAAAAACGACAAATGAAAAACAAGGAAATTAAGTTCATTCTTAATTTAGCACAAATCCAGTTTACTACTGAGTCTACTAGTATCTAGTTTTAGATGTATTGGTCTGTGTCAGTTGTCATCATAATGTTCCTCATTAAAGAGAATGAAGGAAAACACCAACCTATTTGTTCCTCTGTCTCTTCATCTTTTATTCTGCAGGGTTCTTCCTCAAACTCCATCTTTACAATAGTATGTCTGTAGTTTCTCCTGGAGTAATTCCTCCTGCTTGCTTCTTCTTCTCCTGTGGGAAGATGGGAATATCCCCAGCATTTAAACTCTCATGAACGGCTGTGGGAGCGGCTTCACTGACTGAAGGTGTGGATTGTGGTCGCTGTTGCTCATTTAGCAAATGATCATCACACTCACAATCACTCTCAATTATCCAGGTGCAAATGTTTGCTCAAATAGTGATTCAAAAACTATTCATGATTTAAGTTTTAACTTCCAACTCACCTGCTTGATATTTGAGTTTCTCTATCATGAGTCATTGTCATCCCTTACAAAATACTTTCTTAAAGTTAATTTTATGAAGTATACTTAAGTAATTGCAAGTATATGTTAAGTATACTATATGTAGTAAGTATACTAGTGTGCTAATAGTAAAGTAAGTGTGCTATTTCAATACTGCTTGGGACTAAATTGGCCCACTTTTGGTATATAAAGGTATACATTTAAGTATAATTTAAATGTAACAGTAGTAAACTTTAAGTACACAACTAGTTCACAACTAAACATTTTTCTCATTTGTACTGCATATGTACTACAAGTGAACTTATAAGTATACTACTGGTTTAATTCTTATAGTATATATTTTAGTTTATGATATTATACTTTGAAGTGTACTCTCAGTAAACTACTAGTTTAGCAGATTTATACTATACTCTTTAAATGTAACCATAACATCATACTTATAGTTTACTATGTATATATTATTACACACTTTATTCATATTACAGTATAATCCTATTTAATTATAAATTTTTAACACTTCACCTTTAACACAATACCTTGGAACTCTTTCCATTTAAAAAATATTTTAATCTACCTTCATGCATCCTTTTTTTATCAACCCTTGAATGTGGGTAAGTTAAGCAACATTTTAAACAAAAGGGCAGAGAAAATGGCATTTTAGTCAAAGACCGGATCCGGATCCGATTCAGAACGATGATCAAAACACAGATGGTGTAGATCGAGTCCATCAAAGCTTCACAGTCATTTTCTCTTCATGGGTTCAACATTTAATTTGGTAACATTAGTGTCACGGTTGGCTGTAATGAATCGCACGACTCTGAGATACACAAAAGAAGTCCTTTAATTAAATGGAATTAAACCCGTAGGAGAAAACTTAACACAAAACAACATTACCATACCCACACTAAACAACATCAACGCAAGACAAAGACCAGACTGAGGGCGTTTTCACACCTGAAAGTCCGCACCAAGGTCCGAACCGACGTTCACGTTTTGATACATTTGATACTTTCGGTTAGTTTTGGTTTGGTTTCACATTGCAATTATGCGAGCGCACTAAAGAACTTTACGTGACACACTTGCGTCCGCTCGTCATCATCTATGTGGGCTGCATCTTGACATTGATTGGTTTGTAAACGGACGTGTTTCTGACGTCAGCGTCTTTGACAAGTGTGAATGAACGGACCACTGATATAGATCAGTGGAACGGACGCATATCGTTGCCACTATTGAACAGTGCGCATTGCTTGACTATGTTCTTTTCGTCACGTTTAAAAGTGGACATTTCAAGCTTTATATACACATATTTCTCATGTTTGTGAGACGAGTAGCCTGCTGAGTTTTGGTTTATTTGAGACGCGCTCAAGTTCATTTGCAAAGCATGTGATCGCTCCCGCGATTATTGTCTGCTATAGACTATTTGCTTCTTATTTATTAAATCCAGGTAATTATCTGACAAAACATTGATTAAAATGAAGATACAATTTATACAAAACGAAATTCACATTAAAGAAAGGTTCATAAGCAAAATCATGCAAAATTTCGTTCAAAATCATTTCTGACCTTCTGTCTTCTGACATATTGCGCATCTTTTCACTTTTCATAATCAATGTAGCCTAGATTGAATTTAAAAATAACATTATAATATTTAAACATAAACAGGAACTTCCTGTAAATGGTCTGAAAGTACGAACCATACATAAAATGCTTTCACACTAGAAACGAACCGAACCTTTGTTCAGTTTGATCCGGACCGAGACTACCTCTTTTCGTCGGACCAAATTTCGTCTGTTTGGTCCGGACCGTGGTACGGGGGAGGTTTCACACCTGTAATTTTGATTCGGACCAAACTGAAAAGTCCGAAAATCCGGACCAAACAAGGTAGGTGTGAAAACGCCCTGAAACTAAGGGCTTATATAAAGAGCAAACAGAGGACTAACAAGACTAATGAACTAGTCACACCTGAAATAAGTTGTGGCAGGCACGATCGTGAGAGCTGTACCCCCTTTCTTTAACAATTATTGTTTGTAGTATAGGGTCAGGGTTTGTGTTCTGGGCATATGTGGATTACATGGCGGCTATTTCAATTGGAATTAAGTGGCCTGATGAACTGAAGGTCTTCTCACAGTCAAAGCACATATAAGGTCTCACACCAGTATGAATACGCTCATGCACTTTTAAAGAGTTAAGTAGTAAAAAACTCTTTCCACAAAAAGAACAAACGTGAGGCTTCACACCAGAATGAACTTTAAGATGTTTTCTTAAGTCTGATTCAAAAACAAATGTTTTCTCACACTGATCACAGCTGAATGATCTCACTCCAGAGTGACGGCGCAGATGATCATCAAGAACCCTTTTCAGAGTGAAATCTGTTAATGTGTCTGTTAAAGTTATATTTATCTCTGAAACTCTTCCCACACTCAGAGCAGGTGAAAGATCCTTTGACTCCAGATTTTCCAGCTTGTTTTTGTGTGAAATTCTCTTCAGTCTTTGACACGACTGTGTTTCCATCTTCATTTGTGAAATTATGAGGTTTTTGAAACTGATGCTGTTTGTTTTCATTTCCTTCCATCAGGTCAAAAATGAACATATTAAATTCCCATAATTCAATAAAAGGATAAATGAGAAACAAAAATATATACAGTTCAAAATCTCTAAATAATACTAGTATAGTTTTAGATGTATTGATATGTGTCAGTTATCATCTAGATTAGTTTCTCCTGGAGTAATTCCTCCTGCTTCTTCTCCTGTGAGATTATGGGAATATTCCCAGCATTTCCCAGATATGCTGATAGAATATAAACCCAGCAGATCACTCAGATCATCAGGATCATGTCAGTTAGAAATACCAAGGGTTCACTCAAAGCAAGGAGAGTCTGCTTTTAGTTATTATGCCAGCCGCAGCTGAACCAGCTTCCTGAACAGATCAGATGTGCTCCAACAGTAGCCACTTTCAAATCCAGACTCAAAACACATCTGTGCACATCTGTCCAGACTCAAAACACATCTGTGCACATCTGTCCAGACTCAAAACACATCTGTTCAGCTGTGCATTTACTGAATGAGCACTGTGCTTTGACCGAACTGCTTGCACTTTAATTTTATGTTTCAATTTAACTCTGTTTCATCTTCGCATCGTTTTACTCTTTTCATTCTTCTATACCTGTATCGATTTTATTTTTATATTATTATTATTATATCTGTTTTAATTATACTTTTTTTTTTACTGCCAAAGGGACTTTAGTAAACGAGGCTTCGTTCTGTCATAACTACTTCAAAGGTATAATAAAAAGAAGAAGAGCATATGTAATAGGCCTGACTAGATACATTCTCCTGAGTTTTCACTTTTGGGGAACTATTACTTTAATGTAATGGAAGTTTTCACCTTGAATTTGTAACAAATATAAAAGATTCAGGCCAGCTCAGACATTTTGGCTGCTGCAGTAAAAACACTCTCTGCTTATGTGACACATTTATTTAGGAATAGAGGAAAACAGAATAGGGAAACAAATAGTCCAGACTTGGAAATCATTCAAATCAAATTCAATATTGTCCATATTGAGTAGAAACCAGTGCTTTAAGTGGGCCGGTACGCGCCGGTACTCAGTACCGCCACTTCCAAATATAGCTCTTGAGCGTACCGCCACCTCTCCATGCGCCCAGAACGTGCTTTTAGCGTACCGGTACGCTCATTTGCGAGCAGAGACCACATTACCCATACACCCTTGAGTTTTACAAGTGAAAAGCGCATGCGTCGCTTTTGCCGCTGTCAGTGTCAACAACTCAAAGTGGTCCGGAGAGGGTGTGTGAAACGCCACGTGAGACTGGGTTGGAAACGCCCAATCATAGCTGCTCGTTTAAAATCTATGGTTAAAATACACAGCACTTGTGCCGCGGACGAGGACGAGAGTGGCACCACTTCTACCGATGACAACAGCCGCATGTTGTAGCTGGGTCGTTCCTGTATACAGTGACTTTTCTGTCTTTATGATTTACTTACTCATATTTTCTATAAAATGAGTCACATAAGAAATGGCTTAAATTATAAATGTATGTCTTCTTTATCACTCAAACAGATATAATAGGTATTAAAAATACTATTTTGTATTTTGCACACCTTTTTATTGATATATGCATTCAATTTTATCATGTCCTCAGTGCAAAGTAATCAACTTCCACAAGAACTATAAACCATGAAATGATGAAAATCTCAAAATATTTTTAGATTATGTTATAGAATAGGCTAAACTACCTCTGGTTATACATATAAATCATGTGAAACTATAGTTATTATTTTTTAGTTTTTGAAATGTTAGTTTTTGAAATGTTATCCTGCTTGTCCCACTCTTAAAGTTCCTTCTGTTAGGCTCTGTTATGAAGAATGTTTGTCCGGTCAAAAAAATGTTAAAACATATCTGACATAGTTATAAAAGTTCTGTTTATCTGTAAAAGGTTAGTTAGCTAAACGTTGATCCCTCAAAGAGCTACGGCTAACTTATCTTAAAATTTCCCACCCTGTTAGATCTATAAACCTAACAGGGTGGAAATTCTAATAGAATAAATCGTATTTTGTGTATATTGCAAATTCTAACACATATATGCATATATAAATATTATATATAAAACCATGTTAGGTGCAGTGCCACACATTACTGATGGCAAATCATGCAGGACAATGATGGAAAACTCATCCACTGTTATGGTCGAGTTATTTTTTATGGTACTTACCCAGTTGGCAAAAATGGGTACAAAAAGTACCTGTTCTTAATAATCAAGACATTCTATTCATCAATAATAGTTTTGTTATTGTTTCAAGAATTTAAAAAAAATACCATAATGGCATAAGGGACATATACTATCCAAGAAAAACTTGTTATTGTTTAACATTTACATTATTAACATTTTGTGATAACTATGTATATGTCCCTAACAGGGTGGAACACCTTCACTGCCAGTGTCTGAACAATGAATCTACCCATAATTATTATTTTTTGAGTCCCTGAGCTTGACCAATATGTATTCCGACTAGTTAAACATGTCACCATTTTGGTAGAATGCTAAAAACATGAAAATCATGTACTTTTTTTTCAAACATTTATGAAGCCAAAATGTTACCGCATACCAGGAATGACCCAGCTATAGTTTCTAACTGTGTTGCTATTTGATTAGAAAAAAGAAAGAAAAAAGTGAACATTGGCCTGCATGGTAGCCTAATGAGGTGCCGTCAATGGTCTTGCTTTGTAAATAAACCCTTATTGTAACAAATGATATATTTACACAATTACAAGAACTATATGTACGTTCTAAGGCTGAGAACAAGTTAGAAAGAGCTTTAAAATACGGACCTTCTTGAATTATTGACTAAGCAATCCCCCCATAACCACGCCCCCAACAAAGCCCCGCCCCCTCTGGTGAGTACCGGCACTTTATTTTTTCCACTTAAAGCACTGGTAGAAACCATGACAAAACTATAATATGGATGAAAGTTATGGATCAGAACATGAACTCTGATCACTTAGACGCCTTCGGGCAATGCTTTTTCTCATGAGTCCACAGACTAGATCAGTGGTTCCCAACCACGTTCCTGGAGGACCCCCAACAGTGCACATTTTGGATGTGTCCTTTGTCTGACACACCCACATCAGGTCTTGGAGTAGCTACTAATGAGCTGATAACCTGAATCAGGTGTGTTTGATTGAGGAGACATGCAAAATGTGCACTGTTGGGGGTCCTCCAGGAACGTGGTTGGGAACCACTGGACTAGATGATCGGGTGAAACTCTTCCCACAGTGTGAGCACTTGTACGGTTTCCCTCCAGTGTGAACTCTCTGGTGTATCTTTAAGTCGCTTGATGAACTGAAGGTCTTCTCACAGTCAAAGCACATATAAGGTCTCACACCAGTATGAATACTCTCATGCACTTTTAAATGTTTCAGTCGTGAGAAACTCTTTCCACAAAAAGAACAAACGTGAGGCTTCACACCAGTATGAACTTTAAGATGGTCTCTTAAGTCTGATACCACAGCAAATGTTTTCTCACACTGATCACAGCTGAATGATCTCACTCCAGAGTGACGGCGCAGATGATCATCGAGAGAGCTTTTCAGAGTGAAACTCTCTCCACACTGAGAGCATGTGAACGGTTTCTCTCCAGTGTGAATCCTCATGTGTCTGTTTAGGTTTGATTTATCTGTGAAACTCTTTCCACACTGAGAGCAGGTGAAAGATCCTTTGACTCCAGATTTCCCAGCTTGTTTCTGTGTGAAATTCTCTTCAATCGTTGAAATGACTGCATCTCCATTTTCATTTGTGAAATGATGTTTGCCATCTTTTATTCTGCAGGGTTCTTCCTCAAACTCCATCTTTATGTAGCAGGTATGACGTAGGCAGCGGGGATTGCACCTTGATTGAATCAGGTGGCGGCCATTTGGCGCTGTGCCTTTAAATCCAGTAAGCTGGCGGTCTCTCTCATTAGTGCTTTCGCTACAAGTTCTCTTGGCTCCTTGGAGACTCGGTTGGTTGTACGAGTGGATGTGAGTTCATGCTTAAATGTATTTTAGCTTCTTTGTGAAAATATGGTTGGCATGGATCTGATTTGATTCAGACTATTGCATTGTTTTGTAGCTCGACCTGGTGTTTGTGCGGTTATTCAGTGCCGTGGTTGCGTCCAGCTCCCTGTCTTCACAAGCCCTTACCGGCTACGAATTGAGTCTGCGCGTTTCAACGAAAATGTAAGTTCTCTGAGCAGCATTCAGCTTTCTTTTAGGCACTGGCCGTAATGAACTCTCATTGATTCGCGTTCTGTCTATTACAGTCACTGGTTTAGAGTGTGATCACTAAGCTTGCTGATTGCTGTTAGTTGTGCTGAGAATGTAAGTTCACTGGCTTCCTTTCTTCCTCACGTGTTTACATCTGCGTCACGGAACGTTTATTCATATGTATGTGGTTATGATGACTTGCCACGTCTGTATTATAGTTTGGCCTGGGAATGTACGAGTAAAAACTAGACGGAATAAATCGATCGCTACAGATTGCAACTAAACAAGCTCTTGGTTCGACGCTGCGGTCTGCGTTCATACAGGTTGGTAATGTAGGCTACTTTAGCATCTTGTCCCTTTCCGACTGCTTCTATTCAATTGAAGACATTTCTGTGGCTCAAGTAACTTTTAGCCCAATGATGCACAGGTTATAAATTAGGCATAGTTTTGATTTGACCTGTATAATATTGTAACCGTTTTCTTTGCAGGAGAACCGTCATATGCTATCCTGGCCACTGTTTTTCCTGTGCTCCATTTTAGTATTTAGTTTTGTGTGTGTGTGGGCGGGAGGCTTACTGTGTGGCCCATTAGTCCCTCTCCTGTGTGTGTTGCTGTATGTTTTGTTTGTGAATGTAATGTGTATATCTTAGGCCATTGGGTTGGTGCAATATTCTGGAGGGGTAACAATTTTGTTGTGTGGTCACTGGTTTGCTGAGTGTAAATTATTTTTTTTCTGTTTTCCTTATGCATGTGATTTTGTGATGTGCCTTATTTGTTTTGTTTGTTTATTGAGTTTTATTGAATTTTTCTTCATTGAGTATTCATCTAAACACCTTGTTTTTTTTACTTTGTTGTCCCCGTCCCTGAGCTTGTTGCCCAGAGGCCTAATGTCTTTAATGTGTGTCTAATTTGATGAGAATAAAATAAATCGTTTTATTTTTATATTACTCCAGTCCCTCTCTCTCCTTTTATTTCCCTTTATTGGGATAGCCTGCTTGGCAACATCTAAAATTCAGATTGTTGGTTCTCAACTTGTGACTGGTATTAAAAGGCACCCCCTAGGGTTACATTTACAATAGTATGTCTGTAGTTTCTCCTGGAGTAATTCCTCCTGCTTGCTTCTTCTCCTGTGGGAAGATGGGAATATTCCCAGCATTTAAACTCTCATGAACGGCTGTGGGAGCGGCTTCACTGACTGAAGGTGTGAATTGTGGTCACTGTTGCTCATTTAGCAGATGATCATCACACTCACAATCACTCTCAATTATCCAGGTGCAAATGTTTGCTCAAATAGTCGTTCAAAAACTATTCATGATTTAAGTTTGAACTTCCAACTCACCTGGTTGATATTTGAGTTTCTCTATCATGAGTTATGGTTTGTCATAGATTGATTAAAAACCATCATGAGCTAAGCTGACCCATAGATGGCCATGTTCTCTATGATCAACTAAAGCCCTATTTGGACAGTAATTGTTTCTCATGTGGACGTCTGTGAAAATAAATGTGCATGCCACCTCAGTGATAAAACTCTTGCATTCGGATGGTGATTTATTCACGGTGGAGGAGCGGGTTTTGTGATGCCGCACACCTGGGAACGCACTGCTCACGTGGTCAATAACACGTAAATAAAATATCATATGCTAGGGATAATACGAAAAATTCATATTTAATTTAATAATAGGAAAATAATATCCTAATTAATATTTTATTATTTTAATCTGTTAAAAAATAGGAAGATATATAGACGCACATTATAGTTAAAATTGTTTTCTGCCTTGTATTTTATCTATATAAATAATTAATAAAGTTTTTATCTAAAATAAAGGATGTAATTTTTTCCTCATGGAAATGAGTGGAAATATGTGAATACAGCCGCTTATTTACACGGGGTAAACGTAGCTAATGCTGCGGTTATTTTAACATATGTAATTGTTGTCGTAATAACGGCCCATTTCAAATGTTTACATGCTTTTCATCTTTTTATTTTTTGAGCGGTGATGAAATATATTGCACTTGTAAATACTTGCCAGCATTTCAGAAATAAAAGTCTAGATCTTTAAATGCATCAACATTACAGCGAAGTGCTCTGCAGTGGCCAAAAAGGATATAGGCTAAACAGTGAATTTTGAAGTGATATATTCTCTAAAACTCACGAGATGTGGATTTCGACGGCAACATGACGTTGGTGTTTGTCAAAAAACAGTAGGTAATTCGGCCAGGGATTTTTACACAGGTGGTGGGAGAAAAACACAGACATTCTGGATTCAGATGGCAATAAAATCACAGACTAACCCCGGTAAATGATGAAAATCCCTTACGACCCCACGAGAAACAATTACCGTCTGAATAGGGCTTAAGGCTCATGAAGGTTTTGGGAATCACAGCCCTGGTCAGAGAAGCTCCAACCCACATTAAACACACCCCTGCTGAAAAATCAGCATAAACTGGCATAGAGTCCGGACTGGTCTAGGCTGATTTATTCTGGTTAGTGCTGGTCCAGCTGGTTCACCATACTGGTGTTGCAGGGTTGAGTGTGAGTAGACCAGTTGTCTGTATACAAGCAGTGATTTCATGCTAAACATGGCCAAAAAATAAAATAAAATTGGGTGACGTATCACGTTCCAAACACACTCCTTCGGGATGCTATCAAGTTTCAGAAAGTTCTTTTTTCAGAGTATGGCCATGTATGATGTCAAAGTGGGTGGAATTCCTTGTATGGGCACTTCTCCCGGATGAGTACACACACACACACACACACATCAACGAGCTTCGTTCAGGCTACAGGAGCCGAATTGTTGCGTTGTCATTTTGCTTTTAGACCCTGAAATCAACAATCTCACTAAACATTTACATTTATGCATTTGGCAGACGCTTTTATCCAAAGACAATCCCCCTGGAGCAACATGGAGTAAAGGGCCTTGCTCAAGGACACACTGGTGGCGACGGCTGGGGTTGAACCAGCAACCTTCTGCATATCAGTTCAGTGGTTTAACCCACTGGACCCCCATCACCAACTAAAGAAGTGTGTTTCTGGTTGTGAGGGAAATATCACCATGTTCAGCTTCCCAAATAACCCAGCGATAAGTGAACAGGGGATGCCGTTTGTTTTTCCGGAGGAGCAAGAGAGTTCTGCAAGTGTGTGTGTTTGTTTCCGGTCAAGAGTCGAGACCACAGACGGTGAGTGAAACTGCATTAAATGTGTGTGTTTTGTTGGCAATCGGTGCGTAAGTGTATATAATGTAAACAACACAAAGATAATCTAAAGTTATCCAGGGATAATGGCATGATGTATTGTGTGTGTGTGTGTGTGTGCTTCAAAGGTGTGTGTGTGTGCTTGTGAGTGACTCTTTAGCTCCGCCCACTGTACTCCTTCATGAGTTCGGCTATTTTCAGAAAGAATCTGTTCAGCGTATCTGTCTTTTATAAATATGATAAAACTAAAGACTCTTGTGAGATATGAAGGATGCAGTACTACTCTACAGTTACTCAAGATTAACACAAGACTGGCAGAAACTGTGTGTGTTACTCCCTCTTTAATCAATGTCATTGGTTTTTTAGGTTTGACACTAAACATGCTGTAAAACTTGACTCTATTGACTCTGTGACTTCAATTGTAACATTGTAATTTTTCACTGTTTTTAATGGGTTCCAAACGCGTGTCCATTTGAATTTGATTCTAGTTTTACATGGTGTCAGAAACGGTTAATGATCGGTTTAATGGCCTCTGTTAACAGTCCTGAAAAATGGTAGAACAGATCCTGATTTACGTATAAAAAGATGCAAATTGAAGTATAAAGAAAACAAAAGTACAAGTTTTGGACCGTTTACGGCACATCAGTTGATCTGCACAAAGACAAAAGAGTAATGTCAATATTTTATAATGAAAATGTGAATAGGAATGATATTGTTTGAGGGGTTAGTGGGATATTGCAAGCCATGAACTGCTGAGTACTGATCTTTCTTCTGTAATGATGTAATTTGGGGGTTCGTGCTCAAGAAATCATTATGTTTATTTCTGGGGTTTCCTGAAATGTATTTATGCATTATATTGATTTGAACAAAGATAACATTGTTTGTGTGCTTTTATTTTTGACAGACCATGACAAGATCATTGAAGTTGCCAAGCTCAGCACAGAAGAGGCCGTTCTATATAAGTCATGTCTGAAAACTGAGTTTTATGCTGTGAATTCAACATTCAAAAGAGGCAAGGGCAAGTGTTGCTCAGATTTGGCTAACTCTAAGGCTGGTGATGACACTCATAATCACAGATTTGTAGTAAAACGAGGATCCTAAAGATAAGGACTTTGATGATCTTGATGTGGTGGTGTCGGGAGACTCTGAAAGTGATTCTGTGAACTTGCATTTTGGGTGAACTGTCTTTTATGTAAATTGTACATATTGATTCATTATAACCTGCAAGTTTTGCTACGGCACAATTTTACCGTTGTTGCTGTTTTTCCTCTAGTGGGAATGATGAAGAGAATTACTTTGCAAGTGTGGCAGGAAGGGTGATTCTTCTTTTGTCACTGTTATTTGCTGTCTTAACCTATCATCTCCGATTATGGGCTATAAAACATGTGAACGTGCTGCCTGGGATGCGTCACTATTGGGGACAGGCTCTGCTGGTCATCCACAAAACCAAACGTAAATTCAGACGTGACCGTGCGTTTGCTGTGGCAGCTCCGAGACTCTGGAATGAGCTGCCTCTGCACATCAGACTGACTGAGTCTCTTCCTCTTTTTAAATCCCGTCTTAAAACTCATTTATTGCCTCTGGCTTGGCTTACTCAGTTGGGGACACTACATTTTTCAACTAAATATCCAAATAAATCTAATTATTAAACTAAATTACTGATCTAATTACTGATCTAAAGCCCACACTGTCACTATATGATAAATGAAATGAACGGCGGGATAAAATTCTGTTGCATTATTTTCCTGTTTAACACTGTGAAGCTGCTTTGAAACAATCTGCATTGGTAAAAGTTGACTTGACTTGACTATTTTCTTTGGCTTTTAACTCAGTCTGAGGGTTGACTTTCAGTTTTATATTACTGTTGCATTTACTTTTATTGCTATTTATTGTTTTATTATTTTTTGTTGCGCCTCTGTTGTTTGTTATTGTTTATTTATAGATTGTGTTCAGCACTTTGGTCAACAGTGTTGTTTTTAAGGTGCTTTATAAATAAAGGTGGATTGGATTGGATTCCTTCCTGGAAACCGAATGCGAGTACTCGAGACGAGACGGCGAGTCGATTGGAGAGCTTGCTGCTTTCATACTGCACAAGCTTGCTGCTGTTGTTTTATGGCTGTTTGCACTAACTGGATGTGGACACGGGAAAAGCTGTGAAAACCTGAAGGAGTTGCTGGATCGCTGTTGTTGTTCTGCTTTGGTTCTCGCCAGGGAACGATGGGTTTTGTTGTCTCTCGATAAAACATTGATGCTTTTTCTCTCGACGATCGGTTCGTGAAGGCCCATAGCTGTATTCCAGTCGGGGTGCTCCGCGTTCAGTCACAGCTGCAGTGCTGTTTTCTTTCCAAATTTCACTCTATTAGCCCATTTCTTTCTGTTTTGTTTTCAAATTTCAATAAACTTAATTCTTTTGTTTTTTTGTCTTTGGCTGCTAATATTGTTTCTAGTTTTTCTTTGTTTAATTGTTTCCTTGTTTCATTTATAATGTTTCTGCAGCCTGAATGGTTTGTTTTCTTTAATTCTAATTACCATTGTCTTCCATTTTGAATTGTTTTGAACTAATTTGTTTCAGTCGCAGTAGACGTGTCTTGTTTATAAAGTTATCGTCTTTTTGATTTTTTTCCTTGATATTCTGTATTTGTTGGTATTGTGCTTTTGGTTCATTAGTACATTAGTTGGAAAGTGATTTATTTGTTTATTTTGTGTTTTGTATTTTGACGGGTTGATTGGGTTTGATGAACAACCCTTTAAGTGAAATTTATTTTTATGTGTATTTTCTTTGTATTGGCAGGGCCTGAGCACTAGGGGCAGAGGGCTGGCTCTTATTAAGTGGTGGTATCTTCCTCACCGTCTGTTGCAACCACCCCACCGAGTGTGTGATTTGTGTATCCATCCGTGTGTGTGTGTGTGTGTGAGAGAGAGAGAGCACAGTGAATTGCAGTGATTTTTCCCTTTTTAGGTGGCGTAGTCTGACTTTCTGCCTCTGCTGGTAAGCTCTAGCCCCTGGCCTTGACTGTTTGAAATTCCTTTGTGGAATAAATGTTTTCGCATCAATTTTATTATTTTAAGATGTTAATGAAGATTATTTTTGTACGATGACCCATGTCTCTGACTCCGATCGGTGATACGAACCTGTGTATGCCTTTATAGGGGCACATTCTAATTCTTTGGGTGAAATTCCCACGGTGGGACATTTTTGGAGTCTAAATGGTATCATCTTATTCATTTAGTATAATTCACTAGAATAAACCCCTTTTACCCTCGTAGCCCCCGCCACACAAGCAAGAGACCAGAAAAAAAACTGTCAGAATTGAGGATCATTCAGAAGTTGTTGCAGCGCCGCAAATACCATCACCACCACGGACTATGAGCCCTGAGAACTCCATCCAGACACACAGATGGCATTGCAAGTCCTAACAAAATAATTTACGTCTATGTACCAGTGCAGGTGGAGATGGAGACAGAACATGTTGCAGTTTGTCATGTGTTTGTAAGTATGCACAACTTCATCATCATCATCATCATCATCTTTTAAAAGGTTTAATCAACCTGGGAAGGATTAAACCGAGTTCTATTAAAACTTATAACCCACTGTCAAAATGTTTTATTATGTTTTGTTTTTTTTCCTTTGGGTGGTTGTCCAGCGGGTACATTTTAAGATTTAACTGACTAAATCTCCAACAAACACTATACAAAAAACAAGCTTCAAGTTCATGAATGTGAATTTATTATTTTTGTTTTGTACCAATACCAAGGTGGTGAGCTCATTTGGGAGAGATTTGTCAGGGCTCAATTGGACCTGTTCGCCACTCACGAGAATTCTCATTGTCGTCTGTGGTTCTCCCTAACACCTCCAGCTCCTTTCGGACTGGATGCTATGGTACAGGAGTGGCCGAGGCTGCCCCTGTACACATGTCCCCCGATTGCTCTGCTTCCGGGAGTTCTAGAGAGAGTGCGCCGGGACTCGAAGCAGAGGATGAGCAAGTGGGTAGTCGAGGCTATCTCACTTGCTTATGTGGCGGCCGGGCAGCCTTCTCCTTTGGCTGTCCGGGCCCACTCCACCAGGAGTATGGCTGCCTCTTGGGCATTTTTGGCGGGGGTTCCCTGCAGGATGTTTGTGATGCGGCAGGATGTTCCTCTCCACTCACTTTCGTCAGGTTCTTCGAGCTCGACATCTGTGCAACTCCTGGGGCTCGGGTGCTCGCCCTGACTATGTCACAAGCGGGCATCTGGCTCCTATGGGGCGTGGGTATAGTCTTGTTCCCAAAGCGGTGACGCAGCTCGAGTTCCCTTGAAAGGGAACGTCTCGGTTACGACTGTAACCTTAGTTCCCTGAATAGGGAACGAGACGCTGCGTCACCCTGCAATACTCCCTGCATGCCCGCAAGCTCCTTGTTTCATCCTATTTCAGAAGCTGTAGGCGTGTGTTTGCCGGTATGCTTTATAGTTCCGGGTCTATGACGTCACCCGCCCATGACGTTCCATCTCTCTATTGGACTGATTACATATGTGCTTCACGACGCAATCATGCAGAGGCGTTCCCAAAGCGGTGACGCAGCGTCCCATTCCCTATTCAGGGAACTAAGGTTACAGTCGTAACCGAGACGTTTTGAACATAAGTTTAACAGTTTTGAAAACAGTATGTAAGCTTGTGCAAATTGGCCTGTATGTACAAAGAGTTTTGGCAATTGTTGTGTCTGAGTGATAAAAGAATTCATGAAATTTGGGAGATGTAGTCATTGAATGCATTTTGTGCCAAAGCAATGATAATTGATCCTCAGTTTAGCCCACATAGACTTCTGTTGTGCTCACTGTGTGAAGAGTTTTGCAAAAGTGACCTAAGTATTGAGAAATGTGTCCTAGCGTCTGTAAAAAACTGTAAAGGTCTAATTCAACTGGGAAGTAAAGAGTAACTATACAATTTAAACCGAACTAAGAGTTCTGTTAAAACTAAAATAACCCACTGTCAAGTTGTTTTTTGATACGCTGTCAGTTTTTATCTTAGCGTATCAAACTGCCAAAGACACGTGACTTCAGTAAACGAGGCTTTGCTCTGTCATAACTACTTCGAAGTTTAAAAATTTCAATGATTCGCCATTAGGGGGCCATGATCTCACTGAACACATGAACTAGTGTCTATTTCGTTTTTACCTGATCTCAGATCAGTTTTATAAAATTGTAGACATTTGTAATGACAGGTTTGTGTAATAAAAAGAAGAAGAGCATATTTAATAAACCTGACTAGACACTTTCTCCTGAATTTTCATTTTTGGGGAACTATTACTTTAATGTAAATGGAAAGTTGTACCTTGAATTTGTAACAAACATAAAAGATTACTTTGTCCAGACTTGGAAATCACTAAAATCAAATTCAATATTGTCCATATTAAGTAGAAACCATGACAAAATCAAACTATATTATGTAACTTTGATCACTTAGACGCCTTTGGGCAATGCTTTTTCTCATGAGTCCACAGATTAGATGATTGGGTGAAACTCTTCCCACATTAGGAGCACTGGTGCGGCTTCTCTCCAGTGTGAACTCTTTCATGATCTTTCAATGATCTTGACTGAGAGAAACTCTTCCCACAGTGTGAGCACTTGTACGGTTTCTCTCCAGTGTGAATTCTCTGGTGTATCTTTAAGTCGCTTCATGTAATAAAAGTCTTCTCACAGTCAAAGCCTATATAAGGTCTCACACCAGTATGAATACTCTCATGCACTTTTAAAGAGTTCAGTCGTGGAAAAACTCTTTCCACAAAAACGTGGGGCTTCACACCAGCATGAACTTTAAGGTGTTCTCTTAAGTCTGATTCAAAAACAAATGTTTTCTCACACTGATCACAGCTGAATGATCTCACTCCAGAGTGACGGCGCAGATGATCATCGAGAGAGATTTTCTGAGTGAAACTCTTTCCACACTGAGAGCATGTGAACGGTTTCTCTCCAGTGTGAATCCTCATGTGTGTCTTAAGGTTTGATTTATATATAAAACTCTTTCCACACTCAGAGCAGGTGAAAGATAACAGGCCTGACTAGACACGTTCTCCTGAATTTTCATTTTTGGGGAACTATTACTTTAATGTAAATGTAAATTTGTACCTTGAATTTGTAACAAATATAAAAGATTCAGGCCAGCTCAGACCTTTTGGCTGCTGCAGTAAAAACACTCTCTGCTTATGTGACACGTTTATTTAGGAATAGAGGAAAACAAATGTTTCATATATACTGTCTTGTCCTGACTTGGAAATCACTCAAATAAAATTCAATATTGTCCATATTGAGTAGAAACCATGACAAAATCAAACTATATTATGGATGAAAGTTATGGATCAGAACATGATCTTTGATCACTTAGACGCCTTCGGGCAATGCTTTTTCTCATGAGTCCGTAGACTAGAGGAGTAGCTGAAACTCTTCCCACATGAAGAGCACTGGTGCGGCTTCTCTCCAGTGTGAACTCTCTCATGAGTTTTCAGGTGTCCTGAATGAGTGAAACTCTTCCCACAGTGTGAGCACTTGTACGGTTTCTCTCCAGTGTGAATTCTCTGGTGTATCTTTAATTCGCCTGATGTAATAAAAGTCTTCTCACAGTCAAAGCACATATAAGGTTTCACACCAGTATGAATACTCTCATGCACTTTTAAATGCTGCAGTAGTAAAAAACTCTTTCCACAAAAAGAACAAAAGTGAGGCTTCACACCAGCATGAACTTTAAGATGTTTTCTTAAGTCTGATGCCACAACAAATGTTTTCTCACACTGATCACAGCTGAATGATCTCACTCCAGAGTGACGGCGCAGATGATCATCGAGAGTGTTTTTGTGAGGGAAACTCTTTCCACACTGAGAGCATGTGAACGGTTTCTCTCCAGTGTGAATCCTCATGTGTCTGTTTAGGTTTGATTTATCTGTGAAACTCTTTCCACACTGAGAGCAGGTGAAAGATCCTTTGACTCCAGATTTCCCAGCTTGTTTCTGTGTGAAATTCTCTTCAGTCTTTGAAACGACTGCATCTCCATTTTCATTTGTGAAATGATGTTTGCCATCTTTTATCCTGCAGGGTTCTTCCTCAAACTCCATCTTTACAATAGTATGTCTGTAGTTTCTCCTGGAGTAATTCCTCCTGCTTGCTTCTTCTTCTCCTGTGGGAAGATGGGAATATTCCCAGCATTTAAACTCTCATGAACGGCTGTGGGAGCGGCTTCACTGACTGAAGGTGTGAATTGTGCTCGCTGTTGCTCATTTAGCAGATGATCATCACACTCACAATCACTCTCAATTATCCAGGTGCAAATGTTTGCTCAAATAGTGATTCAAAAACTATTCATGATTTAAGTTTGAACTTCCAACTCACCTGGTTGATATTTGAGTTTCTCTATCATGAGTTATGGTTTGTCATAGATTGATTAAAAACCATCATGAGATAAGCTGATCCATAGATGGCCATGTTCTCTATGATCAACTAAAGCCCTATTCGGACAGTAATTGTTTCTCATGTGGACATCCGTGAAAATAAATGTGCATGCCACCTCAGTGATAAAACTCTTGCATTCAGATGGTGATTTATACAATGGTATAAATAACGGCCCATTTCAAATGTTTACGAGCTTTTCATCTTTTTATTTTTTGAGCGGTGATGAAATATATTGCACTTGTAAATACTTGCCAGCATTTCAGAAATAAAAGTCTAGATCTTTAAATGCAGCAACATTACAGCGAAGTGCTCTGCAGTGGCCAAAAAGGATATAGGCTAAACAGTGAATTTTGAAGTGATATATTCTCAAAAACTCAGAGATGTGGATTTCGACGGCAACATGACGTTGGTGTTTGTCAAAAAACAGTAGGTAATTCGGCCAGGGATTTTTACACAGGTGGTGGGAGAAAAACACAGACATTCTGGATTCGGATGGCAATAAAATCACAGACTAACCCCTGTAAATGATGAAAATCCCTTACGACCCCACGAGAAACAATTACCGTCCGAATAGGGCTTAAGGCTCATGAAGGTTTTGGGAATCACAGCCCTGGTCAGAGAAGCTCCAACCCACATTAAACACACCCCTGCTGAAAAATCAGCATAAACTGGCCTAGAGTCCAGACTGGTCTAGGCTGATTTATTCTGGTTAGTGCTGGTCCAGCTGGTTCACCATCATGGTGTTGCAGGGTTGAGTGTGAGTAGACCAGTTGTCTGTATACAAGCAGTGATTTCATGCTAAACATGGCCAAAAAATAAAATAAAATTGGGTGACGTATCACGTTCCAAACACACTCCTTCGGGATGCTATCAAGTTTCAGAAAGTTCTTTTTTCAGAGTATGGCCATGTATGATGTCAAAATGGGTGGAATTCCTTGTATGGGCACTTCTCCCAGATGAGTACACACACACACACACACACACATCAACGAGCTTTGTTCGGGCTACAGGAGCCGAATTGTCGCATTGTCGTTTTGCTTTTAGACCCTGAAATCAACAATCTCACTAAACATTTACATTTATGCATTTGGCAGACGCTTTTATCCAAAGACAATCCCCCTGGAGCAACGTGGAGTAAAGTGCCTTGCTCAAGGACACACTGGTGGCGACGGCTGGGGTTGAACCAGCAACCTTCTGCATATCAGTTCAGTGGTTTAACCCACTGGACCACCATCACCAACTAAAGAAGTGTGTTTCTGGTTGTGAGGGAAATATCACCATGTTCAGCTTCCCAAATAACGCAGCGATAAGTGAACAGGGGATGCCGTTTGTTTTTCCGGAGGAGCAAGAGAGTTCTGCAAGTGTGTGTGTTTGTTCCCGGTCAAGAGTCGAGACCACAGACGGTGAGTGAAACTGCATTAAATGTGTGTGTTTTGTTGGCAATCGGTGTGTAAGTGTATATAATGTAAACAACACAAAGATAATCTAAAGTTATCCAGGGATAATGGCATGATGTATTGTGTGTGTGTGTGTGTGTGTGTGTGTGTTTGTGAGATGGGTAGGTTTAGGGGTAGGGGCAGTGTAGGGAATAGAATGTACAGTTTGTACAGTATAAAAACCATTACGCCTATGGAATGTCCTCATAATGTAGTTGCACCATCATCATATGTGTGTGTGTGTGTGTGTGTGTGTGAGAGAGAGAGAGAAAGAGCGAGCAGAGACCCAATCCCATTAAAATCCTGTAGAAATGATCCTACAGGATAGTTATGTATTGTCTTATAAGATAATTCCCACAGAATCCAATAGGAATCAGATGAGAATCTTATAGGACAAAACCTATCCTATAAGACTATTTCTAATGGAATCCTATAAGAACGGTTCCAAAATATGATAGAAATTCTTAATGGAATCCTGTTCAGATTTCTTATAGGAATCCTTTAGGATTTTTTGACAAGGGATAATTACATGCATAAAGAAACATGTTTGTGTTAGTTCAGTTACATTACCTGTGTCAGCAGTGTGCAGTAGACGGTGTGAGATGGTGGTCCAGTGGGTTAAACCATGGAACTGATATGCAGAAGGTTGCTGGTTCGATCCCAGCGGTCACCACCAGTGTGTCCTTGAGCAAGGCACTTTACTCCATGTTGCTCCAGGGGGATTGTCCCTGTAATAAGGGCACTGTAAGTCGCTTTGGATAAAAGCGTCTGCCAAATGCATAAATGTAAATGTAGACACACCCACATTAATGATTTCAATATATGACTCATCCTCTCTGAAAAGACCATAAACATTACAGATAACTGAATAGTAACTATTAATAAATGAAGAAACTATTAATTTACATACATATAAATCGTAAAGCTAATCCTGTGAGACTGAGACGCTGCAAATCGTGTGATTTTAGGTCAATGTTTTGGCTGTACGTCAATGATGCCCTCTGCTGGTAAGGAATAGTAAGATGGCTTCTGGTGGCTTCACTGCCTGATGGCAGTTTAGAACGCAATAAGCAATCCAGTCATTTATATAGATCAGCACAATCTGTAATATGGGGGTGGTTTGGTTTTCATTTATTGGATACCAATCAAACCGTCATTGCCCAGAATGCGCTCCCGAAACTGTATTTTGAATTTTGCAAACAGCTGTCAAGAGAAGCTTTCTCAGATAACGCACTTCACAACCACTTCCGATCTATGGACGAACCGAACCTGCAAACCCTATATCATTCTTACTATTAATTTTATTGATGGCTGGGAGATGAAATCCGCTTGTCGGCAAACCAATTACTTTTTGACAGAAACTTGTTACCAGTTACTTGTTGACAGAATGCACTTTCTGTACTTGTTGTGCACTATACTAGCTAGAAATCTAGACGCACCCTAGCGGCAGAAAATGTATTTTGCCGCGAGTGTAGTCTAGCAACTCTCGGTAGACCTCAGAGCTGGAAAAACCAAACTCTGGTCAGGCCAATCACAGCGTGTGTAGAGTCGGTGGGCGGGCTTAACATAATGACGGAGCGGAGGTTCTTGGTGCTACAGGTAAACAAAGAAGCTGACGATCAGCGTCTTTCAAATCGGTTTTGGCCGCTACTCTGGAAGACTTGGAGTTCAGCTTTTCTTTGAGGAAAGAACAAAGAACGGCACTGAAGTCATTCGTAAGAAAGGAAGATGTATTCGGAGTTTAATCTGTCAACTAACATTAGCTCCGCTTCGGTTGGTTGTGGCACTATCCAATTGCATGCACTGTAAAAAAAATTCAGGTCTCCAATTGAACATTTTCTAGTGACCGATCACATCTAAATTTTTCAGTTGGCCAAATTGAATTTCTGTGAATTGATGCAATTTAATTCACAGAAATTCAATTTGGCCAACTGAAAAATTTAGATGTGATCGGCCAATGATGAACTTGAGTCTGAATGATTTCAAAGGTCTTTTTAATGGAGGTTGGCATCAAGTGGCAACCTCCTCCAGTTTGTCTTTAAGTCCAACACGGAAGTGACTTAAACTGCAATTAATTGACTGGCCGCTAGGGACGGGCTCCAGGAGGGAGCAGAATCTCATTGAGCCCCATGTTAAAATGCCCAACTTTTCAGCGGAAAAACATGTTTACAGTCTGGTACAAATTGTGGTTTTGGTCTATACGGATTTTATAACTCATTCATTTACATTATATAATGCCTTAAAGTTCTGCATAATTAAGGGCGTGGCCACTTTGAGTGACAGGTGGATAACCATTAACTGCTGTCTGTTAGTCACCGCGTCACCTCAGCTCCACCCCCGTCCCGCCTTTTTGCCCATTTTCTGTTATCCGGGAGTGATGTGCAATGACGCGCTGCCAAGATGCAACGACCAGCTCGACCCTACTTTACGCTTCAAAACTGCTCTGGAGAATCCTATGGGTGACGTCACGGACACTACATCCATATTTTTTTACAGTCTATGGTTAAGTCGCATCACAGGCTATATTCAACCAGCTCTTAAACAGGAGGCACTCCTCGCTGAAAGGTGCTTACAAATGTCAATAACCCTCACTCAACTCATTCATTATGTTACACTGGCTTGGGCAGTGTTGCCAATTTAGCTTTTTTTTTCAAAAAAGTGACTAGCGACAAATCTAGCAACTATTTTGACAAACGTCAGCCACTTTATTTTACAAATGTCGCCAGTACTGTTCTGCGAGCGCAAGGTCTTGCTTTCTCCCTGTCGTCACACCTCTCTCTGCATTTACCCTGTTCAGTGAGTGGCCGTGGCTGAGAGGAGCAGCGCGTGCCGTTGAAAACACACAGCAGCTGACAGACATGAATGAGCGAGCTACACATGAGCACACAGTGTTGCCACAGACCAATCACTTATCTGCTTCCTTTGTTTTATATTTAAAGAATTCAGTTTGACTCGTTATGATTTCCATTCTTCTCTTGTGCTTATCACTTATATTAAGATTAAGAGAGAAAGAGAGAAAGCACATTAGGCAGGTAGAACGCAAGGACGACGCGGTGACGTCACGGATATGCTAATTGACGCATGACGTCATATAGCGACATTTAGCGTCTTTTTGGGCAGGCTTTAGCTACTTTCCTTCGAAAATAGTTGGCAACACTGGGCTTGGGTATCATGATTATACAAAATTTGTTTAAAATATGTGTTTCATTTTTATTTTATATTTTACTAAAAAAGTTTGTCAAAGGTATGAGATATAAAAATGTTAAGACCTTAAACCGTCTCAAACTCAAGACCACATACATTCAGGTTTCACTAGTTTTGTTTTCGTACATATTATTTAAATACAAAAAGAAACTGACATCTGGTGTAGTTTTTTTGCCTTGTTTAAAAGAATGATTCTTACTCTACAGTTGAACACAGTGTTAAACCTTCTCATTTCATGAAAACTAAAGCATGTTAAATTGAGTCAGATTAGTTCGTTTTATTCCTTTTTATTTCTCATAGTTTGCAATTTGTGCATTACACATAACATTTTAAGGTCAGAAAATATTGTTTATTAATACACTGGAGAAGTCTTTTCAGTTCTCAATGCATCACCTCTAAATAGTTACAAGTTGTTTGTGATTTGGATGATGATTAAATGGATTATTGGTGCCAGTTTCACAAATGCTCATATGCACAATTAATGTGATCCTCTTGCGCTGATTGGTTTGATTACCGGAAACGTGCTCATCCCGAACTTTGTTAATTAAACTTCATATGAAGAGCACTGGTGCGGTTTCTATCCAGAATGATTCCAGCTTCATTGCAGCAGCGTAGAGCAAGAACATGAACTCTGATCACTTAGACGCCTTCGGGCAATGTTTTTTCTTATGAGTTTGCAGACTAGAGGATTGGGTGAAACTCTTCCCACATGAAGAGCACTGGTGCGGTTTCTCTCCAGTGTGAACTCTCTCATGAGCTTTCAGGCTTCCTGACTGAGAGAATCTCTTTCCACAGTGTGAGCACTTGTACGGTTTCTCTCCAGTGTGAATTCTCTGGTGTTTTTTTAAGTGGCCTGATTTAATGAAGGTCTTCCCACAGTCAAAGCACATATAAGGTCTCACACCAGTATGAACACGCTCATGCACTTTTAAAGAGCTCAGATGTGAAAAACTCCTTCCACAAAAAAAGCAAAAGTGAGGCTTCACACCAGTATGAACTTTAAGGTGTCTTCTTAAGTCTGTTGCCACAACAAATGTTTTCTCACACTGATCGCAGCTGAATGATCTCACTCCAGAGTGACGGCGCAGATGATCATCGAGAGAGTTTTTCTGAGTGAAACTTTTTCCACACTGAGAGCATGTGAACGGTTTCTCTCCAGTGTGAATCCTCATGTGTGTCTTAATGTCTGACTTTTGTCTGAAACTCTTCCCACACTCAGAGCAGGTGAAAGATCCTTTGACTCCAGATTTTCCAGCTTGTTTCTGTGTGAAATTCTCTTCAGTTTTTGAAAAGAGAGCATCTCCATCTTCACTTTTGAAATCACAAGGTTTTTGAAACAGATGTTCGTCTTCGTTTTTATATGCCAGTTCTTTATCTTCATTTGTGAAATTATGGTGTTCATCTTTATTCACTTCCATCAGGTCTAAAAACAACATATTCAATTTAATTTTAAAAAAAAAAGGACAAATGAGAAACAAAGAAATAAAGTCCATTCTTAATTTAGCACTAATCTAGTTTACTACTGAGTCTGCTAGTGTCTAGTTTTAGATGAAGGAAAACACCAACCTATTTGTTCCTCTGTCTCTTCATCTTTTATTCTGCAGGGTTCTTCCTCAAACTCCATCTTTACAATAGTATGTCTGTAGTTTCTCCTGGAGTAATTCCTCCTACTTGCTTCTTCTTCTCCTGTGGGAAGATGGGAATATTCCCCGCATTTAAACTCTCATGAACGGCTGTGGGAGCGGCTTCACTGACTGAAGGTGTGAATTGTGCTCGCTGTTGCTCATTTAGCAGATGATCATCACACTCACAATCACTCTCAATTATCCAGGTGCAAATGTTTGCTCAAATAGTAGTTTAAAAACTATTAATGATTTAAGTTGGTAACGCTTTAGATTACGGCCTGGAAAGTACTGCGTAAGTAAAGAGAATTTACAACATAACTTTCGGTAATTATAGTGTAACTATAAAGTAAGTACGTGTAGGTATAAGGGAACAATATGTAATATTGGGGGAATAAAGGGGTAACTATCAGGAAAATTAACACATTATTTATACTGTAAGTATTTTTTAATTAAGGGGTAATTATCAGTGTAGTTACAGGGTAAGTATGAATCTGCGGGCTGTAAATTAAAGTGGTTCTTGTTCCCCCGTGTAGTTACAGGGTAAGTACAATAAGCAACACATAAAAAATCTGATATCACTCGGAAATATTTATTTGACAAACAACTAAATCCAAAACAGATTTGACACATTCATTTTTTTAAATAAACTTTTCATTTCAAATAATAACATCCGGACAGAAAGAGGCACGTTTTGTCCCTTTTTTGCTTCTCTTGCTTGTCTTCCTCTTCATGTTCCTCTTCTTCTTTATCGTTATTTCCATTGATGGATCTTAAGAGGAATCCCAGGTCTTTTGATATTTTGTATTATTATTTATTAAAATAAAAAGTGCACCAAGAAATGCTCTCATAATTTACTAATCTTTACTAATCTCCGATCAGCTGTTACCAGCACGTGCATGAGTAAAGAAGCTTCAAGCTTTCATGACGTTCTCGCGCAAGTTTCATCTGAAACACACACGAGAACTGGTGTCTCTGTCTTCTAGTCTTGTTTGTTTCTCATTGATATTAACATATATTATGTTATTGTATACTGTTGTGAGCATTAAAAAAATAAAAACCGACAGCATCCAACATCCGCATGACCAGAGTTTTTCGGCGCGCTCACGTCACGCTTCAAGTTACGTCAAGCGTGAACTCAACCCTCTCATTCACGCAGATGACTGCTGATCGGAAGCGATAGTCTACCGTTGAAAAAATGTAAAATATTGTTATTTTTCTTACAAACACTTATCGTTTCACTTCAGAAGACATTGATTCATCCATTGGGATCGTATGGATTACTGTAGTTATTGCTGTATGTGCTGTTTGATGCTTGAACCCAAATGAGTTTTCATTAGCAGAGATTATTTATTTTTCTGTGTTCATATGAAGAAATAAAGTCGTATGTACATCTCAGATGGCATGAGGGTGAAAGACGAGTAAACGGTGAGGACATTTCTGTGTGAACTGTATTTTCAGTGTAGCTACATAATACAGAATAGCTAGAGACATCCTTCTTAAGTTTCATCTGTGGCAAGGACGAAAAAAGTAGAGGATCTAGACGAGGATAAAGCCAAGCAAGAGAAACAAATAAATGTTGTAAATCATTTTTAAAAAACTTTTTTTTTTTAAATAAAGGTTTCTGAGTGATATCAGATTTTGTACGTGTTTATATTGTACTTACCCTGTAACTACACGAAACAAGAAGGGAACAAACACCACTTTAATTTACAGCCCGCAGATTCATACTTACCCTGTAACTACATGGAAAATTACCCCTTAATTAAAAAATACTTACAGTATAAATAATGAATTAATTTTCCTGATTGTTACCCCTTTATTCCCTCAATATTACATATTGTTCCCTTATACCTATACGTACTTACTTTATAGTTACACTATAATTACAGAAAATTATGCTGTAAATTCTCTTTACTTACGCAGTACTTTCCGGGCCGTGATCTAAAGCGTTACCGAAACTTTTAGTTATAATTGAATTAATTTAAGGGCAGACACAATTTGTTCAGTAAACCACTTGTCTGGCTATCACCAGACCAAGCTCAATCTTTTAAGATTGAATATTGGTCTGGGAAATTTGCTCTGTATTTTCTACTGCACAAGAGGTGTGATCAACGGGCATAGTTCAAGTGACTCTGTACGCAATTGGATAGTCCTTCAACCAATCAGACCACAAGAGTTCAAATGACTCTGTATGCAGTTGGATAGTCCTTCAACCAATCAGACCACAAGAGTTCAAATGACTCTGTACGCAATTGGATAGTCCTTCAACCAATCAGACCACAAGAGGCGTGATCAACGGGCATAGTTCAAATGACTCTGTACACAATTGGATAGTCCTTCAACCAATCAGACCACAAGAGTTCAAATGACTCTGTATGCAATTGGATAGTCCTTCAACCAATCAGACCACAAGAGTTCAAATGACTCTGTATGCAATTGGATAGTCTTCAACCAATCAGACCACAAGAGTTCAAATGACTCTGTATGCAATTGGATAGTCCTTCAACCAATCAGACCACAAGAGTTCAAATGACTCTGTACGCAATTGGATAGTCCTTCAACCAATCAGACCACAAGAGGCGTGATCAACGGGCATAGTTCAAATGACTCTGTATGCAATTGGATAGTCCTTCAACCAATCAGACCACAAGAGTTCAAATGACTCTGTATGCAATTGGATAGTCTTCAACCAATCAGACCACAAGAGTTCAAATGACTCTGTATGCAATTGGATAGTCCTTCAACCAATCAGACCACAAGAGGCGTGATCAATGGGCATAGTTCAAATGACTCTGCCGTGAAGCAGTGAAGCCTCAGGGCTGTAATTAAAGCGACAGCAGAGAGCAATGAGAGGGAGATTCCTGAAGAAAATACAAGCAAAAGAAACAAAACAATTACTAATAGTTGCCAACATTTCCAGCTTGTAACTACATGATAGAATGCAGTCTATTATCCCTTCGCAAGCACGGGTACACCGCATTCATTTATATAAAAACACCACTTAACTGGGATACAGGGAACAGCAAAGTACTCAAAACACCAGCCAATCCCCAAACAACGCTAGACAGTCTGCTTGCTACAAGACAGCTTTGGCTCACATACCTGAGCGGTGAGCAGTCATCGAATCCACTTAGTGAAGCAAACCAAAGGAAACACGTAAAAAGAGGAAGAGACAAGCTAGAATGCAACAAATGGATTAATGCCACACGCACAGCAACTAGAATTTAAGTCAGCTAAGCAAAACTGCTACATGCTAACGGCTCGTACCTACAGCTACTGTCAACAAACTGAAAAGGGAGGAGCCGGACGTGATGCATCACAGGCTTCTTCTTTTTTAGATTCTTACTGGCGGTTGACAAACAACGAAATGGTGTATTACTGCCACCGACTGGTCTGGAGTGTGGATCAAAATGACATATTTCCTCCCTTTTTATATCCTCTCCCACAAAGTAGTTACTTTAAGATATTGAAAAATTTAATAAATTTCCTTCCTCAATTATTTTGTAAAATATAATTTCTATTTTTGCTAGATTTTGTATTAAAACCCTTCTTTCAGTCTCATATTTCTGACAGTATAACATGTTCCACTGTTTCTTCTTGCCCACAGAATTTACACTTTCCCGTATCATGTTTACTCATTTTATAAAGTGTACTGTTTAGTGTCCAAATCTCATCTTTGATATTATCTCATCTCTCCTGTTTTTTCCTGCACTTCTCATCTCTCCCACTTTATTTTGAATCCTGTAAAATCATCAGCCTTTCTTCTCCTGATCCCATTGTTTTTGCTACCTTTCCTTCAACATTTCCTTAATAATACTCTTGATTTCATTCTTACTCAGATTAACTGCTAAAATAACGTCTTTGTTTTTAATGGCTTCCTTTGCTTCCTTGTCTGCCATTTCATTTCCTCATACCCATAGAAGCCATAAAAAAACACTGCAAGGCCCATCATTTGAATACTGTATAATGTTTGCTGTATTTCTATTAAAATGTCTGGGCTGCTTTCTGACTGACTGAATTGTAAGCTAGCCAATGATGAACTTGAGTCTGAACAAATGAGTGATTTCAAAGGTCTTGTCTCTTCTATCCACTATGTTGCTAATAATATTGCAATCATTTCCCCTTTATAAACAGATAATTCGGCCTCTTCTTCTTGATTTGTATGGCGGTTGGCATCAAGCGGCAACCTCCTCCAGTTTCTCTTGAAGCCAACACATAAGTGACTTAAACTGCAATTCATCTCATTGAGCCTCATGTTAAAATGCCCAACTTTACAGCAGAAAAAAACTCTAACCCCTCACCCTAACAGCATGGTACAAATTGTGGTTTTGGTCTATACGGCTAATTTTGCCCTTCATGACGACTGTGAGGAGGGTGAATTTTTTTTTATAACCCATTCGTTTACATTATATAAAGTCTTAAAGTTATGCATAATTAAGGGTGTGGCCACTTTGAGTGACAGGTGGATAGCCCTTTTTCTGCTGTCTGTTAGTCATCACATCACATTTCTGTTATCCGGGAGTGAAGTGCAATGACGCGCTGCCAAGATGGCAACGACCAGCTCGACCCTACTTTACGCTTCAAAACTGCTCTTGAGAATCCTATGGGTGACGTCACGGACACTACGTCCATATTTTTTTACAGTCTATGGTTAAGTCGCATCACAGGCTATAGTCAACCAGCTCTTAAATAGGAGGCACTCCTCGCTGAAAGGTGCTTACAAATGTCAATAACCCTCACTCAACTCATTCATTATGTTACACTGGCTTGGGAATCATGTTCATACAAAATCTGTTTAAAATATGTGTTCATTTTTATTTTATATTTTACTAAAAAAGTTTGTCAAAGGTATAAGATATAAACATGTTAAGACCCTAAACAGTCTCAAACTCAAGACCACACTGTAAAAAATACTGTGCCCAATTTACTCAATAAAATTGAGGCAACTATTTGCGTCAGGTTTTTGAGTATTTTAAACTCATTTTATTTGTGTATATCCTATTAGACTTTTCATGTTTTCAACTTGGACTCTTTAAGTAAAGGCAACTCAATTTGATCAATTTACAAACTATAGTTTTAAGTTTATCCTATTAGACTTTTCATGTTTTCAACTTGGACTCTTAAGTAATGGCAACTCAATTTTATCAATTTACAAACGTCTCGGTTACGTATGGTAACCCTCGTTCCCTGAAGGAGGGAACGGAGACGTACGTCGGACGTACCGACGAATTGGGATCACTTCTGGGAGCCCCTATCAGCTTCGAGCTATCTAGAACCGGCCAATGGACAATTGGCGTGCGAGATTTGCATCTCGCGCCCCGCGCCGCGGGTATAAACAGGAAGCGAGAGCGAATGCACGCTGTTTTTCACTGAGGAGCCACACGTAATGGCTCAACCTGCAGTGATGGTACAGCAACTGTGGCGACGGGACGTACGTCTCCGTTCCCTCCTTCAGGGAACGAGGGTTACCATACGTAACCGAGACGTTCCCATTCAGTCGGTCACGTTCGACGTACGTCGGACGTACCGACGAATTGGGATCCCCTATGGAAAACGCCACAGTTACTACCACTTCCAGCGCCCAGCGATGAGCCCCACAGACCCCGATCTGATGCGGGCGGGAAAGTTCACGCAGGGAGACACCAAGCTGCTGTTCCGCAAGACCCCATCAGCTGACTGTATTGGATAACGCTGGGAAAGCGTGCCTGAAAAGGCAGCTGCGGAAGCCACATCATGCCCAGAGGGAGTTAACATGTGGAGAATACACGTATGGGCTGGCCGTGGGCAGCACAACATACGGAAGTCCCAGGGGTGGCCCCGGCCAATTAGAGGAGGGGGACAACACGTACCTGGAACGGCAGAGGAGACTCTGCCGAGGGAAAGACACGGGCTCGCCGTAGGGAGCCGTACCGTGGAAGAATACACATATGGGACCGCCGTGGGGGTCACAACATATGGAACCCAGCCTAACACAAGTTCCACCAATGCATACGAATGTTAGACCTGGCGTCGAACGCTCCGCCACGTCCGACTGCCGTGGGTTGCGGAGGACTCAACAGGGTTCGCCGATCCGGGGAACTCGACTGGAGCAGAATAAGCGCACGCATCCGTCTACCATAGGGGAGGGAATGGCGCAGCAAGCCGACACTGGAACGGGCACTTCGGTGTTACTGACTATGGGAAGTGAGCACACAGGAAGAAACCGGCTCTACACGGAGGCTATAGAATCTAGCGAACGTGTTAGGTGTCGCCCAGCCCGCAGCTCTACAAATATCTGTCAGCGAGGCGCCACGAGCCAGCGCCCAGGAAGAGGCAACACCCCTAGTGGAGTGGGCTCTTAACCCGAGCGGGCAGGGCACGTCTTGGGACTGATAAGCCAAGACGATGGCATCCACTATCCAGTGGGCCATCCTCTGCTTGGAGACAGCCTTTCCCTTCTGCTGTCCTCCGTAACAGACGAAGAGCTGCTCTGAGGTTCTGAAGCTTTGCGTTCTATCCACGTAAGTCCGGAGAGCACGGACGGGACAGAGAAAAGCTAGGGCTGGGTCTGCCTCCTCCGAAGGCAGCGCTTGCAGGCTCACCACTTGGTCCCGGAAGGGAGTAGTGGGAACCTTGGGCACATATCCAGGCCGGGGTCTCATGATCACATGAGAGTTACCGGGCCCAAATTCCAGGCACGATTCGTCGACCGAAAATGCCTGCAGGTCCCCTACCCTCTTGATGGAGGCCAACGCAGTCAGGAGTATTGTCTTTAACGACAGAACTTTCAACTCAGCTGACTGCAGAGGCTCAAAAGGTCCTCTCTGTAGTGCCGTTAGCACCAGAGTTAAGTCCCAAGAGGGTAAGGAGGGAGGACGAGGTGGATTTAACCTCCTCGCTCCCCTAAGGAACCTGACAATCAGATCGTGCTTACCTAGAGATTTCCCATCTACGAGCTCATGATTAGCGGCGATAGCGGCGACATAGACCTTGAGGGTGGAGGGAGACAGCCTACGCTCCAACCCATCTTGTAGAAAGGTAAGCACAGATGCGATCGAACATCTTCGGGGGTCTTCTCGGCGAGAAGAGCACCAATCGACGAACAGGTTCCACTTCAACGCATAGAGGCGCCTCGTAGAGGGGGCTCTAGCGGAAGTGATGGTGTCAACTACCGCTTGCGGTAGGTCACCTAGAACCTCCGCGTCCCGTCCAGGGACCAGACATGGAGTTTCCAGAGGTCTGGACGCGGGTGCCATAGGGTGCCCCGTCTGAGTCAGGAGGTCCTGCCTCAGAGGAATGGGCCAGGGAGGTGCTGTCGCAAGGAGCACTAGTTCCGGGAACCAAGTCCGGTTGGGCCAATACGGAGCGACCAACAGGACCTGCTCCTTGTCCTCCCTGACTTTGCACAGTGTCTGCGCAAGAAGGCTCACTGGGGGAAACGCATACTTGCGTTCTTCCCGGGGCCAGCTGTGGGCCAGGGCATCCGACCCGAGGGTCCCCTCGGTCAAGGAATAGAACCACTGACAGTGGGTCGTCTCTGGGGAGGCAAACAGGTCTACCTGTGCGGCCCCGAAACGACTCCAGATTAGCTGGACCACCTGGGGATGGAGTCGCCATTCTCCTGGAAGTACCTGCTGACGTGACAGCTCGTCGGCCGCACGATTGAGCAGGCCCGGAATGAAAACAGCACGAAGCGACCTCAGATGCTTCTGACTCCATAGGAGGAGATGGCGGGCGAGTTGCGACATGCAACGGGAGCGTAGACCACCCTGTTTGTTGATGTACGCTACGGTCGCAGTGTTGTCCGACCGGACCAGAACGTGCTTGCCTCTGAGCGGCACCTTGAAGCGGCTGAGTGCAAGACGAACTGCTAACAACTCGAGGCAATTGATATGCCATTGCAGCTGAGGCCCCGTCCACAGACCCGAAGCTGCAAGCCCGTTGTACGTGGCACCCCAACCCGTGGATGAGGCATCCGTGGAGACAACGGAGTGCCTGGACACTTGTTCTAGGGGAACTCCCGCCCGGAGAAACAAAGGGTCCGACCACGGGCCGAAGGTTTGGCGGCACCTCGGAGTCACTTGGACACGGAGGGAACCGCTGTGCCACGCCCATCTCGGGACTCGATCGTGTAGCCAGCGTTGAAGCGGTCTCATATGAAGCAATCCGAGCGGCGTTACTGCGGCTGCGGATGCCATATGCCCCAGGAGCCTCTGAAAATGTTTCAGTGGTACCGCTGTCCTGCCTCTGAACGAATTCAAGCAGTTCAACACTGACTGGACGCGTTCCTCGGTGAGGCGCGCTGTCATGGCGACCGAGTCTATCTCCATACCGAGAAAAGAGATCCTCTGTGTAGGACAGAGTTTGCTCTTCTCCCAGTTGACCCGAAGTCCCAACTGGCTGAGGTGTCTGAGCACCTTGTCCCTGTGTTCGCACAACTGCTCCCGCGACTGGGCAAGGATCAGCCAGTCGTCGAGGTAGTTGAGGATGCGAACGCCATGCTCTCTCATGGGAACAATGGCCGCCTCCGCCACCTTCGTAAAGACGCGGGGCGACAGGGACAGGCCGAAGGGTAAGACGCGGTACTGATATGCCCGTCCCTCGAACGCGAAGCGCAGAAAGGGCCGGTGTCGAGGGAGAATCGAGACATGAAAGTACGCGTCCTTCAGGTCGATCGCTGCAAACCAATCTCGGGGACGGATGCACCTGAAGATGCGCTTCTGCGTTAACATCGTGAACGGCAGCCTGTGAAGGGACCGGTTCAGGAATCGCAGGTCCAAGATCGGTCGTAACCCGCCGCCTTTCTTGGGTACAATGAAGTACGGGCTGTAGAACCCGGACCTCATATCGGCTTGAGGGACCGGCTCTATCGCGTCCTTCGCCAGTAGGACATCGATCTCCGCCCTGAGCACGGGGGCGTTCGCCTCCACTACAGTCGTGAAGTGAACGCCCCTGAACTTGGGGGGACGCCGGGCGAACTGAATCGCATAGCCGAGTCTGATGGTACGGAGGAGCCACCGAGACGGGCTGGGAAGCGCTAGCCAGGCTCCCAGACTCCGAGCAAGGGGGATCATCGGCACCACAGACGTACCCGCAGCGGGGCAGCGAGGCGGAACGCAGGGATCCGGCTCGGACGGCATGGGAGCGGCCCGGAGCGGGATCTGAGTGTGCTGTGCAACACATACCTGCATCCGCGGAGGGGACGTGCGAGTGTGGGGAGGCCGCTTGTGTGCGTCCCGACAGCCGGCGTCCCCTGCTGGCGAAGGGAGAGGTACTTGAGGGTGGCAAGGCATGGGAGCGTCGACCACCGTCAAGCGCGCTCTCTTGGCACCCAGAGATATTGGAAACTGCTCTTTTATTGAAGAACAGACAAACAAAAGATTCTCCCCCGGCCCTCCTCCGGGGGAAGGAGTGGTGCTGCAACCATCTCCCTCAGAGCAGTTTCCTCCATCTCTGGGTGGCCCGTCTCAGGGTCGCTTGCGACGACGCTTGCCACCTGGCTTGGCAGCGGCCTGAGCGGGCTGGACGTCCTTCCCATGGCCCACGCCGACGGCTGGTGGAAGGCTGCTGCGGCGCCTTGGCGGGGGCGGAGGCGGCGGCGGGTGGACGCCCTCGGCGACGAGCAGTCGGAGGCGCTGCCGCCGGCGGCGGGGTGGAGGCAGCAGCGGGCCGCCGGGGCAGAATGTGTTTGATCGCCTCCGTCTGCTTCTGGGCGGCCGAGAACTGCTGGGCAAAGCTCTCGACCGCGTCGCCGAATAACCCAGCTGACGAGATGGGGGAGTCCAGGAACCAATATTTATCGGTCTCCCTCATGTCAGCCAGGTTCAACCAGAGATGACGCTCCTGGACCACAAGCGTGGACATCGCCTGACCGATGGCACGGGCGGTGACTTTCGTCGCCCGGAGGGCGAGGTCCATCGCCGTCCGGAGCTCCCGGAGGAGCTCTGGGTCAGGCCTACCCTCGTGCATGTCAAGGAGTGCCTGGGCCTGGTGGACCTGCATCAACGCCATGCCATGCAAGGCGGACACAGCCTGTTTAGTTTAGTTTAGTTTATTAGTTTATAATGACGTGGACAGTCCCTTTTTTATAAAAAGAGCAGCTTTAGCCTCTACGGCTAATTTCCAGCTGTAGTCCCCGGCCAGTTGTTAATAGGCATACATCAAGTAAAATAAATTACAATTATATTTACAACAGGGCTAAGCAAGATGGTGTAAGATGTACAAATGTGTGACACACACACACACTTGAGGCAAGCACAAACAAACAAGCACCAGTTGCAAAGACAAACAAACAATACAAGCACAAACAAACAAGCACCAATTGCAAAGACATAAAAGCAGTTCATGCATTAAAACAGTTCAAATTTGCGTACAAAATAATCATACAAAAGCCACATTGAGACACAAGACCTAACATTGAGGCAGGCAACAAAAGTCTAATGGCAGCAACATGACCATGTCACATCACAAACACATCCCATCTGTCAGATTAATGTGTGCAGTTATAATTGTTGGACAGCCAGTTTTTAAGGTGTGTAGTAAAGGAGGAATACGTATGGATTTCTTTTATTTTAATGGGCAATGAGTTCCAGTTTCGTATTGCTGTGACAGAAAATGATAATTGACCAAATGTGCTTTTCCTGAATGGGATAAGACGGTCCCCTCGTGTAGTGCTTCTGGTGCTCTGACTGCTATTATTACGCTGGATTATGAGTGAATTTAAGGGAGCAGGAGCAGTATTATGGAAGATTTTATAGACCAGACAGATGTTTTTATATTTGATTACATCTTCCCAGCTTAGCAGTTTGTGGTTATTAAGAATAATACAATGATGTGAACTGTTAGGCTTCTGGTCCAAGACTTTAAGAGTTTTTTTATAAAGAATTGCTAATGGTTTTAGTGATAATTTGTTAATTTGTCCCCAGCTTGTCAGACAATATGTTAGATGTGACATAATCATGGCATCCATAAATAATTTGGCAGCATTAAAAGTAAGTGCATTTCTAATATATCTAAAATTAGCTAAGATAAACTTGACCCTATTGCACACTTTCTTAATATGTGCTTTAAAAGAAAGATTAGAGTCAATAATTACGCCCAAATACTTAAATTGTGGCATGATACTAATGTTTTGACCCGAAATTGTTATATTTGACACAAGGTTACATTGCCTCTTTGTGAAAAACTGTCCGCAAGCCTTGTAAGCCTTCCCGGTCAGACCGGAAGAGAACTTACAGGCCCGGGACGGGAGACGCGGGTCACCGCGCCAGTTAGAGGCGGTCGCCGGACACAGTTGCATCGCGACGGCGCGCTCCACTGGCGGGATCCCCACGTAACCCTTGGCTGGCCCACCGTCGAGGGTAGTGAGGGGGGAGGAGTCACTCGGTCGGTTTCTGGCAGAAAAAGGTGCCGTCCACGACCTCGTGAGCTCCTCATGCACTCCGGGAAGAAAGGTGTCGGGGCGGGACGCTGAGAACCAGCGCGACCCACCCCGAGGAACCAATCGTCCAACCTAGAGGGTTCGGGACACGGTGGAGGGTTCCACGCGAGCCCAACCCTTTCGGCGGCCCGGGCAAGCATAGCAGCCATCTCAGGGTCCGGGGCAGCCGTTGCCACACTCCCAGCGGAAGGCGGTACAGCTGACCCTTCATCCCCCGAGGACTGAAACTCCCCCTCCGATGCAGCGATCGACATCTGTTCGTCCGCTGGAGCCCCAAAAGTCACCACTGGTCTCCCGTGGGAGGGTCCAGCGGCTTCTCTCGGAAGCTCAACCGGCTGCGGAGCTGAGGGAATAGGGGCCTGCGGAGGATCACTCGGCAGGTTTGCCCTAAACGTTATCCTCAGATCACCCTGGCCATCCAAAGAAGCAGGTCCGCCCGGGTTAGGGGAAGACCTAGTTCGTGGGATGGGTAAGGGGACTCCCCCAGCCCGGAGAGTCTCGATCTAAGCTCCGCGATAGTCATGTTCCCGCAGTGGGAACATGAACTATCCACAAACGCCGCCTCAGCGTGCTGAGTGCCCAAACACGTGAGACAGCGATTGTGACCGTCAGCAGAAGACAGGGAACGACCGCATCCAGAAACGCACGGGTGGAAAGACATCTTGAAAAAGACGGCACGTCACCTGTGAAACTCTTTTTGTGAGGCAAAAGCTCTGTGCTGAAGCACTCAGGGGAACCGCGACAGCGCACGGGATTGCAGTGCAGCCCGTGCCTGTACTCAGACAGGAAAACGCCCTACCCAGACCAACAGGTTTTGCTGTGATAACAGCAGTTTTCTCTGTTCTCTCAGAGGCAGCTGATGAGTCAGCGCGGTCCCGCTGAAAGGTGCCGTTTCTCCAACACGCGTCCTCCTCTGGTTCTCTCCGGTCCTCGTAGTCTTGCTTGATAGCAGTGAAAAAAAAACTCGTGAGACGAGTGAGTCCTTCATATGCCTGTGTGGCTCCGAAGTGAATGACAGCGTGCATTCGCTCTCGCTTCCTGTTTATACCCGCGGCGCGGGGCGGGGCGCGAGATGCAAATCTCGCACGCCAATTGTCCATTGGCCGGTTCTAGATAGCTCGAAGCTGATAGGGGCTCCCAGAAGTGATCCCAATTCGTCGGTACGTCCGACGTACGTCGAACGTGACCGACTGAATGGGAACTATAGTTTTAAGTTTATCCTATTAGACTTTTCATGTTTTCAACTTGGACTCTTAAGTAATGGCAACTCAATTTTATCAATTTACAAACTATAGTTTTAAGTTAATCCAACATAACATTTTAAGTAATTTTTTACAAATGTCTCCTTGTAAGCCACACATTAAGTTACATTTTTCCAAGCTACTTTTTTAAAATGTATTTTCTATAAATTAAATTATATAAAAAGTACCATGAAACAGTAAACAAGCATCTTAATACAAAACATTTATTCAATTTAAAATTACAATGCAACAGTGCACAGTACACAACCACAGTACTTCATATTTTCACCTTCATATAAAGCTGACTTCAAGTAAAAAAACTTTATGTAATACAAGAGGTTAGCAAAATTATTTCATATTCATATTTTTTCAATGACCACTGGTCTGTTTAACCCACTGAGAACAGAAATTCAGTCATCTAATAAAACAGCATTTTGAACAATGTTAAAACATAAAATTCAAATACATCAGAAACATTACATCAGCAGATAAAAATGAATCACTAAGAAAAGTGAACACCAATTTAAAGGGTTAGTTCACCTTCGTTCAATCTCACAACACAAATGGAGATATTTCTGATGAAATCCGAGAGCTCTCTGACCCCTCCATAGACAGCTGTTTAATGAACACTTTCAAGGTCCAGAAAGGAAGTAAAGACATTGTTAAAGTCCATGTGACTCCAGTGGTTCAGCCTTAATGTTATGAAGTGACGATAATACTTTAGTGCGCAAAAACAAACAAAAATACAATTTTGTTCTAGCCTGTGTCAGTCTCTTATTTTTGTTTGTTTTTGCACACAAACCGTATTCTGGTCACAATGTATTTCCAACTTTAGGGCCTTAAAAGTGCACATTCAGGTTTCACTAGTTTTGTTTTCTTTCATATTATTTAAATACAAAAAGAAACCGACATCTGGTGTAGTTTTTTTGCCTTGTTTAAAAGAATGATTCTTACTCTACAGTTGAACACAGTGTTAAACCTTCTCATTTCATGAAAACTAAAGCATGTTAAATTGAGTCAGATTAGTTCGTTTTATTCCTTTTTATTTCTCATAGTTTGCAATTTGTGCATTACACATAACATTTTAAGGTCAGAAAATGTTTATTAATACACTGGAGAAGTCTTTTCAGTTCTCAATGCATCACCTCTAAACAGTTACAAGTTGTTTGTGATTTGGATGATGATTTAATGGATTATTGGTGCCAGTTTCACAAATGCTCATATGCACAATTAATGTGATCCTCTTGCGCTGATTGGTTTGATTACCGGAAACGTGCTCCTCCCGAACTTTGTTAATTAAACTTCATATGAAGAGCACTGGTGCGGTTTCTATCCAGGGGTGCGTTTCCCGTAGAACGATGTAACTCACTGCTTAACTACCATATTACGATGCATCGTTGAAGAAATCATCTAGCTAGTCACGACTGTTTCCCGAAACCATATTGTCGCAAATCTGTCGTTCAACCACGTTGGTTAATGGTGTCACGCAGGTGGTGGAGTATTAACTTATTTTAAATAATTAGTTTGAGATCGAATTAATGCTAGACTTTTTGCTATAAATGACAGACATTGCATCTGAGGATTAATTCTTATTTTTCTCAGTTATTTTGCTTTATTTTCAGATTCAATCACAAGCTCGATTTTACGTACTAGTGCACGTATGCACATGCGCACTCTTCAAAAACGGTGCTTTAAATCTCTTGACAAACTAAAAGACATAATTGACATTTGAATGTATTCTAAATAAAAGATATAGGTTGTACTGAATGTCAGCTTGCTTATTTTGCTCAAGGTAAGGATTTATTAAGTCCACGTCATGCAAACAAGAAACTCTGCTTCTAACCACAGGTCGAGAGCATTTGGGAAACGCACCCCTGTATGATTCCAGTTTGATTGCAGCAGTGTCGACAAGAACATGAACCTTGATCACTTAGACGCCTTCGGGCAATGGTTTTTCTTATGAGTTTGCAGACTAGAGGATTGGGTGAAACTCTTCCCACATGAAGAGCACTGGTGCGGCTTCTCTCCAGTGTGAACTCTCTCATGAGCTTTCAGGCTTCCTGACTGAGAGAAACTCTTTCCACAGTGTGAGCACTTGTACGGTTTCTCTCCAGTGTGAATTCTCTGGTGTTTTTTTAATTCTCCTGATGTAATGAAGGTCTTCTCACAGTCAAAGCACATATAAGGTTTCACACCAGTATGAATACGCTCATGCACTTTTAAAGAGTTCAGATGTGAAAATCTATTTCCACAAAAAAAGCAAAAGTGAGGTTTCACACCAGTATGAACTTTAAGGTGTCTTCTTAAGTCTGCTGCTACAACAAATGTTTTCTCACACTGATCGCAGCTGAATGATCTCACTCCAGAGTGACGGCGCAGATGAACATCGAGAACACTTTTCTGAGTGAAACTCTTTCCACACTGAGAGCATGTGAACGGTTTCTCTCCAGTGTGAATCCTCATGTGTGTCTTAAGGTCTGATGTTTTTCTGTAACTCATTCCACACTCAGAGCAGGTGAAAGATCTTTTGACTCCAGATTTTCCAGCTTGTTTCTGTGTGAAATTCTCTTCAGTTTTTGAAACGAGAGCATCTCCATCTTCACTTTTGAAATTACAAGGTTTTTGAAACAGATGTTCGTCTTCAATTTTATATGCCAGTTCTTTATCTTCATTTGTGAAATGATGTTTGTTTCCATTCACTTCCATCAGGTCTAAAATCAACATATTAAATTAAATTAAAATAAGGACAATTGAGAAACAAAGAAATAAAGTCCATTCTTAATTTAGCACAAATTTAGTTTACTACCAAGTCTGCTAGTGTCTAGTTTTAGATGTATTGTTATATGTCAGTTTTCATCTTAATGTTCCTCATTAAAGAGAATGAAGGAAAACACCAACCTATTTGTTCCTCTGTCTCTTCATCTTTTATTCTGCCGGGTTCTTCCTCAAACTCCATCTTTACAATAGTATGTCTGTAGTTTCTCCTGGAGTAATTCCTCCTGCTTGCTTCTTCTTCTCCTGTGGGAAGATGGGAATATTCCCAGCATTTAAACTCTCATGAACGGCTGTGGGAGCGGCTTCACTAACTGAAGGTGTGAATTGTGGTCGCTGTTGCTCATTTAGCAGATGATCATCACACTTACAATCACTCTCAATTATCCAGGTGCAAATGTTTGCTCAAATAGTAATTTAAAAACTATTTATGATTTAAGTTTTAACTTCCAACTCACCTGTTGAGTTATGGTTTGTCATAGATTGATTAAAAACCATTGTGAGCTAAGCTGATCAATGGATGGCAATATTCTCTACAGTCAACCAAAGCCCTATTCGCACGGGATTAGTATTATCTGGGGACCTCTAGTGATTTGTAATAATTGCAGAGAATGTCTGTGATCTTAATCCCGTGCGAATCAGCCATGTCTGTAATTTGTTAAGTAAAAATTCCCCCACAAATTACCTACCATATTTCGCCAAAAAACCGAGGTCCTCTGATAATATTAGTCCTGTGCGAATCGGCATCTCTGTCATTTGGCCGGGATTAGGCGGATCGTATATCATTTTTGCAAGGTTTTTGTGTCCTGTGCGCAATTTTATCTTTATCTTTCACGAAGAATGGCGCTAGGCTGCATATAATGCGCATCGTTATGAATTCGTTATGGCCTTATGCTCAAGATGGCGCCGAGGATGGCCGCTACGTTGTGAGCTCCGCTGAAACATTGTAGTTTTTTGTTTGTTCTGGTTACAGTTTTTGTGTTTTCTGTCTTGGATGTTGTCTGCCTTACTACGTACGACAGACAGACATTTTTGGACATTGGTTCGGCAATCGCACACCGAAAACCGGACTTTAAATTCATCAACGACGACACGCTGTTTACAAACACGGCAGCGGAACCTTTTGTATGGGCGGCCCGACCGCGGAAACGCGGCCGGAGAAGGGGGAAGAGAGCCGGCGTGCTCATCAGAGTAAGACGCTGCGCAAACCGACCCCCGCTTCCCAGTATTTTACTGGCTAATGTTCAGTCTCTGGACAATAAACTCTGCGAGCTGAGAGCACGGATCTCTTTCCAACGAGAGACGAGGGACTGCTGCATTATCTGCCTCACAGAAACTTGGATGTCCGCTGAGATTCCAGATTCGGCCATCGAAACCGCGGGGTTCTCCGTGCACCGAATGGACAGAGAAAAAGATCTCTCAGGGAAAAGCAAAGGCGGGGGTGTATGTTTTATGATCAACAGATCCTGGTGTGATCAGAGGAACGTACATTCTATCAAGTCTTTCTGTTCTCCTGATCTGGAACTTCTCATGGTTCTGTGCCGACCATTCTGGCTACAGAGGGAATTCACAGCGGTCATCATCACAGCTGTGTATATTCCCCCACAAGCCGACACAGACCGGGCACTAAAGGAACTGTATAGGACAGTGAGTGAGCAGGAAACCGCGCATCCTGAGGCTGCGTTTATTGTGACCGGGGACTTTAACAAAGCCAACTTCAAACGCATTGCACCTAAATACCACCAACATGTTAGCTTCAACACGCGAGGGAACCGTGTCTTAGACCACTGCTACTCTCCCTTCAAGGATGGTTACAAGTCCCTCCCACGCCCACCATTCGGCAAATCAGATCACGCTTCCATTCTACTTTTGCCCGCTTATAGGCAAAGGCTGAAACAGGAAGCACCCGCCCTCAGAACCATCCAGTGCTGGTCGGACCAATCGGACTCTATGCTACAGGACTGTTTTGATCACGCGGACTGGGAGATGTTCCGGTCGGCCTCTGATGACGACATCGAGGTCTACGCTGATAGTGTAACGTGTTTCATCAGGAAGTGCGTAGAAGACGTTGTTCCGACCAAAACAATACGGCTGTACCCAAACCAGAAGCCGTGGCTAAATGGGGACTCAATGCGCGGACCTCCATTTTTAACTCCGGTAATGCGGAGGAGCATAAACAAGCAAGTTATGCCCTCCGGAAAACCATCAGAGCAGCAAAACGGCAGTACAGGGACAAGATTGAAGGACAGTTCAACACCACCGACTCAAGAAGCATGTGGCGGGGAATTAACACCATCACGGACTATAAAGGGAACACAAACTCCACCGTGAACACCGCTGCCTCTCTCCCGGACGAGCTAAACACCTTTTATGCTCGCTTTGAGGGAACTAACACCGCCCTCGCGGTGAGAGAGCTCGTGGCTGAAGATACAGAGGTTAGTTCACTCTCCGTATCTGTAGCGGATGTAACCCGATCCTTCCGGCGGGTGAACATCCGTAAAGCCGCGGGTCCAGACGGCATTCCGGGCCGCGTGATCAGAGCGTGCGCGCACCAACTGGCTGGAGTTTTCACGGACATCTTTAACCTGTCCCTCTCCCTGTCTGTGGTCCCCACATGCTTCAAAATGTCCACCATTGTTCCTGTACCTAAGCAATCAAAAACACTCTGCTTAAACGACTGGCTTCCTGTTGCTCTGACCCCCATCATCAGCAAATGCTTTGAGAGACTAGTCAGAAACCACATCTGTTCTGTTCTCCCCCCCTCACTGGACCCACTGCAGTTTGCATACCGCAAAAACCGCTCCACTGATGATGCCATTTCATCCACTATACACACTGCTCTCTCCCACCTGGAAAAGAGGAACACATATGTGAGAATGCTGTTTGTAGACTACAGCTCAGCATTCAACACCATTGTGCCCTCCATACTTGACATGAAACTCCGGGCTCTAGCCTTAAACAGCTTGCTATGCAGCTGGATCCTGGACTTCCTGTCAAACAGACGCCAGGTGGTCAGAATGGGCAGTAACATCTCCTCATCACTGACTCTCAACACTGGAGCCCCTCAGGGCTGTGTTCTCAGCCCACTCCTGTACTCCTTGTACACACATGACTGTGTGGCAACCCACAGCTCCAACACCATCATCAAGTTTGCTGACGATACGACGGTGGTAGGTCTCATCACTGACAATGATGAAACGGCCTACAGAGATGGTGGTACGGTGGTGTCAGGAGCACAACCTCTCCCTCAATGTCAGCAAGACCAAGGAGCTGGTGGTCGACTTCAGGAGGAATGAGAGAGAACACCGCCCCATCACCATCAATGGAGCACCGGTGGAGAGAGTCAGCAGCTTCAAGTTCCTCGGTGTCCACATCACAGAGGAACTCTCATGGTCCGTCCACACCGAGGCCGTTGTGAAGAAGGCTCATCAGCGCCTTTTCTTCCTGCGACGGCTGAGGAGGTTTGGAATGAACCGCCACATCCTCACACGCTTCTACAGCAGCACCATCGAGAGCCTGCTGACTGGCTGCATCACCAACTGGTACGGCAACAGTACCGCCCGCAGCCGCAAAGCCCTGCAAAGGGTAGTGCGCACGGCCAGCTGCATCATCGGAGGTGAGCTTCCCTCCCTCCAGGACATTTACGCCAGGCGGTGTGTGAAGAGAGCTCAGAGGATCATCAGAGACTCTAGCCACCCGAACCATGGGCTGCTCTCACTGCTGCCATCAGGCAGACGGTACCGCAGCATTAGAACACGCACCAGCCGACTCCAGAACAGCTTCTTCCCACAAGCAATTAGACTACTTAACTCTTGATCCATCAGGATCATAACACACACTGGACAGAATATCACTCAGCACAAACCACTGGAGATACACACACATTATATACACATTTACTTATCATATAGCATCTATTGTACATCGGATTTCTATTTGTGAACATATTGTATACTGTACATTGTATATTATTACTATAGCTTAATGTATACTGTTATTGTTTAATGTATGTTTAGTGTATATTGTTTAAAGGATATGTATATTGTAAGTATGTGTATATTGTTTAAAGCTGTGAGAACTACACTCACATTGTGTAAATTATTTATTGTTTATTGTAGTGTATACTGTGCTGTGAGTAATTGTGTGCGCATCAGATGTGTAATCTGTTGTTGCTTAAATGTTGTACATGTCATGTCATGACTACTATGTTTGCTCGGACTGCACCTAAGAATTTCACCTACTGTTGCACTTGTGCATATGGTAGAGTGACAATAAAGTGATTTGATTTGATATGATTTTGAATTCCCGTGCGGCTGCGCGGATTATACTTTCACTTTAGAATGAGCAATTTGGGAGTAAATTGCTTGAATGGTGTGTTTAATATTATTCTTAATGAAAAACACAAAAACAGAACAGTACAATGACAAACTCGCTTAAATGGGCGTTTTTACATTTAGGTTTGAAACTGAATCTTCCGCTGTTTATTGTTATTATATTGCTCAGTTTCATATTGCTCGGCGAGTCCGGCCGACCCTTTTCGTTCGCGCAACAGCTCCGGGACTCCTGATGGCCGACGGAAGCGACGTCGAGGGAATCATCGACCGAGTGGCACTGGAGCAGTTCGTCGCACGACTGCCAACGGAGACAGCGCAGTGGGTCCAGTGCCACCGCCCGGCGTCGCTGAACCAGGCCATCCAGTTGGCAGAGGACCAGATGGTGGTGTGCCCCGGGGTCGGCGAGACCCTTCCTTCGGCTTCTCTCTCTCTCTCTCTCTCTCTCTCTCTCTCTCTCTCTCTCTCTCTCTCTCTTCTGCTTCCCCTTCCCCTTCTCTTCCCAAACCTGTCCCCCATCCCAGGTCTCGCGGTTGGAGGCTGCCCAGACCAGAGCCGAGGTGGAGGACGGATGCTCCGCCCGAGGCACCAGCAGCTCCCCGTCCGGTGCCCAGGGGAGGGGGAGTGACCACCCACCCGTTCCCCTTCTCGTCCTCATCCGCACTCTCTCCACACCAGTTCGCTGACCTACTTCCAGCCACTAGGGCGACGGGGAATTCTGGGCCGGCTTGCTGGCGCTGTGGGGACCCGGGACACTTTATTGATCGATGTCCAGTGATGGAGATGGGGACGCTGGTCCGGGTCCCCGACACGCCGCAAGCTGGACATCGATCAAGCCGGGGTTTGTACCAGATACCCGTGAGTATCCAAGGGGGTACTTATCAGGCTTTGGTGGATTCAGGTTGTAACCAGACCTCCATCTATCAAAGCCTGATTCAGCCTAAGGCGTTGGGTAATAGCCGCATGGTTAAGGTGAGGTGTGTGCACGGGGAAGTGGTGAACTATCCGTTGTTGCCCGTGGATATTCAATTTCGGGGACAAACGCATAGTGTTGAGGTTGCAGTTAACCCGCACCTCCGGCATCCGCTAATTCTAGGTACCAATTGGCCGGCGTTTAATAAATTATTGGGGTACTTGTGTGTGGATGCTTCTTGGGGAAAACTTATGAGGAGGAAAGAGACGGTTGCTCACTTGGGAGAGGTGGATTTGGGACCTCTGGGAGCTGTTCTGGGGGAACAGAGCGGTCTGGAGATGCCCGTTCTCACAGACCGCGATGACTTTCCCCTGGAACAGTCCCAGGATGAGTCGCTTAAAAATGCATTTAGTCAGGTCCGTTCCATCGACGGCCACCTCCTCCACCCTGACCAGCCATTCTCTTATCCGTATTTTTCTATTATAAGAGATAGGTTGTATCGGGTGACCCAAGACTCCCAGACAAAGCAAGATACAACCCAGTTGTTGGTACCTAAAAGCCGCCGGGAAATGCTTTTCCAGGCGGCTCATTCTAATCCGATGGCCGGGCATTTAGGACAAACGGCGACACTTAACCGTCTCATGGCCCGGTTCTTCTGGCCAGGCATTCACGAGAATGTACGCAGGTGGTGTGCATCTTGTCGTGAATGCCAGTTGGTGAATCCACCGGCCACCCCAAAAGCACCATTGTGCCCACTGCCTCTGATGCAGGTCCCCTTCGAGCGAATTGGTATGGACCTCATCGGGCCATTAGAACGGTCAGCATGTGGCCATCGCTTTGCATTGGTTCTGGTGGACTATGCAACGCGATACCCGGAAGCAGTTCCGCTCCGCACTATTTCGGCGAAAAGTGTTGCGAGCGCACTGTTTTCATTAATCTCAAATTGACAAGACTGCAGCTGTTGCGACCTCGCTAGCCCGCTGACTGATCTGACTAAAAAAGAGGTACCAGATACGGTTCAGTGGACGGAGCGGTGCCAGCAGGCTTTTACTCAGATAAAGGCTGCTCTGTGTGGTGGGCCACTCTTACAAGCTCCTAACTTTTCTCTCCCTTTTTTCCTACAGACTGACGCCTCGGACAGGGGGTTGGACACAGTCCTGTCCCAGGAGGTGGAGGGTGAAGAGCGGCCAGTGCTGTACATCAGTCGAAAGCTCTCTAAGAGAAAGACGATGTACAGCACCAGGTGGGCCGTTCTCACCCTTCGCTATTACCTCTTGGGGCGGGAGTTCACCCTCTGTTCGGACCATGCCCCCTTGCAGTGGCTCCACTGCATGAAAGATACCAACGCGCGGATCACCCGTTGGTATCTGGCTTTACAGCCCTTTAAGTTCAAGGTGATCCACAGGCCGGGTGCTCAGATGACTGTGGCTGACTTCGTCTCCGGGGGGGGCTGCAGGCTGGATGGCTCCCCGGCCTGAGTCGGGCGGTGGGGTTATGTGGTGAAGGGGGCGTGGTTTTGCGAAGTCTGTAGGGGGAGAGAGAGAGAGGAGCTGAGCGGTGAGTAAGTAGGTCAAGTGCAGATGAATAACACCTGTGTCTGATTGCAGTAATTGGTGTGGAGAGACTGCATATAAGCCGCAGCAGCAAGAGTTGAGGCAGAGAGAGACCGGGACTGGGACTGCAAACGCCTGCTCACCACTGCCAGAGTACTGAGAGAGACATTGAGCCTGAGAGCAACGTTGTCTGTGGTTATTGAGTGTTTTGAGTTTGAACGCCCTCGTGCGTGTTTCAGTTTTGAGGATCGTGAGATCAATAAAAGAGTGCAGTCCCAGTAACGCCGACCCCGTCTTCTTCCTTCTCCACCCACACACATACGAACCATCATTACAGTCATGTTTGCTGGTCTGGAGTGTGGATCAAAATGACATATTTCGTCCCTTTTTATATCCTCTCCCACAAAGTAGTTACTTTAAGATATTGAAAAATGTAATTAATTTCCTAAATTATTTTGTAAAATATAATTTCTATTTTTGCTAGATTTTGTATTAAAACCCTTCTTTCAGTCTCATATTTCTGACAGTATAACATGTTCCACTGTTTCTTCTTGCCCACAGAATTTACACTTTCCCGTATCATGTTTACTCATTTTATAAAGTGTACTGTTTAGTGTCCAAATCTCATCTTTGATATTATCTCATCTCTCCTGTTTTTTCCTGCACTTCTCATCTCTCCCACTTTATTTTGAATCCTGTAAAACCATCAGCCTTTCTTCTCCTGATCCCATTGTTTTTGCTACCTTTCCTTCAACATTTCCTTAATAATGCTCTTGATTTCATTCTTACTCAGATTAACTGCTAAATTAACGTCTTTGTTTTTAATGGCTTCCTTTGCTTCCTTGTCTGCCATTTCATATCCTCATACCCATAGAAGCCATAAAATAAAATAAATTAAAAAAAACACAGCAAGGCCCATCATTTGAATTCTGTATAATGTTTGCTGTATTTCTATTAAAATGTCTGGTCTGCTTTCTGACTGACTGTATTGTAAGCTAGCCAATGATGAGCCTGAACAAATTATTTCAAAGATCTTTTTTTATGGCGGTCGGCATCAAGCGGCAACATCCCCCAGTTTCTCTTGAAGCCAACACATAAGTGACTTAAACTGCAATTAATTGACAGGCCGCTAGAGACAGGCTCTAGAAGGGAGCAGAATCTCATTGAGACCCATGTTAAAATGCCCAACTTTACAGCAGAAAAAAACATGTTTACAGTCTGGTACAAATTGTGGTTTTGGTCTATACGGCTAATTTTTCCCTTCATGACGACTGTGAGGGGGGTGAATTGTTTTATAACTCATTCATTTACATTATATAAAGCCTTCAAGTTCTGCATAATTAAGGGTGTGACGCTCTGAGTGACAGATGGATAGCCATTTATCTGCTGTTAGTCATCACGTGACCTCAGCTCCACCCACATCCCGCCTCTTTGCCCCTTTTCTGTTATCCGGGAGTGACGCGCAATGACACGCTGCCAAGATGGCAACGACCAGCTCGACCCTACTTTACGCTTCAAAACTGCTCTTGAGAATCCTATGGGTGACGTCACGGACACTACGTCCATATTTTTTTTTACAGTCAATGGTTAAAGGGGTGGTAAACCACGATTTCGCTTTTCTAACTTTAGCTAGTGTGTAATGTTGCTGTTTGAGCATAAACAACATCTGCAAAGTTACAACGTTCAAAGTTTAAAGCGGGAGATATTTTATTTTAAAGGGAGATATTTGCTTTTAAAGAAATCAATTTCTAAGGACTACAGCAAACGGCCGCTAGGGACTACTACACATTCCTCCAGGGTTGCTGACATCACCAGCCCCAATATTTACATAAACCCCTCCTCCGAGAATATGAAATAAGGGGGGGGCGAGGCCATTTTGTATCGCCACGGGGAATAGTTGTTGTGGTAGGCTAGTTAGTAGGCTGGAGTGTTGTTGCCAATGCCGACGAAACGCTGTTATTTTCATCCGGATTGCAGGTCCACTTTGTTCAGCCTTCCTAGGGACGGGGTGCGTTGCAGTGCGTTTAACATACAACATGTTATACGCATGTGTGTATGAGACAGAGGGGACCAGGTCGCATTTGCAGCAGATATATGCTGCCCATCATAAATCAAAGCACGAGACAGACAGGGGTCGAAGGAGCAGACCGAAAAATGTGACATAATGGACAATATTCGTCTGTATTTGCAATACACGAGCCGCGGTTCAGCAGCGCGAGACACACACTGCCAGTGTGAGACGGGCACGCGCGGCTCCCGCTGCACATTTCACAGAGGAAAGCTTCCACAATCTTCACGAGTTCAATGCAGGATTCGCACAACGGCTTGTCCTGAAAGATGGATTTAAAAACAGAAGCTGTTTACGGGCCACAACCTGTAAGTATGATTTATTTTTCGTCAATGTGTTTTCCTGTAATAGTTCGTATTGTTAATTGTACGTTGTAGCAAGGAAGTACACAGATGACAACGCTCATTTGGCTCTGCAAACCAGTTTGTTAAATGCTCATTCATACTTAACTTTATCCGACAAACACCTAACGATACAAACCTTTTAAAATCTCAACAGCGAACTTGGCATTAGTGTAAATGATTCTTTGATTAGAGCTTTTATGTATTGTTTATCTACAGGCATGCTAAACATGGTTCTGTGTTTGATTTGGATACTATAGTAAAGCCAATGTTTAGTGTTCGTTCTTGCGACAGATATTTGGCAAATCGTTCTAAAAATACAAAAGTAACAGTGCCATTCAGTAGCGATCACTATAGATCCGCAGTCTTTACTATTGAGGACTGAACAGGTTCTGCTCGATCATCTTCACTAAAATTGTCTGGGTCTGATTCGGGCTCAAATTGGTATGGTTTTATTGACGCCATTGTACTACCCAAAGCACAGGCTACCGGTAAAGGGAAGGGGCGTGACGTTTCCGACAAACGTGCACTAGGCGGTTAGCCAATCACAACATACTGGGCCAGCTAACCAATCTGAGCCCATTGCGTATTTTTGAGGGACTGGCTTCATACAACCCGGAAACCATCAGACCGTTTTTACAAGGAGGGACAGAGCAGTGTAGAATAAAGGTAAAATATATGAAAAATAATGCAATTTTTAAAAAACGAAGCATGAACACGTTACAGTGCACCCCGCAAATACAATCAAGCCTTTGAAAGAATGTGTTTTACCACCCCTTTAAGTCGCATCACAGGCTATAGTCAACCAGCTCTTAAACAGGAGGCACTCCTCGCTGAAAGGTGCTTACAAATGTCAATAACCCTCACTCAACTCATTCATTATGTTACACTGGCTTGGGAATCATAATTATACAAAATCTGTTTAAAATATGTGTTCATTTTTATTTTATATTTTACTAAAAAAGTTTGTCAAAGGTATACGATATAAACATGTTAAGACCTTAAACCGTCTCAAACTCAAGACCACATACATTCAGGTATCACTAGTTTTTGTTTTCTTACATATTATTTAAATACTAAAAGAAACCGACATCTGATGTAGTTTTTTTTCCTTACTATTGTAAGAGTGGACTCCTCCAGCACTGTAAAAAGTAATTTTGCTGAATCTACTAAAGAAAATCTTGTAAAATTAACTGATTTTGGAAAATTTGTTGATTTAACTTGACTAGACTGAGTAGTGTGAACTTTTAGGTGGATGCAATAGTTAAACTAAGCAAATTTAGTACATATTACTTAAGAGTGTTGAGTGTGTTGTACTAAATGCATGTTCTCTGTAGCAAATGTCTGGAGCAAATAATTTGCATAATAATAATAATAATAATAATTAACCTACAATTAGAAACAGTTGTTAAGGTGATAATAGCCATTTTATATATATATATATATATATATATCCATCCATCCATCCATCTTCTTCCGCTTATCCGGGGCCGGGTCGCGGGGGCAGCAGTCTAAGCAGAGATGCCCAGACTTCCCTCTCCCTAGACACTTCTTCCAGCTCTTCCGGGGGGACACCGAGGCGTTCCAAGGCCAGCCGGGAGACATAGTCCCTCCAGCGTGTCCTTGGTCTTCCCCGGGGCCTCCTCCCGGTTGGACATGCCCGAAACACCTTCCCGGGAAGGCGTTCAGGAGGCATCCGGAACAAATGCCCGAGCCACCTCAGCTGTCCCCTCTCGATGTGGAGGAGCAGCGGCTCTACTCCGAGTTCCTCACGAGTGACTGAGCTTCTCACCCTATCTCTAAGGGAGCGCCCAGCCACCCTGCGGAGAAAGCTCATTTCGGCCGCCTGTATCCGGGATCTTGTCCTTTCGGTCATGACCCAAAGCTCATGACCATAGGTGAGAGTAGGAACGTAGATTGACCGGTAAATCGAGAGCTTCGCCTTACGGCTTAGCTCTTTCTTCACCACGACAGACCGGTACATCGACCGCATTACTGCAGAAGCTGCACCGATCCGTCTGTCAATCTCCCGTTCCATCCTCCCCTCACTCGTGAACAAGACCCCTAGATACTTGAACTCCTCCACTTGGGGCCTCCACTAATTTTGAATCTTATTTTTTCCTTCGTGGAATAAAACAACTGGGAAACCACTAAGATTTAAGCTTATTGGCAAGCCCATCAGCTGCTGCTTCACAATCCTTCATATGTGTATTAACAGAGCTTGATAATGACTTTTGAATTTAAACCAGGAAGAAAATAGAGCAAAAAGGTTTTAAATTAACTAGTTTTCACCCACAATCAAAACTAACAGATGGTAACATTGTCTTCCATGATGTTCAACACACAATTTGTAGAAAATTTGATTTAGGGTTTCATGACCCTTTAAGTTGCAGCGCAATGCGCCCGCGCATGCGTATTGCGCATTGTAGCTATACACAGGTGTTTGAAGACGAAGTCGACGAAGAAGAAACTTCAGCTTGTGTTCGGGATGTGGCGGCACAACGAGGTATGCTCACGATGGCCTATTTATAAACCTCAATGTCATTGTATTGCATAAAAAAACCTTAAATATAATTTAATTTACTCATTGTGTGGAAAGAGAAAAAAGCAATAAAAGGCATTGATGTAGGATTGTTTTATGTCGAATGAGACCGTTTGAGATCAGTGGCTTACTAGCTAGGTTGCAAACATTAATTTTTACTGAACATTGGTTTTATGTACAGTTTGTACGCTTTTTAAATCGATTGTAAGTTTGTGGTTTATCATGTTTGATATGTAAAAACCCATGCAGCCTATATTCTAAACGAACTATGCCTATATGCCTAGAACGTTTGATGTCGTTCACATGGAAATTACATAACGTACATTCACATGATGCATGAATTATTAACAAGCAATTATTACCCTACTTTGTCTTTTTATTTTGTGTATGTGGACTTGAATTCACGCAGTGGAAGTATAAAAGTTATTTTTGTTTTCATTGCAGATTAAAACACGATATTTCATTGCCCACTTTGCAGTTTTTGAGGAACCCTGCAGTCAACTTTTCTTTTTCTCTTTTGAGGCATGATCTCAAAAATTGATAGAGAAGGAGCCTGCAGTGAAGAATACAGTGGAAAGCTGGCCAGCCCTCTTCACAAATAGTCAGGGGAGAAAATATACTTGTCTTTATTGGTTTCATATATTGTTTCATCTTGAACATTTTCTAAGCAAATTGGTCATTAACCACATTTCAGATTGATGTTTAATTCATTCTTGCACATTTCAGTGAGAAGTGACTGCTTAATGTCAGTTTGTCCTACTTTTATTTTTTTAGATTTTAGTCGTATATCTGGCAAGAACCTGCAAACCGAATTCTTTCAAGAATTGGACAAATTCACTCAACGTTTCATTGATTATCTTCAGGGCTAAAGGTGGAGACATTGGCTCCAAACTTAAAGGAGCACTCCACTATTTTTGAAAATAGGCTCATTTTTCAAGTTAAAAAAGTTGAGTTTTACCGTTTTCGAATTCATTCAGCCGATCTCCGGAATAGATCACCATTGGCATCTCGTTCAAAAAAATAATTTCAATATTTTTCCTATTTAAAACTTTACTCTTCTGTTACATTGTGTACTAATACAGACAGAAAATTAAAAGTTGTGATTTTTCCTGCGTAACAATCAAGGAACTTTGAGCCGTCCCATGAGTGCAGCAGCGCAACGATATTACACAGCACCTGAACATAACCAACATGACAACCTGCTTGCACAGGGCGTGTGCCATGTTAGTTCACTTCAAAATGAAAGTTTCCTGATAATTTACTCACCCCCATCTCATCCAAGATGTTCATGTGTTTCTTTCTTCAGTCGAAAATAAATAGTTTTTTGAGGGAAACATTCCAGGATTTTTCTCCACATAATGGACTTCAATGGCACCCAAAATGTTGAAAGTCCAAATTCTCTTTGCACGATTCCAGACGAGGAAGAGTCTTATCTAGCGCAACAATTTGTTATTTTCAACAACAAAAAAAAAAATATATATACTTTTTAACCTAAATTGCTCATCTTGTTCTGCGCTGCAACATGAAACGGATTGCGCAATCAAGGTCACACAAGACGTAGGCAGAAGTTCCGCCCCAAGAGAACGTGCGAGGACTAATACAAGCACCCTTTACACAAAACACACTCCATCTCCAACTTCAAAATCGTCCTCCGTTTCCGTCGTGATTGCGCATTCACTGGCACACACAGAGCAGAGCAAGATGAGCAATTTAGGTTAAAAAGGATATACCTCTTTTTGACCAATGCTTTGTCTAGATCAGACCCTATTCCTCGTCTGGGATTATGCAGAGCCTCTGAAGCCCTTCCTTTGAAACTGCGCTGATTTGGACCTTCAACCATTGGTCCCTATTGAAGTCCATTGTGTGGAGAAAAATCCTGGAATGTTTTCCTAAAAAACAATTTCTTTTTGACTGAAGAAAGAAACACATGAACATCTTGGATGAGACGGGGGTGAGTAAATTATCAGGAATTTTTCCATTTTGAAGTGAACTAATCATTTAAGCATTACTGAGTTGAGTTTGAGTAAATAGATCTATGACTTTAAAAGAACTCTAAAGAAAATTGTTCAGTACTATACTGTTTTACAGATACTTTTGAATTTTCCAATAAGTGTTTTAGAATAGTTTTTTATGTTTTAGAATAGTTTTATTAGACGACTTTAAAGAGAACTCTATTAGAAGTTGAAAACCGACTGTTCAGTGTTTGAAAGATTTGCTTTTGACCACTTGTAAAAACAAAGAAACATAGTCTCTCTTTTTATTTAATGTGGAGATGGTGGTCCAGTGGGTTAAACCATGGAACTGATACGCAGAAGGTTGCTGGTTCGATCCCAGCGGTCACCACCAGTGTGTCCTTGAGCAAGGCACTTTACTCCATGTTGCTCCAGGGGGCTTGTCCCTGTAATAAGTGCACTGTAAGTCGCTTTGGATAAAAGCGTCTGCCAAATGCAGAAATGTAAATGTAATGAGTGCAGTATGTGCTTTTTTAATGTGATGTAATTAAGTAATGTCTTAAATAAATATTGTTTTATAGAGCAAATAAACATTCTAGTGTTGTACGAAATCTGTTGTCTGTCTTTGTATTCTCAACTTAGAAATTTGAGTACAACTTACTTGGGAAATGTAAGGCAATCAGTTTCCACACATTCTTCTAGTAAAATGAACAAGCAGACATGGTAAAATAACTGTTTTGTTTGAGTTATGCTTACAAACCCCAACTTAAATCTGTAAGTTGGCTGAACTTTTGAAATTGAGTTAATTGTACTCGAGTTTTATGGTAACCTCTACAAATACACAAGTTAACTCTACAAAGTAGTAGAAAGTAGTATCAAGTCAAAAATGATGACCTAATTTGCTTGAAAATTCTGAGGCAATCAGTTTCCACAGCTTTTCTAAGTAAAGTCAACTTATTACTTTTTACAGTGAGTGGTTCAGACTGGAGGGTTACCGAACGACTAAAGAAACGTTATCAGAAAGATGGAAGAAAAACTGTAACTTTCTCGTCTATTTCCACCCACTGCAACTTATACCAACAACGCAGATAAGTGCAGTTATAATAGCAAAATATGTGGGAGAGTTGCTATAATGTGTCTATATTGTATTGCAATAGGGAGCACTTCAAAGTCAATACCAAATCAAAACTAGTTAGCACAGTATTTGTAATAGAAAAGATTTAATGACAAAATCTGGTTATGGTTACACTCAAATTAGTTTTAAAATGATAAACTTATACCATTAATCGTACACAGCATGAATAAACTGTTACCTGAGGGATAGAGAGAGAGAGAGAGAGAGAGAGAGAGAGAGAGAGAGGGGGAGAGAGAGAAGAAGAGAGCAAAGAAGAGAAGCCCCAATGACCATAAGGGAATAAAGAGAAAGAGCAACAGTTACAACTTCTTTTTATCTTCCCTTGACCATGTGACTGAAACCAAATGTATTCATTTAAACTGACCAATCAGACCAAACTTCCCCCACTGTAAAGGTGTGGCACCCATGTGGCCTTCTGATAAGGAATGTGGGTTGACAACAGTAAAGAACATTTCTTTGTTGGATTTCAAATATCTTTGATTATTTTCAATTCCTTCAGTATACAGTTGAACACAGTGTTAAACCTCCTGATTTCATGAAAACTAAAGCATGTTAAATTGAATCAGATTAGTTCATTTTATTTCTCATAGTTTGCAATTTGTGCATTACACATAACATTTTAAAGTCAGAAAATATTGTTTATTAATACACTGGAGAAGTCTTTTCAGTTCTCAATGTTTGTGAATTGGATGATGATTTAATGGATTATTGGTTGCCAGTTTCACAAATGCTCATATGCACAATTAATGTGATCCTCTTGTGCTGATTGGTTTGATTACCGGAAACGTGCTCATCCCGAACTTTGTTAATTAAAATTTCATATGAAGAGCACTGGTGCGGCTTCTACCCTTACGAAAATAAACCATGGTTTTACTACAAATAAAACCAAAAAACCATGGTTATTGTAGTAAAACCATGGTAACCGCAAATTAACCATGGTTTTGCCCCTCTAACCACAGTTTAACCATGGTATTTGTGGTAAAACTGTAGTTATATAAATGGTATTCAATTAGCCAAAAAACCATGGTTACTACATTTTTACTACAATAAAACCATGGTTAATTTTCATAAGGGTAAACAGTATGATTCCAGCTTCATTGTGGCAGCGTCGACAAGAACATGAACCTTGCTCGCATAGACTCCTTTGGGTAATTTTTTTTCTTACAAGTTTGCAGCCTAGATGATTTGGTGAAACTCTTCCCACATGAGGCAAGGCAAGTTTATTTGTATAGCACATTTCATACACAGTGGCAATTCAAAGTGCTTTACACAGAAAATAAGTTAAAATATTTGTAAGTGAATAAAATAAAAATATATATAGTATGACAGTTATACTATCAATTAAAATACATTTAAAAAAAATAAAGAACAAAATTAAAAATAATAATAAAAAAAGTATAATTAAAAATAAAACAGGGTTAAATTGAAACACATAATTAATGTACAAGCAGTTCGGACAAAGCACAGAGCTCATTCAGTAAATGCATAAGATAAGGTGCAATCAGTCGGACGTACAGTAGCACAGAGCTCATTCAGTAAATGCACAGCTAAACAGATGTGTTTTGAGTCTGGACAGATGTGCACAGATGTGTTTTGAGTCTGGATTTGAAAGTGGCTACTGTTGGAGCACATCTGATCTGTTCAGGAAGCTGGTTCCAGCTGCGGCTGGCATAACAGCTAAAAGCAGACTCTCCTTGCTTTGAGTGAACCCTTGGTATTTCTAATTGACTTGATCCTGATGATCTGAGTGATCTGTTGGATATGTACTTCATCAGCATATCTGCAATGTATTGAGGTCCTAGGCCATTGAGTGATTTATATACAAGTAATAATACTTTAAAATCAATCCTAAATGTAACTGGAAGCCAGTGTAAAGACCTGAGGACTGGTGTGATATGGTCATATTTTCTGGTTCTGCTCAGGCGTTCTGTATGAGCTGCAGCTGTCTAATGGTCTTTTTGGGAAGGCCAGTGAGAAGACCATTACAATAGTCCACCTTACTGGTGATAAAAGCATGAACGAGTTTCTCTAAGTCTTGCCTGGAAACAAAGCATCTAATTCTTGCAATATTTTTGAGATGATAGTAGGCTGATTTAGTTATTGCTTTGACATGACGACTGAAACTTAGGTCTGACCCCAAAATCGCACCAAGATTCCTGACTTGATTTTTTGTTATTAGACCTTTAGCCTCAAGATATGCGTTCACCTTGAGAATTTCATCTTTGTTTCCAAATGTAGTGATTTCAGTTTTGTCTTTGTTTAACTGAAGAAAGTTTTGGCCCGTCCAACTGTTAACTTCATCAATACATTTGCACAGAGAGTCAGTGGGGCTGTAGTCATTAGGTGATAGGGCTAAGTAGATCTGGGTGTCGTCAGCATAGCTGTGGTAAGCCATTTTGTTATTTTTCATTATTTGGCTCAGTGGGAGCATGTACAGGTTGAATAGGAGTGGTGCAAGAATTGACCCTTGTGGAACTCCGCATGTCATGGATGTCCACTCAGACTTATGGTCACCTATACTCACATAATAACCTCTCCCTTCTAAGTATGACCTGAACCATTTGAGGACCATTCCAGAAGCCCAACCCAATTTTCTAGCCTGTCAAGAAGTATGTTGTGGTCAACAGTGTCGAATGCAGCACTGAGGTCGAGTAGTACCAGAATTGATGTTTTGCCTGTATCTGTGTTGAGGCGAATATCATTTATTATCTTTATGAGCGCTGTCTCTGTGCTGTGAGTAACCTGTCAGTAACCAGATTGAAAATTGTCAAAGTATCCGTTTGGGCTCAAGAATTTGTTCAGCTGATTGAAAACAACTTTTTCAATGATCTTGCCTATGAAAGGAAGATTTGGGATTGGTCTGTAGTTGCTTAATATGGTGTTATCCAGGTTTCTCTTTTTCAGGAGCGGCTTAACTACTGCGGTTTTAAAGGGAGTTTGGAAAAGTCCCCGAAAGAAGTGAGGCGTTTACCACTTCTAGGAGATCTGCTTCTAAACAGTTAAACACACTTTTGAAAAAAGAAGTGGGGAGTCTGTCCAAGGCGCAGGTTGATGTTTTAAGGTGCTGTACCGTTTCTTCTAAAATTTTACCATCAATTGCTTCGAAATCAGTCATAGTAACTTTCTGAGGTTGTGGTCTGATCTGACTCACCCCAGAGCAACTCAAGGATGTGCTGATCGCATTTCTTATATTATTGATTTTCTCTGAGAAGAAGCAAACATTCATTAATACTTCAAATCTGTTTTCAAGATGTATATTTGGTGGTAGGAAACTAGTGTTTGCAATTCTTGTGTCTGGGGTAGAGCATGCTACTGCGGCAATATGTGATGCTGGTGACAATCCTTTGGGTCTTGCTCCCTGTTTGTGCCATCGATTAGTGTGTTGATCAGTTACTTGTTTCTCTAGCTGTTGAGTAGCACTACATTTATGGGACTCACCAGCAGTGTGCAGACGGCATTCATGATGAAGCTCTGCTGTGTGATTTGTCTGGTTGGATGGTTCCACAAATAACTTTGTTTCAAGAACTGCAATCCTTTGTAAAAGTCTGTGGCAGTTTGTGCAGCAAGTAGATTCTAGAAGAGGCATTTTCTTATCCTTCTGAATGTGGGCAGCTGTGTTTTCCCTTCTCCGGAATGTAAGCTGAAGGCAGTGGGAGGCTGGTCGGTTGAAATATTCCGCTTTTTGTTTAGTAATCCAGTCACCAGAGTTTCTAATTTTATCATTGGAGTCAAGCTGTCATTTGAGCACTGTGCTGATTTGCTGAAGTTAAAATTATGAGATAAAATATAGAAGCTATAGAGAAAAGTGCGGAGGAGTAAGAGCGTCCGAACAGTAGCGAAGCAGGAAGTAGAAGAATCACTGGTGCGGCTTCTCTCCAGTGTGAATTCTCTCATGATCTTTCAATGATCTTGACAGAGAGAAACTCTTTCCACAGTGTGAGCACTTGTAAGGTTTCTCTCCAGTGTGAATTCTCTGGTGTCTTTTTAATGCTCCTGATGTACTGAAGGTCTTTCCACAGTCAAAGCACACATAAGGTCTCACACCAGTATGAATACGCTCATGCACTTTTAAAGAGCCCAGAAGTGAAAAACTCTTTCCACAAACAGAACAAATGTGAGGCTTTACATCAGCATGTACTTTAAGGTGTTTCCCTAAGTCTGCTGCCACAACAAATGTTTTCTCACACTGATCACAGCTGAATGATCTCACTCCAGAGTGACGGCGCAGATGAACATCGAGAACCCTTTTCTGAGTGAAACTCTTTCCACACTGAGAGCATGTGAACGGTTTCTCTCCAGTGTGAATCCTCATGTGTCTCTCAAGGTCTGATTTTTGATTTAAACTCTTCCCACACTCAGAGCAGGTGAAAGATCCTTTGACTCCAGATTTTCCAGCTTGTTTCTGTGTGAAATTCTCTTCAGTTTTTGAAACGTCTGCATCTCCATCTTCACTTTTGAAATGACAAGGTTTTTGAAACAGATGTTCGTCTTCATTTTTATATGTCAGTTCTTTATCTTCATTTGTGAGATGATGTTTGTCTTTATTCACTTCCATCAGATCTAAAATTAACATATTAATTTCAATTAAAATAAGGACAAATGAGAAATAAAGTTCATTCTTAATTTAGCACAAATCTAGTTTACTACTGAGTCTGCTAGTGTCTAGTTTTAGATGTATTGTTATGTCAGTTTTCATCTTAATGTTCCTCATTAAAGAGAATGAAGGAAAACACCAACCTATTTGTTCCTCTGTCTCTTCATCTTTTATTCTGCAGGGTTCTTCCTCAAACTCCATCTTTACAATAGTATGTCTGTAGTTTCTCCTGGAGTAATTCCTCCTGCTTGCTTCTTCTTCTCCTGTGGGAAGATGGGAATATTCCCAGCATTTAAACTCTCATGAACGGCTGTGGGAGCGGCTTCACTGACTGAAGGTGTGAATTGTGGTCGCTGTTGCTCATTTAGCAGATGATCATCACACTCACAATCACTCTCAATTATCCAGGTGCAAATGTTTGCTGAAATAGTTATTTAGAAACAATATTTTTTTTGTTGATATAATATATGAAACAACAAACAAATTCACGTCTATTAAGTTTAAATGAAAAAAATAAAAAAAATAAAAACCAATTCAAAATAATAACAAATGTACACATTTAAATCCACAAGTAAATGCACACCAATGACAGAAATAAGCTCAGTTAGAACAGAAAATAGACGGTGACTACAGTATATTGTATTTATATAGAAAGTAAATATTGACATTTAATCAAAACTAGTTTGCAGTATAACATAGTTTAATGTTTAATTTAGCTAACAATATTAACTAACGAGTGCACTTGGAATCGTTACAAACTAAACCTAGTAATAACAAAATAGTAATATAGCACAGTAATGAAGTAATATGTTGCTAAAAATAATAGCAGTTACACTCACCTAAAGGATTATTAGGAACACCATACTAATACTGTGTTTGACCCCCTTTCGCCTTCAGAACTGCCTTAATTCTACGTGGCATTGATTCAACAAGGTGCTGAAAGCATTCTTTAGAAACGTTGGCCCATATTGATAGGATAGCATCTTGCAGTTGATGGAGATTTGTGGGATGCACATCCAGGGCATGAAGCTCCCGTTCCACCACATCCCAAAGATGCTCTATTGGGTTGAGATCTGGTGACTGTGGGGGGCATTTTAATACAGTGAACTCATTGTCATGTTCAAGAAACCAATTTGAAATGATCGAGCTTTGTGACATGGTGCATTATCCTGCTGGAAGCATTTAAACGATGCCCAATTGGCACTAAGGGGCCGATGTGTGCCAAGAAAACATCCCCCACACCATTACACCACCACCAGCAGCCTGCACAGTGGTAACAAGACATGACATGATGACAAGACATGATGGATCCATGTTCTCATTCTGTTTAAACCAAATTCTGACTCTACCATCTGACTGTCTCAACAGAAATCGAGACTCATCAGACCAGGCAACGATTTTCCAGTCTTCAACTGTCCAATTTTGGTGAGCTTGTGCAAATTGTAGCCTCTTTTTCCTATTTGTAGTGGAGATGAGTGGTACCCGGTGGGGTCTTCTGTTGTTGTAGCCCATCCGCCTCAAGGTTGTGCGTGTTGTGGCTTCACAAATGCTTTGCTGCATACCTCAGTTGTAACGAGTGGTTATTTCAGTCAAAGTTGCTCTTCTATAGGCTTGAATCAGTAGGCCCATTCTCCTCTGACCTCTAGCATCAACAAGGCATTTTCGCCCACAGGACTGCCGCATACTGGATGTCTTCCCTTTTCACACCATTTTTTGTAAACCCTAGAAATGGTTGTGCGTGAAAATCCCAGTAACTGAGCAGATTGTGAAATACTCAGACACGACCCATCTGGCACCAACAACCATGCCACACTCAAAATTGCTTAAATAACCTTTCTTTCCCATTCTGACATTGTTTGGAGTTCAGGAGATTGTCTTGACCAGGACCACACCCCTAAATGCATTGAAGCAACTGCCATGTGATTGGTTGATTAGATAATTGCATTAATGAGAAATTGAACAGGTGTTCCTAATAATCCTTTAGGTGAGTGTATATAGCATGTAGGCCAGGTATATCATTATATATATATACAGTGAGGAAAATAAGTATTTGAACACCCTGCTATTTTGCAAGTTCTCCCACTTAGAAATCATGGAGGGGTCTGAAATTGTCATCATAGGTGCATGTCCACTGTGAGACATATAATCTAAAGAAAAACCCAAAAATCACAATGTATGATTTTTTAACTATTTATTTGTATGGATACAGCTGCAAATAAGTATTTGAACACCTGAGAAAATCAATGTTAATATTTGGTACAGTAGCCTTTGTTTGCAATTACAGAGGTCAAACGTTTCCTGTAGTTTTTCACCAGGTTTGCACACACTGCAGGAGGGATTTTGGCCCACTCCTCCACACAGATCTTCTCTAGATCAGTCAGGTTTCTGGCCTGTCGCTGAGAAACACGGAGTTTGAGCTCCCTCCAAAGATTCTCTATTGGGTTTAGGTCTGGAGACTGGCTAGGCCACGCCAGAACCTTGATATGCTTCTTACAGAGCCACTCCTTGGTTATCCTGGCTGTGTGCTTCGGTTCATTGTCATGTTGGAAGACCCAGCCTCGACCCATCTTCAATGCTCTAACTGAGGGAAGGAGGTTGTTCCCCAAAATCTCGCAATACATGGCCCCGGTCATCCGAATGGTTTCGCTCATATCTTTCTCTGCCGCCAGTACTGAACTACAACTCAAACTAGCGCACAACATCAACGTCATTGTTCACAGCCACTCACTCTGTTCGCTGATTGGAACGGTTAAAATTTGATCAGCGAATATACCGCAAACCCAGACTACGTACTGAAGGAAAATGAAAATTAAGGTGAAGTACGTAGGAGGGCGTAGCCAGGCTAGTTGTATGCACACACTGCCAACACACATTTATGTTCAAACTTTCTTTGTTCCAAATTGCACAACAGGTGCCCTTTAATAATAGTGCAAAATGAATTTGTACAGAATATGGATGGAGATAATTAGTTTCACTATATTTACTCCCCAACATAAACAAAATAAACATTTCCAACTAAAATTGGAGCATTTTGACCTCCCCTCAATTTCCATCAATCCACACCGTACCTCTGTGTAATTTTGACAAATTTCTCACTCCGATGATGTCGCTATGTTGCAAGAAATCTTTTGCTTTATCAGAATATCAAACAATTTACATCTGAACATGAACTTTTGTTCATTTAGGAAACTTCGGGCAACACATTTTCTTATGATACTGTAGACTAGATGATTGGATGTATCTCTTCCCACATGATGAGCACTGGTGCGGCTTCTCTCCAGTATGAACTCTCTCATGATCTTTCAATGTTCCTGACCGAGAGAAACTCCTTCCACAGTGTGAGCACTTGTACGGTTTCTCTCCGGTATGAGTTCTCTGGTGTGTTTTTAAGGAATTGGATGTACTGAAGCTCTTCCCACAGTCAAAGCACACATGCAGTCTCACACCAGTATGAATACGCTCATGATCTTTGAAATATTTCAGTAGTGAGAAACTCTTTGCACAAACAGAACAAACGTGAGGCTTCACAGCAGCATGAACTTTAAGGTGCGATCTTAAGCTCGATTCAAAAACAAATCTTTTCTCACACTGGGCACAGCTGAATGGTCTCACTCCAGAGTGACGGCGCAGATGATCAGCGAGAATACATTTATATGCAAAACTCTTCCCACACTGAGTGCATGTGAACGGTTTCTCTCCAGTGTGAATCCTCATGTGTCTGTTAAGGTTTGATTTATCTGTGAAACTCTTTCCACACTGAGAGCAGGTGAAAAACCCTTTGACTGCAGATTTTCCAGAACTTTTCTGTGTGAAATTCTTTTCAGTCTCTGAAATTATGTTTCCATCTTCATTTGCGAAATGAGGTCTTTGAAACTCTTGTTTCAAAACATTCACATCCATAGGATCTAAAATAATATTCAATATAATTCAATTAAACGAGAACAAATTAGAAACAAAATGAAATATGAAAACACTTTAGTAGTAATGAAATTAGTTAATGATTAATGCTATTAATTATTATATACACCGATCAGGTGAAGGGAATAACACTGATTATCTCTTCATCACAGTACCTGTTAGTGGGTGGGATATATTAGGCAGCAAGTGAACATTTTGTCCTCAAAGTTGATGTGTTAGAAGCAGGAAAAATGGGCAAGCGTAAGGATTTGAGTGAGTTTGACAAGGGCCAAATTGTGATGGCTAGACGACTGGGTCAGAGCATCTCCAAAACTGCAGCTCTTGTGGGGTGTTCCCGGTCTACAGTAGGGTTGGGCGATGTCCCCTAAATTGGCAGTTGACGATGTTTACAGTAGAACATCGTGATGGTCGATGATATCGCCGTTTGTGGGGGGGGGTGGGGGATGATATCGTCCATCGGCACAACCCTAGTCTACAGTGGTCAGTATCTATCAAAAGTGCTCCAAGGATCCTAGATACTGACCACAGTGGAGAACCGGCGACAGGGTCAAGGGTGGCCAAGGCTCAAAGCGAAGGCTGGCCCGTGTGGTCGGATCAAACAGACGAGCTACTGGAGCTCAAATTGCTCAAGAAGTTAATGCTGGTTCTGATAGAAAGGTGTCAGAATATACCGTGCATCTCAGTTTGTTGCGTATGGAGCTGCAGAGCCGCAGACCAGTCAGGGTGCCCATGCTGACCCCTGTCCACCGCCGAAAGCACCAACAGTGGCACATGAGCATCAGAACTGGACCACAGAGCAATGGAAGAAGGTGGCCTGGTCTGATGAATCACATTTTCTTTTACATCACGTGGATGGCCGGGTGCGTGGTTTTCCTGGGTAACACATGGCACCAGGTGCACTATGGGAAGAAGGCAAGCCGGCGGAGGCAGTGATGCTTTGGGCAATGTTCTGCTGGGAAACCTCGGGTCTTCCATCCATGTGGATGTTACTTTGACACATACCACCTACCTAAGCATCGTTGAGACCATGCACAGCCTTTCATGGTTCTGCGGTGATTAGGGTTGGACGATGTTTGACGATGTTTACAGTAAACATTGTGATGGTCGATGATATCGTCGTGGGGGGGGGGGGGGGGTGTTGGCGGGGTTATTAGGTAGATAAATACTATTTTCTACTTAAAACTATCATTTCGTTATTTTTACTAACCCAAATAATGACTCATCCGCTAGGTTGCACGTGAGGGGGAAAAAATAGCTTCCTTCCACTTACATTTACATTTATGCATTTGGCAGACGCTTTTATCCAAAGCGACTTACAGTGCACTTATTACAGGGACAATCCCCCTGGAGCAACGTGGAGTAAAGTGCCTTGCTCAAGGACACACTGGTTGCGACTGCTGGGATTGAACCAGCAACCTTCTGCATATCAGTTCAGTAGTTTAACCCACTGGACCACCATCTCCACAAGAGTGGAGCTCTTTTTATTTTAATATATTTCTTACATAAATACTATTTTCTACTTTAAAAAAATAATGTTGTTATTTTACTAACCCAGTGTTTTGTATGTGAATACTGTTTCGCGTGAATGTGACCACAGGAGTGAAGCACAAAGCTTTGTTTAGCCTAGAAAGGAAATAATGGTCAGATAGCACTTTTTCATGCTGTTTTGCGATCGGGTCACTCGATTTTCCGTGAATTTTAACAATAGGCCTAGTCCATTTTATCCCAATGGACATCTCGTTTCTTTTCCCAAATCTTCACTCACGTCGCACCCATATTCGCAGGGGATTATAAACGTTTCTTCCTTTCGTTTGCTTATAATTAAGTCTATTATAACTATTCACATCCTTTACTGTGGTAAAGTTTGTGATTAGTTTTCTATGGCAGTGAATAATCAAACATTGCCTAAATGTCTTGACCCTGTGGAAGATAAAATCCGCTCTTCAGACCTTTTACAACAAGTGTTGCTTTGCAACATCAGGAGAAAACATGAAGACGAAGATATTCGAAAAGGTGTCTATCCAGCTTGAGTCCCACATTCCTCTCAAAGCGCAGAGCGGTAAACATGACACATCTTTGCGGGGAAATAGTATGAATCAAATATTTTTCTAACTAATATTTAATTTTCTTATATTCTTTAGGTTACCATTATTTACTGAAAATCGTTTAAATGTTTTATAGGCTGTAGTGTTTTGTTTCACTGATGGAAGTGCTGAAATAAACACGCATGCTTATGGATGTTTCAGCTTCAAATTATTTCAAAATTTAGGCTATATATCTGGCATAGACTACAGTATTTAAAATAGCATATACATGCCTTAGTTACATTCTCAATTTAATTTACAGAGCAATCCCTGCTAAGTTTTTAGTTTAACTAATACTATAGAAGAGGATTAGTGTGTGTCGCACTCACAACAGACTTGCAACGGTGGCGTAGCATCACTATGGTGGCACTCCATCGTGATATTGGTCAGCCATCACGATGGACGATGATATCGTCCATCGGCACAACCCTAGCGGTGATCTTTGTTTGGAACTATTTTCGCTGCTGAAATAGAACAAAAACAGTCAATATTGCATTTAAAATGTAAGTGACTTAATGTTAATTAATTGTTTATGGAGCTGGCGTATGAAATTAGTTCAGTCGTGATGGTATTCAGGAAAACAGCACTCTTGTTCGTGTGATGTTGCTTAACTGTATCATGTTATAAATATAAAAACACAACTTGTAATTTAAACCGTGTATGTTAACTGAGTTTCTCTGTTTGAGCGACGCTCATTTGTTTTTGATTTTCTCCTCGAGAGGCTGCGCAAGCCTCAACAGCACAACCTTGTTACCATCAGTACGTTATATATTATTATCGACCATCTATCGCCACTTACACTAAATTAATGCAGAATCAATCTTGCATTTTGGGGATTCCCTAGTTATTTTTTGACGTTTTATCAGACTACTTGTCCGTCGGGCAAGTAAAATTCTCTTTCACTTGCCCCTTCAAAAAAGACGAGCTTGTCCAGCACAAGCAGACAAGCGTTAAATGTCGAGCCCTGTAATAGGAATATAATATTATGCCTGATCGGTGTATAATTAATACATTAAATCATTAGCATGTACCCTTTAAATATAAAAGAATGAAGGAAAACACCAACCTATTTGTTCCTCTGTCTCTTCATCTTTTATTCTGCAGGGTTCTTCCTCAAACTCCATCTTTACAATAGTATGTCTGTAGTTTCTCCTGGAGTAATTCCTCCTGCTTGCTTCTCCTGTGGGAAGATGAGAATATATATTATTAATAATAATAATAATATTCAGGTGTAAATGTTTGATCCTAACAGTAGAACATTGTGGAGTTACTTTTAAATTATAACATTTTATAAATAAGTGTATCATGTGCAGGATGATGCATCAGGCAACTGGTTATTATAGGAAATAAATAGAAACATTTGCTCATTTAGTTGAGGGGTAGTTAAAAGATGGGTAAATTGGCCCCTATTTGGTAGGAAGCCCACAGATAAACTTTTACAGAATTTACAATGCATATATATTATATAGGGGTGTAACGGTACACAAAACTGAAGGTTCGGTACGTTCCTCGGTTTTGAAGTCACGGTTCGGTACGGGTTCGGTACAGCAGTTTTACAAAATAGCTTTTTATTTATTTTATTAAACAGTGGTTTACTGGAAAAAAAAAAAAAAGTGTCTGTCCTTAAATGAATTAACTAAACTAAACGTTTATTGAAGATATTGCTGTAAACTATATAGGGAGCCCTTACTTGCACTTTGCTATAATATTAAAGGTTAACAACAGAGCCCAAACTATTAGCCTAAATTCAGTTGCCATTTATTTTTAGGTATAATAATCAACACTCAAATAACACACAGTACGCAAACATGTAAACTTCACATAAGGCAGTTTTTGCAATAACTTCTAAATGTAATTATGAAATAGTTTTTTCTCCAATTCGTTGTTGAAATATAATCATTTATACACAGTGTCTGTAATTTTCATGACAGGTTTATTTAACATGCATGAAATAATCAAGACATCCCTAACAGGTTAAGTAGAATATATATATATATATATTTATTCCACTTGAACTGTGATGATCAGGTATCAATCACGCCACATTAGGACGTTAGGAAAAAAAACGTTAAATGAATTAGCTGCACACTGTGCGCAGTACTTGGTAGCCTTGTTGTCTGCCTAAATGAATTATAAATAAACAAAAAACTAGTAGGTTATTTGCAGTATATTAAATCATTTTTGACCTGATTATTTTGCACTGAAATGAGTCTGACACACAAGTCTTTCGGCTCTGACAGCGTTGCGTCACGTGCACCATCATAGCCTATGATTTCCCAAAATATAGTACTATGTTGTCAACTAGTGATATCATCACAAGAACTTTTGAGGAATATGCAACATAATTTAGACAATTGTTTTTGTCATACGTATTATACTAACTGACAGACACTATCATTTCAGCCGCTCTGTGCAGCTCGAACATAAGATCAGCTTCACGGCTGAGACACGAATAGACTATTAACTTAAAGCTTTTACTCTTAAACACAAAAGGCACATCCACTAATAAAAAAAGGAATATTTATTAAACAAGCCAGATCAAGAGCAGAAAAAACGCATTCACAATTAAATAAATAATATACAGCAGCAAACAAGCCTTCTTCAATCTGTCTCTCTTCTCCAGTGGGTTGGGCTAATCCAAAAGAAGTGGAAACAAGGGGGTGTTCTGAAGACAGACTGTTCCCTGTGAAACAGGGGTGCTCTGAAAACACCCCCATTAGCAATCAGTGCTTTCCACCTGATGAAATGAACGCGGCAAAACCGACTGTACAGATCCACTTTTGCGGCACGACTGAAGCGTGGTGATCTGACGCTTCCCCTCATGTGTATGTTGATGGGCGTTCCTCAAGTTTACCGCTATGGGCGTGCGTTTGAGCCAGCAGGAAATGAAAAACAAAGGACCAGCGAGAGACTTCTCTTCACCAGTGGGTTGGGCTAATCCAAAAGAAGTGGAAACAAGAGGGGTGTTCTGAAGACAGACTGTTACCTGTGAAACAGGGGTGCTCTAAAAACACCCCCATTAGCAATTAGTGCTCTCCATTTGATGAAATGAACGCGGCGCGGCAAAACTGATGAAATGAACGCGGCAAAAAAAAATCGACCAATCAGAATTTTGGTCGAGCCAGAACGTATCGACTAATAATCGACTGGGAGATTACAGCCCTATATATTTTCAATATGCTGTAGTCAAAGTTCACTAAACGCTAACATGAGGGTCTGCAAGATTTAAAAACATTTTCAGAGAGTAAAAAATTTCCGAACTCAATGGAACATGAAGTTTTAAATCCAACCGGAGCTGATCAGAGAATCTCCTTTAAATAAAAAATAAAATAATAATAGTGGCTTTCGCACCAGGGGCCTATACCATGAAGCCGGTTTAGCTGGCTAGCCAGATATGTTTAAGCTTAGTTTGTGCCAATCCTGGGTTTTAGGTACCATTAAAGTGGTTTGGCTTTTAGCAGTGTTCATCTCCATAGTAACTTAGGCTCCACGGCTAACCTGCTCCAGGGCAGGTTATGTTCTGGATAAGAGATCTCAAACTGAAATTAGACCAATCAGCTGTGAGCAAAGTGACACACCTCTGATGCAATGAAGTCGCTCCCCCTGTTTCTACTCCAAATTAAAGGTCACTACATAGCAAATGTTTTTTAAAGACTAAATTGTCTGGCTTTTAACAATGCTTATTTATTATTATTATAATTTTGAATGACTTAGATATCATTTAAGTAATTATTATACCCTTAATCAATTACACATGTATAATTTTAGTTATTCAATCATTAATAGGCACATAGTTAAAATTAATATAAATAGCCTATATAAAGGTCATACAAATAAGCTTTAAAATCAATAAATAAAGCTATACAAATGACTACATGTGAGTTTAAATGTTCAATTCTCTCTATATATCAACTAAACTAACTTCATAACTTTTACTTGCACTGACTAAGTAAGATTTTTCTTAAAGTTGTCTTCTTTTATAGACAGCTCTTTTCTTCTTCCTGTGTAAATTTGTTTAAATTCTTAATATTTTCAATCATGTAATATTCTGCAGAAGAGAGAAATCAATTTCGCGGTTTCGCTCGCGAGAAGTAGATCTCAGTTTCACTGATCCACAGCGTGTGATTGGCTGTTCACTACTGATGTCACAGCTAAACTCCTAAACTCCGGATCAAAGCCTGGGTTGACAGAGAAAGCTGATGATCAGCATCATGGGACCAACAAAGCCTGAATAGATTGGTTTGGTTGTGTCAACTCGAAACTAATCCTGTAACCCTGAGTTTGTTAAACTACCATCATGGTACAGGCCCCAGGTAGTTCTAGGCTAGAGCTAGGCATCAGGGTGGTTCCCCGAGAACGAAATGTTCCCACAGGGTCATTTTCCTGGTTGCATTCACACCGCCAGTAGGAACTCTGAAGTGATGAATGCAACGCTTATTGTTGTGACTTTTATTTTGACGGTGCTGAGAATGTCAGAGTCTGAGCATGCAACGCTCACATTCATGTCTTGATTAGCTTATGATCATTTTTAACAGTCCTGTCTAATAAGTTATTAGATTGAACTGTTATACAAAGAAAGTAGACATTGAAAATGTACTATATTAAAAAAAAAATTGCGTTTGCCATGTGATTGATGTCCAATGTCATTTGCTGAGCAGAAATACATACCGCATTTCCTCAAATAAAAGCCTGTAGTCAATTAAACGCCGGGACTCTGATAGTGGCCGGGGGCGTGGCCAGCACAAACAAATAAAGACAGGTCTCAAATTAAGGCCGAGGAAAAATTATTTAATTTCATGTGCATTCAAGTTAATCGTAATGTACAGTAGGGTTGTGCCGAAGGAGCGAAACCATCGTGGCCATCGCCCCCCGCTGGGAGTCTTGCGAGTGCGACGCACAATCCTGGTCTCTTCTATACTTAACCTAAACACTTTGCAGGGATTGCTCTGTAAATTAAATAGAGAATATAACTGATGCATATCTGCTATTTTAAATACTGTAGTCTATGAGAGATGTGACATGTGTTAGTCTGTGAAAGATACACAAATGATCTGGACAATCTCTAAGCCTCTTGTCTTTTTTACACATCTTACTCTGCATTTAACTTAAACTATTTTATTTTGTACAAGAAAACAGCATAGGCTTCAAAATAAATTATGTTATTGAAATATTGTAAAGTGGTCATTTGAACTACTCGAACGAACATTAAAAAAACAATATGCAAAATCAAAATTGAATAGCTCCATAATGGATTGAGAAAAGGGCGCGCATTAGTTGGGTTACAAAAATAACAAAATTATAGTTTTTTTTTAAAGTAGAAAATAATATTTATGTAAAGAGATGTATATTAAAATAAAAAGTGCTTAAAGGAGCACAACTCTTCTTAAGTGGAAGGAAGCGTTTCCCTCATTCCCTCACGTGGAATATAGAAAGCACATTAGTTGGGTTAGTAAAATACCGAAATTATATTGTTTATATCGAGTCTATAAAACACGAAAGAACAACAAATATATCACAAAAGTAAATTTAGTTTTGTATAAATTGTATCTTAATTTTAATCTATGTTTTATCAACCAAATTGCCCGGATTTAATAAATGACAAGCAAATAGCCTATAACAGACAATGACATGGAGGCGGCGGCGCAGCGTGAACAACGGCTTAAATGAACTACTAGAAAAGGAAAAAAAACTTTAGTCAGGGTCAGCCCTTACTATTTATTTCAGATAGGCCTATATTTGATCCAGCAGGTCACAAAGGGAGTTCTGGGTTGAGCGGCGGTGCTGAGCGGAAAGAGCTTCAGAAATGAACGGGATCTCCAGAAAGGCGCTTGATCTCCACTGGAGGAAATATTGCCGCTCTTTCTACGCACACACCGCAACAGTCACAATATGACCTCATGTATGTTTTGAAAACACAATTCAACTTATAAATACTACTTTTTAATGGGCCACTTAAAATGTTTATTACAAATAAATTATTCAATTCTAAAAATGAATAAAATGAACAAAAAAATTGTATTGCATTTGCAATCCTTTAAAACCCCCCACTCCCCGCGCCCCTGATGATATCTGTCCTCTGGAACGCTATCGATTTTCATTTAAAACGGTTTATTTAAAACAATTATTTTTTCAAATAGATGGAATTCGAAATATAGGCCTGCCCCTAATAAAAGCCTGCGACCTTCTGCAGTTCAGGTAAATAAAGGCCCCGGCTTTTATTTGAGGAAAAACGGTAATCATGTTTTGCTTGCTCCCCTCAAAGCTGCGTTGGATTTTCTCCTTAGCATAAAGGTTGAGAGGTCCATCTATCACCGTTTTCCATGTTGGTTACTTCATATAGGCTGTGCGCATGCAAGGCCGTAACCATGTCTTGAACATTGGGGAGGACCAATTTTTTAATTTTTATAAAGCATAAAGAAACTGAACAGTGAACGAAATTCTAGGTCTAATTCTAGATGGGAAATAATATATTATTAGTCCTGCGATTCTTCGCTTTAGTGAATAAATACATAGATCCGCAACAAATGTATGAATTCCCTAGTGGTCTGGTGGTAGAATTTTTGCAAACCGTGTCAAAGGTTACAGGCTCTAATCCACTCTCATATGGTTTTTCTTCTTCTTCTTCATTACAATCAACACACTTTCTTCACTGTTTGTGCTGGGTTAGACCCTACTCTGAAGTAGTCGTGATTCGCCTCTCACATGACTCCAAACACACCTCTTAAATAATATAAGTGGAATTTTTCACACTTAAGACACTTTTTAGGGCTTTAAAGCTCCCCTTACGAAAATGAACTATAGTTTTACTACAAATAAAACATGGTTATTATAGTTAAACCATGGCTTTACTACTTAACCATGGTATTTATGATAAAACTGTGGTTATATAAATGGTAATTAATTAGCCAAAAAACATGGTTTCTACACTTTTACTATATTAAAACCATGGTCAATTTTCGTAAGGGTCTAACAGTGGATGGTAAAGGAGAAAATAATAAGGTGATAATTTCTGAATGCATGCTCACGATTGATTGAACCCTTCTCTGGCGTTACAATTGATTCTTATTGAGCAATTGCTGGCATTTATACATGTAAAGAATTTTAATATTTAACTTGCATAAGTTTTACAAAATAGCTACTCAACACAGCAAATTTAATGGGGACTGTAGGGCTTGTGGGTTTACAGACGAGATGATGTTATCAACAAGGAGGGAAAAACGAGCCCTGCTTACATCTATGATTTATCATTAAAAACTATGTTTACCAGGTTTCATTTGTTCATTACATAAAACTAAAACACAACTCATAAGCTTCAAAAAAGATCATGTGAAAAACAGTCAGTAACGAGTTTAAGTTTCACGAGTGCAGAGCTGCCAACTCTCACGCATTGGCCGTGAGACACACGCATTTGATTGGTTTCACACGCTCACACGCCACACACCCGATTTCTCACGCTGAAGTGTCAACCCGGTCAGTCAAATGCCTGAAAGATGAGTTTATCTATAGATCTACATGTTGAGCCGATCATGTTGATCGATTAGTTATGCTCTCGGTGAGGGGGTTCAAGATAAATGGGCGAATAAATACGGTGTTGTTGCGCGACCTAAAGCTACATTCCGTTTTGGGTTCTGACGAGAACGAGCCTGTAATGAGCGAAGTGGAGCGCTGTGACGCTCAGGGGTGCGTTTCCCGAAAGCGTTGTTCGCTAACTATGGTCACAAGTTCCGTCATTATAAGCATAGTTCAACGAGTCGTGTTTCCCGAAACCATAGTTCCAACGAACGTTCGCAAACAGCATCGCAAAGTTGATTTGCATACATTTTGTTCTTGCACTGATGTTAAATGTGTAGCCATTTTGCACTTTGACAGCCATTTTGAGATATAGGCTATATTTGAGTATTGTGTGTAATGATTCTGACAGTTTTTTCCATAGAAATGACTGGGGAAAAGTGTCCCAATAACCCTGAATTCACCCTATACTCGTTGAAATCATAATTACATTGCACTATGAAGCTTAAAACCACACATATTATAACATTCTTCATTAACAATTTTTCAGTTATTTGTAACAATCTCATTGTAAAAAAAAAGAAAAAGAAAAAAGTGGTTTCAATGTAGCCAGCTACTTTTTGATAGTAACTTGTAGTGTAGCTACTTTTTCAAAAGGGTAGCTTGAATGTAACTTAACTACACTCTAAAAAAAGGTTCTATATGGCACCAAAAATGGTTCTTGGCTCGTAATCATAGGGGAACCTTTTTTAGTGCTATATAGCACCAATTTTGGTGTTTCAGTGGTTCTTCAGCGGTTCTTCACCGGTTCTTTGACTAAGGTGCTATATAGCACAGCTACCATATACAGAACATGTTAAGATATGGTGCTATATAGCACCAAAAGTGGTTCCCCTATGATTACGACGAAGAACCATTTTTGGTGCCATATAGAACCTGTTTTTTTTAGAGTGTACTCAAAGTAGTTTTTACTACAACACTGTTTTTTTTAGATTAGCCACAGCAAAAAAAGAACCACACAACAGACAGAAGAGCAACAGACAGGACAGACAGTTTTTTTTTCCTTTTTCTTCCCTGTAAAAGTATGCTGTAGGTTGATGTATAATCAATTTGTTCTATTTAGACAAAACCATGCCTCTAGGCCTACATAGTGCTTTAAAATTGTGTGTGTGTGTGTCTATAGGATATAGGCTACTGTATAGCCTACAACGCTTCATATAGATGCATTTTGTATATGTATATATATATATATATATATATATATATATATATATATATATATATATATATATATATATATATATAATATTATTTATTTTATTTTTTGTTGTTGCAATTTTTGCTTTGTACGCGGCAAAATTTTGGTTGGCCCCACCAAATCTCACTCTAAGCTTTTTTGAAAAGTTGGCAGCTCTGCGAGTGTAATGAACAACATCATTCGGTTCGTTTCGATTCATCTCCGAGTGATTCACTAAATGAACCGACTCGTTTAGTCGTTTGGATTTATATTCCTCCTAATAAATGATAAATGAATGTACTCACAGTGTGAAAACATCAGATTTAGAGCAGAATGAACGGCTGTGCTCCACTTCTCATGTTTATGTTCTTCCCTCTCTCGCTTCTCTTCTTCTTCTGGACTCGATGTGTGTCGTTGCTTCGGTTGCTCGAGCGCCTCCACTGGCGGAACTCTTTATATTTAGAGAACAGGCGATGCGTCGCGGTAAAGTGAAAGTTAAAGTTGCTCATTCAAAGCATTATTATTTAAACTCCGGAATTGGTTAAATATGAAGAGCATCAAGTAGACATTACAAAAAGTAGCTTAAACTTTCAGGCTTACAACGAGCATGATTTATTTTCAGAAGCTGCATCCTAATTTGGTATTTAGATACATTTGACACATTTACACACCGTTTATTGCAGCTCAGCAAGGAATGCAGGAATGCAATTACAGTGACATAAATAATGCCATTAGATGAATGGGTTAATAACGGTATTAAAGTGACCGTCATTAATTTACTCTCCCTCATGTCCTTTCAAACCTGTGTGACTTTCTTTTTTCTGTGGAACATAAAACTTTATAAACTAAGCAACACTGCATTTACACATCTTAAGGGTTAATTTTGTGCTTCTGTGTGTTTGTTTAGATGTCAATGTTCACAGCAGATTTAGACCTGAAAACTTGAAATGACTGAGAATGACATCAAACGCCGCCATCTAGAGTCAAATCTGTATATATACTTCATTTAGAAATTGATTCATTTTAATGAGACAGAATATCTTACAATTGGCTAATTTGCTATAAGATTCTAAGAAAAGGGCATTTTTCACAGCCACAGAAAAATAACTCTTTCTTTGCAGGTACAGCGCTTAGAGCAGGGGTCCCCAAACTTTTTTCTGTAAGGGCCAGATCATTTTTCCTTTCTTTAATGGGGGGCCGGGTCGGTCAAATTACATGGGTCAGAGTGACTACCAATATTATTGTGGAGATTTTATTATGATTTTAAATCTATTCATCAAACTAAAAATCTAATGTTTAGCATAACATTATAGACACACTTTCAAAAATGTTTATTGCCAGCATACAGAAGCTATTACACGACCATTAACACAAGGACATCTTCAGAGCTGTCAAACATGCACTGTAAACCCAGATGTTGTCATTAATAAAGATATCAAGTTACTATAACTTGACAATACTTAATATACCAAGTTTTGGCATCCAAACTTAAACAGGTGTGTTTAACTTACTCATTTGGCAGCAAAAATCTGTTTAATTAATAGTTTAAGTGCTATGAGTGCACAACTTTAATTTATTTAAATTATTCACTATCTATCTGTTTAAAATGATTGGTCGTTCTTGAAATTCTGCCTTGACAACCGCGCTGATTGGTCGATTTAAGTTTTTCCGTGCTGCTGAATTGCTGACACACAGCAGCAGGCCAGAGTGTCAGAACCATCTTGAGATTGAGTGAAGAAAGACTAAAGTTAAATTGGTAAGTAGATATTTAAATTTTAAACTATCATATAAGTTTGTCTTATTGGCTTTACACGTTTTATTCGAATGTTATTTCCCCGTTTTACTCCGACAGCGACACAAGTAACGTACATTGGCTGTAAAACAGGCGGGAAGAGATTCGTAGTGACTCGCAACGTTACGCTGGTAGGTAGGTTAATGGTAAAATATACGTGTACATTTTGCTTGGTAGCCTTTAAAATGTTTAATGTTATTTTTTGTAGAGTATTTCTAGTTATAAACACACTTGAGTTTCTAACTTTCTATACGAACGTTTGAATTTCCCGCTGTATGTTTTGTTTTCCTCCAGCGGCACTAGCAGGCAAGACTTGGGCAAGACGGGACATGAAGCAGGAGAGGAGGGAGACTGGGAGAGAGAGAGAGAGTCGATGATAAAGGCCAGTGGATTACGCTGGTAAGTTAATGTGTAACACGCCTGTACATCTTTACATATTTTATACGGATGGAAAAGGTATAAATGCGTTTATAAGTTAATATCAAGTTTCTGTGATAACTTCGGAGCAGTCGGCCAACCGGCAAACTAAGCCAATGTTTCACAGACGTTGTTAATTTACAATAAACATACTATTGTGGCTCTAAATTCGAGTTAATTTACTCCCAGGCTCACTGAAATTTCCCCTTGTATACGTTATTTTGTGAAATCTTTTGGTGAAAAAATTGGGTTGCTGCGTGATTACTGACGTTATCTTTTAAATAATTTGGCCAGTCATGTTGACTAAAAACTGCAGACCATTTCCCGCCTAAAGAGGGGAACAATGCGAGGCTAAAATTAACGAAATTGTGACACATTTACAGAAATAAGCCTATATTTTTAAGTATTAGTTGATGTAATGTGTCCCTGGTGCATAACATTAGGTGTTTTTTTAAATAGATTTTATGTTCCAAGAATTTCACCTGCTGTTGCACTTGTGCATATAGCTGTGTGACAATAAAGTGATTTGATAAATGTATTCAATCGTATCTGTGGATTTTTCTACTTTTTAAAATAAAATAAAAAAGTTAACATTATCAGAGCTGTGTGTATGTCCCTGTGAGCGATTTGTAGACTTTTATATTTATATGATTTTCACTGTAGGGTAACATATTTGGGGCAGTACCCTGGAATGGAAAACCTTTGCACTATATCCTCACCTAAATAGTGTATATTAGTACCTTAGAATAGTAATACACATCCAAGAATGTACAGAAAATGCTTAATGTATTTTTATAAACCTATAAATATGTTAAAAAGGTGTTTTTTTAGGGCACTTTCCCAGTGTCTTTAATTATTATATGGGATTGTTTCACACCCATAAGACCTTTTGTTCATCTTCGGAACACAAATTAAGATATTTTTCATAAAATCCAATGGCTCAGTGAGGCCTGCATCTCCAGCAAGATAATTAACACTTACATTGCCCAAAAAGCTACTAAAGACATGTTTACTGTGACTATGGTGGTTCAACCTGAATATTATAAAGCAAAGAGAATACTTTTTGTTTATCAAAAATAATAAAATAACTTAATTCAACAATATTCGGAGCATGAATTATACTGCCAAATTCACGTGAACCATTGAAATTTAGAAACACTTGCCACGTTATGAAGCCTCGTTTACTAAAATCACTTGACTTTAATGCTCCGAACCACTGAATCGAAACACAATAAAACCCAAAACGCAGTTCCGTGCCTGGGTACGGTTCGATTAGCTGGCCCTGGCCCACTTGGAAGAGGTGGGCCAGAGCACAGTTTGGTTGGGCTCGAGCAATATTACGATGGCAAACATCTTTATTACTGCTTTGATAGTACTCTTTTCAATTCATGTACAATTAATTAACACAGTTAATTTGAGTGTATTTGGGTTCTCACCTTATTGAAGAACAGGAATTGTAGTTTGCGAATAAAGCTGCAAAATACCTCCATTAACGTCAGCTGCCTTCATAATTCGTAATAATCCTCTGATACATGCAAGTGAAAATTGCTACGCGGCACAAATTCTAAGTCTATTAGGCAATATTTTAGAGAGAGTGCAAGAACGTTAAAGGGTTAGTTCACCCAAAAATGAAAATTCTGTCATTAATTACTACCCTCATGTCGTTCGACACCTGTAAGACCTTCGTTCATCTTAGGAACACAAATTAAGATATTTTTGTTGAAATCCGATGGCTCAGAAAGGCGTCCATTGGCATAATGCACTGTACACTCCCAAGACCCATAAAGGCACTAAAGACGTTGTTACAAAGTCCATCTCACTACAGTGGCTCTACAATAACTTTATGAAGCGATGAGAGAACCTAAATAATGACTTGTATAGTGATGACCGATTTCAAAACACACTGCATCATGAAGCATGGAGCATGGTGGTCTAGTGGGTTAAACCACTGAACTGATATGCAGAAGGTTGCTGGTTCGATCCCAGCAGTCGCCACCAGTGTGTCCTTGAGCAAGGCACTTTACTCCATGTTGCTCGAGCCCAACCAAACTGTGCAGTCTGGCCCACCTCTTCCAAGTGGGCCTGTAATACGGGTACTGTAAGGCGCTTTGGATAAAAGCGTCTGCCAAATGCGTAAATGTAAGCATCGAAGCGTTATGAATCTGAGTCGATTCAGCGGTTTGGATCGCCAAAGTCACGTGATTTCAGCAGTTTGGCGGTTTGACACGTGATCCGAATCATGAATCGACTCACTGATTCATAACGCTTCGAAGCTTCACGATACCGTGTTTTGAAATCGGTCATCACTATATAAGTCGTTATTTAGGTTTTTTTTACACACAAAAACTATTATTGTCGCTTTATAAAGTTATTGTAGAACCACTGTAGTGATGTGACAGTAAATCAACAGCAAAATTATTTTTTGGTAAACTATCCCTTTGACTATATAATGAGAATTTTCATTTTAGGTCAACACATTTTTGACTGGGATGAATCTAATATTATTTTGAAATATAAACAAGCATATCTTTTCTACATGCTATTACCTGCCCCTTCTTACATTGTTTTTTTGTTGTTGTTTTTCAGATCTACATGGAGTTTAACAGGATTGCTGGTAAAAACCTGAAAAAGGAATTTTACGAGACCCTTGATCGACATAGTACATGCCTCTTGGACATTTTCAGAGCCAAAAAGGGAGTTGCTGGTCAGCTCTTGAACCTTCTGAAGCAAACAAAGGTTTGTAAAAAATCCCAATAATTTATCATAGATATATTAATGTATTACAAGAAAGTACATTTATCAAAGGGTTAGTTCACCCAAAATTTAAAATTGTCATTTATTCGTCACCCTCATGCCATTCCACACCCGTAAGTCCTCTGTTCATCTTCGGAACACAAAAAAATTAAGATATTTGTGTTGAAATCCGATGGCTCAGTGAGGCCTGCATAGTCAGCAATGACATTTCCTCTCTCAAGATCCATTAATGTACTAAATGTCTAAAACCATATTTAAACCAGTTCATGTGAGTACAGTGGTTCAATATTAATATTATAAAGTGACTAGAATATTTTTGGTGCAACAAAAAAATAAATAAATAATGACATATTAGTGATAACCGATTTCAAAACACTGCTTCATGAAGCTTCGGAGCGTTATGAATCAGTGTTTTGAAATCGACCATCACTATATATGTCGTTATTTATTTTATTTTTTGTCGCACCCAAAATATTCTCGTCACTTTATAATATTAATATTGAATCACTGTACTCACATGAACTGATTTAAATATATATCTTCCTTTTTTTTGTGTTCCGAAGAACAACAGAGGTCTTACGGGTTTGGAACTGCATGAGGGTGACGAATAAATTACATTATTTTCATTTTTGGGGGAACTAATCCTTTAAACCTGTATAATCTGCCATTCAGACTTCATAGTTGATCTGAGTAAATGTGCTCAACTATTTGAATGCTGTTAGGAATATATATATATATATATATTATATCAAAATGTATTAATAACAAGTGGTTGGATGTAATACATTTTTTTTTATAAATTCCACTCAAGTTGTCAGAGCCAACTGAGGTCCGAACTTTAGTGCTTCAAGGACTACCTCTCGTGTTTGGAGATGACTCCCCTGCTTTCTTTAAGACATGTTTGGTAAGTGTTCCAAGTAGAAAATAATGTTCAAAAGACATTCACACTGTCTCACACATACACATTCACACTCACTGTATCAATTTTAATCTAAAGTGTTAGTTAACCCAAAAATGAGAATTCTGTCATTAATTACTCACCCTCATGTCGTTCCACACCCATAAGACCTTTGTTCATCTTTGGAACACAAAAATATATTTTTTATGAAATCCAAGAGGTTTCAGTCCCTCCAAATCGATCCAACGCTACTATCACTTCCCTTGTCCATAAAGGCAAGAAAGACATAATTAAACAGATAGTTCACCCAAAAATCTAATACTGTATACATTTCTTTGTACTGCTGAATGCAAAGATATTTAGAAAAAAAGTTTGTAACCAGGCCGCTTTGGGCCACCACTGACTTCCATAGTAGGAAAAAAAATACTATGGAAGTTAGTGGTGGCCCAAAGCGGCCTGGTTACAAACTTTTTTTCTAAATATCTTCCTTTGCAATACAAATAAATGTATACAGTTTTAGATTTTTGGGTGAACAAAGGTGGTTGTGGAACGACATACGGGTGAGTAATAAATGACAGAACTCTCATTTTGGGGTGAACTAACCCTTAAGTTGAAGTTGCACCATTTGAAATGTACAGTACTGTGCAAAAGTCTTAGGCACGTTCGTATTTTCACCCCCAAAAATGGTTTTAAGCCAGTTATTTATAACTTTTGTAATAGTGTGTCAGTAGGTTATATCAGTTTACATTTTCAAACATTAATTTTGCCATTAATTGTAATAATCCATTCCAGTGAGATTTTTGTATGCAGAAGGAGTCTGACAACAGAGGTATGATCCACACAGAGATCTGATCTCACCATCATCGAGTCCATCTGGGATTACATGAAGAAACAGAAAAAAATGAGACTAAATCCAGAAGAACTGTGGCAGCGTCTCCAAGACGCTTGAAGAAACCTTCCTGCAAAGCTCCCTAAAAAAACTATGAGCAAGTGTCCCAAAACAAAAGCTGTTTTCAACTCAAAGGGTGGTCACACAAACACTGATTTGATTTAGTTAATTGATCAAAAAAATTAACAGTCTACTTATGACATTATTTTTGAAAGCTTCCTGACTTTACAGCATTTTTACACAAGTGTCTAAGTACTGTAGCTTTACAGGAAGGTTTCTTCAAGCGTCTTGGAGACGCTGCCACAGTTCTTCTGGATTTAGTCTCAGTTTTTTCTGTTTCTTCATGTAATCCCAGACGGACTCGATGATGGTGAGATCAGATCTCTGTGTGGATCATAGCTCTGTTGTCAGACTCCTTCTGCATACAAAAATATCAATGGAATGGATTATTACAAATAATGGCTAAATGAATGTTTGAAAATGTAAACTGATATTACTTACTGACACACTATTACAAAATGTATAAATAACTGGCTTAACCATTTTTGGGGGTGAAAATACTAACGTGCCTAAGACTTTTGCACAGTACTGTACATTAGCTTGCATGCATGAGAATTAATGTTTTATTAATTAATGAGTTTTATTAATCTACAGTAGATGTCCGATGATCGCTGCGTGAATCTTCACATGCCAGTGGGGATTGTAATAGTTGAGGATGGTATGACTCTTCAGCCCCTCAACTCTCTGCATTTGTCTCCCTCCTCATTTGGGATCGTAATTGAGGGAAAAGTTGTGATGGACAATCTACACAACCTTCCTGAATCAATGTGCCTTCTGTTTGGACTAATTTATGCGTTACACTTGAATTACCCAAAGTCGCTGAAGTACACATTTGAATTCATTCAACGCATTGTCCTTTCCATGGGGCAGAAAGACCTGCAGCCTAAAATACAATCCTTGGCGAATCAGCTGTTTGGTTAAAAAGGAGAAACAGGATCAGCAAAATGTGAGCTTTTACTGTTAAAAACTAGAAGACTACTGTTTAAAATGTGAGCTTACTGTTAAAAACTAGAAGACTACTGTTTAAAATGTGAGCTTACTGTTAAAAACTAGAAGACTACTGTTTAAAATGTGAGCTTACTGTTAAAAACTAGAAGACTACTGTTTAAAATGTGAGCTTTTACTGTTAAAAATGAGCTTATGATTTTGTTTGTCTTTTAAAATGAGCTTTTACTGTTAAAAATGATCTTATGATTTTGTCTTTTTAAAATGGGAGCTTTTACTGTTAAAAATGAGCTTATGATTTTTTTTTTTTGTCTTTTTAAAATGAGCTTGCTGTTAAAAATTAGGAGTTTATGGTTTTGTTTGTCTTAACAATGACTTAAAAGCTTACTGTTATGAGCAATGCTGCCATTAATTATATGTAGTATAAACCTAATAAAGTGGTTGTTGTGAAAAACAATACTTGTTTTAATGATTTAATGATCAATTCCCCATTACTCAAATGAACTGAGGGAATCCCTTTCCTCAAATCATGAGTTTAGTCTGTTTGCCTTTTAAGTTATCTGTACTTAAACATTTGAGTTATCTGTACTTAAACATTTGAGTTATCTGTACTTAAACATTTGAGTTATCTGTACTTAAACATTTGAGTTATCTGTACTTAAACATTTGAGTTAATTCAATGAAGAGACCACATTAGGTCAACTCAATTAAACTGAGTTGTCAGTTTCCCCATTACTCAAATGAATTGAGGGAATCACTTTCCTCAATTCATTTGAGTAGTCTCAACTTATTAGGGTTTACAGTGTGGTTATGTGTCCTTATCATCTCTACGAGGCACCTTCAGTTCTGTCCCCTTTTGAAAAATACTGTTCGCTAGAACTGTGTGTGCTTGGTTTGTTACCACTGTTATCTGCGTGCTTCCTCAGCGATGAAGTTCCACATTTGCGGCTCTCTTTTCTTCAACTCCTCAGGATCCATCTCGACGACTGCAGTGCAGGCAGATCGCGCGCGGTTGTGAATCTCCTAGGAGGGCACGCGCGCGCGCCGCACGGCCACAGATAAACTAATATGGATTTGAAATTATTTTATCAACTTGAAATACAGGCAAGGCATATTTTTGAAGATGTGTTCCTAAAAATATGCATACTTTATTTAGGAACACATCTACAATATACATGCATATATTTTTATATAAATTCATTTGCATGTGACTATTTAAAACCCGTGTTTGTCCGTTGTCCGACCCGCACCCGTATCCGACACAGTTAGGATGTTTTTTTCACCCGTTTCAGCAATATTCGCGGATCACCGTCGGGTACCCGCTCGTGCAGGACTCTGGTTCAGAGGGCCGGTCCAAATGTGGGGGCGGGCCAGTTTGGGGAACCCTGGCTTAGAGCGTGTAACAAGACCAGAAATTGCTAATTTGACGTTGCAGCAAGTAGAGAAACAGAACCAAATATGTATTGTGCACAAGTTTTATTATCTAAACACACATACATGGGTAAGATGGAAAGTGACAGAATCGGTTTCTTCTGCGTTGAATGAAGAAGATATGAAGCTGCACACATGTTCACAGATAGCACACGTACATCTGCAAGATGTCTGTTAAAGATCACTTCATCTGGAAAGCATCTGCTGTTTACAAACATCTGATAGACGTCTTTAAAATGTCAGTTTTACATACATTCTAAATCATAAACATCTTAAAGACGTTGTTTAACCCTTAAAGACCTAGAACATTTTTGGGGCGCCTGACTTGCCTCTACTTTTCTTTGTTTTTCTCACCCATTCTTGCAGTTAGCATCAAGTGTCATATATCATTTTAAACAGGAGAACATGAAGTTTCCATAGCTCATTTGAAGTCCGTCTCAATTTTAAATTTATTTAGTCTGAGAATGGATTCAATTAATAGAATTTTATAATAGAAGAAAAACGGAAGCAAAAATTTTGTGTTTTTACTGTGAACTCAAACAGAACTTCATGAAGTTTGGATTTTTTTTCCCTTTAAAAGTTAGACTTAGTTGTTTTAGACTTCCAGATGAAATTTTATCTACATGTAACAATCCCTCAGCAAGTTATAACCATTTATTATAATATAATTCTAGACGTTTTTGAGTGAAAACAGGTGTATTTTATTTACTGACAATGTAGACTGTCAAAAAAGACAATGTAATTTGGACAAAAAATGTCCAAAAAAGTTCAGGGAGTAATGTAAATAGAAAGATTGTTATTTAATAACAGAACACTGAAAAGGTGTAAAACACAAACTACATACAAATAGAGAAATATACTGACTTTTGTGTGCTGTGCTATGTGAGAGAGTGCTCTGTATATGTTCATTTAGGTTTATTTTCATGCACGCAAATATACACCCACTCTCACGTTGTGGCAGAGAAACATGGTGGTTCAAAAGACCAAACACTATGTTTATTGGTTGAGTTGAGTTCAACGAATCTGGGGGCAAGGGTGGGATTAATGATCAATAATTGTTTCTGTTTGGCTCAGGGGAACAACCCACATGCGTTTCCTTGACGAATCAATGCTGCAGATTTTGATGACGCATCCATGCTCACCACGGAGCCTCTGAATAATCAATCTCAAGAATGTGATATTTCTGAAAAGATGAGATTTTCCTCTTTAAGGTGCATTTTACTGCATACAGATTGGATTAGCGGTTTAAAAGTTATTAAACATTTTAGAACGTTAGTTATTTTTAGCCGCGGGCGGCTATCTAGGTCTTTAAGGGTTAAACGTCTATTTGACATCTGACAGGAAACGTACTATAGACATATTGCAGATGAGCAAACGCTCTAATACATACATCTTCCAGATGTAAACACACACACCAAATTATCGAAAGCCAAATGGGTCAGAATTTGCGTGCTTTTCACCGCCGTATTAATATTACAACGCCGTTTTCATAACGCCGCCAAGCGTTAAATAAGCGGCGTCAGGCGTTAAGTTAACGTCTCGCCGCCACGCGTTAAAATAACGCCACTCGCCGAAAGACGCTAAGTTGATGCCACATGCCACTCAAAATGCAAATTTATGGGCTCATCTACATGGGCACACCTCTACTAGATTTGAGGACTCTACGGCAAGTCAGAGCATCCAGTTTGCAAGAGCACGAAGATGGCAATGGTTTGCAACGTTAACACACTGTATATGGTATATACTGTATATGTGAAGTGTAAATGCTCATACATATCAACACCAAACTACACATTTTCCTGTTTTCTCATATTGTACTGGATATGTGTGAATTTATAATTAAAGTAACAAGTGAATGCACATTTACTTGTATATGTACATATAACAAAGCAACATCAAAATCTTTCCACATAGCCTACACCAATTTGGGAATTTAACGCTTGGCGGCGTTATGAAAACGGCGTTGTAATATTAATACGGCGGTGAAAAGCAAGCAAATTCTGACCCATTTGGCTTTCGATAAAATAGATGTCTCCAAGATGTACCGGTGTGGGATTTGTACGGTGGCCTTTTAACCTCCGAGGATAGCCTCTCCACCAAGAGGCCAGTGAGCCAATCGTACTTAAGGCCAATTTATACTTCTGCGTCGAGTGCACGCAGAGGGTACGGCGTACCCTACGCATAGACGCGTTGGTTACGCCGTACCCTACGCCGTAGCCTGACGCGCACCTCTCCAAAAATGTAACAACGCGTCAATTCTACGCGGACCGCAAGCGCTGTGATTGGTCTGCCAGAACCCTTCCCTCAGGTCAATAAATAAATAAAAAATCTGCGATAGGAGTGTGTGTGTGTGTCCAGAAATTGGATGATAGTTCCTTACGTCTGCTATAACACAATATTTTGCAGTCCAGCGATTCTTAATGGTAGTAAATAAATACATAGATCCGCTGAGTATAGTTTATTTATTTTCTCATTAAAACCGAAGATGTTAATCAGTAATTGTATATCAAGAACAGGGACACATTAGGGTATATTTCGTGAATGAAGTCTCCGCAACAGCAATCGATTGCTCGAGCTACCGCTGCTGAAAACAGCGCCACGAGCTCCGCATGATTTCACAAACACATTCCAGCGCCAGATCGCCTTATTTAACTTTACTAATCAACTAGAGATGCTTAATTTGTATTAGATACAACAACTCAAGCTGCAAGAAAAGCCGTTCTCTCACTGCTGCTGATACTCCGACATGAATGTACAGATGCTACACAACAAGCAGCTTCTTCTTCGGCTGTTCTCTTGATTACACCAACATGCCCGAGGACACTGCCTACTAGCGTCTGCATGTGTAACTGCACATTGACGCAGACAACAGCGCAGAAGTATAAATGCTCACGACGGCGTCGGCTACGCGCGTAGCCTACGGCGTACACTACGGCGTACACTCGACGCAGAAGTATAAATTGGCCTTTAAAGGGTTAGTTACTTAAAGCTCTATAAACCTTTAAATATGGATATTTTTCTTACACAAACGCATCTCTTCGCTTCAGAAGGCCTTTTATTAACCCCCTTTATTATTTGGGTATGACGTTTTCAGAAAATTCTCAAAAATAGGGGCACAAGTTAAGAGGTTAAGTTTAATATCATATTTATTTTGGACACTTGTTAAAGGGTCATGAAACCCTTTGTTTCAGCAGCAGTAAGTTCTCACCAGTTTTGAAAAATGCTATAAAAGTGGGCATGGTTTAAGACTGACAGCACATCAAGGCTTCTGAGTCAGACAATTTAATTTCACTCTCATTAAAAGCATCAAACACAATATACACATGGTTTTGTAAGCTCACTGTTACACAAATACATATCCTGTGATGGCTATAATTCAATGGACAATTAAATGCACAGCCATTCGCAATTTATTCTCTCCATCGAAAATATATATGAACATGCTGTTGCATAACTTTGATAACTTTTGAGGCTTATTTTGTTTAAGTTTTTATAAGCCGTTTGGTCGGTTAAATGGGCGTGAAGAGCGGTTACACTCACAGTGTGGATGAATCGCGTTTGTGTGAAGACTGAAGAGAACGTAGGCAATGCAGAAACTCACACAAAGCGGAAAAAACACTTGTTTTTGATCCATTAATGCATCTCTCACTTACTGTGTGCGATCTCACTGTTTGAAGCACCAGTCAGAGGAAAATGCCTATCAATGCGTGCTGTCATGAATAATTGACCTATCGGTAAGCCCGCCCCCCTTAGTTACTGTTGCTACCTCAGAAAAACAAGTTGCTAACTGTCTTACAATGACAGCTGTCAGTGTGAAAACCTTATCCCAAGATGTTTTTGGACACAGAAAGTAGCGGACCCTGTCCGATTGATGGCCAAACTTAACTGATGGTTTATGAAGTTTATTACATCGTTTTTCACTCCTAAACAATAACCTTAAGAGTTGAACAAACAAAGCTCAAGTGCGCATTAACGTATCATTCACAAACTCTCTCTCTCTGTTGCATTATCATTAACATACACAGCAAATTATACAAAAACATCTGTGAGGGACCGAACAGTCAAGGTAAGGAAGGCAATGAAAAATAGTTTCCCAAAAAATGATTTAATATAAACTCAGGCTTCTACACAAAAGATTCAACAAAGGAAACTAAAGTCCAAATAAACAAATCAAATGTTTAGGCCTATAACTAAGGTTAACAGAGCAAAACAAACTCAAATAACTCAATACATGCGAGAACCAACCTGAACTAAACCTCCTAATGACACATCAGGGACACACTTATACAAATGGACTAGTCCACATTAACACACAAGGGGGAAGACAAAAACAAACTTCAAAATACAATCAAAAATCAACAAAGTATTAACTCATGCCAGTCTCAAATTAAGTCAACAAAGAAACAAAGTAAGCAGACAAGACATTAGCATCAGAAACACAGATCCAAATATTATATTCCCCCCCACAGTCAATCTGCTGATGGTAGCAGCAGGCGGAACCAAAAACAGCAGTCTGTGCAGCCTGCCGGCCCTTAACACGCGCACACTGCAAATCGGAAGTCGCGAGCTGTGTCCCAATTCAGGGGCTGCATCCTTCAAAGGATGCATTTGAAGGCCGATTGCGTCACCGCGGAGTGACAAAGGCTGTCCCAATTGAAACGTTGCAGCCTTCAAAGGATGCATTTGAAGGCCGATTGCGTCACAGCAGTGCTGCGAAGGCTGTCCCAATTCAAACGCTGCACCCTTTGAAGGCCAATTGCGTCATCCTGGCACGACGAAAGCTGCCCAAATTTGGAATGTCATTAAAATGCGACTCCAAATGCGCCCTTCGTTTCTCAGGCAAACGAAGGATACAAAAATGGACACTTCGCAGCCTACCCTACCCCACAATTCATAGCGCGCCGGTGACATGATTTTTATTAATTGGATGCAAGCTGCCATAAATTCCCAAAGAAGAAGAAGGAATTTTATCCAAAGAAAATGGCGTGTCCTAGTTCTGTGGCTGAGGAATTCACATATAAATGTAAGTAGTATTGTGTTTTAATTAATTCAAATTGCTATCAAAAATAAGTATTGATAAAAGCATAAATATGGACCAAGCACTGAATCCCCATTGACAACCAATAAACTGACTTGAGATAAATTAATAAAATCCTAAATGTAATAGCAGCAAAATGCATTTCTTAATATTTTCTAGTCCAAATATCAAACAATAATTTCATTAAGGAGCATTTTCGTAGGCTAGTTGCCTATTTTTTTTTTAATCTCATATTTATCCTACATTCGAAGCTTCTATTGATTTTATAATTAAACTTTCATGTTTTATGAGTGCATAGCCGTGAAAAGTGTAAAAATCCTCCAACGAAATGCTCAATTTGAATAAAATTGAACAACATGGATTATATATATATATATATATATATATATATATATATATATATATATATATATATATATATATATATTATATGGCACGTGCCCAAAATTGTGTGTGGCAAACGGGAGAGTAAAGTTGTTTTTTTTCCCCACCGTATTGAAAATGTTTTTTTTTTTTTTTTTGTGTAAATGCCAAGTAATATCGATTGAAGAAGAATATTTCGTTACATAAAAACAATTTGTGAATTATGGAAATCATTAGATCCATCTTTTTTCAATGCATTTTCACTTTTGGACTTTACAATGCTCTGGAGTTATTGGAAATGTTTAGATCCGTCGAATCGTATATGCAGACACAAGCATCTTCAAGGCTCTCAAGCAAGGCTAAAACCTCTGCGCCTTACAATGTCTTTCTTGCTGACATTTCAATGGTCAATAGCATAGGCCTATTTAAACAACTAAAAAGTTGCTATATGCGTCAGTGACGCGCATCTTCACTGGCGGGGGAAAATAGCAAACTGAAATACGCGACATTCCGTCTGTAATGTGTGGTAATTTCACCGTTATGGCCATTCTACAAATACTCAGAACTCTTTTGTAATTTTAATAAAAACAAGATTATTACAACAGTTTAGTTCAAAAGTCAGGGTACTGTAGCTGTAGGCTATGGGTATAATTTCAACAAAGTTATTACATTGCAAAATATAAAAACAGTCAAAATGACTGCCTTGGTAGTTACTTCCACTTAGATGATTTTTTTTCCCAAACCAAGACTTGTAAATGCTGCTTTTAAAATTTCCTAATTTTCAGATGTTTGAACTAGGCCTACAAACAAGAGAGAATTTTATTTATTTTTTTAAGCCTTGAATTTCAATAATGCATTCAAGTAAATAAAACCACAGCACTAAAACTCTTAATAAAAATGTTACAAGTGCAGTTTCTTTTGTCAGGTGCTCTGAGGCTAAACTTGTTGTAATACTTTTTGTTTCAGGGACAAAGGAGCAGACTGCTCAGTTCATAACACTGAGGGCGGAAAACGATCATTTTTTTACTGGGGCCAAAAACTCTGCCCTTGTGGCCTGGCGGTAAGACATTAACCTTTTGTAATATTTCCATTAGCTGCCTCTTGTGTATACAAAAAAAAAAATAGCCCTCACCCTATAAAGGTAACGGCAATGAGACAACAACTACATAAAGCAATAGTCTTTCACTTTGCTGTTTTTTTTTTAGTGCGTCATGCAAGATATGTCTACAAATGTTTTTTATTTTTATTTTTATCAAACTTCACCATCCAGGCATATCATTTCTGGAGCATTTTCTATAGAAACAACTGTAATTTTCTAATGTTAAGATTGCACCCCTGTGTTAATATTTTTTTCATAAGTCTTTCCTTTTTGTCTTGTTTTAGGAAAATTCTGGAGAAAATGGACCTGTTGGGGAAGGTCACTCCCTTGCATGCCAAAAAGAAATGGGACAACTTAAAAAAAAAAAACAAAGTAAGCAAGTCAATTGACACGTTTGCTGAAATGTATTGTTGTTGTAGTTGTTAACAACAGACATGGTCTATTTGCTCTGCCTTAGGATTGCAAGTGTCCTGGGACAGGTCAGGGGGTGAGCGGGAAATCCACTGCTGCAACTTGGCCGTGGTTTGTCCAAATGGATGAGGTCTTGGGACAGAGGCCTTCCAACAACCCCCCTGTCCTAATTGCCTCCATCCCTGATGACCAACCAGGGCCAAGTTCAGCAGTGGCTGAGGAGGAGGAGGAGGAGGAGGAGGGCCCAGGCCCAGCACCAGGCCCAGCCCCAGCCCCAGCCCCGGCCCCAGGCCGAAAAAGAGTCCGTGAAGATGAGCTGATTGAACTAATGAGGGAAGACATGAGGTTCCAAAGGGAAACTGAGGCAAGGAGGGCACAAGACGGCAGGGAGAGGATGGACAGACTCTTTTCTCTCCTTGAGAGAATGTTAGAAAAATAATGTTATGTATTTAAATTTTTGTATATATTTGTTTTCCACTTATTTCTGTGCAAATTTTATTTATGACATGCAAATTAAAAGTGTTATTTTATATTTAGATATCATTATATTTTATATCATTTTTTTTATTTGGAAATAAAACAAACATTGAAACTGAAAACTGATTACTTTTTTAATGGGAGTAAGTTATAAACTTATTTTTTTTGGCATGTAAACTTCAATTTGTACATAAATTTGTTATTTTAACAACTATTTACAACAACAGAAAAAAACTTTACATTAATGATACATAAAATAGATTGGGAACACTTATGCACGCTTTTATTCAGCTGAGCAGGGAGACCCTGGTGGTGCTGCTGGATGGGATGGTCCACAATAGAGACCCTGGTAAGGCCTCTGCCGGTAGGACATCATCTGGGATGGTCTCCTGAGTGTTTCAGTGCATATTTCCACTGTCCACTGCATTTTCTACCAGCAGGTTTGCAGGGCTGACTCAATCGACAGGGGTCATGTCACTACTTTCAGAAAGAGGGAAGAATAAAAGAACTCATCAAACCATAAAATATTATAAACATGCAACATTTTTTTTTTCCTTAGGCATTGTAGCTTTATAACTGTCTTACTTGCCTGTTACAAATAGTCATGGTCAGCGGGTACCTCCTCCAGGGCAGACACCTCAGCAGACAGCTGGTCACGCCATGGAGCACCACTGATTGTCTCCAAACCCTGCTCCCCCTCATCCTCCGGGCCCATGATGTCACCAACCTCAAGGCAGATGTTATGGAGGATGGCACAGGCTGTTATGACCTGAAATGGAAAAATTTATAAATATATATTTTTTAACAGATTGAAGCGTATTAAAATCGATTTTCAATTTACTTACGTGAGGTACAAAGGTGTGGTAGATAAGTGTGTGTAGGAAGATAGCCCTAAACCTGGTCTTCATCATTCCGAAAGCACGCTCTATAATGGAGCATGCCCTGGAATGATGAATATTGAAGCGCTGGGCTCCCACACCTTGTACTGGCCTCTTGTAGGGAGTGATGAGGGGGAGTGGGTGTTGGAGGCATGGGTACCCTCCGTCTGCCAAGATGACGTGCCCTGGAGGAGGATACACTGACCTCCTGTACAGTGGGCTGTGGCGGAGCACTCGTGCGTCATGCACTGACCCGGGCCAGCCCACGTAGGTGTCAATGAAGCGGCCCTGATGGTCACAAACTGCCTGCAGGATGATCGACGGGAACAGTTTCCTGTTCCTGTAGCACTGACCATCAGGGCCGCTTGGTGGCTTGATGCGGACATGGCAGCCGTCGATTGCTCCTGCAGCTTTCAGGAAAGCTCTGTGTCTTGCCAGCCCTGCAAACCCACAGCAAACTGCCTCCAGCTTCTCTGGGGTGTTGGGGAGGTGAATTACTTGGTGGCGAATGGCCACCACCTCTTCTGCAACTCGGTGGACAATGCGGTGGACAGTGGAACGAGGCATGTCAAATGCTCTGGAGACCACCCTGTATGATGTACCACACGCCAGCCAGAAAAGAAACACCAGGGTCTCGATTGTGGAACCCCATCCATGTCGACGTTCATTTAACAGATCCAGCAGCACTGTCAGGGCCTCCCTGCTCAGCCGAAAGTCAGGACGTGTATCGGAATTACTAAAAAATCTGTCCAGCAGTGGGACATTCAGGTTAATCCTGCAGTACAGGGGTCTGGTCTGATTTAGGGAAAGAAGGAAAAGAGAAATTGAGAATTCAATGATGCTTTATACTCAGATACTCAAAACTGGGTTGAAAACCTGTCTAAATACATTGGCCATGGTGAAGAGAATAAACTATAGCCTATCAAATAGCATCTTGGCAACATATAAGTCAACATTCAAACCGCTTTATGTGTAGTTTGTGTTTTAATGACTCATAAGTTTATTCAAGTTAGTTGAAACCAAATGCTAGCAACAAATAAAATGTATAATCTGTCAATAAGGATGCAGCAAACCAGTTCAACTTACCTGCCTATGGTCTTGTCAAAGTCTGAGATAAATGAACCGGCGGCGCCGGGGTTGAAACTCCACCATCTCCTCCAGTAACACATAAAAAATAAAAATAAAAAGTAGGAATTCTGGATCCATAGTTGTCAGGATGGCAGCTCTCCTCTCACACAGTTTGCTGACAGGAGCGGTAAGAGGGAACACCTGGTGGCTAAATTACCAATTACCAATGAAGGCTACATTTGGAGCCTCCTTCGAAGGCCATGTAGGCTGCATCCTTCGAAGGATGCATCCTTCAAAGGATGCAGCCCCTGAATTGGGACACAGCTGCTGAAAATAGGAGTCCCTCCTTAGTAAGATAGATAATGTAGACCTTAAACATATCTAAACTCACAGAAATATAAAAATATATATACAAAAACAAATAGTTTTTTGTTAACGTTACATGACATGAGAACGAGTTATTTCGGTTTGTATGTTAGCAGGGACTCACTAACTCACTATGACCACCAAAAAATCCTCTCAGAATACCTGGAATCAGTGTTAAAGTACCCCAGGCACATAGTTTTACCATTTTTGTAGCATAAACACCATCAAACCAATGAGAGCTTCGGATTTTCCAATGTATCTCTATGGTGCTGAAACCCAAAGATGTCCGAGTTCCGGTCCCATCGCAACTGATACTCAACTGCCATTGGCTCATCTGCGTTCGAGGGGCGGGGCTTACCGATAGATCAATTAAGCATGTGCTGTCATGAATTAAGCAACGAGTCTTCTCATAGGATAAAGACACGCAGTCTCATGAATAATTATGATTCACAGATGAGTCATCGCCGTACTATAGTACGAGAAAACGTCACATCTTATGACGTTGACATGAAGATGAATTTAAACCAGGAATTTGAAAATAGCAAAAATGTTTAAAATTAACCAGTTTTCTCCCAAATTTAAAACTAACAGCTTGATTTGATTTGATTGATTTGATTTTGATTTGGTAACATTGTCTTCCATGAGGTTGAACACGCATACTTCTGTTAAAATCTCAGAAAATTTGGTTTAGGGTTTCATGAGCCTTTAACACTAGCAACTGCACAGAAAAAAGGCACTTTTTATTTACGTAGCTTTATGGAACATGTTTATTCATCTTATGCACCTTTTTAATGTTTTTTTTTTTTGTAAGTTAAACAGAATATACAACTTATGTGTGTCTGATCGTTACAACATGCTTCAAACGACGAGGGCGAATCAAGGCAATATAATAATTCACCTCTATTTGTACTCGTGCACAACATTTGCTCATTTAGACGCCTTTAATGTTTCTTCTTAGTCTGTAGAGTAGCCGATTGGCTGTAATATTGGGTATATTGGGTGCTGATATTGAGGTGGTGGTATGGGTCCACTGGTCTCCTGATAACTTTCCAGATAATTGCATTACGAGTATTATCTTTGTGATGTATGCCATTTGGATATTATATGTGACATTAATTCATCAAAGATTTTAAATTAATCAATGTTTTCAAATTGTTGTGTTTGTAAAAAAAAAACAATAAAAAAAATATAAAAGTGCCACTATTGCCCCACTATCACATGCCAGGAGTGGCATTTTGCACCCGAGCGGGTCATAGAACTTCAAAATTAGTTATAAACTCATGATTTAATATTCGTGAGTTTTATCAAATTCTCCTTCAATCACAGGCGTTTGGGTGACTCAATATATCCAGGAAGCACATTACAGGCTTGGTGAGGTGTCAATCATAGCTCCTATGGTTTTCTTTGGATAAAGCCAGTCAATGCCTAGCCAGCAAAGTTTTGATGGATGGACGTAGTAACCAATCAAAAGGCGTCATGTTGCGCAGTATATGTAAACAGCACTGGTGAATACTACTAGTGCTGACGTTTTCATTCACACGACACACGTCTGTCAGTTTACACACGCAGCTCGCAGACTGTAAAGCAAAGAACACACCGAAAACGACGCTGACCAACTAGTGGCGACGAAAGCAGACTGCTGAGTTGGCACACGTTGGTTCACGTCAGCAGCGTCTGGGTCCAAAGTTGCCCTGACACACCAAGCAGGTGTGCCCTGCCCGCCCAGAGCATTTGGAGAAAATGGATTCAGTTTATCAGTCGCGATGTCAGCACAGGCTTTACAGACTTTACAATATGGATTCAACAGCACCGCCACAAACAGTGTTCATTAATGCGTGATCTGTGATCAGTAATTTCTGATGTGTAGTTTTTTTCAAGTTCACACAGACTTTCTTTCTAAATCGTTTAATACTGTTTATGCATCAGTGAATCAAGCCAGTGACTGATCGATCAACTTCACATCGTTTCTGTTAGTAGCATGAAACAAATCTGTTATTTAAAGTGTGTTAAACTACAGAGAGCAATCAAAGAACTCTCTTTATAATGTTTGGAGCTGTCAATCACACGTCGCGAGTGTATCTGCACACTTGCACAAACTGCTGTTATAACGAATGACACTGTTATGCTGTACAAAGTTCTTACTGTATTCATTCAGTGCTCATCACTGCAGCCTTTCATGTGATGGGAAAATATCTAAAAATAATGCTATCTTTCACGATTCGTTCATCTCGACAGCTGTAATGGTTAAAAAAAACTTAGTAAAAGTATTCGTGAGTGGTTCCACATGTTACAAAGTTCATAAAATAAGGAGGAAGAAGACAGGGTAGGCACGACTGGGACTGTTTATTCAGAACTCTCAGATACAAATAAAAACTCGCGCTCACAACTCAGCACAATATAACTTTTCTCAGCAATCTTTCTCCAGCTCTCTGGTCCACATGCAGTCCGTCTCTCTCTCTCTCTCTCTCTCTCTCTGGCAGTGCTTGCATGCAGACCTTGTTAAACCACGCCCCCTCCGCCACATAATCTAATACTCATTTCAAATACAAAGATGTCAGCCAATCACAACAGTGGGCGTTTGCGCTGAAGTCTCACAGCAGACACGCCCCTTGAAACAGAGCATTCAAGCCAGAGGGCTAATATCAGAATAGAAAAAATCCCTTTTATTTCTAAATTATGACATTTTGTAATGTAAAAACCATACTAACAATTAGTACACTTCAGGAAACATAAAATAATAAAAAAAAAATTCTCGCCATGGGACCTTTAAGACAGACTAAATCAACTAAATGAGTTTTTTACTTCGTAAATTCTGTAAATAATTGCTTAAGTTCTTCAGTAACTGTATATCCATTATAATTAGCTGTTTATTGCAAATGTATTAGAATGAAAACAATTACAATTACAAATGTTCTGAAATAAATTGCCTTTTTGAAAGGACGCCTAGACTTTTCTTGATGTAAAAGTTTCCAGAAGCTACATTTTTGAGAGCATAATCTTCAAATCTGAATCAAAACATGATCAGACATTCAGTTTTATATTTAGGTTATTTTCAGGCCTTTAACATTAAAGTCTCATCCATTTTTCCCAAAGTGAATTTCAATGAAAAAACTTATTATACTAGTCACTTGTAATACTTGTTATTTTGACTCTTGGGTTACGACATTTCAAGTGTCTAGTTTAAAATAAGACCAGATTTATGAATATAGACCATAGGGTTTAAGAGCTGCATACATTTATTTTTGGGTGTCGTTTTCAGAAAATTCTTGCACAAAAGGTAACAAATAATTATGTGTCTGATTCTTCTCAGTCATTACAATCTGTTCAAAAGACGAGGGAGAATCAAGGCAATAAAATAAGTCACCTCCATTTGTACTCGTGCAAAACATTTGCTCATTTAGACAACTTCAGGCAATGTTTTTTCTTATGAGTCTGTAGAGTAGATGATTGGGTGAAACTCTTCCCACAGTGTGAGCACTTGTACGGTTTCTCTCCGGTGTGAACTCTCAGGTGTTGATATAAGTGGCTGGACACTCTGAAGGTCTTCCCACAGTCTAAGCACATATGAGGTCTCACACCAGTATGAACTTTCAGGTGTCTTTTAAAGTTTGATTTTTGTAAGAAACTCTTTCCACACTCAGTGCATCTGAATGGCTTTTCTCCCGTGTGAATTATTATGTGTATTCTAAGTTTAGATTTTTCTATAAAACTCTTTCCACACTGAGAGCATGCGAACGGTTTTTCTCCAGTGTGAGTTCTCATGTGTCTGTCAAGGGTTGATTTATCTATGAAACACTTTCCACACTGAGAGCATGTGAACGGTTTTTCTCCAGTGTGAATTATCATGTGTCTTCTAAGTTTTGATTTTTCTAAGAAACTCTTTCCACACTGAGAGCATGTGAATGGTTTTTCTCCAGTGTGAATCCTCATGTGTCTGTTATGGGTTGATATGTCTGAGAAACTCTTTCCACACTGAGAGCATGTGAACGGTTTTTCTCCAGTGTGAATTCTCATGTGTCTGTTATGGGTTGATATATCTCTGAAACTCTTTCCACACTGAGAGCATGTGAACGGTTTTTCTCCAGTGTGAATCCTCATGTGTGTCTTAAAGTTTGATTTATTTGTGAAACTCTTTCCACACTCAGAGCAGGTAAAAGATCCTTTGACTGCAGCTTTTCGAGTTGTGAAATTCTTTTCAGTCTGTGAAATGCTTCTGTCTTCATTTGTGAAATGCTGTTTGTCTTCAGCCACTTGCATCAGGTCTGAAATCAACATTAAATTCCCATAATTTATATATTATAAACAAAATACAGTTTCCTATTGAGTCTAAAAATATCTAGTTTAGATGTATTGTTATATGTCAGTAATCGTAATGTTCCTCATTAAAGAGAATGAAGGAAAACACCAACCTATTTGTTCCTCTGTCTCTTCATCTTTTATTCTGCAGGGTTCGTCCTTAAACTCCATCTTTACAATAGTATGTCTGTAGTTTCTCCTGGAGTAATTCCTCCTGCTTACTTCTTCTTCTCCTGTGGGAAGATGGGAATATTCCCAGCATTTAAACTCTCATGAACGGCTGTGGGAGCGGCTTCACTGACTGAAGGTGTGAATTGTGGTTGCTGTTGATCATCACACTTTCAATCACTCTCAATTATCCAGCGGCAAATGTTTGCTCAAATAGTAATTTAATGATTACTATTAAGTTTAAACTTCAACTTTCAACTTACCTGGCTGATTTTTTTATTTGCTTTATCATGAGTTATGCTTTGTCATAGGGAACTTATCTCAGGGAATGCAGTCCTTTTTGAACAGTCAGTCACATTGCTAGACGCTAGGGGATCCTATCCAGTCACACCGTGCTATGATAAGCGTGACAACATGGACCTCTACCCAAGTTGGGACGCTAGTATGAGGGTCCCAGAGTTTATTGGCATTGCACTAGGGGCAAAGACCCTTAATGTGAAAGGCCGGACTCACTGAGGATGGTCACAATCATGATGAAGGGCAGGGACGTTTGAGTTATAGACCCCAAAGCGCTAACTGTGAAGTGCTGGGCTTGTCGAGGCCCTACTGAAAGGATATTTGTGACTTCCAAACTGTAAAATCTGGCAATGGTAGATGGCGAAGACCAGCCGGCCGCTCTCGAGATATCACCAATAGACACTTCGCTTGACCTCGCCCAGGAGGAGGCCAAGCCTCATGTGTAATGAGCCCTGACACCTATGGGGCACTGCAGGCCCATAGAAACATAGGCTAAAGCGATAGCATCCAGCAACCATCTAAATAGTCTTTGCTTTGTTACTGGAAGCACTTTGGTGTGGCCACCGGAGCTTACAAAAAGCTGCTCTGACTGTCTGTACTGGGCGAAGCGCTCAATGTATGCTCTCAGATACATGTGATGATATATGATACTTCACACAAGACTGGGTCCTAGTTCCTGGCTGAGCACCAGCTAGAGAACACAGACAATTTAAGAGCCTAGAGGCACCTGGTAGACAGAACTCTCATTGATAGTGCTCAGGATGCTCTTTGGGAGGTCCCTGTGCTCCCGTCGAGGTCCCATAGTCTGGGACGGGGGTGCCAAATCATCGGGGGTTTGCCTGGTAAAGGAGGTGGACAATGACAGTTGCCGTCGAAAGTGAAGAGGTCAACCTCTGCCCTCCCCAAACATTCCATATTATTTGAACTGTTTGGGTCCATTCCCCTGGGGACAAGACACAGAGCGCCCAACCTGTGTTGGAGGCATCTGTGGTGACCACCATTCATCTCGAGACTGTTCCCAAGCTCACCCCTGACTCGAAGAGACTGGGTTTCGACCAGGAGGCTAGGGCCATCCTCTGAAAGGTTCTGAGGAGTCTGTTGGTCCCCGTTTCGAACAAACGTGTGAGCCGATGGATAGATTGTGATCGATTGTCTGACAGCCATGCCCTCATTTGGGCTGAGTCTTGAGGCAAGTAAATGTTAAAAAATATGGTAATGTAATATAGGCTACCAGGAAAGGGATTCTCTGCCTGGGAAGCCACGAGCTCTTGGCTGTGTTTATTCTGAGACCCAGGCATTCTAGATGGCTGAGGAGCACAAATTTGTGAAAAAAAATTTCCGCCTCCGACCGGGCCAGAATGAACCAGTCGTTGAGGTAGTTCAAGATGCGCATTCCCATTTGTCTCAAAGTGGACAGTGCTGCATTCATGCACATTGTAAAAGTGTAAGGGGTCAGGGACAGTCCGAGTCCAAATGGTCGGACTGTATACTTATGTATACTTATATACTTACTGTAAGGCTTCCTGTCGAACTAGAATCTCAAGAACAGTCTGTGACGGGGAATTATCTGGATATGAAAGTAAGCAGCTTTCAGATCCACTGAGAAGAACCAATCTATCGGGCGAACCTGCGCGAGGATTTGCTTCAATGTTAACATTCTGAACGTTCATATAATAAGGGCCTTTTTCAGATGTCTGAGGTCTAGAATGGGCCTGAGGCCACCATCTTTTTTGGGAACAAGTAAGTATCGGCTGTAGAAGCCTGACTTGCTCTGGGCTGATGACACTGTCAGATGCCACCAATGACACCTCTGCGTCGAGCGGGGGGTGCTGGTCCGAGCAAGAAAACAGGAAGGGCGACACATTTCTCAGAGGAGACAGTGAAGCACGTGGTTGTGAGCTCGCTGGCCTCTGTATACTTGGCCCTCTGACTCCGCTGTTTTTTCCGTCGAGGCTCGACCGGAAAAGGAAACAGGAGAGCGCGAGGGAAAAAGCACTATCCTCGAGTGGAGAGAGGAGAGCGGCATACTCTCGCATTGAGAGCAGCCGGACCAGGTAAGAGCAGCGTGAGCGTGGGCCTTGCCCAGGCAGACAACACACTCGCTGTGACTGTCCTCATCATGCAGAGAGGCTCTGCATGTGCCACAGGTGTGGCGCGACATTTGCAACAATGCTGCTCTTTTTGTTAGAAGAGCAGTGAAAGTATACACTGGTGTTTTGTGGAGAGCACAGGGGATCGCTGCTGATTGAACGCGCTGATCAGACAGGCCGCTGGCTCTCTCCGAAAAGTGATGCTTCGTTGCTGAAGGATAGTCGCACCGAATGGTTCGCGCAGTTACGGTGCTCTGTCATTGGTTCGTGCAGTCCCACTGACCAGCCAATAGCGTGCGAGTACACATAGGCTATTCATCTTAACGGGGTTGCAGGATGTTCATTAACCGTATAACGTTGCAAAGGCATTTCAAAGTTCTTTTTACCCCAAAGCAAAGTACGATCAAGAATTTTGCAGTGAGTGTGTTGGTGAGAGACGCAGACAAAGAAAACTGTTCAATATATAAGCAGTGGTTCCCAAACCTGTCCTGGAGGACCACCAGCACTACACATTTTTTTATGTCTCCCTCATCAAATACACCTGATTCAACTCATGAGCTCATTAGTAGAGACTGCAAGACCTAAAATGGGTGTGTCAGATATAGGGAGACATACAAAATGTGCAGGGCTGGTGGTCCTCCAGGACAGGTTTGGGAACCACTGGTGTAAAGTAAAGAATTACAAATGCTCTCGTTACTGTAATTGAGTAGTTTTTCTCAGGAATTGTACTTTATTAAGTAGCTTAAAAACAGTTTACTTTTACTCGAGTACATTTTAAGTGCTAAGTCGGTACTTTTACTGCGCTATTTTCCCTAAAACCTGCCGTCGCTACTAGGGATGCCAATTTACACAAATTTCCATGATCGATCGTCGTTTAAACTAACAATCAATTAATCGATTAATCGTTATCCTTAATACTGCGTCTACAGCAGTGGCTTATAGCCGACTGCATGACAGGGTGTGCAAACGCTGACAAAACGCCATGTTCCTCACTAAATCAATGAGAAGGGTTTTTAAATCATCTAAATAAAGGACTATAGGATTGTAAAATGAATCGATGTGATTGATCATTTAATTAAATTACTTATTTGCTCTTCAGAATGTGTGGACGCACTCTTCCTGAAACAACGCGCTGAAAACGCCAACTAGACCCAGTAAATTCACAACAATGTATTACAATATTGTTCTCTTTATAATGATATGTAACATGACAGTCCCAATCAGTCATTATAAGTTTAGTATAAGTACATTGCTGTTGGAGCTGCATGCGCTGAAGCTGATCACCGGCACGCTTCACTACTGCATTAATTCTTAACCAGACGCATCCTATATGAGATTTAAAAAAAAAATCAGCTATAGATAGGCCCACACAGAATAAAAACAATATTACAATTTACATTTGCAGAAAGCAAAAGGCTGCGAATGCACATGCAAACTTGTAGTCAAGATTAAGGTGTCACTCTAGCTGTAAAACGGTCCCAAAAGAGCGCCGGCGCGCTCGCATCATTACGCCGTGTTTATACTTTTGCCTGGCTCCGCCGTGCGAGCCTCCGGAGGCTGACTGCGCGCGCCTAGTCCGCTTGGCACTCTGCGATGATGTAATTTTTGCCGCACGCACAATCGCGCACTGTGCAGACCCTTTTTACAGTGGTTGACTGTTTTTGTTCTTTTTCAGCAGCGAAAATAGTTTCAAACAAACACAGCAGAACCACAGCGCATCTGATATGACTGGCATAAAGTTGGCGAATTTAGGGACCGTCTCTAAAGTTACATACAACATTGGTAACGTTATACACTTTTCAAACTTCAATAGCATTTGAAGGGAATGACAGTCATAAAACTAACTGTAAAGTGTTCATCTAGGTGTCAGGTATGATGCACACATTTTGATATTTAATAAAATAAACTGTCAAATCATATGGAAATATGGATATGCATTATTTCACTAGGATACTGTTTGGCCTCTTACACAAAATATACTAGATTTAAATGCATCATTGCTGATGAGACACTGATCAGACACAACACTGATGAGAATATTGCTTGAGAATATATTTACAGAGATAATATTAGAGATTATATTTACACCAAATTATTATTATTTATGCGTTGCTATTGACGACGGCCATTATAAGAAAGGAAATCCCACAGAATCTAGCTTAAAAAAGTGCATAGAGCTGCTTGATTTATTTGTTGATTTTCAAATATAAAACTTGTTGAAATGTTTTAAGTGTGTGCATCTGTTCTTTTTGAACATTTCTCATTTGAACAAAACCTTAATAATATTGATAATCACAATTTGGGTCACTATAATCGTGACATGAAATTTCCATACCGTTTCATCCCTAACACTGATTTTAGTTGGTGTAAATTAAGTAGCCTGGTTATGCACACAAATTAGTTTATATAGGATTCCCTTCTTGACACACAGCTCGAACTCATGAAAGCACAAATTGTATTTATCGTGCAATTTATATGCAGAAATTAGAAATGTGTATCATATGCACAAAAAAATTTAATTTCTGTGTGTAAATTGCACAATCAATTCATTCTATAGATTTGCATGTGCTTTCAACTGTGCAGCCCAGGGGTCGTTAATAAGTTATACCACTGCATCGAGGTAGGCCTATGTATTAGACAGTTGCCATGATAGTTAATTTCCGAATGATCACTGTTGTTCTCTTTCATAGGTTCACTCGACGCTGCATCACTTTATGACGTAATGGGAACACCCTCTGGGTGTGCCGATTGTGTGATGCCCTTATAGAATCACGTCAATTCATTGGCCGATGGCGCGGGCGCCGCCCCGACGCTCTTACGTCGCCACATTATACTGGGGCGTGCGCCATCTGCTCCTCAGATTTCTCTGCCTTCATGAAGCAGCCATTTCTTGCCCTTCGGTTACGGTTTTTCTGGCCCAAATATCATTAAACTTTTAATCACCAGCACTTCAGCAACTGCGGATAGAGGAACATTGTTCTCCTTGTGGTGAAGTGCCATGGAATGCGTCTAATTTTCGCACGACTACCTGTGTCCCAGCCTGGAAGCACGCGAGGCGGTTTCCTTCGGGCTGGATGATGTCGTGTTCACCGCAGCGTCACACACTGAGGATTTCGGGCCTGCCTTTAACGACAACGCTCTCCCGCCTAGCGGCCAGGAAGCGCAGTCTTCAGCGGCATACGCGGAGCTCGTCGAACATGCTTTCACGCACTACGGAGAAGCTCGCTATCGAGTGGTCAGCCTCCTGCTTGTGGCTCGACTCTGGCCGTCCCAGACTTGGTTTTCAGAGATGGTTTTCCTTCTGGATTCTCCCCCCTGGGAGATCCCGATCAGATCAGAGAGGACATACTGTCCCAGCTTTATTTGGCATCCTCACCCGGAAATTTGGAAGTTGTGGGTATGGCCCATCAAGGGTCAGTAGCTCTAGACACTGGTCTTCCTGCTGATGTTCAGGAGACCATTGCGAGTGCGAGAGCTCCTTCTACTAGGAGGCTCTACTCCTCCAAGTGGAGGGTCTTTGAGTCATGGTGCTCGTCTCATGTGGTGGATCCAGTTAAATGCCTGGAAGATCCAGTACTGGAGTTCCTGCAAGAAAAGTTTGCCGCTGGAGCAGCAGCTACCACCCTTAGGGTTTACGTCGCTGCCATCGCTGCTCGTAGGAAGTTGGATGAAGTCCCTCTAAGCAAGCATAGGTTAGTTTTGTCTTTTATGCGAGGGGTTAGGCGTCTGAGGCCAGCACGCTCCCCTGGTATTCCCTCTTGGGCCCTCTCAGTTGTCCTGGAGGGGTTATCAAAGGATCACTTTGAGCCCTTGGAGTCAGCTCCGGAACGGATTCTGACTCTCAAGGTTGCTCATTAACTAGCATTATCCTCCTTGAAGCGTGTGGGCGACCTACAGGCCCTTTCTGTTAGTGGGACCTGTATGGATTTTGCTCCTGGTCTAGTCAAAGTAACCTTAAGACCTAGGCCAGGTTATGTGCCCAAGGTTTTGTCCACTTCGTTTCATTCTCAGGTTATCAACCTTCACTCTTTTCACCCTCCTCATTTCGACTCGGAGGAGGATGAGAAGCTTCATTTGCTCTGTCCTGAATGAGCATTGAAGTGTTATGTAGACCAGTCTGACAGTTGGAGGAAATCTAACCAAATCTAACCAACTCTTGGTGTGCTTCGGTGCTGGCCACCGCGGGCTTGCCGCATCAAAGCAAAGGATTTCCCATTGGGTGACGGAGGCTATCTCGCTGGCATATGAGGTGCGTGGTATACCTTCACCTCTTAGCATTAGGGCACACTCTACCAGAAGTGTGGCTTCCTCTCAAGCGCTTTTTAGAGGGGCTCTTCTGGAGGATATTTATGTAGCGGCAGATTGGTCCTCCCCGCACACTTTTGTGAGGTTCTATAGTTTGGATCTCGACATGGCTCTGGGTACGCATGTTCTATCTGCTTAATCCGGCCATGCAGGTTATCTGGTATTCTTTGAGCCAGATATGGCAGCGCTTTAGCTTGGCGTGTGTGGTATATCATTCCCATTACGTCATAAAGTGACGCAGCGTCGAGTGAACCTATGAAAGAGAACGTCTCAGGTTACTTGTGTAACCTATGTTCTCTGAGTAGGGAACGAGACGCTGTGTCCGCTGCCAAGCTCCTCGCGCGGCTGACAGGCCTTCCTTTTCGGCAGAGAAATCTGAGGAGCAGATGGCGTGCGCACCAGTATCAGTGTTGCCAACTCTCGCGAGACAAATAAGCAACCGCAGCTTCAAAAACAAGCCCAAAACAAGCCCAATTATTATTAAATTATTTATTATCATCAATATTATTTATAATAAATATTTTTTTATCAATAAATGGGCCTGCAACATATTACACTGAAACCTTTCGGAGTTTGAAAAGCAAAAACAGATGTTATTTTACAAAAATTATCAAATTGCAATAAGGACACTCAATATCCTCCGATCAGCTGTGAACAGAAGAGGTTTGGAGATCGAAAAAGTGACAAGAAGGCCAATTATGGTAACCCATAGTCGGAGTAAGTGCACACATATTATGGGCAGTAAGTAGTGAACACACACTGCAAAACCTTGTAAAAGATAAGCCCTACATCTCAATGTGCATATACTATCTGCCTAAATAGTATTGAAAATTACTAATGACACATACTATTTATTACTATACGTTTGATAGTATGCACACTGTGAGACAGACAAGCATTAAGGGAGCGCTGCAATATAGCCACATATTTATAATAAAATAAATTCGAACCATAGGCTACCTGTTATTATTAGTATACTTGTTTTTTTAATAATAACCTGTAATTTTAAATACATTACAAAAATATTTTTTTAAATTAAATTAGGTGCTCCCTGTTTCCTCTCCATCTCTGTACATCTCTGCTGGTGGAATGGTTTGTAAAAATGTATACGTCTATTTAAGTCTACTAACTATCATTACGTGCATTTATAACGTCACATGCCTGCACGTTGAACGCGATTTCTCTTCAATGAGGGCGAGAAGGAGGCGGGATGTATGGGGACGGATTACTACAGCACTTGTATCGTTGCACTGAATGGCTATTAGCTGTGAGAAGACAGTGTCAGGCAATGTTTTGGACAAAACAGTGACCATAAATGTAAAGAAACGAAGTTGCTTATATTTTCCTAACAAGCAACCACATTTTTTAAAATAAGCCCAAAAAACCGCAACCCGCGACTCGTGATTTTTGAACGCGACTTGCCAAAAAAAGAAGCCCAAAGTCACGTGTTATACGCGGACTTGGCAACTATGACCAGTATAATGTGGCAATGTAAGAGCGTCTGGGCGGCGCCCGTGCCATCAGCCAATTAATTGCCGTGATTCTATAAGGGCTTCAGACAATCGGCACACCCAGAGGGCGTTCCCATTATGTCAAAGTGACGCAGCGTCTCGTTCCCTACTCAGAGAACATAGGTTACACAAGTAACCGGAGACGTTTTTATGGGACATTATTTCAGGGAATATTGTTAATTTAGGTGTTATAGGTCGTTAAGAAAGCGTGAGGAACCAAATCAGCTTGAGGTAAATAAATAATACTGGATTAAGCTGATAATGTTGTTCTGATATCCATATTGTCTCAGTGTCCATATAAAAAGCTATATAGTTTAGTAATAACAGCACCATCTGCAGTTATGATTAACATAACCTTTATAATAAAACTTATAAAATAAATAAATAAATTTGAATGATATTGTTGTATGTCAGCTCATGTTATTTTAAGTGTTTGTTTTCCAGTAGATGGCAGAATGTTATCGATCTGATGCATGTAAATGTGCACTTTGCTGGTCTTGTGAAGATAGATGCTTCGTGACTATATTTTTTGTGTTACGAGTCATTGAGCGGCTTTGTCCCGGCCGGGGCACGTATTGTTTTCAGAGAAACATCAACAAAAAGCCCCACTTTATTTCCAGTCACGAATGCTTCATTTTGACCACTACTCTAGGGATTTATGATAGCATTTTAATAAGATCATAGCCTATATTACATTACCATTTACTTGCCTCAAACAACTGTATTATCATTTGTAGTATTATAATTATTGTTTTTGTTGTTACATTTAATTTATTTCCACACTTTAATAGGCCTGTGTGAAAAATATTATCGTAAAACTAAACTCATTTAGAGCCAGATTTACTAAACTGGACAAATTAGCGTGAAAATGCAATTCCATAAAAGAGCTGATTGGAAAGTTCTACGTGTGATCTATCGATGATGCGCACATTAAACACAGACGCAGCCGGATCATTTCCATAATGACCAACGCAATCTACCAAGAGCAGCGCAAATTAGCGTCTGGTTTAAGAAATGAGCACTCGGTCAACCCATAATGCCCTGTGTGATGCTGGTTCGAAAATTTGTGAAATAAGTTGAACTAAGAACACATTTATATTAATTAAATTACTTGAATATATACTGGACAGAATTCTAACCCATAATGTAATATAGCCTATTAACTATGGCTGGACGATTAATCGAAACCGAAATTTAGAATCTCTAACCAACATCATTTTGCCATGTCGTTTATCCCAGTTTTAGTCACGTGACTCCGCCCCGTCAGTCACATATCAAGTGCAGTTTGTAGGCACACGGAAACATGCAGCCATGCAGGAGCAGTTATCTTTGGTTATAGATGCTCAGAATCACTATGGTAATTGCATCTTTTACACAGTTTAGGTAAGTTAATCCGTTCTTATATGCGCTGATACACACACAGAGACGGTGCGCGCAAGCCCCGAAGCGAGATCACTTTCACTTGCGTCCTCATGAAGTTTGTCAATTAAATGAGTTTAAAGGCTTGCCAGTTTGAACATTTAAAGCGATTATGCACTATTCAAGAACAATATGGAAAACTTCTCTGTTCAGTGCTCATCAGCTTTTTTCTGTGACACAGAAAACACACCCTGCACGCACCCTGAAGTCAGATCACTTTCACTTGCGTCCTCACAAAGCTTTGTCATTTGTATGTTTTAAGGCCTGCCAGTTTGAAAATTGAAGCGATTTTAGACCGTCAGATTTGTATTTGTTCATGTGTCACAATATACCAAGCATTAGTACAACTTATAGGGTTACTTCAGTGATTTAGCATTAAGCTTTGCATATAAACTGGGTCATTTATGCAATAGAAATATGAAATTATTTTTGAATTTGGTGCCTTCTAGACTGAGAAAAGACAGAAAATGTATTTTTGTCTAATGTGGATGAAAGACAACAACTCCCAGAATGCACTTGCTTCGCTGCCCTACGAGGCCACTCCGTACACCGCCCCCAGCGTCGTTTTGATCTTCATAATAATACAATAATTTTGTTCAGTTAGAGAATAAACACTACAATTAAAAACTGAACGTGTCTTTTAAATAAAGTGTGAGTGAGCCGAACGAAAGTCCCAGCACAGACGCAGCAGTGTCAGATTTCATTCCTCACGAAGAGCTGAGCAGAGCTGAGGTAACGTTAAGCGCCAGTCTGGCACGTTTTCAGATCGCATATGGAAGCTAAACTATCACAGGAATTCATTGAAAAAGTTGAAACACTCACTTTACTCTGCATCGCTCCATTATTATGATTGTCCGTGCGGCCGTCTGTTTCTTACATTCTGTGCATGAGATCTCTCTCTCCCCTATGGGCGGGTTGAAAACATGCGGAAACAGCTCCCTCTACTGGCTGTAGTCTTTAGCCTCTGGCCAAAAAAATCCTCAGATGACGCAAAATGACGATATTTGCGTCATCTGAGGATTTTTTCCAGAAATAAAGTGCATAATTCTCTCGTCTCAGGGGGATATGAGGGGGGGGGGGAAGTACCATAATTTGAATATACTACCGGGTTAATACTGATACAAAGCCTAATGCTAAATCACTGAAGTTACCCTTTAAATTATGTTGAACTAATGCCTGATATATTGTGACACACGAACACAGTAGCTCAGACAGTAGCTCGCACTTCACGTGAAGATCACGCACAGAGACCAGCGCAGAAACCCTGTGATTTATCACTAAAGTACCTTAGAAACTCAACCATAATAGATTTGAATACCTTTGAAGTAAGTACAAACCACAGCTTCATAATTAATAGAGACAGTATGCAGTGTTTCCCACAGAATTAGATTTGATCTGTGGTGGTGTGGTGTGGTGTGGTGTGTTGGGGGGGGGGGGGGGGGGTTGTTGGATTGACGACAACAAAAAAGGGTTAAATATTTAGTAATTTTTATTGACCTCCTCTCCTACATCTCTCTCTACAGCTAACGTTCCCGGCGCCTCTCTTGCTGCTTCAGCAGCGCTGTATGAAGCCTGGAAATATTCAAAATAAATTAACCGAATAGCTTATCACAAAGGTCGGAATAATGATCTTCCACATGTGTTTCTCTGCTTTGCTATTACCTCCGGTCCAGACTGTATTTGCTCCTCTGGACGAGCCTTTTTAAATCGTTTAAAATATTTTTCAATATTCATCTGGATTGAGGGAGCAAACAGTCTGCGTTATGATTAAATACTTAAACATTAACGTTATGTAGTAAGGGCAGTCGATATTAACAGCTTACAGCATGTTGTGTATAACTTACATGCTGTAACTGTTATTCTCATGTAAACATAGCATAATTATTAACTAGCCTCCTTAATGCTTGCTAATGCGTTTCCATTACCCTTCAAATCGCGCAAATTGAAAATTAAGCTCAATGGAAACACGCCAATTTCGCATAAAAGACTCCAATTTTTTGCAAAAAAAAAAAAGGTTTTACGCTCTCGTGAGGTGGAAATATTTTGCAAAACTGCAATGGAAACACATTTACAGTGCACATTTACAGTGAACTGACTTAGAAAGCGCGGTGTGTTTGAACAGATTACAAGACTTCTTTAATTCATAAAAGACAAAATAATTAGAGGAATAACGTTACTGGATTCTAAACCTTAAAGAAATGCCACAATCAAGACCTCGGAGCAGAAATGAGCGAGAAAATACCTCATATCGGCCGCTCAGAGTATAAGGGTCTTTCCTTGTCATTAATTAACCTCTTAACCTGCGCCCCATTTTTTGAGAATTCTTTGAAAACGACATACCCAAATGAAAATGTCTGCAGCTCTTAAACCCTATGGTCTATATTCATAAATATGGTCTTATTTTAAACTAGACACTTGAAATGTTGCTACCTAAGAGTCATAATAACTCAAAGTAATATGGGAACAGAGTAATATACATGTAAGTGACTCACTTTTTTTTTTTTTTTTTTTAATTAGGGAAAAAAATATTATAATTTAATGTTAAGAGCCTGAAAATAACTTAAATATAAAACTGAATGTCTAATCATGTCATGATTCAAATATGAGGATGATTCTCTCAGTAATGTAGCTTCTGTAAGCTTTTATGTCAAGAAAAGTCTAGGCGAATTTCAAAAAGGCCATTTATTTCAGAACATTTGCAATTGTAAAGAGTAGTTTTTCATTCAAATAAATCTGCAATAAACTGCTAATTATAATGGATAAACAGTTACTGAAAAACTAAAGCAACTATTTACAGAAATTACAAAGTGTAAAAAACTCATTTAGCTGATGGGAAGCGTCAGTAAGAGTCTGCGCGCTCCACTGCAGTTGCGCCATGGAGAGCGCGCAGCCAGCGCACAAACAGTATTCACCAAAGCCTACTTACGTAAACTGCGCAAGATAATGCCTTTTGATTGGTTACTAAGTCCATCAATCAAACCTTTGTTGGAAAGGCATTGGCTGGGCACCGAGTGCCTTTATCCAACGAAAACCATGGGCGCAATGATTGACAGCTCACCAAGCCTGTAAAGCGCTTCCTCTATATGATGCATCCCAGGAGAGTCTCTGATTGAAGGAGAGAGACGAGGGAGGGTTTATAATACGTGGGAGAGACTATTCTAGCAGGGGGAGTTTGCCAGAAAAGGATTAGAATCGATATTTCATTGAAAATGGACATGATTGATTACGCTAACTCTAAACTCCCTTGCAAACAACGAAGGATTTTTTGTTTTTTCCCTATTTTTTCGTTGTTTTGGATTAAAAAGTGGGATGCATTTTGAAGAGTGGACTCTTACACAGAGATGTATGCGGGTGTTTATTGGATTCGTCCGATCTGATCCGAACGACAGGAGATGAAAGATGAGTACCGCTAATATTATGCTAATGTTTACATGGCCGGTCCTTTAGCATTTCATTTAACGTTAACCCTTTCCTCTCTGGTTTATTTATTGCAAAAACAAGTTCAGAACATGAATCTTGAGTGTTTTAGCTTTCAAATGATGCATAGTTTGTGATAGTTGATTGAATATTTTGTATAAAACAAAAGTAAATAAAAGTACACACACGCCCACTTCACGCTTCTTCTTTGGACGCTCGTGTTTTGATTCAGATCGTGCTCGAAGAGGAGGGGCTATTAGCTGCTCCTCCTCCGTTTGTCACTTGTCAGTTTGTGAGAGAGGGAGAGAAGGGAGCAAGCTGCGCGCAGATCTACAATAAAATACAACTTTACCCATATTAAATAGTAAAAAAAAACTGAAAATCAATCCGTGGCGGCCGCGTCGATATTGTGGCGGGCCGCCACAAATTAATGAACATATGGGAAACCCTGAGTATGACTAATTCACAATCACTCTCTCATTAATGCATTCAAATAAATATAATGTAGGCCTACTGGGCTAATTTATCTGTATCTGATGTACAACAAACAGAAATCTGCTCCATAGACAATAACTGCTGAAAGTGAACCGTTTCCTTCGAGTATTTTAAAGTCACAAAGAAATTCACTTTTTCATTAGAAAAAAATATCCCACCTTTTAATAGTTGAAAATACACTCACCTAAAGGATTATTAGGAACACCTGTTCAATTTCTCATTAATGCAATTATCTAATCAACCAATCACATGGCAGTTGCTTCAATGCATTTAGGGGTGTGGTCCTGGTCAAGACAATCTCCTGAACTCCAAACTGAATGTCAGAATGGGAAAGAAAGGGGATTTAAGCAATTTTGAGCGTGGCATGGTTGTTGGTGCCAGACGGGCCGGTCTGAGTGGTCTGAGTATTTCACAATCTGCTCAGTTACTGGGATTTTCACGCACAACCATTTCTAGGGTTTACAAAGAATGGTGTGGAAAGGGAAAAACATCCAGAATGTGGCAGTCCTGTGGGCCAAAATGCCTTGTTGATGCTAGAGGTCAGAGGAGAATGGGCCGACTGATTCAAGCTGATAGAAGAGCAACTTTGACTGAAATAACCCGTTTGACTCGTTACAACCGAGGTTTGCAGCAAAGCATTTGTGAAGCCACAACACGCACAACCTTGAGGCGGATGTGCTACAACAGCAGAAGACCCCACCGGGTACCACTCATCTCCACTACAAATAGGAAAAAGAGGCTGCACGAGCTCACCAAAATTGGACAGTTGAAGACTTTAGGCTCCTTAGTGCCAATTGGGCATCGTTTAAATGCCGCGGCCTACCTGAGCATTGTTTCTGACCATGTCCATCCCTTTATGACCACCATGCACCCATCCTCTGATGGCTACTTCCAGCAGGATAATGCACCATGTCACAAAGCTTGAATAATTTCAAATTGGTTTCTTGAACATGACAATGAGTTCACTGTACTAAAATGGCCCCACAGTCACCAGATCTCAACCCAATAGAGCATCTTTGGGATGTGGTGGAACGGGAGCTTCGTGCCCTGGATGTGCATCCCACAAATCTCCATCAACTGCAAGATGCTATCCAATCAATATGGGCCAACATTTCTAAAGAATGCTTTCAGCGGCAAAAGGAGGTCAAACACATTATTAGTATGGTGTTCCTAATAATCCTTTAGGAGAGTGTAGTTACAGTACAAACATTATCAGTGAACTATGTGGGCAAAAAAAGGAAAAAAAGAAAAGCAAAATAATCGTTCATTAGTCGTAATCTAGGTAAAATGTTAAATTAAATCGATTTTAATTAAATTAAGATTTTTATTTTTGGTCAAATCGTTACAGTCCTACTATTAACCTACTCCGCACTGAAGCGCACACATAAAGCTTTCCACAAATAACCGGCAAAAGTAATGATTATGAATGTCAAAAATAGCAAGGAGACATTTTAATTCTTTATTATTTAACTAGTGTTTTCTGTGTCAGTTTTGGCTAAAAAGATGAAGTTGATGACATGGACTCGCCATCTTTGTAGAGAAACGCACGTCATATGGATCACATAATCAGAGAGTAGCCCATTTCTTTTCATTTTGAATAGTTAGGCTTTCTATAGACATATTTATCATGTCTGTGAGGGAAGTATCCTATACGCTGTTCACCATGTTTAAGAATTGCGTGGGTGTTTGAATTGAGATGGCAATGTTTTAACGATTAATAATGCAGCTCTAGTTGGCAGCAGTTCTGGTGGATGAAGGGCCCCTCAAGAGTTAAAGCCCAGGGGCCCCTTATAGTCAATGCGGCCCTGAGTACATTCGTGGTAAATGTTTTGTAAGGGTGGCGATATGAGGATTTAAAAGAACTTTGTTCATGGCAGTGTTTCTCCTGTTTTCCTCATCAATCTTGTTGGGAATGTTGAGGCCGTTTCATCATTTAAAACTAGTTTAATCATCGAGTGATTCGTGGTTTGTAACAGTTGTTGAATTGAAACGCTTCCCAATAACGGTGCCCGGGACCGGGAGTAAACGCAGCTTCTTTAAACTTGCGTTCTGTTATCCACTGGGCCATGTAAACTAGTGAAATACTAGATCATTCAGTGACAGAGCGGTCTGAACAAATCCAAATTATTTCAGACCGTTATGCAAGCATGTTTGGCCAATTCACGGAAAAGAATTGAGTCAAAATAATTATATTAAAATAAAGTTTACTATTGAGTCTAATAATATCTAGTTTAGATGTATTGATCTGTGTCAGTAATCGTAATGTCATTAACGTGAGTGGGCGTGTCTGTACTTTTATTTACTTTTGTTTTATACAAAATATTCAATCAACTATCACAAACTATGCATCATTTGAAAGCTAAAACACTCAAGATTCATGTTCTGAACTTGTTTTTGCAATAAATACACCAGAGAGGAAAGGGTCAAATGCTAAAGGACCGGCTATGTAAACATTAGCATAATATTAGCGGTACTCATCTTTCATCTCCCGTCGTTCAGATCAGATCGGACGAATCCAATAAACACCCGCATACGTCTCTGTGTAAGGGTCCACTCTTCAAAATGCATCCCACTTTTTAATCCAAAACAACGAAAAAATAGGGAAAAAAACTAAAAATCCTCCATTGTTTGCAAGAGAGTTGAGTTAGCGTAATCAATCATGTCCATTTTCAATGAAATATCGATTCTAATCCGTTTCTGGCAAACTCCCCCTGCAAGAATGGTCTCTTCTCCGTAACATAAACCCTCCCTCGTCTCTCTCCTTAAGAGTCTCTCCTGGGATGCATCATATAGAGGAAGCGCCTTACAGGCTTGGTGAGCTGTCAATCATTGCGCCCATGGTTTTCGTTGGATAAAGGCACTCGGTGCCTAGCCAATGCCTTTCCAACAAAGGTTTGATTGATGGACTTAGTAACCAATCAAAAGGCATTATCTTGCGCAGTTTATGTAAGTAGGATTTGGTGAATACTACTAGTGCTTAGTCTTTCATAACACTGGCACGCGCCTGCCAGTGTTGAGGCAGAAACTGCAGTGGAGCGCGCAGACTCTGACTGACACTTCTTATCAGCTAAATTCGTTTTTTACACTTTGTAATTTCTGTAAATAGTTGCTTTAGTTTTTTCAGTAACTGTTTATCCATTATAATTAGCAGTTTATTGCAGATTTATTTGAATGAAAAACTACTATTTACAATTGCAAATGTTCTGAAATAAATGGCCTTTTTGAAAGGACGCCTATAGTCTTTTCCTGACATAAAAGCTCACAGAAGCTACATTACTGAGAGAATCATCCTCATATTTGAATCATGACATGATTAGACATTCTCTTAACTTCAGGCTCTTAACATTAAATTCTCATATTTTTTTTCCCAAAGTGAAAAAAACAACAACAACAAAAAAAAACACGCGAGTCACTTACATGTATATTACTCTGTTCCCATATTACTTTGAGTTATTATGACTCTTGGGTAGCAACATTTCAAGTGTCTAGTTTAAAATAAGACCAGATTTATGAATATAGACCATAGGGTTTAAGAGCTGCAGACATTTTCATTTGGGTATGTCGTTTTCAAAAAATTCTCAAAAATAGGGGCGCAGGTTAAGAGGTTCAAGGTCAAGGTAACATTTATTGTCTCCCTTAGGAGAAATTTGTTTTGGATTAGAGAACTGCTGCACATCAAGGTTAAAGAGAATGAAGGAAAACACCAACCTATCTGTTCCTCTGTCTCTTCATCTTTTATTCTGCAGGGTTCTTCCTCAAACTCCATCTTTACAATAGTATGTCTGTAGTTTCTCCTGGAGTAATTCCTCCTGCTTGCTTCTTCTTCTCCTGTGGGAAGATGGGAATATTCCCAGCCTTTAAACTCTCATGAACGGCTGTGGTCGCTGTTGATCAGTGGATGGTAAAGGAGAAAAGAATAGGGTGATCATTTCTGAATGGAAAGCTGACGATTGATTGAACCATTCTCTGGCGTTACAATAGAGTTCTGATTGATCAATTGCTGTTATTTATAAATGAAAATAATTTTAATATTTAACTTGCACAAGTTTTACAAAATAGCTACTCAACACTTAATTTAACGGGGATGGTAAAAAGGGGTTGTGGTTTTACAGACGAGATGCATCTTGTCATCAACAAGGTAGTGAAAAAAGAGCCCTGCTTACATTAAATATGATTTATCATTCAAAACTATGTTTACCAGGTTTCAATTGATCATTGCATAAAACTAAAACACAACTCATAAGCTTAAAAAATTACAGTAACTATAGTAGAGTTTACGTTTCACGAGTGTAATGAACAACATGAGTCGGTTCATTTCGATTCATTTCTGAGTGATTCACAAAATGAACCGATTCGTTTAGTCATTTGGATTTAGATTTGTCCTAATAAATGATAAATGAATGTACTCACAGTGTGAAAACATCAGATTTAGAGCAGAATGAACGGCTGTGCTCCACTTCTCATGTTTATATTCCCTCGCTCACTTCTCTTCTTCTTCTAGACTCGATGTGTGTCGGTGCTTCGGTTGCTCGAGCGCCTCCACTGGCGGAACTCTTTATATTTAGAGAACAGGCGATGCGTCGCGGTAAAGTGAAAGTTAAAGTTGTCTAATTTAAAGCAATATTATTTAAACTTCGGAATTGGTGAAATAGGAAGAGCATCAAGTAGGCATTACAAAAAGTAGCTTTAGAATGAGACAAACTTTCAGGCTTACAACGAGCATGATTTATTTTAAGAAGCTGCATCCTAATTTGGTATTTAAATACATTTGACACATTTACACACCGTTTATTGCAGCTCAGAGACAGCAAGAATTAAATTACAGTGACATAAATAATGCCATTAGATGAATGGGTTTATAACGAGTATTAAAGTGACAGTCGGGGCACAACCTTTCCAGGTGTTTTAACCCTTTCCACACATGCCAGAATGACGAAACTTAGTGTATTTACTAGTTGCCATATCAACATTATTTAGAGAAATAATAGCGCCAAAATTAAAACATCTCTGGAAGATATTACTGATCATGTATTTAGCAAAAGTAAATTTCTTACTTAAAGGGTTAGTTCACCCAAAAATGAAAATTCTGTCATTAATTACTCACCCTCATGTCGTTCGACACCCGTAAGACATTCGTTCATCTTTGGAACACAAATGAAGATATTTTTGTTGAAAGCTGATGCTGAGAAAGGCTTCAGACAGGCCTCCATAGGGATTCAGTACATTTACACTCACAAGACCCATAAAAGGCACTAAAAACGTTGTTACAAAGTCCATCTCACTACAGTGGCTCTACAATAATGTTATGAAGCGATGACAATAGTTTTTGTGCAGAAAAAAAAATCAAAATAACGACTTTATTCCACAAGTTCTTGTCTTCTGTCTGCCTCGGCCGTGAGCTCACGAAGCACCACGACGCATGCGCGAGAATATGACGTAGGGCCGGCGCTGATCTTTTATTCCTGATAAAGAACAAATTAAAGCAGCCTCTTTATGAATGAGTCACCCTTGTTGACTAAAATGAATATGATGTACACCTGTCACCATGTGCTTCATTTCACTTATAAGACAAAAATAACTCAAAAAGAGTAAAATGACACAATAATATTATATATAAATTGGAGTGAAAATATAGTTAGTTAAATAAAGTTCCATTTTTTTGTATCTTGTAACGTTGTAGGCATGGGCGTCGGAACCATTGTATGTGGGTGGGACAAGACCCACCCACTTTTTACGATCAATGATATTGGACCCATTCACTTTTATCGTCTCTAACATTCAGCACATGTCTGTTTACCTACCCCTAATCGATAAACACTTATTATTAAACACGTTAGACGCTTTAGTTCCACTTTTCTAATATTTTCTTCATTTTTATTGAAAATAAATGCCTTTCCGATCTGATATGCGATGGGAAAAGGGAGAAGATTGAGCTCGGCGAAAGGCGGACTCAAACCGCGGGTTGATTTGTGTCAAAAATAGATGCCGTGCGTCTCACCCCTACACTACTGCCGCTCTCAATGATATGGCGATTTCCGTAATTTTTTCTTTCTGAACTATACGTTTAGCAAGCAAAGCGGTATATTTGTACTTAATGTAATTGACATCTACTCCAGTAAAAAAAAGGACCCACCCACATTTTTTTTGCTTCCGACGCCCATGGTTGTAGGCATATTTATCCCACGGAGAACGTTGTAGTGACATCCACTGGTCTCCAGATAACTTTCCAGATAATTGCATTACAAGTATTATCTTTGTGATGTATGCCATTTGATTATTATATGTGACATTTACTTAATTCATCAATGTTTCTCACTGCAGAACATGAGATCCAGGGGGTGGAGTTGAATCACGATCCGGGGGGCCGAGCTAGAACAAGAACTCCTCCCACTGCATTTTGATTGGTCGACAGATTCCACCTCCTAATAACTCATGTTGTTGCTGTAGCGCTTCCGCATTGAGTCAGTACTAAAGAAATGTATTGTTTTGTCGGAAAAACAAACGTAATAATTTTAATAATGTTTAAAATGGTTAGTTACAAACACTGTAGTTTGTACATTGTGTGAATGTGCACCAGTGATGCGCGGGTCAATGTATAAACAACCCGCACCCGACCAACGTTTTCAACTAACCCGCCCGCAACTCGGACCGCAGAAAAAAAGAAAATATTGTACCCGACCCGCATTTTTAAAAAGTCTCATCGTAGCGTCATTGGGCCATTGAGAAAATGTTTCAGGCCCTGACGTGGTGCGCTCAGAGGTGCAGCGGCGAGAGCAGGCAGTTCTTCAACTGTCTGGATGCATATTATTGATGAACGCGATGTTTATGTTTCGACCCTGCTTGAAGAATTCATCAGCGGGTTAGTCAACTGAGAGAAGTGAGAAAGCCCTTAGGAGCGCAAACTGTTCTTTTTCTGAATGCTGTATGATATAATTGATAGGTATCAATAAAACCCTGTCCCGCTCTGTGCCCTTCTCAGCATATTTCGGTGATTCAAAGACAATGACTGCTCAGATCTGAGGGAAGGAAAATCTCCAATTTATTGAACAAAGAATTTCACATATATAGGCAAAAGAAAGAGGTGTCTTATGGCTTCAACCAATGGAAAAGAATTACATCATATATGTCTCATGGTATAAGAACGTGAGCCACGTGATATCAGTATAATGTATACAACACATCTGGTAATCATTATTTCTACCATGAGAACATTGAGCTCCTGCAGTTCCTTTCTAATGCATAGAATAGAGGCAGCTTCACCATGAGGACCCAAAGAGCCTTCTTATATTGAAAACACATGTTCAGGATAATGCTCAACAAAAAGAGAGAGAGAGCTAAGACAAAGGACCAAAGGCCAAACTTATATGTATGTGATGAAGATTAAAATAATGAGGATAATGTGGGTGATTAACTAAAGGTTTAATGCTGAGATATACATAAAAACCTATCAATAGCCTAGTCTAGTGTTATGTGAAGGCTTGATTTATTCATTTATTTCGTTTCATTTTCTTAACAATTAAGATGATGCATGTGTTTATCCAGTCTAATCGAAGTGTGCGTCTCTCCCCCGACATTCCCAGCAATAATCCCGCCCCCACTTAGAAAATACATAAAACTGACTTTTCGGAGCTATATGCGTTTAAAAGAAGCCTATTAAAATGGTACAATGGTATTGCTCAGTTAAATCGGGCATTTTGTCCCGCATCAGCATTTATTCAAAAGTTAATAACGCTCAACATTCAAAAGGCAAATAAGGATTTATTGACGACCCAACCGACCGCGACCCGAATATCATTTAAAATATTTTTGGATGACTCGTAACCACGGGTGACCGCAGGCACCCGCTCATTTTGGATCAACCCGCGCATCACTGGTGGGCAATAACCAATTCTTTTATTGGAATATTTTCACTTGGAGAAACGTTTGCTTTCATTGCAAAACATAAAAAAATCGTACCCTTCACCTTCCCAGAAAAGCCCGTTATTCAATGTCACATGCAAGAATAAATATTTCTTTAAAAGATGTGTATTCGTTGATTGGCTGATCCTTTACCACTCTCAGTAGTTCACATGCACCTTGACTTGAGTAGATTAATAAATAAGCACTTCTACATATATCGGAGTGATCTAAAATCAAGTTCTCTTTCTATTTGAAGTAGAAAATGTGTGCTTTTTCCACCACTGATTATGCATATTTTTATCAAAATGTTTGTGACTAAAGTATTGCAGCAGTCTGGTTGTCCTCTGTAACTTTATACATAAATTACTTCACATGGGCATCTGACTTAAATTATTTAATTTAATAATAGCATCTCACTCACATAAAATGCATGAAAAATGCAATGAAATAGAAAAAGAAGTTATTAACACACAAGGTAAAACAGACACTGAATACAGTGGGAAACTGAACACGAAACATAAGGGGAAAAAAACAAAACCAAAACAAACAATAAATCACTCATTCATCCTTTCACACTTTCAAATCTACCAGGGCATTACATCCAAAACTCTCAAATAAGGCCAGCACATATTTGGCAATATCTTCAATAATAATTTTAAAGGTTCCCCCCTTCTTCCTTGGCCTACATACCACGGTCAACCATCGATCACGGCTGCAACTTCACAAACATGCTGGTTCACCTGACGAAGCACATCATATAAAGGGGGAGGAGTTGGATCTGGATCCAACCACGCCCCCTGGATCTTGTATTCTGCAGTGAGGACCTTCTCGTCGTGTTTGCAAAAACAACAAATATAAAAGAACATAAAAACCATACTGTCCCATTATCATGTGCCAGGTGTGATATTTTGCACCTGAGCCGGTCATAGAATTTCAAAATTAGTTATAAACTCATGATATTCGTGATTTTTTTAAATGCTTTATAACTTTGACGTGTTTTAATGGGCAGGAGTGTTGAACAATCAAGTCAATTTTAAACACTGGAGCGGCACAGAGTTCCCATGGAAATGGCGCAGCAACACAAATGACAAGCCGCAAAACTTTCACTCTAATTTTACTAATAAAAAAGTAATATTATTATTAACTTATTATTTTACTAATAAGAAGTAATAATAAGTTGTTTTCACTGCTTTCAGGTGAGTTTAGTCCAGAGGTTTTATAAAATTCTCCTTCAATCACAGGCGTTTGGGTGACTCAATATATCCAGGAAGCACATTACAGGCTTGGTGAGGTGTCAATCATAGCTCAAACTAAAGTCAGTCAATGTCTAGCAAATGCATTGCCAGCAAAGTTCTGATGGATGGACGTAGTAACCAATCAAAAGGCGTCATCTTGCGCAGTATATGTAAATGCGCAGTATATGAAAAACAGCATGTTTCCATTCACACCGGCACACGTCTGTCAGTTTACATCAAGCGGCAACATCCCCCAGTTACTCTTGAAGCCAACATGGAAGTGACTTAAACTGCAATTCATCGACTGGCCGCTAGGGACAGGCTCCAGGAGGGAGCAGAATCTCATTGAGCCCCATGTTAAAATACCCAACTTTACAGCAGAAAAAAACATGTTTACAGCCTGGCAAAAATTGTGTTTTTGGTCTGTATGGCTAATTTTGCCCTTCATGACGACTGTGAGGGGGGTGAATTTTTTATAACTATTTCGTTTACATTATATAAAGCCTTCAAGGGTTAGTTCACCCAAAAATTTAAATTCTGTCATTAATTATCATAAATATAAAATCATGATTTGGATCGCGTGTCAAACCGCCAAACTGCTGAAATACGTGACTTTGGCAATCCAAACCGCTGAATCGGCTCGCTGATTCATAACGCTTCGAAGCTTCATGATGCCTTGTTTTGAAATCGGTAATCACTATGCAAGTCGTTATTTTGGGTTTTTTGCGCACAAAAACTATTATCGTCGCTTTATAAAGTTATTGTAGAACCACTGTAGTGAGATGGACTTTATAACGACGTCTTTAGTGCCTTTTATGGGTCTTGAGAGTGTAAAGTACATTGTGCCAATGGAGGCCTTTCTGAGCCATCGGATTTCAACTAAAATATCTTAATTTGTGTTCCGATGATGAACGGAGGTCTTACGGGTGTCGAACTACATGAGGGTAAGTAATTAATGACAGAATTTACATTTTTGGGTGAACTAACTCTTTAAAGTTTTGCATAATTAAGGGCGTGGTCACTTTGAGTGACAGGTGGATAGCCATTCGTCTGCTGTCTGTTAGTCATCACGTCACCTTAGCTCCACCCACGTCCCGCCTCTTTGCCCATCTTCTGCTATTCGGGAGTGACGAGCGATGACGCGCTGCCAAGATGGCAACCAACCTAATCTCACAGAATTCCGTGAAATGAACACGGCCCCCTTTACCTCAAAATCTGTGGTAGTTTCAATCGTCGAAAATTCTGTGATGGGTCCACGCAAGTGATGCCTAAGTCAATGACAGCACACAGACGCGTTAGGCATGGTTATCGTCATGAAACTATGATTTTGCCATTATGACATGGAGTGTGATTATCGATTTAATCAGCCAGCATAATTTTATTTGCAAGTATTTTTTTATTTAGGGTATTCAGACACGTTTTGAACACGTAACCCAATCCCTTCCCTAAACCTACCCATTTGTGTATTATAAAAAAAACAGGATATAACAGGCAGATACGACTGCAGGCACAATTTATTCAAAATGTACACATTTTCCAAGTGTTCCGAGGCTAAACAATTGATTTGTGTGAAGAAAATCCCCAAAAGCGATCAGCATCTCCATCCGTGGAAGATGATAAAAAACACATTTCAAATTTTACTGCCGGAAGAAACGTTGCGTCAGGTTTGACAGCATTGGCTGTTATACGTCTCGTGACCAATTGCGTCAGTACGTCAGCTTTGATTGTAAAATTTGGTTTCAAAGGATTGCAAATGCAATGCAAATTTTTGTTCATTTTTTTAATTTAATAATTTATTTGTAATAAACATTTTAAGTGGCCTATTAAAATCAAATCAAATCAAAATCGCTAATAATAAAAAGTATTATTTATAAGTTAAATTGTGTTTTTAAAACATACATGAGGTCATATTGTGACTGTTGCGGTGTGTGCGTAGAAAGAGCGGTAATATTTCCTCCAGTGGAGATCAAGAGCCTTTCTGGAGATCCCGTTCATTTCTGAAGCTCTTTCCGCTCAGCACCGCCACTCAACCCAGAACTCCCTTTGTGACCTGCTGGATCAAAATAGGCCTATCTGAAATAAATAGTAAGGGCTGCCCCTGACTAAAGTTTTTTTTCCTTTTCTAGTAGTTAATTTAAGCCGTTGTTCACGCTGCGCCTCCGCCTCCATGTCATTGTCTGTTATAGGCTATTTGCTTGTTATTTATTAAATCCGGGCAATTTGGTTAATAAAACATAGATTAAAATTAAGATACATTTTATACCAAATGAAATTCACTTTAAAGAAAGTTTTTTGTGATATATTTGTTGTTCTTTCGTGTTTTATAGACTCGATATAAACTCTATAATTTCGTTATTTTACTAACCCAACTTATGCGCTTTCTATATTCCACGTGAGGGAAAAAGCTTCCTTCCACTTAAGAAGAGTTGTGTTCCTTTAAGCACTTTATATTTTAATATATATCTCTTTACATAAATATTATTTTCTACTTTAAAAAAAACCCTATAATTTCATTATTTTTCTAACCCAACTAATGCGCGCACTTTTCTCAATCCGTTATGGAGCTATTCAATTTTGATTTTGCATATTGTTTTTTAAATGTTCGTTCGAGTAGTTCAAATGACCACTTTACAATATTTCAATAACATAATTTATTTTGAAGCCTATGCTGTTTTCTTGTACAAAATAAAATAGTTTGTTAAATGCAGAGTAAGATGTGTAAAAAAGAGGCTAAGAGATTGTCCAGATCATTTGTGTAGCTTTCACAGACTAACACACGTCACATCTATCATAGACTACAGTATTTAAAATAGCAGATATACATCAGTTATATTCTCGATTTAATTTACAGAGCAATCCCTGCAAAGTGTTTAGGTTAAATATAGAAGAGACCAGGATTGTGCGTCGCACTCGCAAGACTCCCAGCGGGGGGCGATGGTCACGATGGTTTCGCTCCTTCGGCACAACCCTACTGTACATTACGCTGAACTTGAATGCACATGAAATGAAAGGAAATAATTTTTCCCCGGCCTTAATTTGTTTGTGCTGGCCATGCCCCCGGCCACTATCAGAGGCCCGGCGTTTAATTGACTACAGGCTTTTATTTGAGGAAATACGGTATATGAATGAGTGCGTGCACAGAGGACGGATCGACGGGATCATCATTTCAGCGATTAAAACATTAAGATCAACTCTCTTCTTTACATGAAGATATCGTATGACGTTAGAAGACTTGGAATGCAATACTGTTACTGTTTTATACTGTTTTGGGTCAGTTTTTGCAATAAATACCTGTGGCTGTACTTTTATTTGCCTGTAATGCGTTTTATATTGTTGAGAGTGGGTAGGTTTAGGGTAGGAGTGGAGTTAGTTGCTCCAAAATATAAAAGTAAATATAAAATTACTCTTAACAATTACAAATGTTCTGAAATAAATGGCCTTTTTGAAAGGACGTCTAGACTTTTCTTGACATAAAAGCTTACAGAAGCTACATTTTTGAGAGTATCATCTTTGAATCAAAACATGATCAGACATTACGTTTTTTTCAGGCCTTTAACATTAAAGTCTCATCCATTTGACTGAATATCAATTATAAAAATGTGTCATGTCAATTTTACCTTGTCTTATTCTGTTTCTAATTTCTATACTATAAAACTTTCAAGTGTTTAAATTAAAATAACACCAGATTTATGAATATAGACCATAGGGTTTAAGAGCTGCCAACATATTTTTATGGGTGTCGTTTTCAGAAAATTCTCTAGTTTTCAGAACTATGCGTCTAATTTTTCTCAGTCTTTACAATCTGTTCAAAAGACAAGGGAGAATCAAGGCAATAAAATAATTCACCTCTATTTGTACTGGTGCACAACATTTGCTCATTTAGACAACTTCAGGCAATGTTTTTTCTTATGAGTCTGTAGAGTAGACAATTGGGTGAAACTCTTCCCACAGTGTGAGCAGTTGTACGGTTTCTCTCCAGTGTGAATTCTCAGGTGTTGATATAAGTGGCTGGACACTCTGAAGGTCTTCCCACAGTCTAAGCACATATGAGGTCTCACACCAGTATGAACTTTCAGGTGTCTTCTTAAGCCTGATTCAAAAGCAAATGTTTTATTACACTGATCACAGCTGAACGACTTCACTCCAGAGTGACGGAGCAGATGACCTTTAAAATGTTTATTGTGAGCATAACTCTTTCCACACTGAGAGCATGTGAACGGTTTTTCTCCAGTGTGAATTCTCATGTGTCTGTTATGGGTTGATCTATCTGAGGAACTCTTTCCACACTGAGAGCATGTGAACGGTTTTTCTCCAGTGTGAATTCTCATGTGTATGTGAAGTTTTGATTTTTCTAAGAAACTCTTTCCACACTGAGAGCATGTGAACGGTTTTTCTCCAGTGTGAATCCTCATGTGTCTGTTATGGGTTGATATGTCTGAGAAACTCTTTCCACACTGAGAGCATGTGAACGGTTTTTCTCCCGTGTGAATTCTCATGTGTCTGTTATGGGTTGATATATCTGAGGAACTCTTTCCACACTGAGTGCATGTGAACGGTTTCTCTCCAGTGTGAATCCTCATGTGTGTCTTAAGGGTTGATTTATTTGTGAAACTCTTTCCACACTCAGAGCAGGTGCAAGATCCTTTGACTGCAGCTTTTCGAGTTGTGAAATCCTTTTCAGCCTGTGGAATGCTTCCGTCTTCATTTGTGAAATGCTGTTTGTCTTCAGTCACTTCCATCGGGTCTAAAATCAACATTAAATTCCCATAATTTAATTAAAGGAGGATATATTATAAACAAAATACAGTTTCCTATAGAGTCTAAAAATATCTAGTTTAGATGTATTGTTATATGTCAGTAATCGTAATGTTCCTCATTAAAGAGAATGAAGGAAAACACCAACCTATTTGTTCCTCGGTCTCTTCATCTTTTATTCTGCAGGGTTCTTCCTCAAACTCCATCTTTACAATAGTATGTCTGTAGTTTCTCCTGGAGTAATTCTTCCTGCTTGCTTCTTCTCCTGTGGGAAGATGGGAATATTCCCAGCATTTAAACTCTCATGAATGGGAGCGGCTTCACTGACTGATAGTGTGAATTGTGGTCGTTGTTGATCATCACACTTTCAATCACTCTCAATTATCCAGCTGCAAATGTTTGCTCAAATAGTAATTTAACGATTACTACTAAGTTTTAACTTCAACTTTCAACTCACCTGGCTGATTTTTTTTATTTGCTTTATCATGAGTTATGCTTTGTCATAGGGAACTTATCTCAGAGAATACAGTCCCTTTTGAACAGTCACATTGCTAGACGCTAGGGGAACCTATGCAGTCACACATGTACCTCTACCCAAGTTGGGACACTAGTATGAGGGTCCCAGAGTTTATTGGCATTGCACTAGGGGCAAAAACCCTTAATGTGAAAGGTCGGACTCACTGAGGATGGTCACAATCATGATGAAGGCACTTATGTGCTTGCAGCGCAGGGACGTTTGAGTTATAGACCCCAAAGCGCTAACTGTGAAGGGCTGGGATCGTCAAGGCTAATCTTTTTTTGTCACACAGAAAGGATATGTGGGACTTCCAAACTGTAAAATCTGGCAGTGGTAGATGGCGAAGACAACCCGGCCGCTCTCGAGATATCACCAATAGATACTCCGCTTGAGCTCGCCCGGGAGGAGGCCATGCCTCATGTGTAATGAGCCATAACACCTCTGGGGCACTGCAGGCCCATAGAAAGATAGGCTAAAGCGATAGCATCCAGCAACCATCTAGATAGTCTTTGCTTCGTTACTGGAAGCCCTTTGGTGCGGCCACCGGAGCTTACACAAAGCTGCTCTGGCTGTCTGTACTGGGCGGAGTGCTCAATGTATGCTCTCAGATACATGTGATGATATATGATACTTCACACAAGACTGGGTCCTGGTTCCTGGCTGAGCACCAGCTAGAGAACACAGACCATTTAAGAGCCTAGAGGCACCTGGTAGACAACTCTAGTGTCAAATCGTCCTGTTTGCCTGGGAAAGGAGGTCTTTCCTTAGGGGACTTGGCCAAGGGGCTGCTGAGAGCAGCTGGATCATCTCAGGGAACCAAGGTTGGGTCCGCCAGAGCGGTGCCACTAGTAGGACTGTATGTCCCCCTCCCTGATTCTCTTTATGACTTGGGGAGGAGCAAGACCAGAGAAAAAGCACAAAGTGGATGGCTGGGCCAGTAGTTGGCCAGTACTGCCCTGCTCTTCGAGAAAATATTGGACAATGACAGTTGTCTTCGGAGGTGAAGAGGTCGAACTCTGCCCTCCCGAAAACATTCCATATCATTTGAACCGTTTGGGTCCATTCCCCTGGGGACAAGACACAGAGTGCCCAACCTGTGTTGTAGGCATCTGTGGTGACCACCATTCATCTCAAGACTGTTCCCAAGCTTACCCCTGACTCGAAGAGACTGGGTTTCAACAAGGGGGCCAGGGCTTTGACACAGCCACGGTTTACTCTTATCAAAATGTGGCCCGAGTGCCATGCTTGGGGAGGAACCTGTGGTTTCAGCCAGTACTGCAGGGGACGCATGTGCAGCATGCCCAGTGGGAGTACTGATGAAGCTGAGGCCTAGCATCCTCTGAAAGGTTCTGAGGAGTCTGTTGGTCCTCGTTTCAAACAAGCTTGGGAGCCGCCGGATAGACGGTGATCGCTCATCTTACAGCCACGTTTCCACGGGTCTAAAATCGCACCCAGGAAAGGGATTATCTGCCTGGGAAGCAACAAGCTCTTGGCTGTGTTTATTCTGAGACCCAGGCATTCTAGATGGCTGAGGAGCCCAGATTAGTGAAAATTGTTCCGCCTCCGACTGGGCCAGAACGAGCCAGTCGCCAAGGTAGTTCAAGATGCGCATTCCCATTTGTCTCAAAGGAGAAAGTGCTGCATCCATGCACTTTGTAAAAGTGCGAGGGGCCAGGGACAGTCCGAATGATAGGACTGTATACTGGTAAGCCTTCCCGTCGAACGTGTATCTCAAGAGCAGTCTGTTACTATGAAAGTAAGCACCTTTCATATCCACTGAGAAGAACCAATCCATCAGGCGAACCTGCACGAGGATTTGCTTCAATGTTAACATTCTGAACATTTGTTTGATAAGGGCCTTGTTCAGATGTCTGAGGTCTAGAATGGGCCTGAGGCCACCATCTTTTTTGGGAACAAGTAAGTTTTGGCTGTAGAAGACTCGCTCTGGGTTGGGGACACCGCCTCTATTGCCCCTTTTTCCAATAAGCTCATCACTTTGGCGTAGAGGACGTGAGACACGTTGCTCCTTACTAGGGGTGTCGCAATATACCGGTATTGGCAATAACCGTGATATTCAAAGCACGTAATATCAACATTGTGTAACCACAATACTGAAAATGAATAGGACTCATATGATACCATGACACGTAAATACTCCGGTGTCCTGAGTCCGACTAGAGCCCGTGTTTTGTTTTTGTTTTTTTTGCAGCCATAAAAAATGTTCAGCTTTGTTTTTAATGTCAAAGTATTTATTTTTCGTTTCGTTTATTTATCAAGTTAATTTAGAAAAAATATTTGGAGCAATATTTGTTTGTAAATTAAAGTTTTTGTTTTTTAAAGTAGCCTAATGACCAAGCGGCCAGCGGCCGACAGTGAGTTAACCACTTGTTTGATAAATTTATCCTCTCAAATCAACTCTTTACTTGTCTTTCCTATAATAAAATCCATAGATATAAAACACTTCAAGCATATCGCAATGTTAGTTTAAATGTTTACTATCACCACCACAGTAAAAACGCATTTTTGACAAGCTGAGGTAGATGCAGCTCACAGCTTGCATCGGCGCTTGCGAACGAAACGGCCTATACAATCTAAACTAATAAACAAAATAAAAATAAAAAACATGCAGAGTGTCTTACCTTACACCTCTCAGCAAAATGAATATAAATCCGATCTTCAATTCCCGCTACGGCTATGCAAATTCAGTTCACGTCAACGAAAGCAAACTATTTGAGTTGTATTTTATTTGTCATCAGCTCATTTCAAGGTCAAATGCCGCAATATGCGAAAGAGCGACCTAAGCACTGCAAGAGCATCTGAGACTTAGGCTACTTTCAGTTTCACTGGCAGCCGTTTGCGTGTTTTTCTTTCATTTTCTTGTGGTGCCCCCCTCAGCACTCGGTGCCCTACGCGCTCTGAGTAATCGGATTTAAATCCGCCTCGAAAGAATCTCGGAAGACATTTACTCCTGATCCCTAATGTTATAGATATCTGATCAGAGAAAACGAATGAAGTGAACAGGTGTAAAAAGGCCCTAACTCTTGCAGCTGCGCTGAAGGAACGCTCGCTGCTGCTGCTGCTGCTGGCGCGGACTCTAAACACCAGTCAGAGCACGTCTGACGGTCTTGACGGTCGTGGTAGCATGGGCTCGTGTTGTTTCCACCAGTGCAGCACATCTCAGTTTCTTTTAATTAATTAATGTCTATTTACATAATGTCTATTCTTGTATTTGTATTTGCAATCTAGTCATGGCCAATAACATTTATGTTAATATTTATTCATCATACTGTTGAACTTGACAGTATGTTCTCTCTTGTTATTTCATAGGGAGCTTCAAAGAAGATTTATCAGTAACAGAGTATTACCCTGTGTTTATCAGTATCCAATTATGTTTGTTGGGTAAAAAAGAAAAACTAAATAAACAAAGTAAAAATTAATTTGATAACTTTTCCACCCAAGGTTTCTATAGATTAGGGATGGGTCGCGACTTTCAAATATTCGATTAGTTGATTTAATTATAGAATATCAAATAGTTTGTGCGATTATAGTCCCAAAAAAAATCCCCATGTTGTCGGTGTTGATGTGGTGGTGACGCGTTCATGTGACCAGAGGGAGGCGCTGCCAATAACGCACCTAAAGCTGTCAGTCAGCTCTCAGGGTGTTTTATACTGGACACCTTTGATGCGGTCCGAGCGTGATTCTTCCCTGTGCCTCCGCAGCGTTGGCGTTTGCGTTCATCTTACGTCATCACAAACGTGCACGGGCATGATAGAAAACAGAACGCGGGTCAAATATATGTATATTCACGCTCTCAATCTGTAGGCACCCTGAGTAAACAACACTTGGGTTAACCGTATGTGTGTCGCTTGCAGGCGGCTTTGCTGCTTGCAGACAGACTCTTTTGAGGAGACGTGAATTGCCATTAATTTGCTGCCCTGATTGCACTCTATGCGCGAATACACTGCAGGCTCGCTCTTGCGATCGTATCTCAGGTAAATCATCAACACTATCATCACTTACATGTATGTTATTGAACTAATGACATTGTAATCGGCTAAAACGCATGCGCTGGTTACTTTTCTTCCAGAACAAGTGCGCACCCGAGTGTTGTTCGCACATTCACGTGAATCGTGGCACAGCTCCGAGAGCAACTGAACTCCGGTTGTGTGTTCTCGGGTTCGGTACCTCAGTGCACACCAAGCTCTGTATGTAAGCTTTCACATTAGCAATTTTTCATGCGAACCGTGCTCCATTTCAAACTAAACTGCCAGAGTAAAAACACCCTGAGACAACAGAAGAAGAACACAGTCTCACGCACACACTGTAGACTTGTGGCATTTAACGGTTGCGGTAACTTGGGGCAATGTCAAATAACAGTCAGATGATTCAGCACGTTACAATAATTATATCGCTTGAGTTGATATAGCCTATTCCCTAATGAATTAAACAGTTTGTAATCATAGCCTACAGATTGAGAGCGTGAATGGTCTCTCTCCCTCTCTGTTTATATGTGTGTAGCCTTTACATGCGTGCATGGAGGGGAGGAGTTGCGATGTTTGAAAAAAAAAAAAAAAAATCGAATAATTCCCAGCGATCTTCAAATATTATTTTTGCTTGAAATGCCCATCCCTACTATAGATATCGCGAAATATCGATATCATGATTTTTTTGGGCCACAATAACCGTGGTGTGAAAAAATCTAATATCGTGACAGCCCTACTCCTTACTGAAGTGTGTGTTATGCCCGTGAAGCGGGGTGGGTTACGAGGAACTGGAGTGAGTAACCTTGTTCTATTGTGTTTTTAACTCATCGTGACACACCAGGGATTGTTTTCCAAGCCTCTGCCCGGTTGGCCAGGGGTTTCATAGGGTGCACTCACACTACCGTGCCCGAGCACGATTGTCACCCCTCCCCACTCTCCCGCTTGCCTGCACTCACATTGCACTTAACGTACCGGGCCGAAGCACGTTTACATCATTCACAATGCAACTTTTTGTTGTGAAGAAGACTGGAAGAAAAGCGCTTTCGCTAATAGATTTATCATTTATGCTGTGCAGCGATTTTCACTTGATTGTCTGCACGTATCAGAAGATTATTACAGTGGTACAGTGGTAGAACATTTTTTTACTAGCAAACTACAATTCATGTTCATCAATAAAGGTGAAAACCAGGACCGTAAAAAAAATAAAAATCTTTGATTTAATCGAAAAGTGTATCCAAGTAGTAATAGTTTGCTGTTTGCTGTCGTAATGATGACAGCTGTTCCGTGCTCTGGCACGGTTAACGCTCACACTGCATGTGAACCACGCTCTTGCCCAATCGAACCTCACTCTGGCCCACCTCTTCCAAGCGGGTCAGGGCCGGCAAAACGAACCGCACCCAGGGCACGGAACGGAGGCGACGACCCTCGTGTGGTGTGGCAGAGGAAGAGTGCTCTTTTTTTTTTTTTTTGTATTTATGTTTTTATTGGCTTTGCTATAACAGCGGTCGAGTCTAATGGGGTGCGCACTTTAGCTGGCTCGCCGCTTACTCTTGCAACAACATTCTTTCCCTTAGCCAGAACTGAATCGGGCAGATGGGGGGGGAAACTCAGAGCATTTTGGAGGGCGGTCCAGCCTCAGCGAGACTTAGCACTCCCCTCTTCCTACTCTGCAGATCAGGACTGCTTCCTCTGCTCAGGGTCCAGTGTTATCTTAGGTGCTTGGGTGCCAAGCGTTTCGTCTGACTGGGGCGCTGCTGCTCAGGTGCTGGGCGGGGGCACTGGTTTTGTCTGCAGCTGACTCAGCGTTTTCTGGCTCACCCCAATTTCACCAGTTCTTCCGAGAAGAACGGCACGGCTTGAAGGGCCAGCTGGTGGGCTCTGCACTCAGCTCGGCGGGCTTCGCACCAATTGGTTTGCGCACTTACGGTGCTTTGCCATTGGTTTGTGCAGTTCCCACTGACCAGCCAATAGCATGAGTACACATAGGCTATTCATTCATCTAAAGGGTGTTGCGGGATGTTCATTAAGCGTATAATGCTGCGAAGGGATTTCAATGTTCTTTTTACCCCAAAGCAAAGTACGATCAAGAATTTTGCAGCGTGTGTTGGTGAGAGACGCAGACAAAGAAAACTGCTCAATTTAATATAAGAAACCGATAAAATACTGATTTTAGTTGGTGTAAATTAAGCAGCATGGTTATGCACACAAAATCGTTTATATAGACCAATTGTCTGTTTGTAAACATACAGGATGCGCACGCAGCTAGGTTGCAGAAAACCAGGGGGAGATAGCATGAATATTAAGACACGAGTGAAGCACAAACTTTTATTTACAAAATAAATAATAAGTTCGCAATTAAATGTTACATCGCAGCCATGCCGAACGAGAGAGGTAAGCTTTATGAGGCGAGCTAAATTTAAGCTTTGCCTGCGTTTTGAAATCTGGTCACCCGATTTTCCACGAATTTAACAATAGGCTTACTCCATTTTATTCTACTGTCTTCATTTACGTCTCTCACAGGGGATTATACACATTTCTTACTTTTGTTTGCTTTTAATTAGGAGTATATTTGCATCATTTACAGTGATAAAGTAGAAAACGGTGCTGTAGGACAGATACATTTGACTTCAAATTCTATTTAACACAGTTTGTGCTTGTTATTAGACTTAAGGTGCGTCAAGTTTATGTGTATAGCGCCTTTCATACACGCCGGAGAGATTTAGTTTGGCTTTTTCTCGCAGTGCATAATCAAACCAAGCCTAAAGTTCTTGACCCTGCGGAAGATAACTTTGCTCTTCACACATTTTACTACAATTATCAGTTTTGGAACATCAGGAGAAAACGAAGATATTAGAAAAACGATGCTCTCTTTCCGTGAAAAGCGGCATATGAACACCTCTGTGGGGAAATATAAAACATATTTAGCCTAACTAATTTTTAACTTTCTTATATAATTTATATTACCATTATTTACTGATATTTATTTAAATGTTTTACAGGTTGTAGTGTGTTGTTTAACGCTGTACGCTGTTTAATAACGGTGCCCGAGACCGGGGGTAAACGCAGCTCCTTTAAACTTGCGTTCTGTTATCCACTGGGCCATCTTACGTAGTAAACTAGTGAAATACTAGATCATTCAGTGACAGAGCGGTCCGAACAAATCCAAATTATTTCAGACCGTTATGCAAGCATGTTTGGCTAATTTACGGAAAAGAATTGAGTCACAAAGCTAGTTTACTACCGAAATCTACCAAATCTAGTTTAATACTAGTGTCTAGTTTTAGATGTATTGTTATATGTCAGTTTTCATCTTAATGTTCCTCATTAAAGAGAATGAAGGAAAACACCAACCTATTTGTTCCTCTGTCTCTTCATCTTTTATTCTGCAGGGTTCTTCCTCAAACTCCATCTTTACAATAGTATGTCTGTAGTTTCTCCTGGAGTAATTCCTCCTGCTTGCTTCTTCTTCTGTGGGAAGATGGGAATATTCCCAGCATTTAAACTCTCATGAACGGCTGTGGGAGCGGCTTCACTGACTGAAGGTGTGAATTGTGAATTGTGGTCAGTGTTGCTCATTATAGCAATTTCACAATCACTCTCAATTATCCAGGTGCAAATGTTTACTCAAAAAGTCATTTAAAAACTATTCATGACTACTATTAAATCCTAATTATTTGAGACCCACACTTTTCAGGTTCACAGCTCTAACAGTGGATGGTAAAGGAGAAAAGAATAGGGTGATCATTTCTGAATGGAAAGCTGACGATTGATTGAACCATTCTCTGGTGTTACAACTGAGTTCTGATTGATCAATTGCTGTAATTTATATTGTAATATTTAACTTAAAGGGTTAGTTCACCCAAAAATGAAAATTATGTTATTAATTCCTCACCCTCATGTCGTTCGACACCCGTAAGACATTCGTTCATCTTCGGAACACAAATGAAGATATTTTTGTTGAAAGCTGATGCTGAGAAAGGCCTCCATTGACATTCAGTACATTTACACTCACAAGACCCATAAAAGGCACTAAAAACGTCGTTACAAAGTCCATCTCACTACAGTGGCTCTACAATAATTTTACGAAGCGACGATAATAGTTTTTGTGCGAAAAAAAAAAAATCTAAATAACGACTTTATTCCACAAGTTGTCTTCCTTGTCTGTCTCTGCCGTGAACTCACGAAGCACCACGACGCATGCGCGAGAATATGACGTAGAGCCGGCGTTCGGGAATCCATGAAATGCACACTTTAGTCCCATTTTGAGCTCTACACCGAGACCTAAAGCACGATCAATGTAGAATTCAACAGCTTGGATACGGCGCGTCTTCCTCTGCTCGTTGTAAACAAATCTCCTCGCTTCTGGGTCACGTGTCCGAACGCCGGTTCTGCGTCATATTCTCGCGCATGCGTCGTGGTGCTTCGTGAGTTCACGGCAGAGGCCAACACGGAAGACAAGAAAAAGTAGAATAAAGTCGTTATTTAGATTTTTTTTCGCACAAAAACTATTGTCGTCGCTTCGTAAAATTATTGTAGAGCCACTGTAGTGAGATGGACTTTGTAACAACGTTTTTAGTGCCTTTTATGGGTCTTGTGAGTGCAAATGTACCGAGTGTCAATGGAGGCCTTTCTCAGCATCAGCTTTCAACTAAAATATCTTAATTTGTGTTCCGAAGATGAACGAATGTCTTACGGGTGTCGAACGACATGAGGGTGAGGAATTAATTACATCATTTTCATTTTTGGGTGAACTAACCCTTTAAGTTTTGCAAAATAGCTACTCAAAACACTGTTAATTTCATGGGGATGTAATGGAGTTGTGATTTTACAGAGGGGATTTTTTTTTTTCATTTTATCAACAAGGAGGAAAAAATTAGCCCTGCTTACATTAGATATTATTCATCATTAAACACTTTGTTTCCCAGGTTTCATTTGATCATTACACAAAACGAAAACATAACTCATAAGCTTAAGAAATGATAATGTGAAAAACAGTAACGAGTTTACGTTTCTCGAGTGTAATGAACAACATCATTCGGTTCATCTCAGAGTGATTCACTAAATGAACCGACTCGTTTAGTCGTGTGGATTTATATTTCTCCTAATAAATGATAAATGAATGTACTCACAGTGTGAAAGCATCAGATTTAGAGCAGAATGAGCGGCTGTGCTCCACTTCTCATGTTTATGTTCTTCCCTCGCTCTCTTCTCTTCTTCTTCTAGACTCGATGTGTGTCGGTGCTTCGGTTGCTCGAGCGCCTCCACTGGCGGTAAACAGGCAATGCGTGGCGTAAAGTGAAAGTTCATTCAGAGCATTATATTTTGATTAAACTCCCGTTAGTGTAACCCCCGTCAGCCGATTAGGGGTTAACTTACAAAAGAAAGGACAATAGCTCACTAGAATTTACTTAAATTACTTGCAGGATCACTTTAGGCCAGATTAATAGCAATCAGAAGACACAGGAACTTGTAAGAGGCAAGGGCACACACACACACACACACACACACGTACATGATTTATCTGCACTTATTTATATAAAGGCACTTTTTTTTTCCAGATTATGACAATACACAGATGGTCCCTTACGAAAATAAACAATGGTTTTACTACAAATAAAACCAAAAAACCATGGTTATTGTAGTAAAACCATGGTAACCGCAAATTAACCATGGTTTTGCTTCTCTAACCACAGTTTAACCATGGTATTTGTGGTAAAACTGTAGTTATATAAATGGTATTCAATTAGCCAAAAAAACCATGGTTACTACATTTTTACTACAATAAAACCATGGTTGATTTTCGTAAGGGGTGTAGATCAATAACACTGAATAGAAAAAGAAAGAAATACAAAGTGAAAGAAACTTAAATTAAAAGTGTATAAATCAACCTTAAATTTGATTTTTAACTAAATAAAATAACTAAAAATATCTTAGATGGACACTTCACAAAAAAAAAAAATATCCTTCCCTCAAAATGAATTAAATTTGTATTTGACTCAAATGTTCAATTCTGGTTTGATCCCCTCTTTCTTTCTTTACATGTGACCTTGCTTGTGCCAATATTAGCTTAATTTTAAAGGATTAGTTCACTTTTAAATAAACTTTTGCTGATAATTTACTCACCCCCATGCCATCCATGATGTCCATGTCTTTCTTTCTTCAGTGGAAAAGAAATTAAGGTTTTGGATGGAAAAGGTCCAGGGTTTTTCTCCACATAATGGACTTCAATGGGCTCCAAACGGTTCAAGGTCCAAATGACAGTTTCAGTGCAGCTTCAAAGGGCTTTAAACGACACCAGACGATGAATAAGGGTCTTATCTAGCCAAACCATCCGTTTCTGAGAGAAACAGAGCAGTATTTATGCTATTATTTTACCTCTTATCAGACGAACGTGATCATCTCTGAGCTCCGCCATAACTTCCGCTAAGTGAGGTCAAATACAAGCGTGGTCATAGATGTATACGTAGATGCCTCATTAGCGCCAGCACGGATCAGTAGAATGAGGCATCTACGATCGATATATCTATGACCACGCTCATATTTGACCTCACTTAGCGGAAGTTATGGCGGAGCTCAGAGATGATCACGTTCATCTGATAAGAGGTAAAATAATAGCATAAACGTGATCATCTCTGAGCTCCGCCATAACTTCCGCTAAGTGAGGTCAAATATGAGCGTGGTCATAGATATATCGATCGTAGATGCCTCATTCTACTGATCCGTGCTGGCGCTAATGAGGCATCTACGTATACATCTATGACCACGCTTGTATTTGACCTCACTTAGTGGAAGTTATGGCGGAGCTCAGAGATGATCACGTTCGTCTGATAAGAGGTAAAATAATAGCATAAATACTGCTCGGTTTCTCACAGAAACTGATGGTTTGGCTAGATAAGACCCTTATTCATCGTCTGGTGTCGTTTAAAGTCCTTTGAAGCTGCACTGAAACTGTCATTTGGACCTTGAACTGTTTGGAGCCCATTGAAGTCTAGCCTGACGTCGTCATACTCAATTCTAGTCAGAATCTGAGTCTGCTCCTGCTCCGTTGGGCTGTGATTATGGGGCGTGTTTAAACCGAACCAGGAAAGACCTCAATTGGATAGACCTACAACCAATCAGAGCAACGGAGCGACGCATAACGTTAGTTGTCAAATGTCAACAGAACTCAACTGCACTGTGTTGCCAAGTCCGTGGGTTGAAGCGACCCCAATTATGTGATATACAGACCCAGGAATGCGAATTTTAGCAGGCAGTCCAACCAAAATAACACATATTTTACCCCTCAAATGCCTTTTTTTCCGGAGAACCCCACCGGAGAGCTATTGGGCTTGTTTTTGGGAAGTTTTGAGTAGGGATGGGCATTTCAAGCAAAAATAATATTCGAAGATCGCTGGGAATTATTCGATTTTTATTCGAAAATCGTAACTCCTCCCCCGCATGCATGCATGTAAAGGCTGCACGCATATAAACAGAGAGAGAGACCATTCACACTCTCAATCTGTATGATAACAAACTGTTTAATACATTAGGGAATAGGCTATATCAACTCAAGCCATATAATTATTGTAACATGCTGAAACATATGACTGTTATTTGACATCGCCCCGCAACCGTTAAATGCCTAAAGTCTACAGTGTGCGCGTGAGGCGATGTGTTCTTCTTCTGTTGTCTCAGGGTGTTTTTACTCTGGCAGTTTAGTTTAAAATGGAGCACGGTTCACATGAAAAATTGCTAATGTGAAAGCTTACATACAGAGCTTGGTGTGCACTGAGGTACCGAACCCGAGAACACACAACCGGAGTTCGGTTGCACTCGGAGCTGTGCCGCGATTGACGTGAATGTGCGATTCACTCGGGTGTGCACTTGTTCAGGAAGAAAAGTAACCAGCGCATGCGTTTTAGCCGATTACAATGTCATTAGTTCAATAACACACATGTAAGTGATGATAGTGTTGATGATTTACCTGAGATACGATCACGAGAGCGAGCCTGCAGTGTATTCACGCATAGAGTGCAATCAGGGCAGCAAATTAATGGCAATTCACGTCTCCTCAAAAGAGTCAGTTTGCAAGCAGCAAAGCCGCCTTCCAGCGACACATACGGTAAACCCAAGTGTTGTTTACTCAGCTGCACATAATAGCACCAATTTAATTTAAAAAAGCCCAATATATTTGACCCGCGTTCTGTTTACTATCATGCCCGTGCACGTTTGTGATGACGTTAACGCAAACGCACTAGGGTTCAAGTTGAGTGTGAAACCAGACCAACACTGCGGAGGGAAGAATCACGCTCGGACCGCAGCAAACGTGCCCATTATAAACCCCCTGAGAGCTGACTGACAGCTTTAGGTGCGTTATTGGCAGCGCCTCCCTCTCGTTACATGAACGCGTCACCACCACACCAAAAACATGGGGATTTTTTTGAGGACGATTATCGCACAAACTATTCGATAGTCTATAATTAAATCGACTATCGAATATTCGAAAATCGCGACCCATCCCTAGTTTTGAGTAGCAATCGGGATTGGGTGGGTTTTGTTGTAAAAACTTGGCAACCCTGTCTGCACGCACGCTGGAATAAGTCACGTTAGAAGAAAAAGATGAGTGTAAACGATCTTTGCCAGTGTTGTAAAAAAAGAATTTAAGGATACACAGAGTACTTACCAACACATCATCATTTCTGAGAGAAATAGTAAAGGTGAATGCATGTACGAACAAGTTCTCCGTTTAGGATTAGAACAAATTCAACCCAAGCAAGCGCCTTTGATGACGTGGATGATTACGTTACTGTTTATCATCTGTCCATCATCGGCTAAAGCCCACCCTGACAATTTCATTGGTCCGAACAGTTTCTGTTCGGGCATAATTACTTCTCTATGGATCAAGTCCAGACCGAACTGCCCGTGCAAATTTTTTTTTGGGCGGGGCTAAATTCGTCTGGCATCCAGGCTAATTGAAGTCCATTATATGGAGAAATATACTGGAATATTTTCATCAAAAACCTTAATTTATTTTTGACTGCAGAAAGAAAGACATGGACATCTTGGATGACATGGGGGTGAGTCAATTATCAGCAAAAGTTTATTTAAAAGTGAACTAATCCTTTAACACTTTAGAATTTTAACTCAATTCAACCATTATGTAACCTCAACTTCAAAAAAATATAACCCAAAAACAGGTACGTATGTGGATTCACATATAAAAATTTAACCAAAAAAGGAAATGCACATAATATTATGAACACGAATCTGTTCAATAACTTTTAGAATGCACAGCTCAATAATATCAGTCCAAATAGTAACCAATAATATTCTCTTTCCTCAGTTCGTTATGAAAGAATGATCCTGTGCTTGGGGGAAAAAAAATAGTAAATACTCCAAACCTTCAAAAAACAGATGAAATATGTTGTTGGAGGCAATGCAACGCAGATGTCCACGTAGACAAAAGGTAAGCTTCCCTCATTGTCTTACGGTTGGCTCGCCATCTCGAAACGTTGATATCAATGCAGTTCACGAAAAGAAAGATCCAGAATCTAGATTCTAAGGCACCTTCCTACAACTTCTCAATTTGGTTTCACAACAAAATATCTACAAAATAACTTCTAATATATCACAAATTTGTGCAGCTTCTATCGTGTTCTCGATCTCTCGTTGGAGCGGCTTCTCCCAGGGGGCGGAGGCAGCTTGACCTAATTACATTTGATTGGCTGCTCACCTGCAGCACAGACAAAGAGCTAAAAATAGGATAACTTTTTATTGCAATTATTTACGTTGTATTATGTTGTAAATAAACCATATCTAATGTGAAATAGTTTATATTTCAACTTTTATCTTATTTATTATATGCTTCACATTTCTTAGCTATTTAGTCTAACTGTATTTATAAATCTGACTCATATTTCAAATGTTTTTGAGCCTGGGTTACATTAGTGCAAAGACTCCCGCCAGGTTCTCTCCCACACCCCTGACCCGCCCGCTCTCGCTTCTATTTTACAGTGTCCACCTGCCATCAACCTGTAGTGATCCCACTTTCCAGAAAGTTACATTGCTACATTATTTCTCTTCTATTGTCTTTTATTGGTTTTGGTATTTAACATATTATGAAAATAAAAAAATAAAAAATAAAACAACAACAACATTAGATACAATTAGTAGCAGATGATAGAATAATTGTATAATAATAAAGATATGTAATAAATAATAACTGTAGAAATTACATTTAGGAGTTCCAACTATGCTCAAAAGCATGGTTGTACACTACATTATTTCTCAACTGTTATTTTAATATATTTTCTGTTTACAAAGTAGGACAAAAGTGTCACAGAGAAAATAAAATCTTGTTTAAATAAATGAAGTTCCAAATGTAATTTAGGGAGGAGCGAACCCATCTAATCTTCAAATCAACGACCAGCAGCCAGAGTATATAAACAGCTGCTTACCTCTCCTCAGTCTCAGATGTTCCAGCATCCCACCACCTCCCCAAACTCCACTTTTATCTTAGGTACCTTTCCCTACATAATCTTTTAGTCACTATGGGGGTATATCAGAGCTCGAGTTGAAACTGCTTCATTGAGCCCCTCATCAGTAGCCAAATAAGCTTAACCTAAATATCTTAAGATTATATGGGCAAAAATTTGTTAAAAAATAAAATTAATACAGAAACGATGACTGCTAACTGTCTCGACACTAAACATCTTCCCCCAAAAATGTCTAACAGAAGGCTGCCCACCCTATTACCCTCCGGCACATTCACACTTTTGAATTAAAGACAGCAATTTTTCTGCAGTGCATGCCCTCCTTAACTAAAACGTTAAATAAATTTAGTTCTAATGTTGTTTGTGGATTTTCTCAAAACTCGGTCTCGACTCGGACTCAACCCTCTCTGAACTCGCTCTCGACTCGACTCAACCCTCTCTGAACTTGGACTCAACGTTGACTCAACCCTCTCTGAACTCACTCTCGTCTCGGACTCAACCCTCTTTGAACTCGTTCTCAACTCGGACTCAACCCTCTCTGAACTCGAACACAACCCTCTCTGAACTCACTCTCGACTCGGACTCAACCCTCTTTGAACTCGCTCTCAACTCGGACTCAACCCTCTTTGAACTCGTTCTCAACTCGGACTCAACCCTCTCTGAACTCGAACACAACCCTCTCTGAACTCACTCTCGACTCGGACTCAACCCTCTTTGAACTCGGTCTCGACATTGACTCAACCCTCTCTGAACTCGCTCTCGACTCGGACTCAACCCTCTCTGAACTCACTCTCGACTCGACTCAACCCTCTCTGAACTCACTCTCGACTCGACTCAACCCTCTCTGAACTTGGACTATATTTCAACATGGGTATTAAAATAAAACCTAATCATGGTTGATAATCCAAAACATACTAAATGGTGCTTTTTGAAATTCAAAAAAGGCCAAAAGTTTTCTGTGATTGGTAGGTTTAGGGGTAGGGTTAGTGTAGGTGGATAGATTATACCATTTGTACATTAGTAAAACCATTACACCTATGGAGAGTCCCCGTAAACCACGTGTGGGTAGTGTGTGTGCACTTGAGTGTGTGTGTGTGTGACTGTGAGAGAGTGTTTCTGTGTGTTTGCTTGAGTGTGTGCTCTCTTTAAGTGGAAAAAAAGTGTGTTATTGCTTATACATTTTGCAATGTTTTTGTGATACCCTGAGTACCAGAACTTCGTGGTTTCAGATGTGCTTTGTTGCACATAAAATTGTTAGCTATTAGATAAGCATCTTACTTGTTGTCTTTTCATATTCATTGATCGACATCTCCAGGTTTAATGAGCTGATATGGTATGTTAATAGAGAAAGGTGTCAAAATAACTTATTACATGCTTTGAATTCCTTATATATAGCTTTGCAGTGTTCTACACAGTCTGGATGGGTCGCCGTATGTGCTGCAACACTTATTATAACCAGAGACTTATTATAATAAAGAGACTTGAGACTTCACTTGGACTCGAGCCCAGAGACTAGAGACTTGACTTGGACTCGAGCCCAGAGACTTGAGACTTGACTTGGACTCGAGCCCAGAGACTTGAGACTTGACTTGGACTCGAGCCCAGAGACTTGAGACTTGACTTGGACTCGAGCCCAGAGACTTGAGACTTGACTTGGACTCGAGCCCAGAGACTTGAGACTTGACTTGGATTCTAGCTCAGAGACTTGTGAGCATCTCTGGCGTCTAACAATATACTCAATACGACTGACCGTTCGAAAGGGAACTTGATAATTAACAGTACAACTATTTTCCTTAGAACAAATATATGAATTATACAAGCTCATAGCTATTGACAATTTCATTTATAATTAGTATAGGCTTAAAAGAAAATATTCTGACAGTGAGACTTGGTAACCACAGTTTAAAAAAAAAAATGCATGGCTACTCACTACCACTGTCAAATATGAATGTTATAAAAACGCCTAAACACAGGTAAAGACTATACACACCTTTACAAAGAAACTGCCATTATATACTCCCCTACCCACCAATAAATAAAATGCAATATAAATGACCATAACATAATATTCAATAAATCTTCCACATTTCAGCCCAAACCATGGTAAATTACTACAGTACATTTATGGTAAGGGTTTATAAGGGTGGCGATATGGGGATTTAAAAGTCTTCAAACTTTGTTCATGGCAGTGTTTCTCCTGTTTTCCTCATCAGTCTTGTTGGGAATGTTGAGGCTGTTTCATCATTTAAAACTAGTTTAATCATCGAGTGATTTGTGGTTTGTAACAGTTGTCGAATTGAAACGCTTCCCACTAATGGTGCCCGGGACCGGGAGAAAAGGCAACTTCTTTAGCACTAAAGCTTGGGCTCCGTTATCCACTGGGCCATGCTGCGTAGTTCAAAGTAAACTAGTGAAACAACTGAAAACAGCGCTATTTGTTCTCTATTTGTTGTAACTGACTGAGAAATTCAGTGACAGAGCGGTCCAAACAAATCTGAATTATTTCAGACCATTATGCAAACATGTTTGGCTAATTCACAAAAAAGAAAGAATCGAGTGAAAAGAATGATTCATTCACAAATGTTTGATATCACTGGTTCAGTCGACAGAAATACAGGACACACATTATAACTGCGGAAATATTCGCTCTGAAAACGTTTCTCAAGTCAGTCAGAGCGTGCAGGGTACACACAGTCTGTATTGTAGGGGTGTAACGGTTCAGAGTACTTACGTTTCGCTTTGTATCACTGTTTTGGTACGGTTCAGTATTTGCTATGTTCAGGGGAAAAAAAGGACTACTATAAAATAAAAATAAAGAAAATAAGAACAAAGGTCTAACATAAGTTTTCAGGAACAGACATTGAATAAAATAATCAAATGTAAAATAACATTGCATATTTGACTGTTTGTTTAAATGAAAGATTAATCCTTATTAAACTTACAAAAGCTATTCAACCAAGAGCAGCGAGTTATGTCCTTGTCCTTTGTTGTTTGGTAGCAATAAAGGCTACTGCCCCTTTAATGGTGAACCAAATGAAGCATTTTGCGCGAGTGATTTATATGTTAAGCCAATGCAAAGACGCAAATAGACATTCTGCGGCGCAATTTGCGCGAATGAGGGGCCACACATGACGCGATTTGCACAAATTGCGCAAGTTGAAAAATCTGAACTTTGGCGGATATTCGCAGCGCGTTAACCAATCAGGAGCTTGCTTTAGTAGTGACAATGAGGACAAAATCATATGTGGATACACGGAGCTGTACGATACATCTTCATACTTTATAGGTACAGGAATAAAAAGGATCTTGCATGTAAGAAAGTGAGTGAGGAGGTCGGTAAGTTGTAAAAAACGCTCTTTACTCGATTTTAGCTATACATAGGGTGATTGGGACTAGAGCTTAGATCAGGCTCAAAAATCAAGCCCGACCCTACCCGAGCCCGTTGTGTCCGAGCCCAGCCCGACACATTAACTGTAATTATGAGCCCGAGTCCGATTTAAACCCGACCATTTTTTAATACATGGGCGTTCTGACGAGAACGAGCCTGTAATGAGCAAAGCGGACCGGTGTAACGGATGCTCAATAATCCGCTCTATGCATGCACACGCTCATAAAATGATGTTCGCTCAAATCCCGCTCAGACATGACATTTATATGTACTGTAGCCTACTATACTTATTGTAGCCATTAAATAATGTTTTTTTTTCATATTTACAGTGAGGAAAATAAGTATTTGAACACCCTGCTATTTTGCAAGTTATCCCACTTGGAAATCATGGAGGGGTCTGAAATTGTCATCGTAGGTGCATGTTCACTGTGAGAGACATAATCTAAAAAAAAAAATCCTGAAATCACAATATATGATTTTTTAACAAACGATTTGTATGATACAGCTGCAAATAAGTATTTGAACACCTGTCTATCAGCTAGAATTCTGACCCTCAAAGACCTGTTAGTCTGCCTTTAAAATGTCCACCTCCACTCCATTTATTATCCTAAATTAGATGCACCTGTTTGAGGTGGTTGGCTGCATAAAGACACCTGTCCACCGCATACAATCAGTAAGAATCCAACTACTCACATGGCCAAGACCAAAGAGCTGTCCAAAGACACTAGAGACAAAATTGTACACCCCCACAAGGCTGGAAAGGGCTACGGGGAAATTGCCAAGCAGCTTGGTGAAAAAAGGTCCACTGTTGGAGCAATCATTAGAAAATGGAAGAAGCTAAACATGACTGTCAATCTCCCTCGGACTGGGGCTCCATGCAAGATCTCACCTCGTGGGGTCTCAATGATCCTAAGAAAGGTGAGAAATCAGCCCAGAACTACACGGGAGGAGCTGGTCAATGACCTGAAAAGAGCTGGGACCACCGTTTCCAAGGTTACTGTTGGTAATACACTAAGACGTCATGGTTTGAAATCATGCATGGCACGGAAGGTTCCCCTGCTTAAACCAGCACATGTCAAGGCCCGTCTTAAGTTTGCCAATGACCATTTGGATGATCCAGAGGAGTCATGGGAGAAAGTCATGTGGTCAGATGAGACCAAAATAGAACTTTTTGGTCATAATTCCACTAAACGTGTTTGGAGGAAGAAGAATGATGAGTACCATCCCAAGAACACCATCCCTACTGTGAAGCATGGGGGGGTGGCATCATGCTTTGGGGGTGTTTTTCTGCACATGGGACAGGGCGACTGCACTGTATTAAGGAGAGGATGACCGGGGCCATGTATTGTAATGTAAACAGATTTGTAAATATTGTATTTGATGTGAATTTTTTTGTTGTTGCAGTTCACACTTGCTAAATCTGATCAGATTTCAAATGTATACGCACAAAAATCATATTTGGACTGACAATCTGAACATAGTGTTAGTTTAACCTCCCGAAATGGAGGGAAATCACATTGTTGGAATAATTCAAGCTATGGCTTTATCGGAGAATCAATTTACTTACTTGAATTTCTGGGTTTGAATATAAACGTTGCTCATTTAGATGACTTTGGGCACTGCTTGAGTCCGTAGATTAGATAACTGAGCAAAAGCCTTTCCACATCGTGAGCACTGGTACGGTTTCTCTCCAGTGTGAATTCTCTGGTGTTGTTTTAAGTGGCCGGATGTAATGAAGGTCTTCCCACAGTCAAAGCGCACATGAGGTCTCACACCAGTATGAATACGCTCATGCTCTCTTAGATACTTCAGTAGTGAAAAACTCTTTCCACAGAAAGAACAGAAGTGAGGCTTCACACCAGTATGAACTGTAAGGTGTGCTCTTAAATTTGATGAATAAACAAACGCTTTATCACACTGATCACAACTGAAGGATCTCACTCCAGAGTGGGAAGACATATGGAGTTTGAGAAAGCTGTTGCATGTGAAACTCTTTCCACACTCAGTGCATGTGAACGTTTTTTCTCCCGTGTGAATTCTCATGTGCACATTTAGGTGTCCTTTATGTATGAATCCGTTTCCACACTCAGTACAGGTGAATGGTCTTTTCCCAGTATGAATTAGCATGTGTTTCTCAAGTAGGGCTGTAACGATTTGACCAAAAATAAAAACCTCGATTAATTGAACATTTTACCTCGATTACGATTAATGAACGATTATTTTGCTTTTGCTTTTTTTTTGCCCTCATAAGGTTGAGTAAGTTCACTGATAAGGTTTGTACTGTAAATATTTTCTACTATTCAAGGTGGGATTTTTTTTCTAATGAAAAAGTGCATTTCTTTATAATTTTACAAAACTTGAAGGAAACGGTTCACTTTCAGCAGTTATTGTCTATGGGGCAGATTTCTGCTAGTACATCAGATACAGATAAATTAGCACAGTAGGCCTACATTACATTTATTTGAATGCATTAATGAGAGAGGGATTGTGTGTGTGAATTACTCATACTGGCCCTCATTTATCAATCTTGCGTAGAAACGGGCGTATATATTGGCGTAAGATTATGCTTACACTCCTCTCACCGCCTGATTTATGAAAGTGTGTGCACCTCTGAAATCCAGGCGTACGCAAAACCTGCCCTTGATAAATGCCGTGGCTGAAAACGATCGTCATTAGAATAACACGCCCCTATATATTCAAGTCTCTGCCTCCCCCACGCCCTCATTTTACGCCATGGACACTCGGAAGACGGCAAAGAAGCGAAACTTCTCTGACGTGGAGATCGAGACCATCACCAAGGAAGTGGAAAAAAAACTAAATTGTTTTATTTGGGAGTTTAAAGAGTGGGATTAAAGGCGCCCACAAAAAGGTGTACGGTGGAAATCCAGTTTAAATAGCTGTTTGGATGAGAAATTACCTATCACACTGTAGCAGCATTGGCAGCTGGCAGGATGTCCGAATCTTGCCCTCCTCCATCAGTATCTCTGACTCTGCTAATCAGATCATACCGGACAAAGGTTCTGTATGTGGACTGGCTATCTAGCGTTAATCAATGACCAAACTTCATAGCCTCAGGGCATTCTTGTGACTCCTCAAACACATATCTTTTGTACAACCGGCACAATACATAGACGGGACTGTTTTGCTGACTTCAGCGCACGCACACACACAGATGACCACGTGAAGTTTCGAAACAATACACACACATAGTCTTTTGTGCGAATGAGCGCACACACACATAGTTGAACACACTGAACTTTCGGACCCATCTCACATACCCAACTTATAGGAAACATATGGACCAAAAACAGCCTCCATAATGTTTAAATATATATATATATTGTGTTGATTTGATGTCCTTATACGATGTATTAAAATAGCTAGGATGTTTACTGTATGTACAATTTATTTTGTCTGCCAGTAACTGTGATAATCTTGTACATCTGGACGCACAAATCGCAGAAGGATCGTTCTTAGTATCTCTGTTATCGCAAAAATATGACTAGGCCAAATCTTGCTCAGAAATCAGATTTTGATGCATAATTTCAGAAATACCAGCTTTCTAAAGAAATAGAGGCTTTAGAATTTCCACCCTACTGATTAACTCAGAGGGAAGGGGCTGTCCACGAACAAAGGACAATGAAAAACTCGCGCCTTTGGTCTCTCGTGCGCGATTGGATCACTCCAGGATAAGGGCGTTGGTCATTGTGTCCATAAAAACGGGAACTGACCTTAACTCTTCGCTTCCTTGCCATTGAGAGAGACACGGCATTCTGCCACTGAGAGGAAGGGCCACCTGGGCATTTCTTGCCATTGAGAGAGGGATTCCTTTGGCACCCAGCCAAGAGTGAGAGACTTGCAACTTCTGGAGCGACTTTCCTGAACTTCACAGAAATTCTCCGGACTCACCTCCTTAGCGAACTTCCACGACGATTCGAACTCAGACACGTACACGAGAGAGCCTAATGCAAGTATTATATTTCACCTTTAACTGCTTGTACGAGGTTGTCTTAATTAATCCTGATTCACGAAATCATAAATGTCTGAAGGGTTTTGGTGAAGTGATTGAACTGTCTCTCTCTCTCTCTCTCTCTCTCTCTCTCTCGTGAATTCTCTCTTTCCATCATTCTTTTCCTTTTGATTTTATTCTATTAAGTTTGATCTTTCCTTGTTTGTACCATATCATTTTGTTTCTCCTATATATATATGTATATTTACCCCCGTGTGATTCGTAGCTTTGTATTCTGTAGTTGTTTTATTAAAACCCAATAATTGCATTAAATTGAATCCGTATTGTTTTGCTCACAAATCTCGAAGTCACTGAAGCGTAAGATCTAAGCTACCCATTTAAGCTTGATTTTCATGTATTACTACTTTAGTAATATAAATTGTGCAAACATAAGAGATATTATTTGTCCTGATCAAACAAATCAATGTTTCTTGAGGTTGGTAAGATTGATAATTGATGAAGAAATCAATTTGGATAAAGGTTACTTTTAAATGATTAAAGGTTCCGTTATACGTTAATTTTTCTGTACAACAAGCTATTAATATTCATAAACTCATGAATATTCATACCATTTGAATTAATTATTCCCCAGAACTTATTGTTGTTACAACAATTCATTATTTTACAGCACGTGTTTTGAAATAATTAGCATTTAATTTCGTATCACATCACATGTATTGGGGTGTACAATAGTGATGATGTGATGTGGAGTACCATTCATTCACATTAATATAATTGCATGACAATTTGTAAGATTCTTCTTATTATTATTAAGATTTGTATTATTAATGACGCTTATTGTTATTTAGAAGAAGAATGTCGTTATTATTATTTATTTTATTATTATTTAAAAGAAGAAGAATGTCATTTTTATTATTTTTTCAGTTTGAATTATTTTCAGTCCCAGTCCCTGAAACGTCAGGTAAAGCGCACAGGCTCGCAACTGGAGGGATACATATGCCTACAAATCAAATGCTTTGGTAAAGTCACACAAATTAAACCTTGAAGTCCATGTTGCACAAAAATAAACACTGAAGTTTATAATAACTATATCCCTATTCGCACGGGATTAGTAGCCTATGTGGGGACCTCAGGTGATTTGTAATAATTGCAGAGAATGTCTGTGATATGTGAAGTAAAAATTCCCCCGCAAATGACCTACCATATTTCACCAAACACTGAGGTCCTGTGATAACATTAGTCCCGTGCGAATCGACATCTCTGTGTTTTGGCCGGGATTAGGCGGATCGTATATCATTTTTGCAAGGTTTTTGTGTCCTGTGCGCATTTCTATCTTTATCTTTCACAAAGAATGGCGCTAGGCTGCTTATAATGCGCACCGTTATGAATTCCCGTGCGGCCGCGCGGATTATACTTTCACTTTAGAATGAGCACCAATTTGGGAGTAAATTGCTTGAATGGTGTGTTTAATATTATTCTTAATGAAAAACACAAAAACAGAACAGTACAATGACAACTCGCTTAAATGGGCACTGGTAAATGGGTAATTTCTAAATCACACGAGGTCCCCAGATAATACTTATCCCGTGCGAATCGGGCTTTAGTTGTTGTTGTTGTTGTTGTTGTTGTTTTTTACAGTGGGTCATAATATAGCATATCTTTGTCAGTGCGTTTTGTGGTGTTAGGAATTGTTTTTCTGCGCATGTTTGCACTAACTCAAAACGTGCGTACACCATCTCCTGAGCTGGCGTAGGATTTGAGCGTGCCGTACGCCAACGTCCATATTGATAAATCTCAAAGTCACCGTGGTTTTGGGTGTACGCCAGGTGTACGCTGGAAATTTGGTGTACGCACTTTTGATAAATGAGGGCCACTGTCTCTATTCATTATGAAGCTGTGGTTTGTACTTACTTCAAAGGTATTAAAATATATGCCTATAACGGTTGAGTTTCTAAGCTACTTTAGTGACTTTACTTTAGTCACAGGACAGCGTTGACACAGCGTTTCTGTGCTCTCTGTGCAAACTTCTGTCTGAGTGTTCGTTTGTCACAATATATCAGGCATTAGTTCAACATAATACACATCTGATGGTCGAAAATCGCTTTACTGTTCAAACTTGCAGGCCTTAAAACACATACAAATGACAAAGCTTTGTGAGGACGCAGGTGAAAGAGGTCTGCCTTCAGGGCGCGCACGCGTTTTCAGAGACGCGGCTCGGCTTTGTCTCACAGAAAAAAAGCTCATGAGCACTGAACGGAGAAGTTTTCCGTATTGTTGTTTTTGAATAGTGCACAATCGCTTTACATGTTGAAACTGGCAAGCTGCGGTCGAATCACAACACAGGAACCGGGCAACGTGCGCTAAGCTGCTGTCAAATCACAACACAGGAACCGGGCAACGTGCGCTAAGCTGCTGTCGAATCACAACACAGGAACCGGGCAACGTGCGCTAAGCTGCTGTTGAATCAGAACACGGGAACCGGGCAACGTGCACTAAGCTGCAGTCGAATCACAACACAGGAACCGGGCAACGTGCGCTAAGCTGCTGTCAAATCACAACACAGGAACCGGGCAACGTGCGCTAAGCTGCTGTCGAATCACAACACAGGAACCGGGCAACGTGCGCTAAGCTGCTGTCGAATCAGAACACGGGAACCGGGCAACGTGCACTAAGCTGCAGTCGAATCACAACACAGGAACCGGGCAACGTGCGCTAAGCTGCTGTCGAATCAGAACACGGGAACCGGGCAACGTGCACTAAGCTGCAGTCGAATCACAACACAGGAACCGGGCAACGTGCGCTAAGCTGCGGTCGAATCACAACACAGGAACCGGGCAACGTGCGCTAAGCTGCTGTCGAATCACAACACAGGAACCGGGCAACGTGCGCTAAGCTGTGGTCGAATCACAACACAGGAACCGGGCAACGTGCGCTAAGCTGCGGTCGAATCACAACACAGGAACCGGGCAACGTGCACTAAGCTGCAGTCGAATCACAACACAGGAACCGGGCAACGTGCGCTAAGCTGCTGTCGAATCACAACACAGGAACCGGGCAACGTGCGCTAAGCTGTGGTCGAATCACAACACAGGAACCGGGCAACGTGCGCTAAGCTGCGGTCGAATCACAACACAGGAACCGGGCAACGTGCGCTAAGCTGCGGTCGAATCACAACACAGGAACCGGGCAACGTGCGCTAAGCTGTGGTCGAATCACAACACAGGAACCGGGCAACGTGCGCTAAGCTGTGGTCGAATCACGACACGGGAACCGGGCAACGTGCGCTAAGCTGCGGTCGAATCACAACACAGGAACCGGGCAACGTGCACTAAGCTGCTGTCGAATCACAACACAGGAACCGCTGGCACAATCAGAACTCGTTACGTATTTCTGAAGGAGGGACTTCATAGAACAAGGAACTCATCAGCCGTTTTTAGGACAGTGGAAACAGCGGTGTACAGATAAGTAAATTGTGTGAAAAATACTGTGTTTTTTTACACGCGAAACATGAACACGTTATATTGCACACTGTAAACACAATCAAAGCTTCAAAAAAACACGAAGAATTGGACCTTTAAAACACTGATGATTTGTAAGGGGGGTGAAAATTAACCATGGTTTTACTATAGTATAAGTTTAGTTTTTTTGGCCAATTGATTTCCATTTATATAACCACAATTTTACCACCAATACCCTGGTTAAACTATGGTTAGAGTAGCAAAGCCATGATTGATTTGTGGTTAACGTGGTTTAACTATAATGTTTTTTTTGTTTTATTTCTAGTAAAACCCTGGTTCATTTTCGTAAGAGTGGTTTTACAGAGGGGATGATTTTCGTCAATGTATCAACCAGAGCCTTAATATTGTATATGATTTATTATTATCAACTCTGTTTACCACGTTTCATTTTTTCATTACAACCAAAACACAACTCCAGTCTTAAGTAATTTGAATTTTTTAATGTGAAGAAGAAAAAAAACAATCAGTCGGTTCATTTAGATTCATTTCTGAGTGATTCACTAAATGAACCGACTCGTTTAGTCGTTAGGATTTATATTTGTCCTAATAAATGATAAATGAATGTACTCACAGTGTGAAAACATCAGATTTAGAGCAGAATGAGCGGCTGTGCTCCACTTCTCATGTTTATGTTCTTCCCTCGCTCTCTTCTCTTCTTCTTCTAGACTCGATGTGTGTCGGTGCTTCGGCTGCTCGAGCGCCTCCACTGGCGGAAAACAGGAACTATTTAACACTCATACAACATAAAACAATAAAACTACAACTACGATAATCTGTTATATTGGCTATATATATATATATATATATATATATATATATATATATATATATATATATATATATATATATATATATATATATATATATATATATAGAGAGAGAGAGAGAGAGAGAGAGAGAGAGAGAGAGAGAGAGAGAGAGAGAGAGAGAGAGAGAGATTTAGAAATAATATATTATAGGTAACAGCTGTTTAAACATAATACATAATTTTGGAGAGATTCAAAATTCAAATATCTGCTAAGGAGTTTGCAATTGTAGCCTATTTCCCTTCTCACTCCTTTAACTGTTAGCCCACTGATGTTGATTTAATATCAATCTTGACTTCGTTTTAAAGTTAGATGTAGCCTACATTATTAATAAGTAATGTGAGATATATAAAAAAATAAGTTTGTTTTTTCTTTAACATAAATTCTACACACAATGCAAGTGCCTAGAGATACAATGACAATATTAAACAATTGTATAAACGATGGACCAAACAAAACTGATAAAAACAGCGGTTAAACTTTTAGAAAAAAAGGCTTGAGGGTGAGTAAATTATGGGATAATTTAACTTTTGGGTGAACTATCCCTTTAAGTGGTGATGCACATTATTAAAGTAATTTATAAAGTATATACACACACCTGAGGCTTCAGTCTTCTTTAAAATGAAAACATGGTTTTGTGTTTTTATTAAAATACACCGTGTGTATGATTATAGAGTGTGTTTTTTTTTTGTCGCAAACATTCATTTTTTCAACATATAACCAACAAATTCTTTAAAATAAACACCTTTCTCAGAGGGAAAACAAAAGAATTGATTGACTTGCTTTTAAAATGGCACATGAGTTTTGGTAACAGAGAAAACATGCATCCATCTTCTGCTTAGAAACAGAAAAGCTACACTGTGTAACTTTTTTAGTTTATTCTTAGCTTAAAACACTTAGTTCTTTCAAAAATATATGTGCTCATTAATGTATATTTACTTCTTTCAAGTAATAAAGTATTCTCGTAAGTTTATAATATGCCATTGAAAATACATACGGGTAAGGGGTTCGAATGGGGGTCGCCATGTTGCCCCTCCATCTTGAAAGTACATTAGCCAAAGAGGGACATACCCGTAAATTCAAGCTTCGCCTTTCGCGTTTTAACACTCGATGGCACCGTGTCGAATGTGAAGAGGGGGATTGCTTGAGACTGCTATATGTAAACCTGAAAGCCTTTTTGAAAGTCTGTTGCTGATGGAGGATCACTCTTATTCTCCAGGAGATGCAACAGAGTCGCCAAGGAAGCCAAAAAGAGAATTAAGACGGCAACACAACAGGCAAATCAACACTAATGGACGAGGTCAAACTGGAAGCCATGTTAATCTTGGACTAAATCGGCCACCGTAGGAGTTCAAACGAAATCGGAATTGGGAGGAACAGAAACTAATATTTACTGGATGGTCATATACCTTTTCACCGCTAGATGGGGGAAAATATCACACAATGTTGAAAACAGATACAAAATAAAGTTTAATATTAGTAAAATGATAAAATAAACGTTTTTAAAGTAGGCCTTCCAACTATATAACAGGCCTATAGATGTCTTTCCAGTCAGTCCGAAGTCAAACAGCTGAGATAAATATTCAGAAATGTCAAATAAAACCATTTAAGTTTCTCACTTATAATGTGCTATTTTATTAAATAAAGCTAATAAATGTAGGGGAGAGCGGGGAAACACCTAATGCTTTTTGACTGTCTCAGTTTGTGTAAATCCACTTGGAGTTCAGAGTATTTATTTTTCCCGCATTAATTTCCCACATGTCTAGTACAGTTATGTGGTTTTGTTTTATTAATACAGTGTATACTTTTTTCTTGATTTACCCCCAAAGAATGGAAGTGAAATGTGACAACATGCCCCATTGGGCATTATATCATGACCAAATAACAGCTTAAAATGTTATCTGATATAATCAAAAAAATATCCAAGACAATATAAAATATTTTTTTATAAAATACAATTGTTAACTTTTTTAAATATAAAATAATAGCATTTTTTAATCATTAAAAATATTTTAAAAAATTGAGTTTGACAACAAACACATCGCTAAACACAGCTACATAACATAATAATATTGAATAATTTCTTAAAATTTATTCTGTCATCATTCACCTTTTTCTCATGGTTTTTCAACAGAATTAATAAAAGTATAGAATATGATATCATATTTCTAATAGGGGCTCATTGTAGCAGTGTTACCATGCACCCCATCTGCTCAACTGGGCTTTAACCGCGGCTCTTGTCTTCTGCTGTTAGATCAGCATTAAAGAACCATCTCAACTGTTAAATAACAGTTATAAGATTAAAATAATATCAGATTCGTCTAATTTTAAATAAACACAAAAAACCTAAACTTAGGACATTTGCTTTTGCTATGGTTAAAGGTGCACTATGTAACTTTTCCGTCCAGGACAAAACAAAGATGTAGTTTGATGACGTCAAGTTTGAGCGCAGAATCTTGGGACATGCAAAATATTGGGACCTGTCTCCTGAGATACCTTCATCTGATCAATTTTTGAAGGCAGCATATTTGTATTCTTCGCTGCCTTTGATATCCCACAATCATGTGCGTTCCATTCTGTGACAGTTGAGCTGGGAAAAAAAGATGACGTCCGAAAGTTGCGTTTGTGTGTCAATCTAGGTTTTTTGACCAACATTTTCTACTTCTGATGTCATTTCTAGCGAGAAATTACTAATGTAGTAATTAAATATTTGCTTAGTTCTCACCAAAGCTCTCTCTATTTTGCTGTAGATCATTAAACGGTTACACTGCCTAAGAAGTTTGTCCGAAATTAATTTCACAAGGTGCCTTCGTGCACAAACTCTGCCTCACAAGTCATTGTCTGATAAAGCAGCGAGGCAACGAGTCACTGCCTAGGTTTTCGGACGCAGTCGTGGTCTTCACCTCACAGCCGGTGAAAAAGCATCGGGATAGGACTCTGGCAGAAATCATGTTCATGGATGTGATTATTAACGTTACTTTAGTATGAAGCACAGCAGGACAGAGTGTTGTGGGAGTTGAGGAAGGCCGCTGGAGCGATTGTTAATAAGAGCAGCGGGATTTTTATTATGCCACAGTCGCCGGCGCCATTTCCGCTTTTCCGGTCATGAGTATGAGGTAACGCAACTAACGCAACTATCATATTAGATACATCTGAGTGTACTGAAAATTATGTTATGACGTTACTCTGTGTGTTCTCTCGGCGGCTGCTATGACACTTGGTCACGCTGAAGTGAGAGTAAAGCGTTTCTGCAGAATAAAACCGGAAACCGAGGGTAACACAGATATGACGCCATTGACAGGCGACTCCCTCACACGTCCCGGTTACTTGGCTAAAATAGCAATTTTCTCACCATTTACAAATAGTTGGAAACATTTGGGATATTGTAAGTACTCAACTGAACAAAATACATAACACTGACTTTGTGGTTTTTGGCTATTTTACTTAAAAATTGTTACATAGTGCACCTTTAAATAAATGTTCAGTGATATCTTCCAAAGATGTTTTTTAATTTTGGCACATTTTTTTCTCTGTGATCAGTGTGAGAAAACATTTTTTATGGCATCAGACTTAAGAAGACACCTTAAAGGGTGATGAATTGAGAAATCAACTTTCCCTTGAGCCTTTGATATATAAAAGTTAATCGTGAGATAAGAATATCCTGTAAGTTTCAGAGCTAGTCAAAGTCAAAGTAAAGCTTTTATTGACACCAGGCCCAGAAACCGAGAGATCTCAGAATATGTCGACCACTGACGTCATAGAATGCAGAAGCTCCGCCTCAAGCCCGCCCACCGACTCGTGGAGATAAACGGGTCACGCTACCGAGCAATAAACATGCGGTTCCAGCTCATGTACGTAAGACATTAAGCGTTTGTTCGCTTCATTTCACAGCAGAATCGATTGTAAACAAGATACAGGTCGAGACTGGATTTGCAGACATATTGAGATTAAAACACAATGCTGTGCCTTCTATATTGGATCCGATAGGAACGTGGCAACACACTTATGTGAGTAAAACATGGTTTTATATGTGTTAGTATTGCATTGTTACAGATCGTTTGAAATCAATTGATTACATACCTTAGCATGCTGTCACAGGCTGGAGAAGGTGTTATTGGTTCATTCGTGATCAGACTCGGACTTGTAACGTTATGGGCCAGGGCTCGGACATGACTATTTTAAAAGCTCAACATGGCTATGTGTTTTCCAGACGGGCCACCAAAACGTAGCACTGGCCTGCCGACGGGCTATCTTAAATAGTGAGATATCATTCCTTTCTTGTGTGTACAAACAATGTGTGTGTGTGTGTGTGTGTGTGTGTGTGTGTGTGTGTGTGTGTGTGTGTGTGTGTGTGTGTGTGTGTGTGTGTGTGTGTGTGTGTGTGTGTGTGTGTGTGTGTGTGTGTGTGTGTGTGTGTGTGCAGTTTGCGGTTATATTCACTGACCGGGCGAGCCAAGTAATAAAAAATAACATTCCAATCAATCGCGGATTGATGAGAGATGAATCATTGTGTTTGTTTCATAAAGGCATTTTGCGAGCCCTGTGAGTGTTTCTCCAGACGCTTTCAAAACAATCCCCACATGTACTGAGGAGAGCTTCAGCTCATTAAATATACAAATCTCATTCAATCCTAGCCGTGGACGTTTACTTCCAAGTCTTCAGTGCGGCACGCCCATCAAAACCGAGTGTTTCATCAGAGAGCCTCAAAACCAGGGCAGAAAATAGCCTATTACTTATTCATTATAATGTTTTCAATGTAAAAAACATGTGAAATTCATAAGTTGACCTCACAATACAAAAATTAAAAACATACTGGTGTGAAACCTCACTTTTGTTCTTTCTGTGGAAAGAGTTTTTCACAATTGAACTCTTTAAAAGAGTATGAGAGTATTCATACTGGTGTGAAACCTTATATGTGCTTTGACTGTGAGAAAACCTTCAGTACATCAGGTGACTTAAAAAACACCAGAGAATTCACACTGGAGAGAAGTGAAGTTACTAAACGTAATTTCGTGAGGAAGTACGCCCATCTAATCTTCCAATTAATTCCAAGGTATAAAACCAGCAGCTTACCTCTTCCCATTGTTAGTTCTTGCAGCATTTGGCCCGTCCTAATCTGCATGACTGACTTCGCTGCTCATTTCACCTGTTGATCACCCAGGTCGCCGGTCTCTCCGCTCCACCACAGCCCAGCGCAAAACACCTCTCTCCTCCTCAATCTAACGTAGATCATCACAGGGCTCGGTCGATCCTCGTAGTGATGCATCGAGGCCATCATCAATATCATTGTAAATCCTCTTCAGCAGCAAGCCCTTCCGTACCTCCTGTCGAGAAATGGTCCGTCAATCGTGCTCAGACACGCGTTATCCAACACGGGTATCCATTTCTCTCAGAGGAATTCAAAAACGCAACTTCTCGATCTGCTCGTGCGCTCTCAACAAAACTCACGCCGCATTCAGCGTCATCCCAGCACCATGCAAACATCAACGCAAGTAACTGCACGATCCATACGGTCCGCCTCAGTTTCAGCCGGCAGCAGCCGCCGCCGTAGCTTTTCTCGTCCGCCACTCATTCCGGCCGGCAGTCTATCGCGGCCGCAGACGTTAGTTCCGCGGCTGCTCGCAATAGTTCCACAGCTCTCCGACAGTGACTGTTAGCTTTCCTCCTCCCACAGGTGAGTATAGCTTCTTCTGTCCACGTTTCCAATATTTCTGTTCCTTCTCAGTTAAATCCATCTAGCAATGGAATAAATACAAATTTGAGGCTACCTGTGCAAATGCCACTACTCCCATTCCCCCCCACCCCCCTCCCCCCTTCCATTCCTCTCTCCTCCGCCATCGGAGCAGACCCAAGCGTGAGGCTGCCTCCGCAAACGGTCATGCCCCCCTTCCCTTTCCCCCTCTCATTAATTTCTCCTCTGCTATCGGCACAGACCCAAGCGTGAGGCTGCCTCCGCAAACGGTCATGCCCCCCTTCCCTTTCCCCCTCTCATTAATTTCTCCTCTGCTATCGGCTGCCTCCGCAAACGGTCATGCCCCCCTTTCCCTTCCCCCCTTTCATTAATTTCTCCTCTGCTATCGGCACAGACCCAAGCGTGAGGCTGCCTCCGCAAACGGTCATGCCCCCCTTTCCATTCCCCCCTCTCATTAATTTCTCCTCTGCTATCGGCACAGACCTAAGCGTGAGGCTGCCTCCACAAACGGTCCTGCCACCCCCTCTCTTTCCTTTTTCTGCCGCCGTTGGTGCTGATCCAAACGTGGGGTTGCCAGAGCATTAGCCCTGGAGGCGAACCCAGTTCCTCCCTATTCAGAATTGTTATTCCAGTAACTGTAACACCTCATGTCTGGATTCAATATTTTAAGCCAGAACACTGCAATCCTACTGGACAGCTTGGAGAGCAATTCCATTCCTCCTACAACCAGTTTTTTCCAACTTTTTTCCTCCTTTCAAATTCTTCATTCATCTCATATCGCAACCAGATTAAGTCCGTCCAACCTAGTACCATCAAAGTCTATCTCAGCGGCATTCAATTTTTCTAATCTACGGCCATCCATCCAACCATCTCCGATCTCCAAGTTTTAAACGAGTACACCATCCGTTTCCTCATCAATGCAGCAAAACTGATCATTTTAAAAACGGCCATTTATTCCATATCTTCAATCTCCTGACACCCATTCAGCCATATCAATATCTTTCTTTCTCCCTTGCACACAGGGAGGTTCAGATCTCTTCTCAGCTCGACCCGCTGTTCATTGATGAGAACAACCTTCCTGTCATCAGGCATTGGTTTCATAAAAAGCTTAAGCACATCCTCACCCACTCTGGTATCCAAGCTCACTTGTATTCATCTCACTCCTTCCACATAGGAGCAGCCACCATCACAGCCAAAAGGACTGCCAGACCATCAAATTAAACTTCTCGGTTGGTGGTCCTCAGATGCCTTTCAAGCTTACATTCGTTCCGACCTCAGCCCCATCAAACAAGCCACCTAACTCTCTACTCTTAAGATGGTTTCCCCACGAAACTCAATCCAACCGATGCCTGCAAACCTCTCTGGATTCGATGCTGCCACCACAGTGCTCCACCAATTTGATACTGCTGCCGCAGTGCTCATAAATTTGATGCTGCTGCAGGGTTTGGCTTTATTTTGATACTGCCGCTGCAGGGCTCCACCAATTTGATACTGCCGCTGCAGTGCTCCACCATTTGATACTGCTGCCGCAGTGCCTCGCAAATTTGATATTGCCGCTGCAGTGCTCCACCATTTGATACTGCTGCCGCAGTACCTCTCAAATTTGATATTGCCGCTGCAGTGCTTCACCAATTTGATACTGCTGCCGCAGTGCCTCGCAAATTTGATATTGCCGCTGCAGTGCTCCACCATTTGATACTGCTGCTGCAGTGCCTCGCAAATTTGATATTGCCGCTGCAGTGTTCCACCATTTGATACTGCCGCTGCAGTGCTCCACCATTTGATACTGCTGCTGCAGTGCTCCACCAAATTGATACTGCCGCTGCAGTGCTCCACCAATTTGATACTGCTGCTGTAGTGTTTGGCTTTGCTTGAGGCTGCAGTGCTCCGCTTGAGGCTGCAGTGCTCCGCTTGAGGCTGCAGTGCTCCGCTTGATGCTGCAGTGCTCCGCTTGGTGCTGCAGTGCTCCACCAATTTGATACTGCCGCTGCAATACTCCACCAAATTGATACCGCTGCTGCAGTGTTGTGCTTTGCTTGAGGCTGCAGTGCTCCACTTGATGCTGCAGTGCTCCGCTTGGTGCTGCAGTGCTCCACCATTTGATACTGCCGCTGCAGTGCTCCACCATTTGATACTGCTGCCGCAGTGCTCCACCAATTTGATACTGCCGCCGCAGTGCTCCACCATTTGATACTGCTGCCGCAGTGCTCCACCAATTTGATACTGCCGCTGCAGTGCTCCACCAATTTGATACTGCTGCTGCAGTGCCTCGCAAATTTGATACTGCTGCTGTAGTGTTTGGCTTTACTTGATACTGCCGCTGCAGTACTCAACCAATTTAATACCGCTGCTGCAGTGTTGTGCTTTGCTTGAGGCTGCAGTGCTCCGCTTGATGCTGCAGTGCTCCGCTTGGTGCTGCAGTGCTCCGCTAATTTGATACTGCCGCTGCAGTACTCCACCAATTGATACCGCTGCTGCAGTGCTCCGCTAATTTGATGCTGCAGGGTTTTGCTTTACTTGATACCGCTGCTGCAGGGTTTTCGCTTGATGCTGCAGTGCTCCGCTTGATGCTGCAGTGCTCCGCCAATTTGATACTGCCGCTGCAGTGCTCCGCTAATTTGATGCTGCAGGGTTTTGCTTTACTTGATACTGCTGCTGCAGGGTTTTCGCTTGATGCTGCAGTGCTCCGCTCAATGCTGCAGTGCTCCGCTTGAGGCTGCCGTGCTCTGCTTGATGCTGCCGCTGCAGTGCTTTACTTGATGCTGCCACTGCAGTGTTTTGCTTGAGGCTGCCGTGCTCCGCTTGATGCTGCCGCTGCAGTGCTCCGCCAATTTGATACTGATGCTGCAATGCTTTGCTTGATTCTGCCGCTGCAGTGCCCGCCAATTTGAGACTGCCGCTGCAGTGTTTGGCTTTACTCGATACCGCTGCTGCAGGGTTTTCGCTCGATGCTGCAGTGTTTCGCTTGATACTGTAGTGCTCTGCTTGAGGCTGCCACTGCAGTGCTCCACCAATTTGAAACTACCGCTGCAATGCTTTGCTTGATACTGACAATGCAATGCCCGCCAATTTGAGACTCCCGCTGCAGTGTTTGGCTTTACTTGATACTGCTGCTGCAATGCCCGCCAATTTGAGACTGCCACTGCAGTGTTTGGCTTTACTTGATACTGCTGCTGCAATGCCTGCCAATTGAGACTGCCGCTGCAGTGTTTGGCTTTACTTGATACTGCTGCTGCAGTGCCCGCCAATTCGAGACTGCCGCTGCAGTGTTTGGCTTTACTTGATACTGCTGCTGCAGTGCCCGCCAATTTGAGACTGCCGCTGCAGTGTTTGGCTTTACTTGATACTGCTGCTGCAGTGCCCGCCAATTTGAGACTGCCGCTGCAGTGTTTGGCTTTACTTGATGCTGCTGCAGTGCCCGCCAATTCGAGACTGCCGCTGCAGTGTTTGGCTTTACTTGATACTGCTGCTGCAGTGCCCGCCAATTTGAGACTGCCGCTGCAGTGTTTGGCTTTACTTGATGCTGCTGCTGCAGTGCCTGCCAATTTGAGACTGCCGCTGCAGTGTTTGGCTTTACTTGATACTGCTGCTGCTGCAGTGCCCCACCAATTGAGACTGCCGCTGCAGTGCCCCGCCAAATTTGAGACTGCTGCTGCAGTGCTTCGCTTGAGACTGCTGCTGCAGTTCCGGACAATTTGAGACTCTGCCAATTTGATACTGCCGCTGCAGTGCTCCGCCAATTTGACGCTGCTGCCGCACTGCTACGTCTGATTCTGCTGCTGCCGTGCCCCGCCAATTTGATACTACTACTGCAGTGCTCCTCCTGGTATTGCGCTGCAGTTCTCCACCAATTTGATACTGCAGTGCCCCACTCAATCCATGCTGCCACCGCAGTACCTCACCTGTTTTAAAACCGCCACAGCAGTGACCTGCCTACTTAAATCCTGCTGCTGCAGTGCAGTCTCCCATTCTTTCTGTTCTCCAATTTTGGGGGGGTCTTATAGACTATTGAAATATTTATGCAGATTCCTTAAGTAATCATGAGCTGTTCCAATTCCCATAATTCTTGCTTGCTGTCTATTTATGCATTTATGTTTTTGGGGGGCAATCGGAGCTCGGGTAGAATATCCTCTCCGAGCCCCTCTATAGCAGACAGCACGCCAAATCCGTTTACCACTTTTACCAAGATTATATGGGCACACAAACTCATGAAGTGAAGTTACTAAACGTAATTTCGTGAGGAAGTACGCCCATCTAATCTTCCAATTAATTCCAAGGTATAAAACCAGCAGCTTACCTCTTCCCATTGTTAGTTCTTGCAGCATCCCTCCTCCTCCCCGGCTCCTCCCTTTTGAACAATTTTTCCTGTTATAGGGGGGCAATCAGAGCTCTGTTAGAATATCCTCTCTGAGCCCCTCTATAGCAGACAGCAAGCCAAATCCGTTTACTACTTTTACCAAGATTATATGGGCACACAAACTCATGAAACCGTACAAGTGCTCACACTGTGGAAAGAGTTTCTCTCAGTCAGGAACATTGAAAGATCATGAGAGAGTTCACACTGGAGAGAAGCTGCACCAGTGCTCTTCATGTGGGAGGAGTTTCACAGGCTCCTCTAATCTATGGACTCATGAAAAAAAGCATTGCCCAAAAAGTGTCTAAGTGTTTAAAGTTCAGATCCAACTTGTAAATAAAATGATAATCAGATTAAGCAAAAGATATAATTAGATATAAAGTTGTTACATGATTTGTTCTTACAGCACCTTACTAAACACTGATTGTTACCTGTATACAAGATGAACTGAGCAGTAAAGAAACAATGTGAAAATGCTCATGTCAGTGTCATCACTAAAGCAGTGCATGGTCACTACATATTAAATAAAAATAAAAGTAAAAACATGATGAAGATTTTATTGAAATCAAGCGTGGTACTGTGATAGGATGCCACTTGTGCAATAAGTGTCAGATGCAGTGGTGTAAAGCTCGCCACCACTGGACTCTAGAGAAGTGGAGACATGTTCTCTGGAGTGACCAATCACGCTTCTCTGACTGGCAATCCCATAGACAAGTCTGGGTTTGGCGGTTGCCAGGAGAACGGGACTTGCCTGACTGCATTGTGCCAAGTGTGACGTTTGGTGGCGGGTAGATGGTGGTATGGGGTTGTTTTTCAGGGGTTGGGATTGGCCCCTTAGTTCCAGTGAAAGGAACTTTTAATGCTTCAGCACACCAAAACATTTGGGACAATTTCATGCTCCCAAATTTGTGGGAATAGTTTGGGGATGGCCCCTTCCTGTTCCAACATGACTGCGCACCAGTGCACAAAGCTTCGGTCCATAAAGACATGGATGAGTGAGTTTGGTGTGGAGGAACTTGACTGGCCTGCACAGAGTCCTGACCTCAACCCGATAGAAAAGCTTTGGGATGAATTAGAGCAGAGACTGAGAGCCAGGCCTGCTCATTCAACATCAGTGCCTGACCTCACAAATGCACTTCCAGAAGAATGATGAAAATTCCCATAAACACACTCATAAATCTTGTGGACAGCCTTCCCAGAAGAGTTGAAGCTGTTATAGCTGCAAAGGGTGGGCCAACTCCATATTAAACCCTACGGATTAAGAATGGGATGTCATTAAAGTTCATGTGCAAATGTTTATATTATTATTATTTTACATTATTATTGCCCCTGGTTCGGTAAGGATCTCTTGTCATAAAGTAGCAGTGGCCGGGACATATTTTAAGTATCAATGCTGCTTAAAAAGATGCAATCTAATCGTGTTTACATGAAATAAGCTGCTCCAGAGCTGGTTTAAGCTTACGAACCTGTTGCTATGACAGTCCAGGATGACCATCGAAGAACCTGTTGTGGAAAAATAAACTTTAATAATTATCATGGTGAAGCTGGAATTGAGAAACACAAGAAGTTCAAATTCAGACCTAAATACACAGGTTGAGCAGTCATAAAAAAAAAACCATAGCCCCTCTCTTGTATATTTAAATGGGTGAGGGCCAATAACACAAACACAATAACCAACTCCTTAGTTGGTGTTATCCGTAGCGGTCCCACCTTGAGTGAAAACAAAACTTGCCAGGAACTTGTTCAAGGCAACAGACAAACACACTAGATCTATTGAGAAGAGCATCAAAGTTTTATCAAACAAGAATGTGTTTACTACAAAAAAACTAGAATTCCCATTATATTTAATACTTATATAAGATGACTATAATTAAAATGCCTTTGTAGCCCCCTACAGTTTCACACTAAGTTACATGCAGTACCACAGTGAACCCTGAATGGGCTGCTATATGAACCCTGCAAAACTATGATGGTGAACCTATACCAACATAAACCAGCCTGGAATCTATGCCAGCTTATGTTGTTTTTTCAGCAGGGGTGTGTTTAATGTGGGTTGGAGTTACACTGACCAGGGCTGTGATTCCCAAAACCTTCATGAGTCTTAGTTGATCGTAGAGAACATGGCCATCTATGGATCAGCTTATCTCACAATGGTTTTTAATCAGTCTATGGAAAATCATAACTCATGATAGAGGAACTCAAAAATCAACAACAGGTGAGATGGAAGTTCAAACTTAAATCATGAATATAGTTTTAAATTACTATTTGAGCAAAACATTTGCACCTGGATAATTGAGAGTGATTGTGAGTGTGATGATCATCTGCTAAATGAGCAACAGCGGCCACAATTCACACCTTCAGTCAGTGAAGCCGCTCCCACAGCCGTTCATGAGAGTTTAAATGCTGGGAATATTCCCATCTTCCCACAGGAGAAGAAGAAGCAAGCAGGAGGAATTACTCCAGGAGAAACTACAGACATACTATTGTAAAGATGGAGTTTGAGGAAGAACCCTGCAGAATAAAAGATGAAGACCTGATGGAAGTGAATGAAGACAAACAGCATCAGTTTCAAAAACCTCATCTGAAAAATGAAGATGGAGATGCAGTCGATTCAAAGATTGAAGATAATTTCACACAGAAACAAGCTGAAAGATCTGGCGTAAAAGGATATTTAACATGCTCTGAGTGTGGAAAGAGTTTCACATGTAAATCAACCCTTAAGACACACATGAGGATTCACACTGGAGAGAAACCGTTCATATACTCTCAGTGTGGAAGGAGCTTCTCTCAGAAAAACTCTCTCGTAGATCATCTGCGCCGTCACTCTGGAGTGAGATCATTCAGCTGTGATCAGTGTGAGAAAACATTTGTTGTGGCATCAAACTTAAGACAACACCTTACAATTCATGCTGCTGTGAAGCCTCACGTTTGTTCTTTTTGTGGAAAGAGTTTTACTCAACGGAACTCTTTAAAACTACATGAGAGTATTCATACTGGTGTGAGACCTTATATGTGCTTTGACTGTGAGAAGACCTTTAGTTCATCAGGTGACTTATTCAAACACCAGAGAATTCACACTGGAGAGAAACCGTACAAGTGCTCACACTGTGGAAAGAGTTTCACCCTATCATCTAGTCTAGGGACTCATGAGAAAAAGCATTGCCCAAAAGTGTCTAAGTGAGCAAAGTTCAGCCATGATTTGTAAATAATTTGATATTCAGATTAAGGGCTCCAAGCTCTGAATGTGACCCGATCCCAGAGTTTAATATTTGTTTGTATATGGCAGTATCCATGTTAATGACAAAATGAATCCAACAAAATTCCCTTGTGCAATCAAAAAATGTCTGCAAGCTTAAATACACCAGAATTTTTGTTTTGAGGGGGTTGGGACACTTTTAGTTTGGGGGTGGGGTGGGATACACCAGCTAAGGAAAAATTACAAGTGTTTAGATTCAATAATAAGTATTTTACATAGGGGAGAATGATTTTGGCAGCCCTGCCGAATTCACCCCCCCCCCCCCCCCCACACACACACACTGAAATCACACTTGAATCATCAAGAAAAATTAAAATAGATAAAATATCATTCTTAATTACATAATCACTTTTCTTAGTTTGCAGAATGTTTCTTAAATAATGAGCCGCTACATTTTTCCACATCTGGGGAAAGTGTGGCTGCCTTGAGGATGACCATAGCTGCTTGTGTCTTGCAGAACACTGGTAAGTTTCACATTTCCAATATTCATTAATTCTTTGGTACCCTAACCATTTAACAGTGTTGGTAAATATGTTATTATTCATTTGCTTGTAAAAACTTGTGATGCTTTAAGAACTTGTTTTATGACTTGGCATGATCCTCAACTAGCTAACCTTAAGGACCTGTGCCATCTATGTGGAGACAAAAACAGCGGCAAAAAAGTGACTAACTGGGTAACCATTTGAAGAAAGAATGTTTTCCTTTATCAAATCTTTATTGAATTTGCCATATGAATTGAAGGTGATATAATAATGTTCATGTAAGTATTGTTGTTTGATATGGATTAAAGAAATACCTATGCTTGACTTAAAAATAGTTTTTTTTCCCACATGTTTAGATTGGCTGTGATGTGTGCCCACGTTGGTTTCACTGCAACTGTGTTCAAGGAAAAACAAAAATTTCATCTGCGCAGTTTGTCAACCTTGACTCCCCACAATAATTTTTTGTTGACGATTCATTTTATTTGATGCAAAGTACCTTTTGTTTTGTACACTTAACCTATACCATTTGTAAGCTAGGTTATTTAAAGATCTTTATTCTAAATGAAAAAAATATATGTAAATAGTTAATAAAACTCAAATTAGAAATAGATGTTCAAATGTTAACTGTAAATAAAAATATTTAAAGATTTTCCCGTCACATGTTATTCACAATAGAACAGTGAATTTATAACAAAAAAGTACTAAAAGTATACTGATTCGTAAAACTGGCAACTGATCAGTAACATGACATGATTTGGGGTTGAAGAGGTCTGCGAGGGCAGTAACATTGTTTGAGGCACTGAAAATAGTGTTTGCCTGAAATCAGTTCTAAATAGTTACAAAATTATATACATTTACCTAAAGGCACAGGGTCATCAGGACACTATAGTCTATTTTGATTATTTTAATTTTGGCAGTACTGCTTAATTCATAATTTAGCTGGGTCAGAGACCCAAAAGACTCATTCTGGAGACACTTCTCATCCTAAAGACTACCTGCAAAAAATTACAAGTGTTTAGGTTTTAATAATAAGAATTTTACATAGGGGAGTATGATTTTGGCAGCCCTGCCGAATTCACCCCCCCCCCCCCCCCTCCCTCCCTCCCTCATCCTAAAGACTACCTAGAAAAAAGCACAAGTGTTTAGATTCAATTAAAAAAACCCACTGTTTTATAATACTGCAGTAAAATACTGCACAATACAAGCGAAACCTCACAGCTAGACAGTTCAAGTTGTAAAGTTTGATCAAATTCATGATCAAAGATACATAACTAATAAATACATGAATAAAGATCAACACACAAATTGCTATCATGTAATTTGTTACGCTGTCTGATGCATGTCTGTTTCAGCAGCTGGCGTGGCGACACAAATTGACGTCATGCGCGTGCTCGCGAGGGCAGTCAGATTCTGGCAGGGAGAATGATTTCGGCACAACACCGGTAAGCGCCCTCTGGAGGAAGGACACCGTATCGCATCTTTGCTGGACAGCTACAGATAGGCTTCTGTGCATTTGTGAATCAAGGCCACGGAACGACAGTCTCAAAAGATTCCACAGGTACAAAAGCGCATATTCTAAGGCAGAACAACAATGCAAAAGACTCGTGATTTACTGTGCATTAAACTACAGGTACAGAATACAGATAAAGCATTTGTGGATTGTGAGCAAAAGGAATAATGCATGATTGCTCTGTGTGTGTGTGTGTGTGTGTGTGGATCTCTCGCGTGCATTTGTAAATTGCTTTGTGTGTGTGGATCTCTCGCGTGCATTTGTGGATTGCTTTGTGTGTGTGTGGATCTCTCGCGTGCATTTGTGGATTGCTTTGTGTGTGTGTGGATCTCTCGCGTGCATTTGTGGATTGTTGAGCGTGCATGTGGATCTCTCGTGCATTTGTGCAAGGTTTTGATACTGTTTTCACTCCATAGTTTTCACTCCATAGTACAGTGTGAAAGCATCAGATTTAGAGCAGAATGAGCGGCTGTGCTCCACTTCTCATGTTTATATTCCCTCGCTCACTTCTCTTCTTCTTCTAGACTCGATGTGTGTCGGTGCTTCGGCTGCTCGAGCGCCTCCACTGGCGGAAAACAGGAACTATTTAACACTCATACAACATACAATAATAAAACTACAACTACGATAATATATATATATATATATATATATATATATATATATATATATATATATATATATTGATTTAGAAATAATATATTATAGGTAACAGCTGTTTAAACATAATACATAGTTTTGGAGAGATTCAAAATGTCAAATATCTGCTAAGGAGTTTGCAATTGTAGCCTATTTCCCTTCTCACTCCTTTAACTGTTAGCCCACTGATGTTGATTTAATATCAATCTTGACTTCGTTTTAAAGTTAGATGTAGCCTACATTATTAATAAGAAATGTGAGATATATAAAAAAATAAGTTTGTTTTTTCTTTAACATAAATTCTACACACAATGCAAGTGCCTAGAGATACAATGACAATATTAAACAATTGTATAAACGATGGACCAAACAAAACTGATAAAAACAGCGGTTAAACTTTTAGAAAAAAAGGCTTGAGGGTGAGTAAATTATGGGATAATTTAATTTTTGGGTGAACTATCCCTTTGGTGATGCACATTATTAAAGTAATTTATAAAGTATATACACACACCTGAGGCTTCAGTCTTCTTTAAAATGAAAACATGGTTTTGTGTTTTTATTCAAATACACCGTGTGTATGATTATAGAGTGCTTTTTTTTTCAAACATTCATTATTTTAACATATAACCAACAAATTCTTTAAAATAAACACCTTTCTCAGAGGGAAAACAAAAGAATTGATTGACTTGCTTTTAAAATGGCACATGAGTTTTGGTAACAGAGAAAACATGCATCCATCTTCTGCTTAGAAACAGAAAAGCTACACTGTGTAACTTTTTTAGTTTATTCTTAGCTAAAAACACTTAGTTCTTTCAAAAATATATGTGCTCATTAATGTATATTTACTTCTTTCAAGTAATAAAGTATTCTCGTAAGTTTATAATATGCCATTGAAAATGCATACGGGTAAGGGGTTCGAATGGGGGTCGCCATGTTGCCCCTCCATCTTGAAAGTACATTAGCCAAAGAGGGACATACCCGTAAATTCAAGCTTCGCCTTTCGCGTTTTAACACTCGATGGCACCGTGTCGAATGTGAAGAGGGGGATTGCTTGAGACTGCTATATGTAAACCTGAAAGCCTTTTTGAAAGTCTGTTGCTGATGGAGGATCACTCTTATTCTCCAGGAGATGCAACAGAGTCGCCAAGGAAGCCAAAAAGAGAATTAAGACGGCAACACAACAGGCAAATCAACACTAATGGACGAGGTCAAACTGGAAGCCATGTTAATCTTGGACTAAATCGGCCACCGTAGGAGTTCAAACGAAATCGGAATTGGGAGGAACAGTGTAACGTCTTAGGGTCACATATATTATTAAATTAAATTTAGCTCATAGGGAATAAGGGGTATTAATATTTAGGGATTTATGATTAATCATAACGGGTTATAATTGAATCACAAATCTCCAAAATCACCCAAAAAGGGAATACCTAACAGGTATTTATGCAATATATATATATCTATATGGTTAACAACAGTTTATTGCAATCAACTCTGGATATATATCTATATGAAATAATCACAGAATAGCCTCTAAGGAATTGATTCAGAATTCCTCTACTCCGTTCGGTTTAACGAACGAGCAGTACAATACTTATCAACTTGGACTTCAACCCATTTTCGGGAAGTTTGTCCCCCTGGCCACAAAGGACAAACCTTCCGAGTTATGGTATTAATTACGGCATTCAATGATACTTATAAGAGCTCGTAGCTTAGATCTGACATTAAAGGGACTCATGTTTTGTGAGCAACAACAATGACAATCAAAACGTGGATACAATGGTTTTAATAGTGATAACTACTACGATTACAACTAAATAAAGGATACATGTATATACAAAATAGGGAAAGTAATGAAAGAGAAGAAATGGAATAGAAATAGAGGGAAGAGAGAGGAGGAGAACAGGAAGGTGAGGAAGAGGAGAGGGAAGGAGAGTGAAGAAGGGCATGGTTCGGTCACACATTTCCCAATCAAAACCGCGAGAGCCAGCAACGAACAATTATCACCATAATAGGGGTACAATCTCAAACGCATCTAAATTTCGATAGAATTGATACTTGCATGGTTGTTTGTGTTAAACAAGATGCACGCGTTGCGTTTCTCAGAGTGTTCATGCGCTGAAGCTCTCCCTCCGTTCGGTCCTTCCGGGGTCGGTCCGCGGGAGATTTAACGGCGTGTAGGAGCGGTTGTCTTGGAAGGAAAAGGCATCTCGTTCGCGCTTAGAAGATTTGCGCAGTGATGTGCGCGCTCGGATGGAGTGCACCGGTGTTGCGTCATCTTCAAAGGGGCGATCAGCTTGACCAGGCGGGCTCGGGCAGAAGCCCCGCGAGCCGCGCTGGCGTGATGGAAGGGAAGTTTTGTCTCGTCCGAGTCCTTGCAAATTTTTACTGAGCCGCGTGGTTGCTTCAAATCCATAGAGGAAGTTGCACATGGCATGCAGAGTTTGGGCCTTCTGCTCCAGGGCCTTGTGAGGCCTTTGGCTCTGTGTTTGTGGAGGTCTGCCATGTGGGCACCCTGCTGGGTGAGAGCCACCCCAAACACAGCTTGTGGTGTGGTGTTAGCAGGAGAAGAAGAGAAGGAGGATCTCTGCGAGCTCTCTTTTAAGGTCGAAAATAGTCCTACCCTCTGGAGGCAGGCTTGACCAATGAGATTGTTGGGATTTCCAAGCGGGAAATTCCTCGGGAGAATTTTATTGCTCTTTGTTCCAAAGCCTGAAATCGATGAGTCTGTGCTCAGGTATACTCTAATTAATGCAACAAACACATATTGCTTCGTACAAGGACATGACATACGTGGAAGTGTAAGTTATGAAGCGTGCATTAATTTGATAGGAGACATATATGAGGTTACATGGAATAGGAAGTAGTTCACGGGACATGGATACATAGGGAATGCAATGATAGGGAACACATTACAAGAGAGTTATATGTGTACATACAATGTCCTGGGGTGCATGTTCATTTATAGACGATGTGTCTATAACTTGAGGCCACAATGTGTGTTTTACAGGCTTTGTGTCTTTAGTTGGGAACTTTCCATGTGGCCGCATTCCTTTTAGGGGCCATAAAAACCTTATCAGCAGGTTTCCCTGGTAACGGAGGATCCTTCTTTGTTGTGTTGGGGGGAAGGTCTGTTATTCAACCCAAAGTATTTAAAACATATTTGTTAAATGTAACAGGCAATTACGTGTCTGAATCGCCTCAATCACTACATAATCCCCCTTTTCGATAGTTGTTGTCCCTCCTATGGACAACAGCGAGCGATATCGGAGGTGCAGAAAGATCAGACACACCCCAGCAGCATTGGGCTCTGGTTGTTTGTGTCCCCTGGAGTGATGGTCTCTCCACAGCAGATAAGGCAAGCAGTAGCCACGTTCAGGTCTCTGACCTGGTGCGGCAGGTGTCGAGGCAGCAGGTGCCCTGATGGTGCGTCACTTGTCGTCCTGAAGTCCGTTTGTGTGGCCCAGGTTTCTGCTTGTGGTCTCAGGAAGTGGTTAGGGGTCTGTGTGAGCTTGCCTGAGCTGTGTGGGGCAAGGAGTTGGAAGCTTATCCTTTGGCAGTACTCATCTGGTGAGTCCTGTTCAGGAGCTATTTTGTTGGAGTCAGCAGCTCCTGAGATGGTCGTGTCCAGCTGTCCTTGTGCAGCCTCCGCTTGACACCTGTGTGTAGGGTTTGGCGGAGGGCGTTGTCATCGACGGCTGTGGGACATCCTGTGATGTTGGTTGGGCGTGCTGTCTTCCGTGGTTTCGCCCAGCGGCTTGTCTGGTACTTGGTGTTGCCATAGTGACAGTTCTGCATGGGTCCTGTGCTTGGTCTGTCCAGCTGCTCTCATGGTTCAACAGCTGTCTGAGCCATTTCAAGTCTTTGTTTCTGGTTTGAGCCTCAGTCTCCAGCTGTTTGCTGAGGCTCTGAGCATGTGTTTGCTCCTTCTGGTCTCTTTGACCTGCTGCGCAAGGTCGTTTTACCCGCTGTTTATCAGTTCAGTGGTTTAACCCACTAGACCACCCTCTCCGCCTGAGTTTCGATGACCCGGATGTGAGGCATGGCCTCGGCGGGGTGTTGGGTGCCGCTTCTCCTGGGCTGCAAACTGCAGGTTCCTTCAGTGTTGCACTGGAGGAGTGGTTCGCTACGGCAGAGGTAGTGACTGTCTTGGTCAAAGTACACATGCACAGGCTTGGGGCCAGGTACCGTGGTGTCCAGCACATGGTGCGTTGTGGACAAATGTTTAGCGTTCCCCCCTTTTGACACTGTGGCATCACAAGCTCTAGCGCTGTGAGGGCATCAGCGGCATACCACAGAATGTTGACTTTCGCACGCAGCATGTGTTTGCCGTCATGCGGTTGTTTGAGGCTTTTGATAGCCGTGAAGTCAGACGTCGTGACAGGGTGGTTGGAGGGGTCTGAGAGGTGGTTACTCATAGCTCGTATGGCGGTGTCAGCTGTTTGCTGCGGGTTATCGCAGCCCCATCAAGGGTGGTTGCATGGGTGGGAGGTGACCATAGATTGTTGTGAAGTGTGCCCGTCTTGGTCAGGGAATCAGTTTGGTCATTCAAGTCCTTGTCAAGGCCTGGTTGCCTTGAATGTCTTTTCACCTTTTTCCAGTAGATGGTCATGTTGTATGTGCTTGTGATGTCATCGCACGCTTGGAACAGGTGTTGGCGTTTGACTGCTTTTTCTTTGAAGCCATTTTGTGTCCAACCTGGAAGGTGGCATGTGAAGCGGTGTCTGACATAGTTGGAGTGCAAATACATAGTTCTCTGTTGTTGTGGGCCAATGCGATTTGTCGGGTTATTAGAATGGCTGCCACCTCAGTATATTGTGATGACTGAGGGCTCCACTTGAAGTGCAGTGGAGGGCAAGGCTGGTTTCGGCCATAGTACGCCCGCACCTGTTTTTAGGATGCCCTCTTGGTTGCAAGAGCATCCACCGACGTAGGTGGTGGGCAGTCCTTGACATGCATTCTTTTCGAAATACCTGTGACAGGTCTGTTGTTGAGGTTCCTCTGTGTCCAGCGTCACCGCTGGTGTGTCATCAGGACATTTTTGGCAGGCAGCTGAGTCATTTCCCAGTGCAGATCTGTGAGTCTGGGCATAACGTGCCTCAACATTGCAGCCCTGAAGGGTCATCAACCATGTGAATTGGTAACGACGCCATCTCGGATGCATTGGCTGTTGAAGACGTTACAGGCTGTTGGAATGTCTCTGTAATAACCTTTTGTGCTCCGATGTAGTCGGAGAATCGCAGGAAGGCCCATATGGTGTAAGGTAGAGTCTTTTCATAGTCAGAGTCTCTGCTCTCTGGTGTAAGAAATGTCTTGCTTGCCTGTACAACTGTTCTTTTGTCTTGGTCATGTTTTGGTATGGACCAGCACTAAAGCAGTGTTTGGAGAATCCAGCTTTCAAGTGGAACTCCTGTTGTGTGTCAGGGTGAGCGAGACATGGAGCTATGCACAGATGTCGTTTCAGTTCATTCATGGAATTTGCTTGAGCTTTTGTCCAGATGAATGGGCAGTCCTTCTTCAGAAGGGCGTTGTGCTCTTCATGAGAACATCTTCGCAGACGGGGTAGCCCCTCATTCTGGTGTCTGGGCATGCTTGTTCCAGAAGATGTTGAACTCGGCTGGTGAGTTGGCATAGCCGAGTGTGCACCTTGTGAAAGAATGCTGTCGGTTGTAGACTAGGATGTAGACTACGTGGGATGACAGTTCAGTGAGTGGTGTGGCCTCCGGACTGAGTCCAAGTTCCTCACACTCAGGTGAAGTTTGGAAGAAACCCCACGTGCGGGTCAGTGTGTGACCACATCACATGTTGAGCCGAACAGCGACACCTTTGGTGTAAGCTGGTACTGCAGTATACTGTTCGTTGATTAAAGTACCGACTCCTGGCAAGGTCTGGCCTGACAGGAGGTTTCCGGGTTTGGCAGGAACCACAGGGGGCTGTGATGTCAGTGGGGCTCACACTACCTCATTGGTAAAGTCCACATGAGCCTTGAGGCGAATCAAGGGGTCTGCTTCTATGTAGACATTATGCAGTGGAACTGGAAGGACCAGGAAGTAGTGTGTAGGGCACCGATCGTTTCATTTCAAGTTCAAAGCGCAGGTGCCCTTGGCGGTTACCATGGTTGTTAGGCAGGAGTCAAATGGGCCGCAGGTACGCTTGCTTGCAGATGGAAGGTTGGATGTTACTTCCATGAGGGCTTTGACCAGTGCTAGACTGATGGCTGAGTTGTCTGTAGTTGTCACATCATTCAGCTGGAGGTCGGTCATGACCTCGGGGCAGTGAAAGTCAGAGTCTATGGTGAGTTGAAAAGTGCAGAGTAGCGAACTTGAACTTTGCTCTGGTGCTGGGACAGTGTTCTCGCGGCTGGTTGCAAGGTTTCTCGTGACCTCTGTGACCTGACCGTCTGGCTCAGGTGTCTGGGTGGCTGGGGAGGCAGAGGTTCTCGCACTTGAGCCCAAATCTTTAGCTGTTTGAAGTCTAGTAGGGCTCAGAACGATCTAGCAGATCTTTGCCGATGAGACAGGGGTACGTGTCCATTGGTTGGATGTACACTGGGTGTACCAGACTCATTAGGCCCATCGTTAGCTGGATGGGAGCTATCTGTTCAAGTTGGGTCTCATTTTGGCTGTATGACTGCACATTCAGCTCACTATTTTGGGATTTCAGAGTTCGATTGTTCAGGAAGTGCAGCCGTCAGCTGAGGGGGTTGGGCGACGCTGTCACTTGGTGATGAAGTCTCTGGTTCTGTGGACTGTGGTTGGTGCACAGTGCTTGGGTTTGTTTGGGGCATGCTGTGAGTCGTTCCGCCGCTGGCTGTCTGGGCTAGGTGCACTGGCCGATGAGGATCGTCTGGCTGTTGGCTGGCATCCCACGTGGTTCCCCCTTTGGGTGGTTAGACAGACGTGGCTTGTCCCAGATTCTTTCAGCATGCTCGGACAGGTGCTTAGGACGGGCACCATGCCGGTTGCGCTGCTCTCTGCTGGCTTGTAACGGTCTTGACGGTTACACAGTCTGTCACTATGTTGTTGCATGGCTCTCCTTGGAGCCAGCTCTGAACAGTGATCAGAGACAGGGCAAATCATTGGGTTACTCACAGTCTTTTCAGAAGCAGTCTTTTTTGGTCGGCAGTCCCGTAGCTGTTGGTCGTCCAACTTTGCAGTCTCCGGTTGCCGGTCGAGGAAATGCCACGCCTCACGGCTGGCCGTACCTCGGAGTAGACCTAATTGGTTCCATGTGGTCACGTTAGCCACAGGTTGTAGGTGAAAGTTCATGTCCTGCAGGTAGGTGTGCGTGTTGTGGCTTCCTGCAGGGTTTGCGGTGAAAGTTTGAATGTCTCTGGCCAGCTTGTAGAGTTCTTGGGAAGCCATGGTGTGCTGTGCACGATTCTCTGGATTGGCTCCCACCCCCTTTGCTGCTGGTGGGGGCTCTTGGCTGCTGGCTGGTGACAACTCGAGCAGTGGGCTTTCGCCCCCCTTTTGAGCTTGGAACTCTTGGCTGGGGGTTTCTTGGCCCACTTGTCAGGGGAAACTGTGTGGTGTGTGTTTCCCCTTGCTGTTCACTATGCAATGTACGTGCATACTTCAGTTCTTTGTTTTGAACAGTTTCAAGTTCTTTGTTTCGAATAGTCTTTGGTTGAACCAAATCTTGGACCTTGGCATGGGCCGTTTGCAAGTGGGTTTCACAAGCTGTGGCCGTGCTGTGTCTTTCCTTCTCTCAGTTCAATTTCAGCTCTTGTAAGGAGAGCTTCACCTCGTTGGAGTTCTTTCAATTCCTCTTCGGATTCTTTCTCCAACTGCTCTTTGCGCGTTGTCTCTACACGAAGTTCTGCCAGGGCATTTTGGAGTCTCTCAACTTTCTCCCGGAGCTGTAGGTCCGTTTCGTCCTCCCTTCCGCGTCGATCCTGGGTCTCAAGGAGTAGCTGATCTAGCCGACTCTGCGCGTGGTCCTGGTTCCTCCGGGCCTCCTCCGCTAGGAGCTTCAACGCTGCCGTTCTTGGCTCGGGGGCTGCAGGTCACCGTGGCTTTAGGCAGGAACGCAGTCGTCCTGGCGCTCGATCAGGTCTCGTGATCCCAGTGGCGGTGGGGCTGGATGAACGGGACACGCTGGCTTACTGTGGGCAAGAGAGAGACAACACAAAAGAGGCCAATGCAAGTCCGTGTAGGGTTTTAGTGCTATAGCGATTGCGACTTATTCACTTTGTGTGCGCAATTTTAACTAACTGATGCAGACAGTTAGTGGAATCTAGGCCGGGCACCTATTGTCTTGGCCGTGAGTTGCCAGGTGGGGCCGATTTATGTGGGTGAGCATCAGATTTAACTAACAATTTTGACAGTACGTTCGCCTAGTGGGTCATTTACTGACACTGGCTGTTGGATGTCAATCTATTACTCAGTTTTCCTTGATGGCTCTCATAGGTTCTGTCTTTAGGTGAGCTGGAAGAAACTAAACACCAGAACAGTAGAGTAGGAAAGAGTGAAATAACCAAAAATACTAGAGAGAAGGCATGAAATGAAACAAAAATGAGAACATTAGAAGAGATAGATAGGGAAAGGCTCTAAGCTTAATACCAATGCTAGGGTTTATGACAGGGCCGACGAGGGAGGGGGCGCTGTTGAGCTATAAAGCCTAGGGGAAAGGTATGGCTTGAGCAGGGAGGACGGTGTGGCCAAACACTTAAATGACCAAGAATACGTATATTCTAGGGTTTGCAATAAGTGAATGGGCTTACTCTACTTACTGTGCCTGGGGTGAATCGGGGTTGTTTCAAGTGAGAACCAATGGTGAGGTCAATCTCACCGGCGGTCCCTGGACACTCGACCGCGGTGTTCCCAGATCCTCGTCCCTTGGTACCACGGTGCGCCCACTCAAACAGCGTGTGACTTTTAGCATGACAGGGCAGCACTCAGGTAAGTTTGGTCAACGGCCAGACTGAAGGGTTGAAATTGGGTTTCCTCTGAAATCCCTTTGGAGTCCAAACGGAGAATCAGAGTAATTAACCAAAATGCCCTCATGAGGATCAGTTGGACTCGTTGGCTTCTCCCTGGAGTGCCCGAAATGCTTAGTCTGCTGCGTGCCGCCGCCAATGGTACGGAGACAGAGGTGTCTGCGATTCACACACGACCGGTGTCAGTTACGCCGACCAGATGACTCCACTCACGGGAACCCAGCCAGAAGACAATCCTAAGTTCACCACAAGCACTGGAGGTACTACCTGTAGATATACAAATGGCTAACAAGGAGAACACAACATCAGCTTAAGCTTAAACTTGTGTAGACCAAATTTACTTCATTCTGTAAAGTAAGTGAGGAAAAGACTATTGATAAATAGTGCTAAAACCTAAAATAATGATGATAATGTTTGTAATTATCGGGCTAACCTTGAAAAAGGAGAAGTAGAATTAATTGAATTAATCTATTCTGAAATGGAGCCAAAGGAGAGAAGAGAGGAAAGCCAACTTATGAGAGTGCCCAGCAGGGGGCAGGCTACTGATAAGGTGCTATCACAGGCTGAAAAGAGGAGACTTAATTTAATTTTAGGTTCAAACTTGTTTAAACCGAAATTTAAATAAGTGCAGGGTATCAGAAGGGTATGAAATGGAAGGAAACAATTGATACAGAAATGAAGCCAAAAGAGAAGATAAGCGAAAATAACTGAAATGGAAACAACAGGAGAAGTTGTCGAAACTGGAGCAGGGAAGCTGACTTTAGCAGAGACTGTCACAGAGGGCTTGTTCCCTCTGGTACCATCACTGGCTGAAAAGACTTTAATCTAAATCCAAATTCAAACCTGGTCTAAACCAAATTTAAATAAGGGTGAGAAGTCAGTGAAACAGAAAGCTTGAATAATGTCAAATAGCAGCAGTAACGGGAAGTGAATGAAAAGAATTCTAATAGGAAGCAAATAACAATGGAAAGACAGTTCACTTTGACAGACTGGAGAGCGGGGAGTAGGGGAACGTCCACAAGGTGGCGTAATGGAGTCCACTCCAGGGAGTGGGGTCAGGTGGGAGTAACCTGAGAGGTGCGGAACACCTAGTAGGCCGCCCTCTTGTGTTGGACAGAGGTATTGCGGCACCTACGTAGGGTGACTTAAATTTTGAGCGTCAGAACGGGGGAGAAGGGCTTTCACCTCCTAACGCGGTGATTTGACTGCGATCGATCGCAAGTGGGGAGGGAATTTGTTCTCAAATTCCCTTTCGTGCCAACTTATAGCACACAGAGTGTGTGGTCGGATTTGGTTTACCGCCTATACACGCAATTGTAAAACAGAGTGTTTTCTCTGCAACGAATTTTAACTGGATCAAGGTTAAAATTAAATATTCCCATTCACACATCAAGCAGATACTGGCCAGCAGTTTTTCTGATTGATTTGTGCAAGGTGTGCGTTTCGGTTAGCTACGCCAAAATTCCACCTAAGGGATCGCTCAGTTGAATAACGTTGGAACACGCAACGGATCAAATCTGGCGATTAATAAGGCCTTTTACAAAACGAATAAGAGGAACATCGCTCAAATCGTTTTCATCACACTGAACAGAAGATTTCTTCGTTCTGACAGGTGGAAAATCATGATATCATCACGCTGATAGGAGATTTCTTCGTCCTATACAGGTGGAATGGATAATATTAAAAATGTTCTGCAAAAGAAGTTTCTTTCTTTTTACAGAGACAGTTTTAATATTATGAACTGCAGTTTCTTAACAATTAACAGTGACTAAAATGTTTGACCAAAATAGACGCTGTGAACATAGGCCTACAACTAACTGAAATCAGCTTTGGGCTTTTCAGTTACATATACGTGAGTTCGCGTTTGCGACTTGTCTCACTCTCTGAAGCGCGCATACAAAATATCAAAATCAATACCAATAATATACACACAAAATTGACATGGTTGCTCACAAAACAAAGTTTAAAATGTTGCCCGCATTCTCCACCAAAATCTGTAACGTCTTAGGGTCACATATATTATTAAATTAAATTTAGCTCATAGGGAATAAGGGGTATTAATATTTAGGGATTTATGATTAATCATAACGGGTTATAATTGAATCACAAATCTCCAAAATCACCCAAAAAGGGAATACCTAACAGGTATTTATGCAATATATATATATCTATATGGTTAACAACAGTTTATTGCAATCAACTCTGGATATATATCTATATGAAATAATCACAGAATAGCCTCTAAGGAATTGATTCAGAATTCCTCTACTCCGTTCGGTTTAACGAACGAGCAGTACAATACTTATCAACTTGGACTTCAACCCATTTTCGGGAAGTTTGTCCCCCTGGCCACAAAGGACAAACCTTCCGAGTTATGGTATTAATTACGGCATTCAATGATACTTATAAGAGCTCGTAGCTTAGATCTGACATTAAAGGGACTCATGTTTTGTGAGCAACAACAATGACAATCAAAACGTGGATACAATGGTTTTAATAGTGATAACTACTACGATTACAACTAAATAAAGGATACATGTATATACAAAATAGGGAAAGTAATGAAAGAGAAGAAATGGAATAGAAATAGAGGGAAGAGAGAGGAGGAGAACAGGAAGGTGAGGAAGAGGAGAGGGAAGGAGAGTGAAGAAGGGCATGGTTCGGTCACACATTTCCCAATCAAAACCGCGAGAGCCAGCAACGAACAATTATCACCATAATAGGGGTACAATCTCAAACGCATCTAAATTTCGATAGAATTGATACTTGCATGGTTGTTTGTGTTAAACAAGATGCACGCGTTGCGTTTCTCAGAGTGTTCATGCGCTGAAGCTCTCCCTCCGTTCGGTCCTTCCGGGGTCGGTCCGCGGGAGATTTAACGGCGTGTAGGAGCGGTTGTCTTGGAAGGAAAAGGCATCTCGTTCGCGCTTAGAAGATTTGCGCAGTGATGTGCGCGCTCGGATGGAGTGCACCGGTGTTGCGTCATCTTCAAAGGGGCGATCAGCTTGACCAGGCGGGCTCGGGCAGAAGCCCCGCGAGCCGCGCTGGCGTGATGGAAGGGAAGTTTTGTCTCGTCCGAGTCCTTGCAAATTTTTACTGAGCCGCGTGGTTGCTTCAAATCCATAGAGGAAGTTGCACATGGCATGCAGAGTTTGGGCCTTCTGCTCCAGGGCCTTGTGAGGCCTTTGGCTCTGTGTTTGTGGAGGTCTGCCATGTGGGCACCCTGCTGGGTGAGAGCCACCCCAAACACAGCTTGTGGTGTGGTGTTAGCAGGAGAAGAAGAGAAGGAGGATCTCTGCGAGCTCTCTTTTAAGGTCGAAAATAGTCCTACCCTCTGGAGGCAGGCTTGACCAATGAGATTGTTGGGATTTCCAAGCGGGAAATTCCTCGGGAGAATTTTATTGCTCTTTGTTCCAAAGCCTGAAATCGATGAGTCTGTGCTCAGGTATACTCTAATTAATGCAACAAACACATATTGCTTCGTACAAGGACATGACATACGTGGAAGTGTAAGTTATGAAGCGTGCATTAATTTGATAGGAGACATATATGAGGTTACATGGAATAGGAAGTAGTTCACGGGACATGGATACATAGGGAATGCAATGATAGGGAACACATTACAAGAGAGTTATATGTGTACATACAATGTCCTGGGGTGCATGTTCATTTATAGACGATGTGTCTATAACTTGAGGCCACAATGTGTGTTTTACAGGCTTTGTGTCTTTAGTTGGGAACTTTCCATGTGGCCGCATTCCTTTTAGGGGCCATAAAAACCTTATCAGCAGGTTTCCCTGGTAACGGAGGATCCTTCTTTGTTGTGTTGGGGGGAAGGTCTGTTATTCAACCCAAAGTATTTAAAACATATTTGTTAAATGTAACAGGCAATTACGTGTCTGAATCGCCTCAATCACTACATCAGAAACTAATATTTACTGGATGGTCATATACCTTTTCACCGCTAGATGGGGGAAAATATCACACAATGTTGAAAACAGATACAAAATAAAGTTTAATATTAGTAAAATGATAAAATAAACGTTTTTAAAGTAGGCCTTCCAACTATATAACAGGCCTATAGATGTCTTTCCAGTCAGTCCGAAGTCTAACAGCTGAGATAAATATTCAGAAATGTCAAATAAAACCATTTAAGTTTCTCACTTATAATGTGCTATTTTATTAAATAAAGCTAATAAATGAAGGGGAGAGCGGGGAAACACCTAACGCTAGTACAGTTATGTGGTTTTGGATCATTCGTGATCAGACTCGGACTTGTAACGTTATGGGCCAGGGCTTGGACGTGACTATTTTAAAAGCCCAACATGGCTATGTGTTTTCCAGATGGGCCACCAAAACGTAGCACTGGCCTGCCGACGGGCTATCTTAAATAGTGAGATATTCGTGTGTGTCACTGCATGAAAAGTGGGATTTTCGTCAGTATGTGGCACTGTAGATTGCCGTGGAACTTCAGGTTTACGACTGTGCACGGCAATTTGCAGGCAACACCGAAAACTGCCGTAAATTGTCGGAAATTGACGTGGGCCTTGCTTGGCAGTTGTCCCCCCATGACCCCCCCTCCCCTTAATTCTAGGGGAGGCTTTATCATGTAAATGAACATGCTGTGAGCTACACAAATGCAAATCAGAGTAGCAGCAGGGGGAGTTTTATCTAGGTTCTGATTTTTTTTAACTAAAACAAGTTTAAAGTTTAAGTTAAAATGTTAACTTAAATTTAAGTTAAATGTACTCGTTTTAGTTCACATTACTAAATTTTTAGGGCAACCAGTTTGCTCCAATTTTTTAAGTAGATTCAACTTGTCCGGGCTCACAGTGTAGATTAATTACTCTGTATGTCATTAGCAATAACCAATGTAATGTAAAAAAAAATATACAGGACAGCAGTTCATGTCTTTAACCTTTAGAGAGGTTATGTGATGCAACAAGACAATGAACCAAAGCACACAAATAAATCAAGTAAAGCATACAGTTTACATACCAAAATTAATTTTTCCACCCTGCACTGTGAATGATTTCTAAATGGCTATTAATCATAAATGTGAAAAGTACAAGTTTGTGTGTTTATAGTTAAGTCAGATTGTGTTTTTCTGTAATTGTCATTTAAATTGAGCTCACACCACATTTTATGAATTATCAATGCAGATTTTCAAGAGGTGGTTTCCTGGACAGGGTTTAAATTATGCCAAGAGTAGGCCTAATCTAGTAAATCGCGAGTTAAAAAATTGTTGCCTGGAACACAGATTAAGCACAGATTACTAACACCTGGACTATGAGTCCTGAACTAAAATAAACTGGATTCATTTACAGTTTTATCTAATTGCTTACACACAATTTCTGAAAATATGGCTCCATTTCTTGTAACTCTACACACAAAACACACAACATGCAAAACATCAGACATCGCTTGCAAAAGCAACACTTTGTGCAAAACTATTTTAACTCTTCAAAAAATGTTGTTTTTGCATATATCTAACTACACACAAATATGCACAACTGAGGAATTTTACAGTTGAACTGAAATCAGCTGAACTGAAATCAGCTGAACTGAATCAACACTGAAGTCACTTGAGCTGAATATTGACACTATATTGGCTTGTTAGAGCCGGTTTACAGCAGAATTTGTTTTGAACTTGTTACTGAAGCTGCTATGAAACAATATATTTTGTTGTATGCATATTCTTTCTTTCTCAAACCTTAGTTTTGATTTCTAAGTGATCAATTTATGTATAAGTGTTTTCACACATGATCATTGGCTGTATGGGTCCTCAGTAAATTAATGTGGCATTTAAATGGCAAAAGTTATTCTTGTCTCTATAACTTATGGCTTCCTAAAGACACGTTTATTGGTAAATAAAATATTAATAATATAAATAAAATGTATATCAAAACATATTTTAAATATAATGAAGTCATTTTATAATAGCACTCATCAGATGTTCCTGGAAACAAAACAGAGACAGAACAGTATAAACAAACTAAACACCAAATTACAAAAACATTATTATGTGAAAGTGAATAAAGTTGTGTGTGTGTGTGTTTTCAGTTATAAATATGTGCTGTGTAAATTAGCCTATATATACTTTTAGAAATTATATATAGCCTAACTTTAAAAAACAAACAATAACCCATATAGATAAATTATAATAATTGTATAATATTAAGCATTTACTTAATATACATTGTAACATTAGGCTACTTTACTCTAGCACAGTAGTCAGTTAAGCAATTAATTATTTCGTATATTAATATGTATGTAGCCTAGGCTACATCTAAAGGTAAGTCTGCTTTAAAAAAATCTATATATATTACACTTCGACATGTACAGAATGTGCGCGTTAAGAAACACGTTCAAATGTGTCTTCTTAACATGTTAAAACTGTGCGTCGACTGTGTGTGTATGCCTGTTACACGACCAGAATGTGCGTGTCTACACATACAAAAGAAACACGTAAAAAATTGCTGCGTTGACGCAGACAAACAGTGCGTGTTGGTTGAAACAGTCATAAGTCACGCGTTTCGTATAAAGAGATTTGGCCCCGGGCGCGTTCCATAGTAGAGACCTAGTCCAATGACGTGTGAGGTCGAGGTCATGGCCATAGCTCGCGTAGAAGACGAGCTTTAAACTTTTTTTTTTTTTTACATTTCCTATTTTTTTTGCTGCTTTCCTTTTTCGTGATCAACAATGACAGGACGCCGTCTTCAACTCCTGGACGCGACCTACTTTTTCGACTAATTTTCAGGAGGCTGTCTTCGTCTTCACAACTGCAGGCGCTATGAACCAGAGCATGGGTAATGTAACGTTACGATTTAAAGAATATGCTTTTATTCAGCTGTATAAGGAAATGGGTGCGTTAATAGATCCGAGCTTAAAACTGCACATTTTGTTTACACAGACTACCCTCGCCTCATAACGAAGCCGTGAGCTCTTATCTGCTTGGAGCGATTTCAAAGAGTCCAGATTTATCCGCTGATCACAACGAAATTGTGTGTAAGTAACTTCTAATGTGTTTCTCATTCCTAGTTTAATTTTACCGTGACTGTTTTTATTAATACCAGTCTCATGTAATTGTTTTCCAGCTGCCTGTAAGACGTATTATGAATCGACACGCCGCAGCTTCAGAAACAAACAACCTGAATTTACATAGCAGGCGGAAACTGCGAAGTTTAGCTCGGAGTCGATCAAGAAGAAAAAGGGTAAGATTTATTATATTAGAACCGTTTTTTGTCAATGTGAGTATTTTTCAGGTTGCTTATTGTCTTTATGGATTGTATTACAGTTGCTGGAAGCGAGAGTGTGCTGGATGAGGTGGACATGTGGAAGTCCGCGACCATTGAACTCATGTTTGACGAGGAAGACGCATTGTTGACGGGGTTTCTGGATGGATTGTGCAGCCACGCGCTCTCGCAGCCTGGAGCACGCCGAACTTTACATTACTGCTGCACTGTACATAGTTGTGTGTTTAACAATAAAGCTCTTTCTTTGAATAAACAGCTGTGTTTTATAAATGAAGCCCTTTCTTTGAATGAACAGCTGTATGCTTATAAATGCTCTTTCTTTGAATAAACGGCACAGTCCGTATAATTTTCCCATATATTCCTTGATGGAATGAATACTTCATAGCACAATAACATTAATATAAAACAAATTATTACAACATAAATTATATATTTATTAATATTATTGGGGTTTACATTTATAATGAGCCAGGGGGGCCAATAATGATTGGTTTGCAGTGATCTGCCAACCAATCACGAGGGATTTTTCTTTTTTAAATGTAGTGGATTCAGCCAATAGTGAGTGAGTAAATTCAAGTCTGGCCGTTGACTCTCTGGTTTCGCTGCTATTCATATGCTAATTAGAGGCGTCGCACCTCCGCGCAGTCTCTCAGCGGGGGGCTCTCCACCTACGTCATGGTTCGTTTACGACAATTTGTGGCACAGACGAACGCGACGTTCGCTGCCTCTAAATTGTCGAAAACTGCCGAAAATTAGGGAGATTTCCGGGAGTATACAGGCGTTTACGGGGTCGAAAATCTCACTTTTCATGCAGTGTGTGTGTGTGTGTGTGTGTGTGTGTGTGTGTGTGTGTGTGTGTGTGTGTGTGTGTGTGTGTGTGTGTGCAGTTTGTGGTTATATTCACTGACCGGACGAGCCAAGTAATAAAAAATAACATTCCAATCAATCGCGGATGGATGAGAGATGGATCATTGTGTTTGTTTCATAAAGGCATTTTGCGAGCCCTGTGAGTGTTTCTCCAGACGCTTTCAAAACAATCCCCACTTACTGAGGAGAGCTGAAGCTCATTAAATATGCAAATCTCATTCAATCCTAGCCGTGGACGTTTACTTCCAAGTCTTCAGTGCGGCACGCCCATCAAAACCGAGTGTTTCATCAGAGAGCCTCAAAACCAGGGCAGAAAATAGCCTATTACTTATTCATTATGATGTTTTTCAATGTAAAAAACATGTGAAATTCATAAGTTGACCTCACTATACAAAAATTAAAAACATACTGGTGTGAAACCTCACTTTTGTTCTTTCTGTGGAAAGAGTTTTTCACAATTGAACTCTGTAAAAGAGTATGAGAGTATTCATACTGGTGTGAGACCTTATATGTGCTTTGACTGTGAGAAAACCTTCAGTACATCAGGTGACTTAAAAAAACACCAGAGAATTCACACCAGAGAGAAACCGTACAAGTGCTCACACTGTGGAAAGAGTTTCTCTCAGTCAGGAACATTGAAAGCTCATGAGAGAGTTCACACTTGGAGAGAAGCTGCACCAGTGCTCTTCATGTGGGAAGAGTTTCACCCAATCCTCTAATCTATGGACTCGTGAAAAAAAGCATTGCCCAAAAAGTGTCTAAGTGTTTAAAGTTCAGATCCAACTTGTAAATAATATGATAATCAGATTAAGCAAAATATATAATTAGATATAAAGTGAACTGAGCAGTAAAGGAACAATGTGAAAATGCTCATGTCAGTGTTATCACTCAAGCATTGCATGGTCACTACATATTAAATAAAAATAAAAGTAAAAACATGCTGAAGATTTTATTGAAATCAAGCGTGGTACCGTGATAGGATGCCACTTGTGCAATAAGTGTCAGATGTAGTGGTGTAAAGCTCACCACCACTGGACTCTAGAGCAGTGGAGACATGTTCTCTGGAGTGACCAATCACGCTTCTCTGTCTGGCAATCCCATGGACGAGCCTGGGTTTGGCAGTTGCCAGGAGAACGGGACTTGCCTGACTGCATTGTGCCAAGCGTGACGTATGGTGGAGGGTGGATTATGGTGTGGGGTTGTTTTTCAGGGGTTGGGATTGGCCCCTTAGTTCCAGTGAAAGGAACTCTTAATGCTTCAGCATACCAAAACATTTGGGACAATTTCATGCTCCCAAATGTGTGGGAATAGTTTGGGGATGGCCCTTTCCTGTTCCAGCATGACTGCGCACCAGTGCACAAAGCTTCGGTCCATAAAGACATGGATGAGTGAGTTTGGTGTGGAGGAAGTTGACTGGCCTGCACAGAGTCCTGACCTCAACCCGATAGAACAGCTTTGGGATGAATTAGAGCAGAGACTGAGAGCCAGGCCTGCTCATCCAACATCAGTGTCTGACCTCACAAATGCACTTCCAGAAGAATGATGAAAATTCCCATAAACACACTCATAAATCTTGTGGACAGCCTTCCCAGAAGAGTTGAAGCTGTTATAGCTGCAAAGGGTGGGCCAACTCCATATTAAACCCTACGGATTAAGAATGGGATGTCATTAAAGTTAATGTGCATGTAAAGGCAGGTGTCCCAAAACTTTTGGCAATATAGTGTATTATTTTCAAATCAATGTTTATATCATTATTATTATTTTCCATTATTATTGCCCCTGGATCGGTAAGGATCTCTTGTCATAAAGTAGCAGTGGCTGGGACATATTTTAAGTATCAATGCCACTTAAAAAGATTAAATCTAATCCTGTTTACATGAAATAAGCTGCTCCAGAGCTGGTTTAAGCTTACGGACCTGTTGTTATGACAGACACATGATGACCATCGGAGAACCTGTTGTGGAAAAATAAACTTTAATAATAATCATGGTGAAGCTGGAATTGAGAAACACAAGCGAAGTGTCTTTAAAATCTTTTATTCTTGCTGAGGTCAATTCAGACCTAAATGCACAGGTTGTGCAGTCAGAAAAGAAACCAAAGGCCCCCTCTCGTTCTTTTATACTCTCATTGAAATGGGTGAGGGCCAGTTACACAAAAACACGATAACAACCTCCTTAGTCTGTGTTATCCGCAGCGGTCCCACCTTGAGTGAAAACAAAACTTTTCGAGAACTTGTTCAAGGCAACAGACAAACACACTAGATCTATTGAGAAGAGCATCAAAGTTTTATCAAACAAGAAAGTGTTTACTACAGAAAACTAGAATTCCCATTATATTTAATACTTATATAAGCTTACTATAATTAAAATGCCTTTGTAGCCCCCTACAGTTTCACACTAAGTTCTATGCAGTACCACAGTGAACCCTGAATGGGCTGCTATATGAACCCTGCAAAACTATGATGGTGAACCTATACCAACATAAACCAGCCTGGAATCTATCCCAGCTTATGCTGATTTTTCAGAAGGGGTGTGTTTAATGTGGGTTGGAGTTACACTGACCAGGGCTGTGATTCCTAAAACCTTCATGAGTCTTAGTTGATCGTAGAGAACATGGCCATCTATGGATCAGCTTATCTCACAATGGTTTTTAATCAGTCTATGGCAAATCATAACTCATGATAGAGAAACTCAAAAATCAACAACAGGTGAGTTGGAAGTTAAAACTTAAATCATGAATATAGTTTTAAATCACTATTTGAGCAAAACATTTGCACCTGGATAATTGAGAGTGATTGTGAGTGTGATGATCATCTGCTAAATGAGCAACAGCGACCACAATTCACACCTTCAGTCAGTGAAGCCGCTCCCACAGCCGTTCATGAGAGTTTAAATGCAGGGAATATTCCCATCTTCCCACAGGAGAAGAAGAAGCAAGCAGGAGGAATTACTCCAGGAGAAACTACAGACATACTATTGTAAAGATGGAGTTTGAGGAAGAACCCTGCAGAATAAAAGATGAAGAGACAGAGGAACAAATAGGTTGGTGTTTTCCTTCCTTCTCTTTAATGAGGAACATTAAGATGAAAACTGACATATAACAATACATCTAAAACTAGATACTAGTATTAAACTAGATTTGTGCAAAATTGAGATTTTAAACAGTATCTATTTTTGTTCCTCATATATTGAATTATGGGAATTTAATATGTTCATTTTAGACCTGATGGAAGTGAATGAAGACAAACAGCATCAGTTTCAAAAACCTCATCTCAAAAATGAAGATTCAAAGACTGAAGAGAATTTCACACAGAAACAAGCTGGAAAATCTGATGTCAAAGGATCTTTCACCTGCTCTCAGTGTGGAAAGAGTTTCACATATAAATCAAACCTTAAGACACACATGAGGATTCACACTGGAGAGAAACCGTTCACATGCTCTCAGTGTGGAAAGAGTTTCACTCACAAAAGCCATCTCGATGATCATCTGCGCCGTCACTCTGGAGTGAGATCATTCAGCTGTGATCAGTGTGAGAAAACATTTGTTGTGGCATCAAACTTAAGACAACACCTTACAATTCATGCTGCTGTGAAGCCTCACGTTTGTTCTTTTTGTGGAAAGAGTTTTTCACTACTACAGCATTTAAAACTGCATGAGAGTATTCATACTGGTGTGAGACCTTATATGTGCTTTGACTGTGAGAAGACCTTCAATACATCAAGTGACTTAAAGATACACCAGAGAATTCACACTGGAGAGAAACCGTACAAGTGCTCACACTGTGGAAAGAGTTTCTCTCAGTCAGGAAACCTGAAAGATCATGAGAGAGTTCACACTGGAGAGAAGCCGCACCAGTGCTCTTCATGTGGGAAGAGTTTCACCCAATCCTCTAGTCTACAAAGACATAAAAAAAAGTGTCTAAGTGATCAAAGTTCATGTTCTGATCCATAGCTTACATCCATAATATAGTTTGATTTTCTCATGGTTTCTACGCACTATGGACAATTTGATTTGAGTGATTTCCAAGTCTGGACAAGTTTATTCAGCGGTGGCCAAAAATATTAGAACACCTGACAGATCTGAAAATATTTACCTTTTTGCCTCCAAAACATGATTTTATTCCATAATGTTCATGAGATGCACAGATGGTTGCTCTGACCATCAAATATCAGCTGAAGTGAGTCGTTGTCACAGGGTGTTTTGGTGTTGGTTCATGTTCATTGTTCTTGGTTCTGTTTTCAGTTTATCATGTTCATGGTTATGTTTGAGTTTGTCATGTTCACAGTCTTGTCATGCACTTCCTGGTCTTGTCATGTGATTCCCATGCCCTCATGTGTTGTCATGTCATTGGTTCATTGTCTCATCACTGTTCACAGGTGTCACTTGTCTTGTCATTAGTCTGTGTGTATTTAAGCCCTCATGTTTGCCATGTGTCTTTGTCTGATATTGATTGTTGTAACCTGCTGTTGGTGAGTTTTGTTTAGCCATGCCATGACTTTGTTTTATGTTTTGCCAAGTTAAGCCAAGTCTTTGTTTTAAGTTTTGTTTATTATAAATAAAGAACTGCACATGGGTTCAGCAACTTGCCTCCAGTGGATACCGTGTTACAGTTGTACTGTTTTTATCCACTTTTAACTTTATTTGGTGTGTCCAGCTTCCGCAGCGATTACAGCAGCACATCTCTCTGACATAGTGTCAATATATTTCCTCTGAGAACGTCAACACTAATGTTGTCCCATGCCTCTGCAACTGGAGCCAAAGACTTTCCTTTGAATGTACAATAGATCTGTACAGTTTACAATCCAACTTGCCCAAATTAATTGGCAGTTAGATTCGCTCCGAAACGCTGATACGATTTATTGGTTGTGGCCTGTTCTCCCAAATCATCAACATGAGTTCAGTTTGCTCATGTGTTGGTCAGATTTTGCAGTCGGTGATGTCATCAGCTCACAAACTAAATTAAATAATCATAAAACAGCCCTATGGTGTTGGATTAAGCTGTAATACATCAAATCTGTTCTGAAGGTCCATATAAAGTGCTGGAGTGATCATGTATTTTAGGCTAAAGTGTAAGTTAGCATCACTCTGGTTCCCTCGACAAAAAGCCAATAGGAGTTTTCCATTGGCTTTTGAATTATTGCAGAAAATAATCTGGCCAACATAAGTTTATGATTCTTACACATTTTGTTCATCATGGGCTTTAGATGAATGTCACCCATTAAGCTTCCAAATGACTATTATTTTATTGTCTTTATCAGACTTTAAGCAGAATTTGTGTGGTTTTTGTGTGGCTCTGAATAAATCTCACAAGTTTCTATATCCTCCTGACACACAGGAATAGACTTTTGTCAGACATTATATTTTAGTGAATTTCTCTGACAAATTGTCACAGTTTGGTCTGGATGTCCCATAAAGAGCACATTCAGGGCTTCAGAGATACCAAATGTTTGGAGGTTTCACTATGACAACAACTTCTACTTGGTCTTTAAGAATTACTGATCAAATTTAGAACTCTTATGGAAATATGATAATATTTTGTAATTATTATGTTATAGGGTTTCAAATCATAATATGACTCTCTGTTACGAAACAGGGCATTGATTTTATACATGTCTTCTGTAGAGACACCAGCCCAAAGGGAATTGTTTCTAAATGACTATTAGAGCAAAACATTTGCACCTGGATAATTGAGAGTGATTGTGAGTGTGATGATCATCTGCTAAATGAGCAGCAGCGACCACAATTCACACCTTCAGTCAGCCGCTCTCACAGCCGTTCATGAGAGAAACAGCATCAGTTTCAAAAACCTCATCTCAAAAATGAAGATGGAGATGCAGTCGATTCAAAGACTGAAGAGAATTTCACACAGAAACAAGCTGGAAGATCTGGAGTCAACGGATCTTTCACCTGCTCTCAGTGTGGAAAGAGTTTCACTCAGAAAAGAGACTTAAATGTGCACACAAGGATTCACACTGGAGAGAAACCGTTCACCTGCTCTCAGTGTGGAAAGAGCTTCACAGATAAATCAAACCTAAACAGACACATGAGGATTCACACTGGAGAGAAACCGTTCACATGCTCTCAGTGTGGAAAGAGTTTCACAGATAAATCAAACCTAAACAGACACATGAGGATTCACACTGGAGAGAAACCGTTCACCTGCTCTCAGTGTGGAAGGAGCTTCACTCACAAAAGCTCTCTCGGTGATCATCTGCGTCATCACTCTGGAGTGAGATCATTCAGCTGTGATCAGTGTGAGAAAACATTTGTTGTGGCATCAAACTTAAGACAACACCTTACAATTCATGCTGCTTTGAAGCCTCACGTTTGTTCTTTTTGTGGAAAGAGTTTTACTCAACGGAACTCTTTAAAACTACATGAGAGTATTCATACTGGTGTGAGACCTTATATGTGCTTTGACTGTGAAAAGACCTTCAGTTCATCCAGCAATCTAAAATAACAACAGAGAGTTCACACTGGAGAGAAACCGTACAAGTGCTCACACCGTGGAAATAGTTTCACCCTATCATCTAGTCTACGGACTCATGAGAAAAAGCATTACCCAAAAGTGTCTAAGTGAGCAAAGTTCAGATCCATGATTTGTAATTAATTTGATATTCAGATTAAGCAAAATATAGAATTACCTTTGATAGAGTCATTTAAGTTTGGTTGTTGACATGGGGAGCCTTTGGGGAAGGATAAATTGTTGAGTATTGTATTCTTAAGTGTTGCATGATTTTTTCTTACGACACCCACTATTGATCCTCTGTATTGCACATGTGTAGTAAACATTGAGTGTTACCTGTATACAAGATGAACTGAGCAGTAAAGAAACAATGTGAAAATGCTCATGTCAGTGTCATCACTCAAGCAGTGCATGGTCACTACAGATTAAATAAAAATAAAAGTAAAAACATACTGAAGACTTTATTGAAATCAAGCGTGGTACCGTGATAGGATGCCACTTGTGCAATAAGTGTCAGATGTAGTGGTGTAAAGCTCGCCACCACTGGACTCTAGAGAAGTGGAGACATGTTCTCTGGAGTGACCAATCACGCTTCTCTGTCTGGCAATCCCATGGACGAGCCTGGGTTTGGCGGTTGCCAGGAGAACGGGACTTGCCTGACTGCATTGTGCCAAGTGTGACATTTGGTGGAGGGGGGATTATGATGTGGGGTTGTTTTTCAGGTGTTGGGCTTGGCCCCTTAGTTCCAGTGAAAGGAACTCTTAATGCTTCAGTATACCAAAACATTTGGGACAATTTCATGCTCCCAAATTTGTGGGAATAGTTTGGGGATGGCCCTTTCCTGTTCCAGCATGACTGCGCACCAGTGCACAAAGCTTCGGTCCATAAAGACATGGATGAGTGAGTTTGGTGTGGAGGAAGTTGACTGGCCTGCACAGAGTCCTGACCTCAACCCGATAGAACACCTTTGGGATGAATTAGAGCAGAGACTGAGAGCCAGGCCTGCTCATCCAACATCAGTGCCTGACCTCACAAATGCGCTTCTAGAAGAATGATGAAAATTCCCATAAGCACACTCATAAATCTTGTGGAAAGCCTTCCCAGAAGAGTTGAAGCTGTTATAGCTGCAAAGGGTGGGCCAACTCCATATTAAACCCTACGGATTAAGAATGGGATGTCATTAAAGTTAATGTGCATGTAAAGGCAGGTGTCCCAAAACTTTTTGGGACACCTGCCCAAAATCGGTAACCCAAAATTACTACCCAAAATCTGTAACTTTTGGCAATATAGTGTATTATTTTCAAATCAATGTTTATATCATTATTATTATTTTCCATTATTATTGCCCCTGGATCGGTAAGGATCTCTTGTCATAAAGTAGCAGTGGCTGGGACATATTTTAAGTATCAATGCCGCTTAAAAAGATGCAATCTAATCCTGTTTACATGAAATAAGCTGCTCCAGAGCTGGTTAAAGCTTACAGACCTGTTGTTATGACAGACACATGATGACCATCGGAGAACCTGTTGTGGAAAAATAAACTTTAATAATTATCATGGTGAAGCTGGAATTGAGAAACACAAGCGAAGTGTCTTTAAAATCTTTTATTCTTGCCGAGGTCAATTCAGACCTAAATGCACAGGTTGTGCAGCCAGAAAAGAAACCAAAGGCCCCCTCTCGTTCTTTTATACTCTCATTGAAATGGGTGAGGGCCAGTTACACAAAAACACGATAACAACCTCCTTAGTCTGTGTTATCCGCAGCGGTCCCACCTTGAGTGAAAACAAAACTTGCCAGGAACTTGTTCAAGGCTACAGACAAACAAACTAGTTTTATTGAGAAGAGCATAAAAGTTTTATCAAACAAGAAAGTGTTTACTACAAAAAACTAGAATTCCCATTATATTTAATACTTATATAAGCTTACTATAATTAAAATGCCTTTGTATCCCCCTACAGTTTCACATTAAGTTATATGCTGTACCACAGTGAACCCTGAATGGGCTGCTATATGAACCCTGCAAAACTATGATGGTGAGCCTATACCAACATAAACCAGCCTGGAATCTATCCCAGCTTATGTTGTTTTTTCAGCAGGGGTGTGTTTAATGTGAGTTGGAGTTACACTGACCAGGGCTGTGATTCCTAAAACCTTCATGAGTCTTAGTTGATCGTAGAGAACATGGCCATCTATGGATCAGCTTATCTCACAATGGTTTTTAATCAGTCTATGGCAAATCATAACTCATGATAGAGAAACTCAAAAATCAACAACAGGTGAGTTGGAAGTTAAAACTTAAATCATGAATATAGTTTTAAATCACTATTTGAGCAAAACATTTGCACCTGGATAATTGAGAGTGATTGTGAGTGTGATGATCATCTGCTAAATGAGCAACAGCGACCACAATTCACACCTTCAGTGTCACGGTTTCAGGGTGTGTCATCGGCCTTCCTGTTGTCTGTGTTTGTCCTGTCTATTTCGGCAGCTCGTGGCCAGGGCAATCAGCGCTGAGATTCAGCGCAGGTGTGTTCTGATCACGAGCTGTTTTCCCTCACCTGTCGCTTATTCCCTTCCTCCCTTATATTCCCAGCTGTGTCGTTTCCTGGTTGTCAGTAGATTAGTGTTTGTCCTGTACGGTGTGATCTGTGTCTCGTGTCTTACCTGTTTCCCGCTGTTGTGCTCAGGACGCCTAGACGAGGAGATTTTCTGCGTCCCGTTTGGGCTGGCACCAGGGGTGTTTTCCACAGCCTGTGTCCGCAGTTCGCTGTACGGACGGCTCTGGATTCGGTTCGACAATCTATTTTGTTACGTGTGTGTCCCTGCACACGTCGGATGTTTATTTGACTTTCTGTTTGTTCTAATAAACTGTTATACGCATCCTCTGCGTTTGTGTCCTCCCTTCACGCCGTGACAGAATCTACTGACCACCATGGACGCAGCAGAGGAAGTCGACGTTCTCAATGTCCTTAGACAGCAAGGCAAACTGCTGGGTCGACAACAGGAGGAGATTGCTGCCTCTCGTCAGGCTTTTACGGAACTGTCGCTTCAGCTAACTCAACTGACGGAGCGGCTTGATCGGGCTCAGATCATTCCAGCCGCAGCTTCTGGGTTAGACCTTCCAGCTGAACCTGAGACCGCTGTATCCCGTCGAGCCGAACCTCGCCTGAATCCACCTGCTCCATACTCCGGTGAGCCCAACTCATGCGGCTCCTTTTTGTCTCAATGTTCTCTGACTTTTTCTCTCCAGCCCTCCGGTTTTCCCACTGAACAAGCTAAAGTGGCATTCACGATCGGACGGGCGAGAGAGTGGGGAACGGCCATGTGGGACAATGAACATGCATGTTGTAGCTCATTTCAGGAGTTTTCTAAGGAGCTCCGCAAGGTGTTCGATCGCTCCGCGCTTGGGACGGAGGCGGCACGGGCTTTATCATTGCTGCAACAGGAGGGTCGATCCGTTTCGGACTACTCCATTGAGTTCCGCACTCTCGCCGCGTCATGCGGATGGAATGCCAAAGCACAGTGGGATCATTTTCTTCACGGGCTGGCGGATTACATCAAGGACGAGATCTATTCTCTCGAACTGCCGCCCAATCTCGACGGATTGATCGACCTCGCCATTCGGGTTGACAACCGGATAGCTCTCCGTTCCCGGCATCGGAGGGGCGTGGCTTTTCACGAGCCTTTTTCCAACCTGGTCGCCGGGGCGACGGGTGACGCCACTTCTCAGCGTTTCGTTCTGCCTGAGGAGGAGCCTATGCAGATCGGGAGAGCCCGGTTGACGGTTACCGAACGACGTCATCGACTCACACACAACCTGTGTCTTTACTGTGGGGGGGCGGGGCATGTGGCGGCCTCGTGCCCGGTTAAGGGACGACGTTTCTCACCTAAGGAGGGGCGCACGGTGAGCGTGACTAATACATTGTTTCCCTCTGGTGGTCATTCCGTCCTTCAGGCTTCCTTACAGATTAATAGGGCTGTCCACCAGGTGTCAGCTTTGATTGATTCTGGAGCGGAGGGTGATTTCCTGGACACTGAGCTGGCTGCCCGATTAGGTGTTCCATCTGTTCCTCTGGCAGAGCCCATTTCAGCCAGGACTCTCTGTGGTACTCACCTCACTAAGATTACCCACATCACCAGATTTATTAAACTTACTGTCTCGGGTAATCATTCTGAGGAGATTCGTTTTCTCCTCATTCACTCTCCCTCCGCCCCACTTGTTCTGGGACACACATGGTTGGTCAAACATAACCCCCACATTGACTGGGGCCTTAATTCTGTTCTGGCATGGAGCCCTTTTTGTTTATCTCAGTGTTTGGGTTCTGCATTTTCTCCTGTTACGTCTTGTTCTGTGTTACAGGAGGAGCCGGTGAACCTGGCGAATGTACCGGAGGCTTACCATGATTTGAGAGCGGGGTTTAGTAAGTCCCGAGCTTCATCTCTTCCTCCGCACCGCCCGTACGACTGTGCGATAGACCTTTTGCCTGGTACTTCTCCACCTAGAGGGCGCCTTTACTCTCTTTCCGGGCCTGAGAGGGAGGCCATGGAGAAGTACATTAATGATTCTCAGGTAGCTGGCATCATCCGACCCTCTTCCTCTCCGGCTGGGGCGGGATTTTTCTTCGTGGGGAAGAAAGATGGGTCGCTCCGTCCCTGTATTGATTATCGGGGCTTGAATGACATCACGGTAAAGAATCGCTATCCTTTGCCGTTGATGTCATCGGCTTTTGAACTCTTGCAGGGGGCGACCATCTTTACGAAGTTGGATCTTCGCAATGCTTATCACCTAGTTCGGATTAGGGAGGGGGATGAGTGGAAGACCGCCTTTAACACTCACACGGGGCACTTTGAGTATTTGGTTATGCCTTTTGGCCTCTCTAACTCCCCGGCGGTCTTCCAAGCACTCGTTAACGACGTGCTCCGAGACATGGTTGACCGGTTTGTATTTGTTTACCTCGATGACATCCTGATCTTCTCCCAGAACGAGCGCGACCATGTCCGGCACGTCAGGCGAGTGCTTCAGCGGCTACTTGAGAATCGGCTTTTCGCCAAGGTGGAGAAGTGCGAGTTTCACGCACGGTCGGTTCCGTTCCTGGGATTTATTCTGTCATCCGAGGGTATCCGAATGGACCCCACTAAGGTAAAAGCAGTTGCTGATTGGCCTACCCCAGATAGTCGCCGAGCGGTCCAGCGATTTCTGGGGTTCGCAATTTTTACAGGCGGTTCATTCAGGGTTTCAGCCAGATCGCTCTTCCTCTGACAGATCTCACCTCCACTCGTAGACGTTTCTGTTGGTCGCCGCAGGCTCAGACTGCGTTTTCTAACTTAAAGAGTCGCTTTGTTTCAGCTCCTATCCTTACCACTCCCGATCCGTCTCGTCAGTTCATTGTGGAGGTGGATGCGTCAGAGGTGGGAGCAGGGGCGATTTTGTCTCAGAGATCACCCTCGGATGACAAAGTACATCCCTGCGCCTTCTTTTCTCATCGCTTGACACCATCGGAACGGAACTACGACATCGGGAATAGGGAGTTACTGGCTGTTAAGTTAGCGTTGGAGGAGTGGCGCCACTGGTTAGAGGGCGCAGAGGTCCCTTTTTTAGTTTGGACCGATCATAAAAACCTCGAGTACATCCGCACCGCTAAACGGCTAAATTCCCGACAGGCTCGCTGGGCACTGTTTTTCGGTCGTTTCAATTTTAACATCTCCTACCGTCCGGGGTCCAAGAATGGTAAGCCTGACGCACTTTCGCGGATTTTTGAGGCTGAACCAAGATCCAACCTCCAGATGACCATTCTTCCTCCCGGTCGGGTGGTAGCAATGGTCACCTGGGGGGTGGAGTCCAGAGTCCGTTCTGCTCTGCGCAACGTCACTGTTCCCGCGGGGTGCCCAGAGAGTCTGTTATTCGTACCCGAATCGGTCCGTACTAGCGTTCTCCAGTGGGGTCACTCATCCACGCTGGCTTGCCACCCAGGAGCGACTCGTACCTGTAGTTTAATCAAGCAACGGTTCTGGTGGCCGTCCATGGCGCGGGACATTCGCCAGTTCGTGTCGGCATGTCCGGTTTGTGCTGCGGGTAAGGGCTCCAATCGACCCCCAGCAGGGTTACTCCAGCCGCTGCCTGTCCCTTCGAGACCCTGGTCACACATAGCGATGGACTTCGTCACAGGCCTACCTCCGTCTAATGGCAACACGGTAGTCCTCACTGTTGTGGACAGGCTCTCGAAGGCGGCTCATTTTATTCCCCTCCCCAAATTGCCTTCAGCGAGGGAGACAGCGACTATCGTCTTGGATCACGTTTTCCGTATTCATGGCCTCCCGGTTAACGTGGTTTCGGACAGGGGTCCCCAATTTGTGTCAAAGTTTTGGGCAGACTTCTGTCGACAGCTGGGGGCGACTGCTGGGTATCACCCGCAGACAAACGGTCAGGCCGAGCATGCTAACCAGGATCTGGAGAGAGTCTTGCGTTGTGTGGCATCTGCAGAACCGTCATCTTGGAGTTCCAGATTAACTATGGTCGAGTACGCACATAACTCCCTTCCGGTCTCGTCTACGGGTTTCTCGCCCTTCCAGTGCTGTTTAGGCTACCAGCCACCTTTATTCCCCTCCCAGGAGTCCGACGTCGTTGTTCCGTCCGCACACTTGTTTATTCAGAGATGCCTCCGTACGTGGAGGGTCGCCAGAGAAGCCCTTACTCGGACTGGTGACAGGAACAAGGCATCGGCGAATCGTCACCGTACTAAGCCCCCACTTTACGTGTGTGAGCAGAAGGTCTGGTTGTCTTCTCAGGACATTCCTCTCAGACTCCCCTCACGTAAACTGGGACCCAAATTTATTGGACCGTTTTCCATCACTAAGGTGCTCAGTCCGGTGTCGGTTCGACTCAAATTATTCCCCCAGTTTAAGAATATCCACCCGGTTTTTCACGTCTCTAAGATCAAGCCCGTCATGTGTTCCCCCCTTCAGCCCCAGACCTCTGTCCCTCCGCCTCCCAGACTCATCGAGGGGTCTCCCGCTTACACTGTACGGCGGCTCCTTGATGTGAGACGTAGGGGTAGAGGTCATCAATACCTGGTAGACTGGGAGGGCTATGGTCCGGAGGAGAGATGCTGGGTTCCGGCTCGCGACATTCTGGATCGCGCTCTCATCGACCAATTCCATCGGCATCATGGTGAGTCCTCCGGGGACGCCAGGAGGCGTCCCTGAGGGGAGGGGTACTGTCACGGTTTCAGGGTGTGTCATCGGCCTTCCTGTTGTCTGTGTTTGTCCTGTCTATTTCGGCAGCTCGTGGCCAGGGCAATCAGCGCTGAGATTCAGCGCAGGTGTGTTCTGATCACGAGCTGTTTTCCCTCACCTGTCGCTTATTCCCTTCCTCCCTTATATTCCCAGCTGTGTCGTTTCCTGGTTGTCAGTAGATTAGTGTTTGTCCTGTACGGTGTGATCTGTGTCTCGTGTCTTACCTGTTTCCCGCTGTTGTGCTCAGGACGCCTAGACGAGGAGATTTTCTGCGTCCCGTTTGGGCTGGCACCAGGGGTGTTTTCCACAGCCTGTGTCCGCAGTTCGCTGTACGGACGGCTCTGGATTCGGTTCGACAATCTATTTTGTTACGTGTGTGTCCCTGCACACGTCGGATGTTTATTTGACTTTCTGTTTGTTCTAATAAACTGTTATACGCATCCTCTGCGTTTGTGTCCTCCCTTCACGCCGTGACATTCAGTCAGTGAAGCCGCTCCCACAGCCGTTCATGAGAGTTTAAATGCTGGGAATATTCCCATCTTCCCACAGGAGAAGAAGAAGCAAGCAGGAGGAATTACTCCAGGAGAAACTACAGACATACTATTGTAAAGATGGAGTTTGAGGAAGAACCCTGCAGAATAAAAGATGAAGAGACAGAGGAACAAATAGGTTGGTGTTTTGCTTCATTCTCTTTAATGAGGAACATTAAGATGAAAACTGACATATAACAATACATCTAAAACTAGATACTAGTATTAAACTAGATTTGTGCAAAATTGAGATTTTAAACAGTATCTATTTTTGTTCCTCATATATTGAATTATGGGAATTTAATATGTTCATTTTAGACCTGATGGAAGTGAATGAAGACAAACAGCATCAGTTTCAAAAACCTCATCTCAAAAATGAAGATTCAAAGACTGAAGAGAATTTCACACAGAAACAAGCTGGAAAATCTGGAGTCAACGGATCTTTCACCTGCTCTGAGTGTGGAAAGAGTTTCACATATAAATCAACCCTTAACCCCTTAAGCTTTATGAGGACGTGCACGGGTTGAAGCGCTATTTTTAGCACGAGTGTAATGTTTGTTAATAGATTTAACGTAAAAAAACATCATTAATCTTGACAAACTATATATCATTCTAAAGGTCTAAACCTCAAGCATCGAGGACAGACCACTGTTTTTCAATGAAAAGCTTATAACGGCTGTATTTTTGCATGAATGTAAGCAATACACATCAAAGATTGTATAAATAAAAACAGAGCACATACCACATAACGTCCTAATTACGAGCCATACACGCATCCACTGCTAAAAGTTCCAGAATGAATGGAAAGGTGAGGGTCCACTGAATAACATCCCATAGAGCATTTTTAATCCAACGAAACAATAATGGTGTAATATTGATGGTTAATCCTTTGTTTACATCGCATTTCTTCGGAGCGAAGTATCATACTAGACTGTTATGCAATAAAATAATGCACCAAAAACAGTCTCCCGGTAGCATAAAGTGGCATGGGTTTATAGCTTAGAATGTTACGAACATAATAAATCCATTTGAACTCAAAAACATGCAAAGATAGCCGGGATCTAGTCAAAAGTGTCCAACCACAGCACTCGGTTTAGTTGATGTAAAAATGTGCTCATCCAATGATATTGTCTGTTTATCTGGAGCCAATAAAAGCATTGAATCGTCATGACTGACAGAAAATGTAGCCAATGAGCACACGATTCCAACGAGACCTCTCATGTTTATATTTGTCACATGGGCGTGAATATTTATTCATTTGAATCTGGCGCGCTCTCCCCACGAGAAGCTGCGAGTTAGTTTGACACACCCCCTGTCAGCTGACAGCTAACGGGCTAACGGGCTAACTTAGTAAACAGACGGTCTCTTTGTAGTAACTGTTTGCTAATCTTACTAACTGGACGGAATTTATTATCCAATGGATCGTCAAAAGAAGTTTTTTTCTGCTGAGGAGTTTTATGTGAGCTCACTCGAAGCAGCTATGTGGAAAACATGGAGGGGAGTGAAGACAGCGATGACGGTGATATGCTTGTTGACAGAGCTGATCCAACAATATACCGGTGAGTTGCTATGTGTAGTTGTTTATGTATATTGAGAATGTGTGTGAGAATGTATTTATTTTATTGTTTCTGTGTGCTAGAAAAAATGCAATATACCAGTATGCATTATCCATATGCTGATATTTAGCATTTTTCCTAGCACACATGGGGAAAAAGTATATATAATTTTTCCCCATGTGTGTGTAAATAAAACACACACATATATATATATATATATATATATATATATATATATATATATATATATATATATATATATATATATATATATATATAATGTTGAGACTGTATTTATTTTATGTTTTTCTGTGTGCTAGAAAAATTGCAATATACCAGTATAGATTATACATATACTGGTATTTAGCATTTTTTTCTAGCACACACAGGAAAAAAAAAATATATATATATATATAATATAGGTATAAAATGCATTTTTTTCCCCTGTGCTACAAAAAAACTAATTGACGAAAAAAGAAAAGTTCTGGACGGCCGACCATCTGTGTGATTGTTGATTTTATGTCTGGCTATCAATATGAATGCTCACTGTATCACCGGCCATTAGATTGATTGTAGGACTGTGTGCGAATGTATGGGCCGCCGTCAATATGAATGCTCACTGTATAGCCGGCCGTTAGATTGATGTTTGGGCTGTGTGAGAATGTATAGGTGTCCATCAATATGAATGCTGTCTAACCGACTGCCCATCAGTTTCATTGTTCATGGGATGGCCTGTAATTAGAGTGAATGATGACAGTGTGATTGTTGATTGAATGGGCAAACTATACAGAAATATTACATGCAGTGCTAATTCTCATTCCTTTCCTTGCCATTCTACAGGCATCAGGTTGAGTCTTCAGATGAGCTATGGCATCCAAGCACCAGCCAACCAGCAGTAAAGAGAAGAACGCTTTCAGATTCTTCAAGATCTGCACTTGCTGTTGTAGACCTGAATCGGCCAGTAAAAGGCCAGTAAATGGTTTTTTTTTTTACATTTGCAAATTGTGTGTGTTTTTATAGCTATATATTTATATTATATTGTTATTTATATTACTAGTTATATTTATAGTTATTATACTTATATTACTTGTTGTATTTTCAGTTGCAAAGAAGTTTAGCTCTTTTTTATTAATATTTCATTTTTAATAAGTTCTGTTGTACAAATAAATCACTTATACAAAGTCTTATGGTTCTGCCTATTATTTTATAGTTGAAAAAGCATTCAAGCATCATATATGATGGCTAAAACAGCTTGCAGTACCCTTCATAACATTAGGTTATCAAGTCTCCTGTAGGTTTCTTGGCACCTGGACATATTCTTAGAAAAAAGCATGCAGGAACCCCATTTTTCATGATATCTTCGTCAAATTTTAAATATAAACTGATGAGACTTGTGCCTTTCAATTCATTAACTAACTGGATTCCTCCAGGCTTATTTGCATATATTTTTACATCAAATAATAAAGTGTTCATTGTAGCACAAATCATCTTCAAGACACTTCAACTTCTATAACTGTTTGTCTTTCTAAGTTTTTTTCTACTTTAATGTTTGGGTAATAAACTCTAAAGTGTCTTCTTTTTAAAGATGTCTAAATTGTGCATGTAGTGCAAATTGTTCAGCAACTGCAATTGTTTTAGTTGGGAGATGTCATTTCTGGGGATGTGCCTCAAGCAGGGGGAGGGAGAAATGGAACAGACATAGTCTTGGAAAAAAGCTTGCAGGAACCACATTTTTCATTATATCTTCCTCAAACTTGAACTATAAACTGATAAGTCGTGTGGCTTTCAATCCATAACTGAACTGGATTCCTCCAGGTCTATTTTCATATATTTTTACATGAAATAATACAACATTCTGTGTAGTGCAAATAATTTTTGAGGCATTTCAACTATTATAATTTTTTATCTGTTTGAGAATTATCAACTCTGATTGCTTTTTAGTAGAGTCCCAAGTGTCTTCTTTCCAAAGATACCTTAATTGTGCCTGTAGCACACTGTTCTCAGGAGCTATAATTGTTTTAATTCAGGTAGGTCGTTTTCAGCTGTGAGCCCCAAAGTGGGGGTGCAGCTTAACAGGTTAAGACACATATGAGGATTCACACTGGAGAGAAACCGTTCACATGCTCTCAGTGTGGAAAGAGTTTCTCTCTGAAAAGCAATCTCGATGATCATCTGCGCCGTCACTCTGGAGTGAGATCATTCAGCTGTGATCAGTGCGAGAAAACATTTGTTTTGGAATCAAACTTAAGAAAACACCTTAAAGTTCATGCTGGTGTGAAGCCTCACGTTTGTTCCTTTTGTGGAAAGAGTTTTTCACTACTGCAGCATTTAAAACTACATGAGAGTATTCATACTGGTGTGAAACCTTATATGTGCTTTGACTGTGAGAAGACCTTCATTACATCAAGCGACTTAAAGATACACCAGAGAATTCACACTGGAGAGAAACCGTACAAGTGCTCACACTGTGGAAAGAGTTTCTCTCGGTCAGGACACCTGAAAGATCATGAGAGAGTTCACACTGGAGAGAAACCGTACAAGTGCTCACACTGTGGAAAGAGTTTCACCCAATCATCTAGTCTACGGACTCATGAGAAAAAGCATTACCCAAAAGTGTCTAAGTGAGCAAAGTTCAGATCCATGATTTATAAATAATTTGATATTCAGATTAAGCAAAATATAGAATTACCTTTGATAGAGTCATTTAAGTTTGGTTGTTGACATGGGGAACCTTTGGGGAAGGATAAATTGTTGAGTATTGTATTCTTAAGTGTTGCATGATTTGTTCTTACGACACCCAGTATTGATCCTCTGTATTGCACATGTGTAGTAAACATTGAGTGTTACCTGTATACAAGATGAACTGAGCAGTAAAGAAACAATGTGAAAATGCTCATGTCAGTGTCATCACTCAAGCAGTGCATGGTCACTACAGATTAAATAAAAATAAAAGTAAAAACATACTGAAGACTTTATTGAAATCAAGCGTGGTACCGTGATAGGATGCCACTTGTGCAATAAGTGTCAGATGCAGTGGTGTAAAGCTCGCCACCACTGGACTCTAGAGAAGTGGAGACGTGTTCTCTGGAGTGACCATTCACGCTTCTCTGTCTGGCAATCCCATGGACGAGTCTGGGTTTGGCGGTTGCCAGGAGAACGGGACTTGCCTGACTGCATTGTGCCAAGTGTGACGTTTGGTGGAGGGGGGATTATGATGTGGGGATGTTTTTCAGGTGTTGGGCTTGGCCCCTTAGTTCCAGTGAAAGGAACTCTTAATGCTTCAGCATACCAAAACATTTGGGACAATTTCATGCTCCCAAATTTGTGGGAATAGTTTGGGGATGGCCGCTTCCTGTTCCAGCATGACTGCGCACCAGTGCACAAAGCTTCGGTCCATAAAGACATGGATGAGTGAGTTTGGTGTGGAGGAAGTTGACTGGCCTGCACAGAGTCCTGACCTCAACCCGATAGATCACCTTTGGGATGAATTAGAGCAGAGACTGAGAGCCAGGCCTGCTCATCCAACATCAGTTCCTGACCTCACAAATGCACTTCTAGAAGAATGATGAAAATTCCCATAAACACACTCGTAAACCTTGTGGAAAGCCTTCCCAGAAGAGTTGAAGCTGTTATAGCTGCAAAGGGTGGGCCAACTCCATATTAAACCCTACGGATTAAGAATGGGATGTCATTAAAGTTCATGTGCAAATGTTTATATTATTATTATTATTTTACATTATTATTGCCCCTGGTTTGGTAAGGATCTCTTGTCATAAAGTAGCAGTGGCTGGGACATATTTTAAGTATCAATGCCCCTTAAAAAGATGCAATCTAATCGTGTTTACATGACATAAGCTGCTCCAGAGCTGGTTTAAGCTTACGGACCTGTTGCTATGACAGTCCAGGATGACCATCGAAGAACCTGTCGTGGAAAAAAATAAACTTTAATAATTATCATGGTGAAGCTGGAATTGAGAAACACAAGTTCAAATTCAGACCTAAATACACAGGTTGAGCAGTCAGAAAAGACAAAAACCATAGCCCCTCTCTTGTATATTTAAATGGGTGAGGGCCAATAACACAAACACAATAACCAACTCCTTAGTTGATGTTATCCGCAGCGGTCCCACCTTGAGTGAAAACAAAACTTTCCGAGAACTTGTTCAAGGCTACAGACAAACACACTAGATCTATTGAGAAGAGCATCAAAGTTTTATCAAACAAGAATGTGTTTACTACAAAAAAAACTAGAATTCCCATTATATTTAATACTTATATAAGCTGACTATAATTCAAATGACTTTGTAGCCCCCTACAGTTTCACACTAAGTTCTATGCAGTACCACAGTGAACCCTGAATGGGCTGCTATATGAACCCTGCAAAACTATGATGGTGAACCTATAGCAACATAAACCAGCCTGGAATCTATGCCAGCTTATGTTGTTTTTTCAGCAGGGGTGTGTTTAATGTGAGTTGGAGTTACACTGACCAGGGCTGTGATTCCTAAAACCTTCATGAGTCTTAGTTGATCGTAGAGAACATGGCCATCTATGGATCAGCTTATCTCACAATGGTTTTTAATCAGTCTATGGCAAATCATAACTCATGATAGAGAAACTCAAAAATCAACAACAGGTGAGTTGGAAGTTAAAACTTAAATCATGAATATAGTTTTAAATCACTATTTGAGCAAAACATTTGCACCTGGATAATTGAGAGTGATTGTGAGTGTGATGATCATCTGCTAAATGAGCAACAGCGAGCACAATTCACACCTTCAGTCAGTGAAGCCGCTCCCACAGCCGTTCATGAGAGTTTAAATGCTGGGAATATTCCCATCTTCCCACAGGAGAAGAAGAAGCAAGCAGGAGGAATTACTCCAGGAGAAACTACAGACATACTATTGTAAAGATGGAGTTTGAGGAAGAACCCTGCAGAATAGAAGATGAAGAAACAGAGGAACAAATAGGTTGGTGTTTTGCTTCATTCTCTTTAATGAGGAACATTAAGATGAAAACTGACATATAACAATACATCTAAAACTAGATACTAGTATTAAACTAGATTTGTGCAAAACTGAGATTTTAAACAGTATCTATTTTTGTTCCTCATATATTGAATTATGGGAATTTAATATGTTCATTTTAGACCTGATGGAAGTGAATGAAGACAAACAGCATCAGTTTCAAAAACCTCATCTCAAAAATGAAGATTCAAAGACTGAAGAGAATTTCACACAGAAACAAGCTGGAAAATCTGATGTCAAAGGATCTTTAACCTGCTCTGAGTGTGGAAAGAGTTTCACATATAAATCAACCCTTAAGACACACATGAGGATTCACACTGGAGAGAAACCATTCACATGCTCTCAGTGTGGAAAGAGTTTCTCTCTGAAAAGCTCTCTCGAAGAGCATCTGCGCCGTCACTCTGGAGTGAGATCATTCAGCTGTGATCAGTGCGAGAAAACATTTGTTTTGGAATCAAACTTAAGAAAACACCTTAAAGTTCATGCTGGTGTGAAGCCTCACGTTTGTTCTTTTTGTGGAAAGAGTTTTTCAGTACTGAACACTTTAAAAGTGCATGAGAGTATTCATACTGGTGTGAAACCTTATATGTGCTTTGACTGTGAGAAGACCTTCAGTTCATCAAGCGACTTAAAGATACACCAGAGAATTCACACTGGAGAGAAACCGTACAAGTGCTCACACTGTGGGAAGAGTTTCTCTCAGTCAGGACACCTGAAAGATCATGAGAGAGTTCACACTGGAGAGAAACCGTACAAGTGCTCACACTGTGGAAAGAGTTTCTCTCGGTCAGGACACCTGAAAGATCATGAGAGAGTTCACACTGGAGAGAAACCGTACAAGTGCTCACACTGTGGAAAGAGTTTCACCCAATCATCTAGTCTACGGACTCATGAGAAAAAGCATTACCCAAAAGTGTCTAAGTGAGCAAAGTTCAGATCCATGATTTGTAATTAATTTGATATTCAGATTAAGCAAAATATAGAATTACCTTTGATAGAGTCATTTAAGTTTGGTTGTTGACATGGGGAACCTTTGGGGAAGGATAAATTGTTGAGTATTGTATTCTTAAGTGTTGCATGATTTGTTCTTACGACACCCAGTATTGATCCTCTGTATTGCACATGTGTAGTAAACATTGAGTGTTACCTGTATACAAGATGAACTGAGCAGTAAAGAAACAATGTGAAAATGCTCATGTCAGTGTCATCACTCAAGCAGTGCATGGTCACTACAGATTAAATAAAAATAAAAGTAAAAACATACTGAAGACTTTATTGAAATCAAGCGTGGTACCGTGATAGGATGCCATTTGTGCAATAAGTGTCAGATGCAGTGGTGTAAAGCTCGCCACCACTGGACTCTAGAGAAGTGGAGACGTGTTCTCTGGAGTGACCATTCACGCTTCTCTGTCTGGCAATCCCATGGACGAGTCTGGGTTTGGCGGTTGCCAGGAGAACGGGACTTGCCTGACTGCATTGTGCCAAGTGTGACGTTTGGTGGAGGGGGGATTATGATGTGGGGATGTTTTTCAGGTGTTGGGCTTGGCCCCTTAGTTCCAGTGAAAGGAACTCTTAATACTTCAGCATACCAAAACATTTGGGACAATTTCATGCTCCCAAATTTGTGGGAATAGTTTGGGGATGGCCGCTTCCTGTTCCAGCATGACTGCGCACCAGTGCACAAAGCTTCGGTCCATAAAGACATGGATGAGTGAGTTTGGTGTGGAGGAAGTTGACTGGCCTGCACAGAGTCCTGACCTCAACCCGATAGAACAGCTTTGGGATGAATTAGAGCAGAGACTGAGAGCCAGGGCTTCTCGTCCAACATCAGTGCCTGACCTCACAAATGCGCTTCTAGAAGAATGATGAAAATTCCCATAAACACACTCGTAAACCTTGTGGAAAGCCTTCCCAGAAGAGTTGAAGCTGTTATAGCTGCAAAGGGTGGGCCAACTCCATATTAAACCCTACGGATTAAGAATGGGATGTCATTAAAGTTCATGTGCAAATGTTTATATTATTATTATTATTATTTTACATTATTATTGCCCCTGGTTTGGTAAGGATCTCTTGTCTTATAGTAGCAGTGGCTGGGACATATTTTAAGTATCAATGCTGCTTAAAAAGATGCAATCTAATCGTGTTTACATGACATAAGCTGCTCCAGAGCTGGTTTAAGTTTACGGACCTGTTGCTATGACAGTCCAGGATGACCATCGAAGAACCTGTCGTGGAAAAAAATAAACTTTAATAATTATCATGGTGAAGCTGGAATTGAGAAACACAAGTTCAAATTCAGACCTAAATACACAGGTTGAGCAGTCAGAAAAGACAAAAACCATAGTCCCTCTCTTGTATATTTAAATGTGTGAGGGCCAATAACACAAACACAATAACCAACTCCTTAGTTGATGTTATCCGCAGCGGTCCCACCTTGAGTGAAAACAAAACTTTCCGAGAACTTGTTCAAGGCTACAGACAAACACACTAGATCTATTGAGAAGAGCATCAAAGTTTTATCAAACAAGAATGTGTTTACTACAAAAAAACTAGAATTCCCATTATATTTAATACTTATATAAGCTGACTATAATTCAAATGCCTTTGTAGCCCCCTACAGTTTCACACTAAGTTCTATGCAGTACCACAGTGAACCCTGAATGGGCTGCTATATGAACCCTGCAAAACTATGATGGTGAACCTATACCAACATAAACCAGCCTGGAATCTATCCCAGCTTATGTTGATCTTTCAGCAGGGGTGTGTTTAATGTGGGTTGGAGTTACACTGACCAGGGATGTGATTCCCAAAACCTTCATGAGTCTTAGTTGATCGTAGAGAACATGGCCATCTATGGATCAGCTTATCTCACAATGGTTTTTAATCAGTCTATGGCAAATCATAACTCATGATAGAGAAACTCAAAAATCAACAACAGGTGAGTTGGAAGTTAAAACTTAGTTTTAAATTACTATTTGAGCAAAACATTTGCACCTGGATAATTGAGAGTGATTGTGAGTGTGATGATCATCTGCTAAATGAGCAACAGCGACCACAATTCACACCATCAGTCAGTGAAGCCGCTCCCACAGCCGTTCATGAGAGTTTAAATGCTGGGAATATTCCCATCTTCCCACAGGAGAAGAAGAAGCAAGCAGGAGGAATTACTCCAGGAGAAACTACAGACATACTATTGTAAATGTGACCGGAGCCCAAGAGGGGCCAGGTAAATTTAGCAAATGGATTGGAGATTACCAAATTAAGGAACAATGCCTGACTACGCCACTTTGGGAATTTCACCCAAAGCATTTAACTAAAAGGCTTTACACAGGTTCCCTGCCCAGTGGCAAGCAAAACATGGAGACACAGGTATCAGTCAAATACAAAAATGTAATGGTAATAACATAAAAGCATACATGAAACGACCTCACTCATCAGTCTTGCATAAGTCACTTCAAATGTCATGGAGCTGCGGCCACTACAGGGAAGATGCTCTAATAAGAAGGGATCTCGAAATCTGCACAGCACACTCACATACCAAGTAAAGAACCACAGTGCACGCCACCGACCACAGCACACAATGAAGAAACACCACCACCACCATCTATAGAGGAATGGTTGCTCTGGTCAATAAAGCAGCAGCTCCTAGATAAAAAAAAATAACTCACACACACACACACACACACACACACACACACACACACACACACACACACACACACACATTAACTCAAAATAAACTACAACAAATTAAATCCCAAAACAAATGTTTCACAATGTTATCAACCAAAATAAATCAATTAAACAAAAACAATAAACTCAATTTAGATTAAGACAACAAAAGAAGATTGATTAAATCAGCTTAAATTCAAATAACCCAATTTCACATTAATAGTCAAGTCAAGTCAACTTTATTTATATAGCGCTTTTAACAATGTAGATTGTTTCAAAGCAGCTTTACAGTGTTAAACAGGAAAATAATGCAGCATCATTTTATTAAGCTGTATAGCCATTTGATGTCATCAGTTCATTTCAATTTCCATACGGTGACAGTGTGGGCTTTAGATCAATAATTAGATCAGTAATTTTGTACATCAGTAACTCTGACACGATGGTATCAGGAGCACAACCTCTCCCTCAACATCAGCAAGACCAAGGAGCTGGTGGTCGACTTCAGGAGGAATGAGAGAGAACACCGCCCCATCACCATCGATGGAGCACCGGAGGAGAGAGTCAGCAGCTTCAAGTTCCTCTGTGTCCACATCACAGAGGAACTCTCATGGTTCGTCCACACCGAGGCCGTTGTGAAGAAGGCTCATCAGCGCCTTTTCTTCCTGCGACGGCTGAGGAGGTTTGGAACGAACCACCACATCCTCACACGCTTCTACAGCAGCACCATAGAGAGCCTGCTGACTGGCTGCATCACCACCTGGTACGGCAACAGTACCGCCCGCAACCGCAAAGCCCTGCAAAGGGTAGTGCGTACGGCCAGCTGCATCATCGGAGGTGAGCTTCCCTCCCTCCAGGACATTTACGCCAGGCGGTGTGTGAAGAGAGCTCAGAGGATCATCAGAGACTCTAGCCACCCGAACCATGGGCTGCTCTCACTGCTACCATCAGGCAGACGGTACCGCAGCATCAGAACACGCACCAGCCGACTCCGAAACAGCTTCTTCCCACAAGCAATTAGACTCCTTAACTCTTGATCCATCAGGATCATAACACACACTGGACAGAATATAACTCAGCACAACCCACTGTAGATACACACACATTTATTTATCATATAACGTATCTATTGTACATTGGATGTCTATTTGTGAATATTGTATACTGTACATTGTATATTATTATTATAGCTTAATGTATATTGTTTTAATGTATGTTTAGTGTATATTGTTTAAAGTATATAGGCGCTGACGCTTGCATACAGAGCCACCACGCGCTCAGCTCCTGCTTACTTTGACTCCATTCTACAAATCCACACCCCCACCAGAAGCCTTCGCTCAGCAAAGGAACGACGGCTTGTGGTACCATCACAGAAGGGGAAAAAATCCCTTTCCAGAACATTCTCATTCAACGTTCCCAGCTGGTGGAACGATCTTCCCAACGCCATCCGAAACGCAAAATCATTGACATTCAAAAGTCAACTTAAAACTCAGCTCTTCCGTGAGCACTTAACCTCATAAAAAAAAAAAAAAACGTTCTCTTCCTTTTTCCCTCCCTACTCTAGCCTGTGCTACACTGAGCAATGTACACGGTCTCAGGATTTCAGACTCTTATTGCGCTACTCGACTCTTCATGACCAATCGCTTCATGTTCCCCCAAGTTGTAAGTCGCTTTGGAAAAAAGCGTCTGCTAAATGCATAAATGTAAATGTAAATATTGTGCTGTGAGAACTGCACTCACATTGTGTAAATTATTTATTGTTTATTGTAGAGTATACTGTGCTGTGAGTAATTGTGTGCGCATCAGATGTTGTAATCTGATGTTGCTTTAAATGTTGAACGTCTCATGTCATGTCATGACTGCAATGTTGCTGGAACTGCACCTAAGAATTTCACCTACTGTTGCACTTGTGTATATGGTTGTGGGAGAATAAAGTGATTTGATTTGATTTGATTTAATTTTTATGGTTAATTTAGTTTATTAATTAGATTTATTTCGATGTTTAGTTGAAAAATATAGTGTCCCCAACTGAGCACGCCAAGCCAGAGGCAACAGTGGCAAGGAAACCAAAACCCCATCAGGTGACCTAATGGAGAAAAATAAACCTTGAGAGAAACCAGGCTCAGTCAGGGTGCCAGTTCTCCTCTGGCCAATTAACAAACAGCGTATTATTATTATTATTATTATTATTCTGGCCGCTTTACAGGTCAGAGGTCATAATAGATCGGAATATTCGAAGGACTGGAGGCAACACGCTGGAGACGGGTTTATTGTGGATGACATATCGATTTAAGTATTATTAAATTGTAATATTTGAACAATCAGAGTCAACACGCTGGAGACAGGTTTATTGAGGATGCCGTGTCGACGATGCCATTTCAGGGAGAGTCTAATTGACACGGTCTCTGCAGACACTTCAGGGTCCTGCGTTTTTCTTCTCTGGGTGCAGGTCCATCATCTGATCTGGATACGGCTGGGATCTGGCTGACTGCAGTAAACCTCGGGATAAAACAGAGAGACTAGCATTAGCGTAGATGCCATTCTTCTGATGATGTAACGAGTACATCAGGTGTTATGGGAAGTGTTCCCGGTTCCGGCTGACGTAGTTAATGCAGCCTAACATTCATTTAATTGAAAAAGTGTTTTATGTGTATGCCACAGTAAAGAGATGTGTTTTTAGTCTAGATTTAAACTGACAGAGTGTGTCTGCTTCCCGAACAATGCTAGGAAGACTGTTCCAGAGTTTAGGAGCTAAATAGGAAAAGGATCGACCGCCTGCAGTTGATTTGGATATTCTCGGTATTATCAACTGGCCAGAATTTTGAGACCGCAGTGGACGTGATGGAGTATAATGTGTTAAGAGCTCGCTCAAGTATTGGGGAGCTAAAACATTTAGTGCTTTGTAAGTAATAAGCAAGATTTTAAAATGTATGCAAGTTTAATAGGTAGCCAGTGCAATGTTGACAGAACTGGACTAATATGGTCATACTTCCTGGTTCTAGTAAGTACTCGAGCTGCTGCGTTTTGGACCAGCTGGAGTTTATTTATTAAGCGAGCAGGGCAACCACCCAGTAGAGCATTACAATAATCTAACCTTGAGGTCATGAACGCATGAACTAACTGTTCAGCATTTTGCATTGAGAGCATGTGCCGTAATTTAGATATATTTTTAAGATGGTAGAATGCAGTTTTACAGATGCTAGAAACGTGGCTTTCAAACAAAAGATTGGTATCAAAGAGCACACCCAGGTTCCTCACTGACGACGAGGACTTGACAGAGCAGCCATCAAGTGTTAGACAGTATTCTAGGTTACTACTTGTGGAGCTTTTTTGTCCAATAATTAAAAATTATTTTTTTTCTGAATTGAGTTGCAGGAAATTACCGGTCATCCAATGATTTATCTCAGCTATGCATTCCGTTAATCTTGTGAATTGGTAAGTTTCTTTAGGGCGTGAAGAAATATAGAGCTGAGTATCGTCAGCATAACAATGAAAACTAATGCCATGCTTCCTAATAATATCTCCCAGTGGTAGCATGTACAGGGTGAAGAGTAGCGGTCCTAGCACTGAGCCTTGTGGTACTCCATACTGAACTTGCGATCGGTGTGACATCTCTTCATTTACTGCTACAAACTGATAACGGTCGCATAGGTATGATTTAAACCATGATAAAGCAATTCCACTAATGCCTACATAATTTTCGAGTCTATTCAAAAGAATGTTGTGGTCGATAGTATCAAATGCAGCGCTAAGATCGAGTTACACTAATAGAGAGATACAGCCACGATCAGATGATAAGAGTAAATCATTTGTAACTCTGATGAGAGCAGTCTCAGTGCTATGATAAGGTCTAAATCCTGACTGGAAATCCTCACAGATACCATTTCTTTCTAAAAAGGAACATAATTGTGAAGACACTGCCTTTTCAAGTATCTTGTCATCTCTGCACCCGGATCTCCCTTTTTCTAAGTTTTTAGAAATAACTAAAAACTTAACTTTATTAGATTTTTAGTCATAATCTAATTTTCCTTTTAATAGGAAAATTAGATTATGACATTCAAGAAAAATAAATTAATAGGGCTACTCAAGTTTTACAAAACCAAAAGAAACAACAAAAACAAATGCAAAATACCTGATTTGAATTAAATAGACAAACTCCAACAACTTTAACAAAACTAAATACCACACAACATAAGCACACGTAAAGCTTTGTTGGAATAAGGACACAGTTCGTTGGCAGGGGTCAAACCCCACCGTGACCCAGCACACACACACGGACGACCATAGGACGAGACAGTGGTGCTGCAACTGTAGGGATGTTATTCACCCTGCAATCTGCGCAAGAAACATACAATTAACATTCAATATTCTTTATAGAACACAATAAAAACTATGACTTGCCAAATGACAGCTGCGGGAAACGGGATGTAGCTGTAAGTGTAATTACTCAGCCTATTTGCAACAGTCGTCACCCGTATGCCAAACATCAACTGAAATAAAACAAATTGCGACTCGCACCACTTCCACGGCTGATAAGCGGATATAATGAGTTAAACACATACCTGGAGGAGGACAAATACAACTCATAGCCATCAGCCGATTAAAGCAGCTATGACAAAACGGTGACCGCGGAAGCGACCATACATACAGCCGCCTTCCTTTACCGAACCAGATTCACGTTCATTCGCAACAGCGGAACTGTGGCGGAGGGGGCGTGGTTCTGCGAGGTCTGTAGCGGGAGAGAGAGAGCAGGGCAGAGCGGTTGGTAAGTAGGTCAAGTGCAAATTAATAACACCTGTGTCTGATTGCAGTAATTGGCTGGAGAGACTGCTTATAAGCTGCAGCAGAGAGAGAGATGAGAGAGAGAGCTGGGAGGACACGGAGACCAGACACGAGAGAGAACCAGAGAGAGAGCAGAGAGGAACTGCCGGAAACAAACCGTTGAGAAGAGAATTTGAGTTTAAGTCGTGCGATGTGCACGCATGTTTGAGAAACTGAAGTGATACGATAAATAAAGAGTGAGTTCCGTGTCCAACCCTGCCGACCCTTTGCCTTCTTCCTCTCACACCCACGAACCTTGTCACAGGAACCCACACCACATCCGGGAAATGACGCTCTGCCTAGTCGGGGAATGACGCTCTGCCTAGGTGCGTTCAACATTGGCTTTTATAGCCCGCACAACTGATGACATTAAAATGCCCTGCCCAACCACTTAACTCTGGAAATCATGCCACATAAAGATGGAGTTTGAGGAAGAACCCTGCAGAATAAAAGATGAAGAGACAGAGGAACAAATAGGTTGGTGTTTTCCTCCATTCTCTTTAATGAGGAACATTTAAGATGAAAACTGACATTTAACAATACATCTAAAACTAGATTTGTGCAAAATTGAGATTTTAAACAGTATCTATTTTTGTTCTTCATATATTGAATTATGGGAATTTAATATGTTCATTTTAGACCTGATGGAAGTGAATGGAGACAAACAGCATCAGTTTCAAAAACCTCATCTCAAAAATGAAGATGGAGATGCAGTCGATTCAAAGACTGAAGAGAATTTCACACAGAAACAAGCTGGAAAATCTGGAGTCAACGGATCTTTAACATGCTCTGAGTGTGGAAAGAGTTTCACATATAAATCACACCTTAACAGACACATGACGATTCACACTGGAGAGAAACCGTTCACATGCTCTCAGTGTGGAAGGAGCTTCGCTCAGAAAAGATCTCTCGATGATCATCTGCGCCGTCACTCTGGAGTGAGATCATTCAGCTGTGATCAGTGCAAGAAAACATTTGTTGTGGCATCAAACTTAAGACAACACCTTACAATTCATGCTGCTGTGAAGCCTCACGTTTGTTATTTTTGTGGAAAGAGTTTTACTCAACAGAAGTCTTTAAAACTACATGAGAGTATTCATACTGGTGTGAGACCTTATGTGTGCTTTGACTGTGAGAAGACCTTCAGTTCATCAGGCGACTTATACAAACACCAGAGAGTTCACACTGGAGAGAAACCGTACAAGTGCTCACACTGTGGAAAGAGTTTCACCCTATCATCTAGTCTACGGACTCATGAGAAAAAGCATTGCCCAAAAGTGTCTAAGTGAGCAAAGTTCAGATCCATGACTTGTAAATAATTTGATATTCAGATTAAGGGCTCCAAGCTCTGAATGTGACCCGATTCCAGAGTACTCCCACGTATCCCTGGCTGGGAAAGGAACTAGTGGAGAGTGAGTCGGGGTGGCAGAAGGATGTAGAAAAAACTGTTGAGGAACGGAGGTGAGCCAGCCATAAACTATATTGGCAAAAATATTGGGACACCCCTCCAAATCACTGAGTTCAGGTGTTCAATCACTTCCATGGCCACGTGTATAAAATCAAGCACAGGCATGCAGACGCTTTTATAAACATCTGTGGAAGAATGGGTTGTCAGGAGAACGGTACTTGCCGGACTGCATTGTGCCAAGTGTAAAGTTTGGTTTCAGGGGTTGGGCTTGGCCCCTTAGTTCAAGTGAAAGGAACTATTAATGCTTCAGCATACCAAGACATTTTGGATAATTTCATGCTCCCAAATTTGTGGGAATAGTTTGGGGATGGCCCCTTCCTGTTCCAGCATGACTGCGCACCAGTGCACAAAGCTTCGGTCCATAAAGACATGGATGAGTGAGTTTGGTGTGGAGGAAGTTGACTGGCCTGCACAGAGTCCTGACCTCAACCCGATAGATCACCTTTGGGATGAATTAGAGCAGAGACTGAGAGCCAGGCCTGCTCATCCAACATCAGTGCCTGACCTCACAAATGCACTTCTAGAAGAATGATGAAAATTCCCATAAGCACACTCAAAAACCTTGTGGAAAGCCTTCCCAGAAGAGTTGAAGCTGTTAGAGCTGCAAAGGGTGGGCCAACTCCATATTAAACCCTACGGATTAAGAATGGGATGTCATTAAAGTTAATGTGCATGTAAAGGCAGGTGTCCCAAAACTTTTGGAAATATAGTGTATTATTTTCAAATGAATGTTTATCTAATTATTATTTAACATTATTATTTCCCCTGGATCGGTAAGGATCTCTTGTCATAAAGTAGTGGCGGCTGGGACATATTTCAAAGGTCCCATGGCATGAATTTTTTATTTTATTTTATAATGTATTCTGAGGTGTACTTATATTGTTAGTATGATTTTTACATCATAAAATGTCATAATTTAGAAATAAAAGGCATTTTTTTCTATACTGATGTTTGGCCTCTGGCTGAATGCCCTGTTTCAAGGGGTGTGTCTGCTGTGAGACTTCAGTAAAAACGCCCACTGTTGTGATTGGCTGACAGATCTTGTAGCGGAGGGGGTGTGGTTTAGCAAGGTCTACGAGGCATGAACCTTCCAGAGAGACGGATGGGACCTGAGTTCACTTCTCATCAGTTCTCTCAGCACGTCTCAGTTCAGTGAACTGTTGTAGTTCCTAGCATATACTTCAGGTTATTCGTTTATTTCTAGTCGGAGGGACTGTCACTCATGTCAGAAAGTTAGTAACTTTAGTAAATTATGGATCAGCGCTGACTCGAGACGCAAACCGTTTAGAATGATTCAGTCCGATTTGGTGAACTGGTTCAACCGGTTCACTATAAAGAACCGGTTCAAAAGAACGATTTGTTCGCGAACCGGACATCACAGACCAGAGACGGAGCGATTGCTAACAAAGTTATATTGTAACTACTGAGTTGTGAGAGCGCTGTCAGCGCGAGTTTATTTTGTTTGTATCTGAGAGTTCTGAATAAACAGTCCCAGTCACGCCGAGCCCGTGTTCCTCCTTATTCTACCAACTTTGTAACACATGTAATGTACCATTACAGCTGTCGAGATGAACGAGTCACGAGTAAGTGTTGATTCTAGCATTATTTTTAGATATTTTCCTATCATATGAAAAGCGTCAGTGACACGCATTGAGTACACAGCGCAAACAAAGACACAACCGCAGTAATCGAATGTAATCCAGTTTATTGTGGGGATAGCTGGCTAGCCTAGCCCGGAGACCCCCACGCTCACCCCCTCTTCTGCTTAGTCTCGCGTTTGGTGCCTCCGCTGTGGGCGAGATGCAGTTCTGGGGGTCGGTGATGTTGAAGGCCGACCGGTCAGTGCAGCCCGAGCCTCGGCGTGCGTGAGGTTTATCTCTAAAGATGTGGCTCTGCTGATGTTGAGCAGAAACTCAGGACTGTATGCACATTTTGGAACAAATAGACGCGACAAGAATGTACAAAAACACTGACTCACAAGATGGAAAACACGAAAACACTGTTCTGTCGGGAGAGAGAGAGAAGCCGCAGCGTGCACGAATAATAAAGTTCTGTGTGAACTTGAATAATTAGCTACACATCAGAAATCACTGATCACAGATCAGAAGGAACTGAAAAAAGTTTTTCACTGAAAAAAGGTTTTCATTTGTATGTCCAAACACTGAGAAACTGCCAGCATTCACTTGTTCACAAGCCATGATCTCTCGAGGACAAATATGGCGCTCGCATGGGCGTGCCAAATTCTCTGGGCGGAGGAAAGGGAGATAACTGTTCCTGGTATGACGTCATAACAATGTTCAAAATTCATGAGCTCTCATTTTTTCAAAGGCAGAGAAAGACAGCCAGGACTTGGTTTACACCGATCTAAATTTCTAGCCATTTGGGGACAATATTCAGGCTAGGGGAACTCATATTAATGTTGAAAACCCTCATAAAATAAAAATTTGGTCATGGGACATTTAAGTATCAAGCGCTTAAAAAGATACAATCTAATCGTGTTTACATGAAATAAGCTGCTCCAGAGCAGGTTTAAGCTTACGGACCTGATGCTATGACAGTCCAGGATGACCATCGAAGAACCTGTCGTGGAAAAAAAAAACTTTAATAATTATCATGGTGAAGCTGGAATTGAGAAACACAAGCGAAGTGTCTTTAAAAGCTTTTATTCTCGCCAAGAAGGTCAATTCAGACCTAAATGCACAGGCTGTGCAGTCAGAAAAGACAAGAACCAAAGCCCCTCTCTCGTTCTTTTATACTCTCATTTAAATGTGTGAGGGCCAATAACACAAACACAATAACAACCTCCTTAGTTGGTGTTATCCGCAGCGGTCCCACCTTGAGTGAAAACAACATTTCAGAGAACTTGTTCGTTCAAGACTACGGACAAACACACTAGATCTATTGAGAAGAGTATAACAATTTTATCATGGTACCATGGGTGCAGCGGCGCTATAATATTACGCAGCGCCTGAAAATGTTGGTGTTATTTTGTCACTTATTGAGCAGTAGGCTAGCTGGAGCTGATACCTCCAGTCTTTGTGCTAAGCTAGGCTAGCGGTGGGTGCGTCAGACAGAGCTATGGAGAATGGTATGTATTGGGGGGATACGGTGAATAAGATAAAGTCCCAAAAAGTCGGGGTGTTCCTTTAAGACTGATTTTAGGCTTAGTTTACCTTCCCCCTAAATTGGCATTATATAATTGTGTACTTCAGTTTAACAGCTGATTGGTTGGTTGATTGTAATACATTACATAACTTTCTATCAAAGTTATCTGACATTATCAAGATCAATTTGTTCTGACTCTTGAGTTCTTGTCATATTTTATAAACTGTGATAATGTGAGAAAATGTTTGAAGGTGTCTGAATACATTTTGGTTTGACTGTAGATATAATGAATGACTTTAATAATAGTGCATCACCTCGAACAGCCAGACTAACTAATTATCCTGCTGTGCAAATACATGAACTTTACATTTTAACCAAAATTGGAGTTACTATGCTTTTGGTTTATAGTTAGAAAATCTGTTTGCCAGTATTGCCATATTAAAAATGATTATGAAGATTTCTTTTTAAATACTTTTATTAACAAAGTTATATTCAGGATTAACAAGCTCTGAATGAAACATGGTAAGCCATACAATTGCAAAGAACAATCATTAAGAAAAACAGTTCTCAATTTACAACTAAGTGTGACTATTTTTCAGTTTCATTAGAACATTTTAACAAAACAAAAAAAATGTCTTCAAAGAAAGAAGTTTACTGTCAAGTCAAATGTATGTATATAGCACATTTAAAAGCAACAGAGTTACGCCAAAGTGCTGTATTTTGGTTAGAGCAACAACAACAACAAAAAATCATAGGCTAATGCAGAATAAAAACAGCAGGGGACAAATTAAATACAAACTTAAATATTCAACATCTAGGCCTACCATTGTTTATCTTTGCGGTTTCTCCAGCTCTGACTGTGTCCGCATTAGAGCTGCAACTAACGATTATTTTTTCTGTCGACTAATCTAACGATTATTTTTTCGATTAGTCGACTAATCTAACGATTATTTTTCCAGATTAATCTTATTATTCTTTTTTACTGATTATTGTATTTCAAAGAGGGTAGTGAATTTGTATATTATTTTAACATGAAATCAATGAATGATGACAATATTAATTGTATTTCAGGAAGGGTAGTGTACATAGTATGCCATTTTATAATGAAATATATGAACACAAGAAGCTTTTTAAACATAATATATAATGATACTATTCATCATAAAATGTATACAGAGTAGGCCTAATTAGGAAAAGTTGTTTACTATAGTAGTTGAGTATGATTTACTTATTGATTTGTGTCAGTAGTAAACGAAAATGCACTTGTATTTATCTGCAAAAGGTTCACATACAGGAGCTTTCAGCATAGTGTTAACGTATAACTAGTCGTCTATTTTGAAGATACATGTGCATAAACAACGACTAAAGCTGCCAGAAGTTTTTGCCCAAACTTCAAAGACACATTTAAATGATTAAAGCTAGAGGCATATCTTAACTGTAATGTTACTTTAATCATGTAAACTACCTATATACAGCAAGTTATTATGCATATGTGTTTGGGACAGAGCAGAACCAGGTCGCATATACAGGAGATATATGCAGCCCATAATAAATAAAAGCACGAGACGTACTGGGGTCGGAGAAGAACCCAGGAAAATGTGACCGTCTGTTGCAATACACGCGTGGCGCGTTCAGCTGCGCGAGAGAACACTGGCAGCAGGGTTGCCAGGTTTACACAACAAAACCCACCCATTCGTTACTCAAAACTAGCCCAAAACAAGCCCAATCGCGTTTCGGGGAGGTTATCTGGTAAACATCGCGTTCGGGGGGTTAAATATGTGTGTTTTTTTGCTTCAACCCGCGGACATGAGACACAGCCCGCGGCAACAGTGTAGAAGTAGCCCAATTCCGCGGGAAAAAGCGGGACTTGGCAACACTGACTGCAGTGTGAAAGCTCCCGCTCTCCACGCGCACAGCTCCTGCTCTGCCACCGCGTGCAGTGTGAAACCGGCGTTACAGAGCGAACAAAGCACAGTTTTATTCGGCTTCTGTTTAAAGTACTCCCACACTTTTGAATGTCGCGGTCTGGCTTTATATGATAAATGATCATTTTCACTATGCCCGGGAGCAGAAGCTGCCATTATTCTAGATCTTCTGTTCCATTCTAGAACGTAAATAATGTGCCGCCGACGCGTCGACGCATTTCACGCACGTCGACGTATTTTCGTAGTCGACGTCATCGACGACGTCGACGCGTCGTTGCAGCCCTAGTCCGCATAAAATGTTTCTTCATATTTAAAAAAAAGTTGCCACACAGTCGAATTTAAATTTGATGGAGCAGGTCGTAGTTTGTCCATTTTATCTCACCCTTTGCCGCGAGTTTGATTGACAGACGATCTGACCAATCACATCGCCGAATCTGCCGGTTTGTCCGACAAAGCAGTCAGGAGAGTTAATATAGTAGATTAACGTTGGTGGACTTGAACTTGGAAAAACAGTGTTTACTGACGTCTTTCCACGGTTGAAACAACATTTCTTTCATTCATGTTAATGTGATGCTTATCAATGAACTAGAAGGAAGAGATGATCGGTTCACGATCAGCTTTAACTGAGGCGCTACAGAGATCACGACACATTAAAAAGAGCCACAAAACCGTATTTGTGGTTTATTTCTTAAAAAAAGACAACATTTTAAAGTTGAGACCTTGTTTCATATCAAAAGTAACTCACTCTGTCCTGTCTGTCAGCGTGTTGTCAGTGTCCTCTTTGCTCCGCGATGTATTTTCTCTACGTGAGAACGTGTGTGTGGCGTGAGAGGCCCATGGCTTGTTGGACATAGCAACAGTAACTAAAGGGGGCGGGTCTTTGTGAACGGTCAATTCACCAGCATACGAACGTTTGTCTATCAACGGGTTTTTCTGTTTGGCCAGTGACAGTGCGCGCACAGTCGTGAAGTGGCAGTTTGAATTGAACACAGAATCGATTCTGAATTTTTGAGAATCGATTCTGAATCGTTAGATAACGAATCGCGATGCATCAACCTTTTCTCCCACCCCTATTGCCAGTCCCTCCACAAAAACGTGATTATGCGATCGCATTATTGCATAATCAGCCAAAGTCTGCATATTTATGCGGGGCCGCATTTCTTCAAATATGCCGCACTTTCGCCGCGTAAATTGCCTATTTCCGCGTGCAAAATATGCGGGGCTAGCGTGATTTCATAATTTTAGTTGCAAAAAAGTCATATATATATTAGCAGAAAGTTGAAAAATTTTCATTTACTTCACACAAGAGCTGCCATTTCCCCCTATTGCCATGGGAACATTTTGAAGTGACGTAATTACCCGACGTGAACTTCATCGAAAAGCTGCAAAACCCGTGGTGAAACCATGATGAAGCGTGCAAATTCCCATTTGCCAACAAAAATAACAGCAAAAGACGCGCAAAAGCAGTTTCCTGTTGTGTTGACCGATTTCAAAACACAGCATCATGAAGCTTCTAAGCGTTATGAATCAGTGAGTCGATTCAGCGGTTTGAAGCATTATGAATCAGTGAGTCGATTCAGTGGTTTGGAGCGTTATGAATCAGTGAGTCGATTCAGCGGTTTGGATCGACAAAGTCACGTATTTCAGCAGTTTGACGTTTTGATCTGAATCATGAATCGACTCACTGATTCATAACGCTTCGAAGCTTCATGATGCTGTTATTTGAAATCGGTCATCACTATATAAGTCGTTATTTAGGTTTTAGCACAAAATCTATTCTCGTCACTTCATAAAGTTATTGTAGAACCTGCACTGTAGTGAGATGGACTTTGTAATGATGTCTTTAGTACCTTTTATGGGTCTTGAGAGTGTACAGTGCATTGTGCCAATGGAGGCCTTTCTGAGCCATCGGATTTACACTAAAATATCTTCATTTGTGTTCTGAAGATGAACGGAGGTCTGACGGGTGTCCAACGACATGAGGGGAAGTCATAATGACAGAATTTTCATTTTAGGGTGAACTAACCCTTTAAGAGATTGCACTTTGTGCATTGGAAGCACTCAAATGTCTGTTTTGTAAAGCTACCTCTGTAAAACAGGAAGTTATTTATTCATTTTTTCAGAAGTTGTAGCATATTCCTTTTGTGAAGCTACAGAACTTGTTTGACTCAATGTTTTGTAAATTTGAGCCATTATTAAGGTCTTCAATAAAACAAGATGAGAACTTAAATATTCCCAGCACTTTCTGTGATGTAGTGCTTTTCTCTCTCATCAAACCGCAGTTTTTGCAAGTTCCCGCATTTTTATAGCATAAAATTGCATAAATACCCCGCATTTTCCATCACATTTTTTAAGAAAACGTGCCGCATAATCAAGGATTTTTGCCCGCAATAAAAAAAAAGCAGCATTTTTCTGGAAGGACTGTATTACTCACTAACAAACAAAATAAGCATCTAAAATTGGAGCATTTTGACCTCCCCCAATTCCAACAATCCTCATCATGACTATGTAATTTTAACAAATTCATCTCTCAGATGATGGGACTCTGTTGCAAGAAATTCCATCTTTTGATTTATCAGAATATCAAACTATTTACATGAAAGTGATGGATCTGAACATGAACTTTTGCTTATCTAGGAACCTTTGGGCAACGATTTTTCTTATGAGTCTGTAGACTAGATAAATGGACAAAACTGTTCCCACATGAAGAGCACTGGTACGGCTTCTCTCCAGTGTGAACTCTCTCATGAACTTTCAAGTAATCTGACCGAGCGAAACACCTTCCACAGTGTGAGCACTTGTGCGGTTTCTCTCCGGTATGAGTTCTCTGGTGTGTTTTTAAGGCACTTGATGTAATGTAGCTCTTCCCACAGTCAAAGCACGGATATGGTCTCACACCAGTATGAATACTCTCATGATCTTTTAAATACCTCAGTAGTGAGAAACTCTTTCCACAGAAAGTACAAACATGAGGCTTCAGACCAGTATGAACTTTAAGGTGTTCTCTTAAATTTGATGAAAAAACAAATGTTTTCTCACACTGATCACAGCTGAACGACTTCACTCCAGAGTGACGGCGCAGATGATCATTGAGAGCGCCTTTATATGTGAAACTCTTCCCACACTCAGTGCATGTGTACGGTTTCTCTCCAGTGTGAATCCTCATGTGTCTGTTAAGGTTTGATTTATCTGTGAAACTCTTTCCACACTCAGAGCAGGTGAAAGATCCTTTGACTTCAGTTTTTCCAGCAGTTTTCTCTTCAGTTTCTGAAATTATGTTTCCATCTTCATTTGTGAAAGGTGGTCTTGGAAACTTCATATCCACAGGATCTAAAATTAAATTCCCATAATTAAATTAAAGTAGGATAAGTTAGAAACAAAATTAAATATGATAGCCAGTACCAATAACGGTAAATAAGTGAAATCAGATCATTATTAATGCTATCATTTATATACAATTAATACATTAAAACATTAGCATGTAGCCTTCAAATATTAAAGCGAATGAAGGAAAACACCAACCTGTTTGTTCCTCTGTCTCTTCATCTTTTATTCTGCAGGGTTCTTCCTCAAACTCCATCTTTACAATAGTATGTCTGTAGTTTATCCTGTGGGAAGATGATAAATTATTATTATTATTATTATAACATTATTCAGGTGCAAATGTCACATGAAGCGAAGGCTGACCCGTGTGGTCCGATCAAACAGACGAGCTACTGGAGCTCAAATTGCTCAAGAAGTTCATGCTGGTTCTGATAGAAAGGTGTCAGAATTCACTGTGCATTTCAGTTCGTTGTGTATGGGGCGGCATAGCCGCAGATAAGTCAGGGTGCCCATGCTGACCCCTGTCCACCACCAAAAGCACCAACAGTGGCACGTGAGCATCAGAACTGGACCACAGAGCAATGGAAGAAGGTGGCCTGGTCTGATGAATCACGTTTTCTTTTAACGTGGATGGCCGGGTGTGTGTGCGTCGTTTTCCTGGGTAACACATGGCACCAGGTGCACTATGGGAAGAAGGCAAGCCGGCGGAGGCAGTGATGCTTTGGGCAATGTTCTGCTGGGAAACCTTGGGTCCTCCATCCATGTGGATGTTACTTTGACACGTACCACCTACCTAAGCATTGTTGAGACATTGTTGGAAAATTAAATCTGCATCTCCATAAAGTTGGTCAGCAGTAGGAAGCATGAAGTCCTCTAAAACTTCCTGGTATACGGCTGCGTTGATCTTATACGTCAGAAAACACAGCGGACCAACATCAGCAGATGACATGGCACCCCAAACCATCACTGACTGTGGAAACTTTACACTGGACCTCAAGCAACGTGGAGTCTGTGCCTCTCCTCTCTTCCTCCAGACTCTGGGACCCTGATTTCCAAATGAAATGCAAAATTTACATTCATCAGAGAACATAACTTTGGACCACTTTTTTTCCTTTTTGTCTTTAGCACAGGCAAGATGCTTCTGACGCTATCCGTTGTTCAAGAGTGGCTTGACACAAGGAATGCGACAGCTGAAACCCATGTCTTGCATATGTCTGTGCGTAGTGGTTCTTGAAGCACTGACTCCAGCTGCAGTCCACTTTTTGTGAATCTCCCCCACATTTTTTAATGGGTTTTGTTTCACAATCATCTCCAGGGTGCGGTTATCCCTATTGCTTGTACAATTTTTTATACCACATCTTTTACTTCCCTTCGCCTCTCTATTAATGTGCTTGGACACAGTGCTCTGTGAACAGCCAGACGTTTTTGCAATGACCTTTTGTGTCTTGCCCTCCTTGTGCAAGGTGTCAATTGTCACACTCACTGCTAGCCTAGCTTAGCACAAAGACTGGAGGTAAATAGCTCCAGCTAGCCTACTGATCAATAATTGTCAAAATAATGCCAACATTTTCCTATTTACATGATGTGATGTGTATAGTTACATTGTGTACGAAGACAGACGGAAAATTAAAAGTTGTGATTTTCTACACCGATATGACTAGGAATTATACTCTCATTCCTGCGTAATGATCAAGGAATTTTACTGCCGTACCATGAGTGCAACGGCGCAATGATATTATGCAGCGCCTGAAAGTAGGCTAACTTCCATCAAAATAACCTACATGTAACAGACTTCATTGTGATTTATCTTATAATTTGTTTTGTGTGTACTTTTGACATTTCTGTGTGTTTAAATAGGTTTAAGGTCTGCATTATCTGTCTTAATCAGTGGGGACTTTTATTTTGACGGATGTTGTAGTCTACGGAAAGATAGTGAGAGCTTGCGGTTCATCGGAGTGGTTAGGCAGATTTAAAGTTTGCAGTTTGTTAAGCACCCCCCGAAAAGGCATAAGGTGTGTATGTTCTTGTTTACGGTCATCTGTAATGAATATTTTTGTGTATTTTGCTGTATGTTAATGATAATGCTATGAAGAGAGAGAGAGTTTGTGTACGAGGTGTTAATGCGCACTTCTTTGCTTTATTTGTTCAGCTCTTTCAGTGATTTTTTTGGAGATCAAACGGTTTCAATAAACTCCATGAAACATCAGTAAAGTCTGGCCATCATTCAGATAGTGTCCGCTACACAACGTGACAATCTACTTGCACAGAGAGTGCTGGGGACTATTATCAGGTGCTGCATAATATCATTGCGCCACTGCACTCATGTGACGGCTCAAAGTTCCTTGATCATTACGCAGGAATGAGAGTATAGTTCCTAGCCATACCAGTCTAGAAAATCACACATTTTCATTTTCCGTCGGTTTTAGTACCCAATGTAACTATACACATCACGACATGTAAATAGGAAAATGTTGGAGTTATTTTGTCACTTATTGAGAAGTAGGCTAGCTGGAGCCATTTACCTCCAGTCTTTGTGCTAAGCTAGGCAAGCAGTGAGTGTGTCAGACAGAGTTATGGCACGCATTGAGATGAGATTGGTATGTATGGACTTATCTAACTCTGGGGGATACGGTGAATAAGCTAAAGTCCCAAAAGGTTGGTGTGTTCCTTTAAGCACTGATTTACAAATTCGGACCCGTGCAGGACTCTGCTCATGGGTTCACTGCCTGCATTGATGGCTCCCAGTAACCTTTTCACAATTATACACACGTTACTACACGGATGTATATTTACACCGACCCATGTCTTTGCCTCTTGATACGTGGATTATGGTCAAAACAAATATCTTGCAGGTATTTTTTTATGCTTGAAACCAACTATAATGGCACCCCCTACCTGCGCAATGCCAGTCTTTCTGTAGTTCATATTAGAAGTTAGCTAGCCAGTCCTTCCAGAAAAATGTGGTTTTTTTTGTGATTGAGCGGGCAAAAATCCTTGATTATGCGGCACGTTTTCTTAAAAATTGCGTTGGAAAATGAGGGATATTTATGCAATTTTATGCGATAAAACTTGCAAAAACTGCGGTTTGATGAAAAAGAGAAAAAAAAAGCGAATATTTTTATTTGAATATTTAAGTTCTCATCTTATTGAAGACCTTAATAAACACATGGCTCAATTTGGACCGATTTCAAAACACTGCATCATGAAGCTTCGAAGCGTTATGAATCAGCGAGTCGATTCATGATTCGGATCGCGTGTCAAACGGCTGAAATACGTGACTTTGGCGATCCGAACCGCTGAATCGACTCACTGATTCATAACGCTTCGAAGCTTCATGATGCTGTGTTTTGAAATCGGTCAGCACACCGGGAAACTGCTTTACGCGGTCTTTTGCTGTTATTTTTGTTGGCAAATGGGAGTTTGCGCTTCATCATGGTTTCACCGATATCTATGTTTCTCCACGGGGTTTGCAGCTTTTCGATGACGTTCACGTCGGGTAATTACGTCACTTCAAACGTAATTACCCGGCTCTTGTGTGAAGTAAACAAACATTTTTCTACTTTCTGCTAATGTATGACTTTTTTGCAACGAAAATGCGGGGATTATGAAATCATGCTAGCCCCGCATATTTTGCACGCGGAAATAGGCAATTTACGCTGCGAAAGTGCGGCGTATTTGAAAAAATGCGGCCCCTGCATAAATATGAGGACTTTGGCTGATTATGCATTAAATCATGCGATCGCATAATTCTTTTCTGGAGGGACTGGCTAGCCAGTCAAATACGCCAGTCATTGGAAAACTACCGATTAACGATACAATCTTATGTGATAAATAATGTGGATGGACTAATTTTGTGTGGTGAACAGTGTTGTGCAAGTTACTTCCAAACTAGAATACATTATAGATGACTTGTTACTGTTATTTAAAGAATTACTTTATTGTCTCAGAATTACATGTTCACCACAACAAATTCGCAAAGCTGACGCTGTAACCTTAATGGTGGATGGCTCTGCTTTGGAGTTAAGCTTTTTCTTCTTTTGCTCCAAAACTCTGGAATGCTCTTCCCGAATAGAGCAGACATTTTTTTTAGGCTACCATACAAGTGACTGAAATTTGCTCTAATGTATGTTTTCTTATGTTTTTTTTCCCCCTCCAATGTATTTTATCTATATGTTTCTGTGAAGCGCTTTGATATGCAACTTTTAAAGGCGCTATATAAAATAAAGTTTATTATTATTATTATAATATTATTAGGAACGTGTTTTTGACATTTGATGCATGTAAACCTGTTGAAGGAGACTCCAAAACAAAATTTGGTACTTTTAAAATAACATAATTGGGGTACTATAAGAGAATGAAGTAAACACCAACCTATTTGTTCCTCTGTCTCTTCATCTTTTATTCTGCAGGGTTCTTCCTCAAACTCCATCTTTACAATAGTATGTCTGTAGTTTCTCCTGGAGTAATTCCTCCTGCTTGCTTCTTCTTCTTCTCCTGTGGGAAGATGGGAATATTCCCAGCATTTAAACTCTCATGAACGGCTGTGGGAGCGGCTTCACTGACTGAAGGTGTGAATTGTGGTCGCTGTTGCTCATTTAGCAGATCATCATCACACTCACAATCACTCTCGATTATCCATCTTTAACTGTTTTACTAAAACAATTGTTAAAACAATTCAACTCCTCCAGCTGACTTTTGTATTGCTCTTACATTGATTTACATGAATTAAAAACTCTGTTTACCAGGTTTCAATTGTTCGTTACATAAAATGAAAACACAGCTCATAATATTCACATATTATAATGTGAAAAACAGTAACGAGTTTACGTTTCTCGAGCGTAATGAACATCATTCGATTCATCTCTGAGTGATTCACTAAATGAACCGAGTCGTTTGGATTTATATTTCTCCTAATAAATGATAAATGAATGTACTCACAGTGTGAAAACATCAGATTTAGAGCAGAAACGGCTGCGTTCTTCTCATGTTTACGTTCTTCCCTCACTCGCTTCTCTTCTTCTTCTAGACTCGGATGTGTGTCGGTGCTTCGGTTGCTCGAGCGCCTCCACTGGCCAAGTGTATCCCTTCCAGTTACGCCCCCAACTTCAAGTAACGCCCCTACAACGAAAACAGCCAATTAGGGAACAGCTAACTCGTCATTGGAACCGCTCTTCTTCTACTTCATTTTCCTCGCTTTTTTCCTTCTCACGTTCACCCACCTAGCGATAAGGCGGTATGATTGAAAATACTTGAATCAGAATCACACTGCTTATAATTTATCTTGCTACTAGTGATGGGAAGTTCGGATCATTTTACGGACTCGGATCTTTGAATCTCGTTCAGCAAAATGAACGAATCTTTTTTCAAGTCATTTCGTTCATTTCAGCAGAATCTAATTAAAATATTACATTTTTCATTTTTCAGCACATTTAGTACTTTTGGAATAAAAAAATGAACTATAAGCTAATGCAGCCATGGCCAAACTTTGAGAAATAAATTATTAATTAATTGCTTAGCTTGATTTAGTCTATGTATGCAGTCTGTTAGTTCACCTCACCTCCCGATCCAAATCGTTCTTCTTCTTTTTTTTTCAAATCGTTTACTCTCGTGTCTGTCTTCAGGTTCGAGCTGTTAGTTCAGTCATCATGTCTGATGCTCTCATTGCTCTGATCTGGCCGTGACAGCCATGTAATACACATGCGTCCGGAAACAGATCAGTTGATCAGTTCATCTCGAGTCTCGGGTTTGAGTCATTCGTTCATCAAGTCCCAGTCACAAGTCCCAGTCACCGGAAACAGATTTGAACAGTTCATCTCGAGTCTCGGGTTTAAGTCATTCGTTCATCAAGTCCCAGTCACAAGTCCCAGTCACCGGAAACAGATTTGAACAGTTCATTTCAAGTCTTTGAGTCGTTCGTTCTAGTCCCCATAGGCTGAATGCAGAAACAAAAATGATCAGTTCATCTCTCGAGTCAGTCTTTGGGTCTTATGCCGCGTTCCAGGCAACCCGTAACCCGTGTTTTTCCAACCTTCTACCCGTGAAAGTGGACTGGAACGGCAGTCAAACCCGTGACTTCCCACCCGTGAACTCGTACTAGATCGATGTACTCCCAGTTACGAGATCTGATGTCACATAGCCCGCGAAGCAACAATGGCAGCCCTTATGGACGCGGTGTTTATGAAAGTCGTACATTAAAAAACAAATATAAGGTATTGCTCTAATGTTATTTATCCGCAAATGTTATGCATTATCAGCAGCTCTTCTAGTGTTAGCTAGTTTTCAGGCCATGGAGTGCAAGAATAAATGAATACCAAATACATTTCCAAATATGCAAATAACGTAAAATAAAAGGTATAACAGCTTCTCTTGCCTTATGCACAGTTTTTTCTCCTCCGTTTCCCTCAAATAAGCATGGTGTAAGCACCTTTGGCGATAGAAATTATTGTAAATGAGCATAATCCCCGTAAGGTTCGCCATTCTTTGTTTACATCTAGCTACCGCTCAGGCAGTTTGGTGTGACTTTGCCTGGAATGCTACAAAGTCGTGAGTCGTGGTTTGAAGTCGTAACTTACAGGCTCAAAAACCTGCCTGGAACGCAGCATTAGTCTCGTTCTTTTGTCACGTGACCGCTTCCCGGTTTCAGTGTCTCGCAACATATACAACATTACAGTCGTATTATTGACTGTATATTATTTTTTGTTTAGGAATTCTCATACAATTATCAAAAGATATCTGCAACAAACATCTGAAAAATAGCCTAAGTTGTTGTGCAATGCGCATGCGCGGGTCAATACAAAATGAAAGAATCGCTCTCTGAGACGACTCGTCGTTCCCGAGTCATATTAAGGATTCGTTCAAAATGAACGAATCGTTCATGAACGACACATCACTACTTGCTACATTATTTACTACTGTAGTCGGTACCACTATGTCGGCGTGATGTATTTCAATTTTCAAGCAGGAGATGGATGAAATATTCTGAATTGTGATGCCGCCTGGGATAATAACCCCATCATGTTCAGCTATTAAACTGAACTGGGTAGAAACACTTAACTGACTTAAGCTGAACAATGACATTATTGTCTTTTTAAAAGCTGTTTTACAGCAGAATTGAATTTAGTTTGCATTCTTTAATAACTTAATAAGGTGACTTGACTATAAAATATAGCTTGACTATAACCTGCCATATGCAACAATAAATGAAAATCGATTAAGAAAACGTTCCTTCCTTCTAAAAGAACATGTCTGAAGCAATAACATGCTTACAACTTAAACTAAGCTTATATTAAATAACATTAAGCTACTTTTGAGCAAGTATTTATGAATGTATTTGTCAACGTGCAGATGCACACACTCATACAACATGTCTCTTTTTAAAAAACATAAAACATATCAACAGTTAGCCCAAAAGTTGAAAAGGTATATAGCATATAAGCATATAAAAGTAAAGGTAAGTATATAAAAGTAGTAACAGTAGAAGTAAAAGGTAGTCCATTTAATTTTTATTCAAAATCAAGTATTTCATATTTGTTAACTAAAGTCACAGCACTAGGTGTCACCAATGAACAATGAACAATCATATTCTACTTAAAATTAAAAAAAAACCTAAAAACAGGAGAAACAAATAAGACACAGTGGTCACTAAACAATGATGGGGTCAGAGCCGGTACAATGAGGTCTTTGACTTCTTGTTTGAGGCTTCATAGCTCAACCTTAAAAAAAGAAAAACACACTTTACAATAAGGTTACAATTGGTAACAATAGTTACTACATTGCGTGTCATAAATTAGCAATGAACAATAAAGTTTTCAAGAATATATTAATCTTGGTTATTGTTAAGGTTCATGTTAGTTAAATGTTAACATATACATACACTCTAAAAAAAAAAGGTTCTATATGGCACCAAAAATGGTTCTTGGCTCGTAATCATAGGGGAACCTTTTTAGTGCTATATAGCACCAATTTTGGTGCTTCAGCAGTTCTTCAGAGGTGCTATATAGCGCCTTAGTCAAAGAACCGGTGAAGAACCTCTGAAGAACCACTGAAGCACCAAAATTGGTGCTATATAGCACTAAAAAAGGTTCCCCTATGATTACGAGCCAAGAACCATTTTTGGTGCCATTTTTTTAGAGTGTATGTCAAAAATATATTAGTATGTAAATAAACAAACATTAAACAATATATGCTGTACAATCGACAGTTCATTTGAACTAATGAATCAACTAATGTTCATAAATGTATCCTTATTCTAGGGCAGGGATGAGCAACTATTTTCCTGGAGGGCTGATGTCCAGATGATTTTAGTTCCAACCCTAATCAAACACAACAGAGAACAGAGTTGCCCAACCCAGTTCTAAGTGTTACCAACAACTGAAACAGTAGCCCTAACAATTAAGAGTACAATGTATAAAAGTAGCGGTAATGCTTAGATTACAGCCTGGAAAGTAAAAGTAAAAAAAGTAAAACAAATTTACAGCATAACTTTTGGTAATTATAATGTAACTATAAAGTAAGTATGTGTAGGTATAAGAGAACAATGTGTAATGTTTGGGGAATAAAGGGGGAATTACCAGGAAAATTAAAGTATTTTTTAATTAAAGGTCCCGTTCTTCGTGTGTTTTTGAAGCTTTGATTGTGTTTACAGTGTGCAATATAACATGTGTTCATGTTTCGCGTGTAAAAAAACACAGTATTTTTAACACAATGTACTTATCTGTACACCGCTGTTTTCACTGTCCTGAAAACGGCTGATGAGTTCCTTGTTCTATGAAGTCCCTCCTTCAGAAATACGTAACGAGTTCTGATTGTGCCAGCGGTTCCCGTGTTGTGATTTGACCGCAGCTTAGCGAACATGGCACGGTTCCTGTGTTGTGATTCGACAGCAGCTTAGCGCACATGGAAAGGTCACACCTCTTAACGGGAGATATATGCGCTTAATGATCTCTACAGCATCCCTGGGAAAGCCAAACAAAGGTGATTTGACTCCGGGATGAAAATAACAGCGTCTCGACGACATGGCGACAAACACACTCAAACGCAACAATTCCTTTTCTCCAGGCGACACGTCCTCTTCTCCACATGGGACAGCAACAAGACCACGCCCCCTTTTTTCGCGTATTCTTGTGGGCGGAGGTTAGTCTGTTCTACTGATGTCATTAATGAAGGAAGTACCAGGATGTAGTCCAAGCCGGCCGTTCGCTGTAGGCTTTGAAAGGGAACTTCTGTTAAATAAAATATCTCGCTTGGCATTTACAGGTATTATTTATGCTCTAACAGCAACATTACACACTAACTAAAGTTTGAACAGTGGGATCACGAAGAACGGGACCTTTAAGGGGTAATTATTCTATTATGATAGGCAACAATCTTGCGTTTGGGTGCAATTTAGCAAGAACAAACCTTTTTGTAATAATAGTGTAAAGGCTTTTTTTAAATTATGGGGTACATGTAGTAGGTTGGAAAATATATGCATGAATGTTCAAATAAAAGAGAGAAGTTAAAATAAGAGAAATAGATACAAAATCAAGTTTAATTAGAAGAGTTACAACAAGCAAATGTCACCCATTCGGTGGAATGGCCCGTAACGTTTCACAAGTCTTTGGTTCGCTCCTTTAAAAAACGAGCATCGTTGAAACGATAAATTGCGATTCAGTAAGTGAGTCAAATGGGGCAGATTGGGCCAGCCAGAGGTGGGACCAGGTCATTGTTTTGCAAGTCTTAAGTCAAGTCCAGCACAGAACAATACAGGGGTAGAGGAGAATCTACGAATGTTGTTCGTTTGGATATAAACTCTTTGAAATGGATTCATAAAAGAAATTTGGTATACGAGTACGCACAATTTCCATCCCGAACATGACCGTCGCAACCTCAAACTTTATTCACCCACATATTAGATTACATTAGATTAGATTCAAGTTCATCGTCATTACACATGTACAAGTACAATGCAACGAAATGAGTTTGGAGCAAGCCTCCGAGCCGCAGCTATTTTAACACGCTCTCCAGAAAAAAAGAAATTCAGATTGCAAAGCTTACATGCACAACATAACATAACATACATAACACAGTACACGTGGTCACATGATGGAATTTTTTGTTGGGACTGAGTAAGGGAGATAGGAAGGAGGAAAGGGAGGGGCAGACGGTTGGACGGGGGCAGGGATAGGGGTGAGGTATGTATGATGCGAGTAAGAGTCTGAAGTGTCCTGTGTTGTGTGAGCTTATGTTGTGTGAATGTGAATGTTAGCCATAGCTTAAGATGTTTTCGAGTTCAGTTCTGTGGCATGTCCTTGAAGGAAGATATGGCAGTGCACAGGGAACGATAGCAAGATAGCAGGACCCAGCTGTTAAGTTGACCTCCCAACCGAGAGAGATACAGGGTAGCCGATGAGGTGAGGGAAGGAGGGGGTCAATATTTTAATCCATTTAGCTGATCTTCGGTAATTATCCTGACCATAATCAATCAATCTGTTCTGATCCTCAGCGTCAGTGGCGAGCGTCCGGTTCGTGAATTGACTTCGACATTTCATCCAAATTCATGATCAGACCAGACATACTGCTTAGCAGTTCACTAGCCTGACCCCCGATGGAGCCCACTCTTCCCTGCGTCTCCACAGTCCGGGCTGAGATGTTACGATACAGTTCCTCAATCTGTGCCACTCTTTGATCTAATACCTTCAGTCGGCCACACACATCCCCAAAGCACTCTTTAATTTCCACAGACAGCAGCTGGGTGAATTTACTGGCAGCTGTCTTACCAATCTTCCGATAGGTCAGGGCAATCCCAAGGCCGAAAAATAGGAACCCCGCTATCAAAATGCCAATTATGGATAAATCCTCCACATCCTCCACGGACAGGAAGGTCACGTCCGGGCCCGCAGTGAGCCCGCAGCGAAGGTGGGTTCTCCCGGTCCACCCTTCCTTAGTGAGAAAATCTTGTCAATCGCGCTGAGAGACCAGTTAATTAAATCCATTTCAGTATTTTCAGGAGTCCAGCTAGCAGGGGGTCAGAAAAAAAAGATCAGCGTTAAAGCAGAGCAGGGAGCAGATAGAAGGCACGTCTGCTCTGTATGAGATCAGGAAGTGGAAAATGCGGTATAGGATAAATTGACTAATATTTAGAGATTATGAAGATATTTTGTATATGTAGCTTGTGTTTTATGACTGTCTTTAGATCCACATTAGTTAGTAACCTTGTTAATAATCATTAATATGCATATATTGTTATTGTTAGGGTTAGGTTAGGGTTAGGGTTAGCTAACCCTAACCCTAACCCTAATAATCATTAATATGTTTCAATAATTCGACCAATGTCAAACTTTAATTAAACTGTCATTTTTTTGCCTTCAAACCCCCCAAGACGGACACAGGTCCACCCACAGTTTCACCAAATATTATGGGAAATACTGAATGCCATTAAAAGATAATAAGATATTAATATTTATCACTGATTTTGAAGCTTGTTGAACTTTAAATGATTTGGATATCTACATTTCTTCATATAAACACACAACATAAGATTGGCCCCTCTGTATCGCCCCTGATTACGACATACACTCGGCCAATGTGGCACAATGTTTAATGGTGTAAATGTTGTTATAGCACCCTCAAGGATCAACGAACGCACGATGTAGAGTTATAAAACAGGGTTTATTCTGGTCTTGACAACCCGTGAGAACTTCTCACAAGAGAAAACAACAAAGAAAAACAGGATATTAGAGCTTGTTCTTATCCTATGTTACAGCTTCGTTGATAAGACATTAATCACAAAAACAAAAAAAAACATTTAAAGAACACAAACCTCGTGAGCTGACATCCCAGAAGGGGCTAAATAATCCTTTATCTTCTTCTCTATCTTCTTTCTCTTTTATTTCTTAATTTTATCTCAAATTTTCACGTTTCTTTCATTCTTAGTGGAGCTAACCGGCAGCTACAGCCTGCAGATAGCATGTGTCTCAGCAAAAAGGGCTCGGGCAGAAACATAAACAAACATAAACAATTGTACCCGCTATAATCTACCAGTAGATGGCGCAAAAAGAGCACGCCTGGACACAGCTCAATGGGACATTAAATGCTAATACTGTTACACTCCCACCAATCACGTGTGATTTTTAAAGAACAAATTATCAACTATGACTAATGAATAGCTTATGAATTAAAGAATTTGAACTATATTTTAGGCAGAGCGAGGTTGAGAATCTTCTTCTGCCTCCATCAGAACGACTGTCTTCTGAATGGGCCTTTCCAGATGAACGGGTTTGGAGGTACGTTTTCCTTCTTCGTCCAGGTTTTGATCACTCATTAACAATTTCACCTTCCTCACTATTCCATCCTTTCCAGGGTAGACTTCAGTGATCTTCGCCAATTTCCACTGGCTGCGTGGAGTTATCTCGTCTTTCAGGAGAACAATATCATCAACCTTAATATTTCTATGCTCCTTGGTCCACTTCTGTCTACCTTGAAGGTTTAACAAATACTCTTTTTTCCACCTTGTCCAGAAGGTGTTGGCGAGGAGTTGAACACGACGCCACCTCTTACGGAGATAAAGATCTTCCTTTACAAACCTTCCCGGAGGTGGGGAGATGATGGTTGACTTCATGGTCAGTATGTGGTTTGGCGTTAAAGGTTCTGGGTTTGATGGATCACACAATTGGTCAGTAGTCAATGGCCTGCTATTGATGACTGCCATTACCTCATACAGGAATGTCCTTAGAGAAGAGCTGTCAAGTTGTTTGCTGGATTGATCCAGGATTGACGTGAGTACACTTCTTATGGTGCGGATTTGTCTTTCCCAGACACCACCCATGTGACTTGATGCTGGGGTGTTCATGAGAAACTCGCAGTCCAGTTTTTCCAGCTTTGCTTGATCCATTTCCTTGAATGCTTCAGCAAACTCATTTCTGGTGCCTACAAAGTTCGTGCCTTGATCACATCTTATCTGCCGAACTGTACCTCTGATGGCTATGAATGCACGTAAAGAGTTGATGAGGGAATCCGTTGATAGATCATCAAGCATCTCAAGGTGTACTGCTCTGGAGCACATGCAGGTGATTAACAATCCATAACGCTTTAACTCCCTGCGGCCATCCTTGACGTAAAAAGGACCAAAGCAGTCCATCCCACAGTAGGTGAATGGTGGTGTAGTTTCCATCCTATCCTCCGGGAGGTCTGCCATCTTCTGCTGCTCTGTGCACCTTCTGAATCTTCTGCATTTTAAACATTTATAGATGTAAGATGAAACAATCTTACTGCATCCAAGTATCCAGTATCCATTAGCTCGCAGCTCGTTCATCGTGATCCCTCTTCCTTGATGGTATGTTTTCTCGTGATAATGTTTGACGAGTAATGTAGACACATGACTGTTTCTTGGCAGGATCACAGGATGTCTGACATTAGGATGCAAAGCGGCATGTGTTAAGCGTCCGCCTACCCGAAGAAGGCCTTGGTTGTCGAGAAATGGACATAACTTGCTGACCCTGTTTTTGGTCTGCATCACCTCATGATGTTGTAAGGTTTTTATCTCCTGAGTAAACGCTGCTGCTTGGACCATCTTTATTATGGTTACCTCTGCTTCCTTTCTCTCTTGTAGGTTAACAATGTTACATGACTTCTTGTGATCCTTTGCTTCTTTAACATAGCGCTTGAGTCTGGCCACAGCTTTAATCATTCTCAACCAGTCGGAAAACTTCTGAAGCCGATCTAACAATGTCCTTTGTTCTTCTACTTGTATCGTGTGGACTTGAACTTTCCTGACCTCTGGGTCACTGTTCGATAACTCTTCCACCTTGAGTACACTACTGGTTATGACCTTCTGCCAGAGAAGATCTGGACCCTTGAACCAGTTTGAAGCTACAAGTTGTTCTGCTGTAAGGCCTCTTGAGGCATGGTCTGCCGGATTGTCTTTGGAAGTTACATACCACCATTGTGTTGACTCTGTACCTTGTTTGATGCGTTCGACACGGTTTGCAACAAACACGTGAAACCTTCTGGCCTCATTACTGATATAGCCGAGCACCACTTTAGAGTCAGTCCAGTACCTTTCTTCTGAGATTTCTATTTCCAATTCCTTCTTTAGCATGTCACCGATGCGAACAGCAACAACGGCCGCTGACAACTCTAGACGTGGTATAGTTGTGACTTTGGATGGTGGAACTCTCGATTTTCCCATCACCAAAGTGCAGTGAACTTCACCAGATGTGCTTACTGCTCTCAGGTAGGTGCACATGCCCCATCACCAAAGTGCAGTGAACTTCACCAGATGTGCTTACTGCTCTCAGGTAGGTGCACATGCCATATCCAGATGCACTTGCATCAGAAAAATGATGCAGTTCGTAGTGTTGTGCCTTGAAGTTTGAAGGAATGTAGCATCTGCAAATCTTTACATCTGCCAGGTTTCCCAGGTCCCGAAGCCAAGACTCCCACCGAGGTCGAAGACTGTCAGGTAAGCTATCATCCCAGCTGAGCTTATCTCGGCACATTTGTTGCACGATTTGCTTTCCTAGCAAAGTGAAAGGCGAAACAAACCCAAATGGATCGAACACAGAGGCGACTGTGGATAATACTCCTCTTCGGGTGAGTGGATTTTCCTTAACAACCACTCGGAACTGGAATTGGTCTGATTCCACACACCATTGTACGCCAAGCGCTCTCTCCATATGCACTTCACCAAGTGCCATATCTAGATCTTTGGCAACTACAGCACATTCTTCCTTAGGAAGCGAGGCTAGAACTTGGGTGCTGTTTGAGATGAACTTATGCAGCCGAAGGTTGCCCATCCTGCAGAGCTTGCGTGCTTCATTGACAAGCTGTATTGCTTGCTCTTCAGTGTCGACACTTCCTAGTCCATCATCGACATAGAAGTTAGTTTTGATGAACTTGATGGTTTCTTCATCAAAACTTCCTTCTCCTTCAGCTGCGAGGTGTTTGAGGCCATAGTTTGCGCAACCTGGAGAGGACGCTGCGCCGAATAAGTGTACTTTCATTCGGTAGACAGTGAATGGAGTTTCGAGGTCTCCGTTCTCCCACCACAAGAACCGTAGGTAATCTTGATCGCAAGCATTCACATGAAACTGGTGGAACATGCGTTCAATATCACACATAAAAGCCACTGGGCCTCTTCGGAAGCGACACAAGACTCCAAGTAAGGTGTTTGTCAGCTCTGGACCAGTCAGGAGATGGTCATTTAGTGAGGTGCCTCTGAACTTGGCGGAGGCGTCAAAGACAACGCAAATCTTTCCGGGTTTTTGGGGATGATACACCCCATGGTGTGGGATGTACCAAGCTGGTCTCTTGTCGATGTCTTGCTCTGGTACTCTTTCAGCTTCCCCAAGGGCTATTATCTCATCCATGAACTTCTTGTAGTCCATGTAGTACTGCTTGTTCCTCTTGAGCCTTTTTCCTAAACATTTGAGGCGATGAATAGCACATACCTTGTTATCTGGCAGGTTAGGCCTTTCACTCTTGAATGGGAGTGGCATCTCAAAATGGCCATCCTCCTTGTGTCTAATGCCTTTCCTTATCTTTGCTAGAAATTTGAGATCTTCTTGAGAGATGTTTATATCTTCTGGGAACTTCTCAACAAAATCAGATTCCAACATTTTCAGGACCTCTGTAGGGGAGATCATTTCTTTTATTTGAGTTCTGAAAACATAGTGAACCTTGTTGGTGAAGTTTGAGGAGGTTTGAATATCCGGCACCACTTCCTTCACAATGACTTGATGACTTACTCCGAAAGGATCTCCATAATCAAGACATGGATTGCCATAACCCACAATACTCCATCCCAGATCAGTCCTTTGTGCGAACGGCTGATTTTCGTTTCCTGACACAACTTGACGAGGAACAAGTGCTTGGGGGCAGTTGTAGCCAATCAGTAGGCCAATATCACAGCTTTGTAGTGGAGCGATCTCCTCAGCAATGCATTCAAGATGAGGCCATGCCTTGGCTGTTCCAGGGGTTGGAATGTGATCTCGGTTTGCAGGTATGAAGTCCCTTGCATATGTTACTGGTAGGGAAATTGTCTTATTTGAATAAAATCCTCTTACTTGTAGACCTGAGAGCTTGCGACACGACACAACTGTGTTTCTTGATGACATGGTGGTAAGCCTTAGCTGAGCTGATTTACCTTTAATATGCAGAGCTTGTGCTGTTTCTTCGAGAATAAAGGTTGTGTCGCTCTGCGTATCAAGGAGCGCATACACAAGAACTTCATGCTCTGGCTTACCTTCAGCTGACACCCATACTGGAACAATGGAGGATGTGTGAGTGTCATCAACATTCTGTGCGACTCTGTTAGATGTTGCTTCGCTTGTTGTTGGTGTGACGGTATCGTCTTGTAAAGTATCTGGGTTTCCTTGTCTTGTCCTGTCACTGCTGGTTTGACCTTTTCTTGTTCTTTCTTCTCTGATACGGTTATCATGAAGACATGTTGGATGTTTTTTATCACATGTATCACAGGTGGCTCTGCTTTCACAATCCTTGGAGTGGTGACCAGACTTTAGACAGCCAAAGCATAACTTCTTGTCTTGAACAAATTTTAGTCTCTCATGAATACTCTCACTCATAAACTTCCAGCAATTAAGTAGGCTGTGACCCAGCTTCTCACAGTACGCACAACTAGTACTGACAGACCTTTCATTTAAGTTAGTTGCCAGTACCTTTGCTCCATAGCCTTTGTTCCTTTGTGTTTTTGTACTTTCAATTTCAATTGGTTTTAGAGAGAAAAGAGATGTTATGGGGTTACAGGCAATTTTGGCTTCCCGTGAGATGAAGTCCACAAATTGGCTGAAGCTCGGGAAGGTGTGGTTTTCCTCTTGCACTTCCATAACCTTTCTATTCCATCTTGAAGTGAGCCAATCTGGGAGTTTTGCAAGCATTTTTTGGTTTTCATTGCAGTCATTGAACACTTCAAGCCCTTTCATTTGTAACATGGCTGTCTTGCAGCAGCAGAGGAAGTCAGCAAATGCCTGAAGTTCCATACTGTCTTTAGAGCTTATCTTTGGCCATGCATCGAGTTTGTCTCGATAGGCTTTGGCTACGAGGAAGGGATTGCCATACCTCTCTTCAAGAACTGACCATGCTGCATAGTATGCTGATTCTGTGCCAAGCGGAAAGTAGCCTTCTATTGCCTTCTTTGCAGGCCCACTTACATACTTTCTCAGGTAATAAGTCTTCTCTTCAACTGGTATATTTTTCCTGTCGATCAGAGTTTGAAAGGAAATCTTCCAATCATTATATCTAATAGGATCGCCACTGAATATCATAGGCTCTGGTACCGGAAGACGGCTTACACTAAGAGACTCTGCAAATGCTTTGACCAGATCTGTCGTGTTCACTTCTCGTTGAGGTGTCATAATTTGCGGTGAAGAACACTGTTTGCAATGTGAGTCATTGTTTTCAGACTTGACTTCATTGTTTTTGGCAGGACTGTGGTGAAGTAGGCTGTATATTTCTTCATCTGAACATTCACTTTGTTCATACACCTGCTGTCGAGCCTTTGCTGCATTTAGCTTTTTTATTGTCTCAAGTCGCTCTACTTCTCTGCGCTTAGCTTCTAGAGCTCTCTGTCTTTGTGCTATTTCCGCTTCTTGTCTTTCGATTTCCTTCATATGAGTTTCTTGTTCAAGCAGAACTTGCAGAGCAGCTTCATTTGCTGCAACATCAGCAGCTGCATCTTGTCTTTTGGCTGAAAGCCTGCTGGAGCTTCTAGAGGAGACCCTTGAGCGAGAAGAGAGCTTGGTGTGGTGTGACTTTACACTCATCTTGTCTGAGGCTACTAACTTAGATACAGGCTCAGTCTCTGTCCAGATTTCATCTCCTTGAACTTCAGAATTACTTGGATTAGAGCGCTTTGCTACTGCTCCGATAATTGTCTTTGTTATGGCTTCACATGTATCCATTCTCCGTCTTGTCTCATTATCTGGAGATTCAATGCGTCTTAACTCAACATAGGCAGCATTCACACCTTCAAAGGCATTTGAAACCTTGGAGACATGGTCCTGTAGCAGATCCTCTGAGTACTTATCATCTATGGCTCCTTTGGCGTCCTTAACAGCAGTTTTCCACTTCTCATAGTGTCTTCTGAAACGACATGCAGCCTTCTCTACGAGCTCCTTGTGGAAATCTTGACCCTTTTCCGTCAGTGTACGGACTCTTTGGCTTTTCCGTGCTCTTTGTGAGATAGTAGAGACATCATCAGCTGTGCCTTCTGCTGCTTGTAATTCCTTGTCTGTATGAGGTTGTTCCACATCACTATCTTCATTTACTTCTGGATTAACCTCATGCTCTGCCATTGTTGGAGTTTTTATTTATTCTATTTAATTTTATTTGTAACTTAGTCTTAAGTGCAGAATTTAATGAAGCAGCTTGAATTCGATTTGGTAATGAGTGAATGAATGTTGATCTTATTTTAGTTTACTGTTGTAACCTTGAAGCACAGTTATAACTCTTTAGATATAACTTAAGGTCAAGATTTAAATAACTGTAACTAAGAAACACTGTTAAATATCTTTACCAAGCCAGAATATTTATCTTCTGGTACTTACTGAAATCCACTAAATGTGCAGGTTACATATCACAACATCAAATTTAACACTGTAAGAATATCAGTCGCTTAAGCAGTGGAAATCTAAACAATAGAGAATATTCCCGTCTTTGCTTGCTCATCAATAGAGAGAGATTAGTCTTAATTCCCTTAACAGTCCATTTTTCTCTCTCTTGTAGAAGAATTCAAGTTAGTCCTTTAACCGGGGCAACACTTATTTTTCGGGGCACCTGAACCTTCCAGCGGTGGCTCCTTCCTTGCTGTGCATCGCCGTGGCTGATGGTGGCACCTGTTGCTCGTTGTCGACACCGTCCATATCTACCCGCGCTCAGCAGACGGGAGTTCTCACTGTAGCACCCTCAAGGATCAACGAACGCACGATGTAGAGTTATAAAACAGGGTTTATTCTGGTCTTGACAACCCGTGAGAACTTCTCACAAGAGAAAACAACAAAGAAAAACAGGATATTAGAGCTTGTTCTTATCCTATGTTACAGCTTCGTTGATAAGACATTAATCACAAAAAAAAAAACATTTAAAGAACACAAACCTCGTGAGCTGACATCCCAGAGGGGGCTAAATAATCCTTTATCTTCTTCTCTATCTTCTTTCTCTTTTATTTCTTAATTTTATCTCAAATTTTCACGTTTCTTTCATTCTTAGTGGAGCTAACCGGCAGCTACAGCCTGCAGATAGCATGTGTCTCAGCAAAAAGGGCTCGGGCAGAAACATAAACAAACATAAACAATTGTACCCGCTATAATCTACCAGTAGATGGCGCAAAAAGAGCACGCCTGGACACAGCTCAATGGGACATTAAATGCTAATACTGTTACAGTTGTAGTACATTTATTCATTAAATTACACAAGGTGTGCTACTTTTTTTTTAATTTCTCTTAGTCTCAAAATGTAAAGAACATTTTTTTAAATACAAAAAATATATTTGAATGCCAGAAAGTATTTTCATTTTGTCCTCAATGCATCATTTCTACTTGTGCTCAAGCACAATTAATGAAAATAACAAAACATATCTCTTCATAAATCACAGCATTTTACAGGAACACTAGTTTCATGAACTATTACTGACCCTGACAACATGTCCTTTGACAAATGATCAAACTTCACTACTAGTTTTAGAAAATTACCTTTAGATTAATGAAACAAATCCTGAACATGAACATTTGCTCATTTAGGCAGCCTAAGGCAATGATTTTTCTTATTATTATGTCTCTGTAGATTAGCTAACTGAGTGAAACTCTTCCCACATGAAGAGCACTGGTGCGGCTTCTCTCCAGTGTGAACTATCTGGTGTGATTTTAAGTTGCCAGATGAACTGAAGGTCTTCTCACAGAAGCACATGTAAGGTTTCACACCAGTATGAATGCGCTCATGCACTTTTAAAAGTTTCAGTTGTGAAAAACTCTTTCCACAAAAAGAACAAAAGTGAGGCTTCACACCAGAATGAACTTTAAGATGTTCTCTTAAAGGGGTCCGGAAAGGTCCCGATCTTGTTTGTCACTTTAGCCAGCAGTAGCATTTTATCTATTTGAATACAAGCGCAACATCATGTGTACAGTAAAGGCTCTGTGGTGAAACTAGCTGGACCAGACTAAATAGCTCCGACCATGTAAACTGAAGTGTTGAGGTAAACTATAGGCTGCCTACACGACTGTAATCATGCACTGTACAAAAAAAACTTTTGGTTTTACTTCAAAAAGTAAGTAACCTGGTTGTCTTTAAACTCAAATTTTGAGTTCATTGAAATTAAAAATTTGAGTTAATACAATGAAGGAAATTGGTTTAATAAATAGAAATTCAAAATATCTGAACCACATAAATAAAAAAATTTGATAAATCATGAAAAAGCACAATTTGGATTATCACAAATAAAACACAATATGCATACACATTTTTTTTTATAATATTTGAATAAAGGGTAACGTTGATTCTCAAAAATGTTCAATGAATTAACTCAAATTTTTAATTTCAATGAACTCAAAATTGTAAGGCAACCAGGTAACTTACAGTGTGGCCGTAGTGAGCTATGTGGTCACAGAGGATCCAGACCTCTGTGTTTTTCAGAGGTGTATTTAATAAATGTTGTGAAATAATTGACTAATAGAGTATTAACAATACTTTAGTGCTGCAAGGATATCTTCTCATCTGAGCTGCCTGCGGTCTGACAACGCTCGCCAATGTCAAAATATTTGAGATGACCAATCAAATGAAAGTAGACAGGCTTTATGTCCACAGAAGCTGCTGAGCACAAATTATATTTGACAGCTGTTTTAGGAGAAGAAGAAGTTTTATTTATATAGCGCCTTTCCAGGTCGCTTTACATAGTTTTATACAGTACATTTGCTCACCCACATACACAATACAAGTACAGGCCTTATATAGGCACATCATTCAAAATGCATATTAAATAGATACGTCTTTATCTGGGTCTTGAAGATAGACAGAGATGATATGTTACACAATGGTAGGGGAAGCGAATTCCATAATTTAGGAGCATTGGCACTAAATGATCTACAGTGGACAACAAAAAATGAGGACTGGACAAAAGCGCAGCCTACAAACTCCTCATGAGACTTGAAGCTGCAAACTATTCTTCAGTAAATTTTTCTTTAAAGGTCCCGTTTTTCGTGTTTTTTTGAAGCTTTGATTGTGTTTACAGTGTGCAATATAACATGTGTTCATGTTTCGCGTGTAAAAAAACAGTATTTTTCACACAATTTACTCATCTGTACACCGCTGTTTTCACTGTCCTGAAAACGGCTGATGAGTTCCTTTATTCTATGAAGTCCCTCCTTCAGAAATACGTAACGAGTTCTGATTGTGCCAGCGGTTCCTGTGTTGTGATTTGACAGCAGCTTAGCGAACGTTGCACGGTTCCTGTGTTGTGATTCAACAGCAGCTTAGCGCACGTTGTACGGTTCCTGTGTTGTGATTTGACCGCAGCTTAGCGCACGTTGCACGGTTCCTGTGTTGTGATTCGACAGAAGCTTAGCGCACGTTGCACGGTTCCTGTGTTGTGATTCAACAGCAGCTTAGCGCACGTTGCACGGTTCCTGTGTTGTGATTCGACAGAAGCTTAGCGCACGTTGCACGGTTCCTGTGTTGTGATTCGACAGAAGCTTAGCGCACGTTGCACGGTTCCTGTGTTGTGATTCGACAGAAGCTTAGCGCACGTTGCACGGTTCCTGTGTTGTGATTCAACAGCAGCTTAGCGCACGTTGTACGGTTCCTGTGTTGTGATTTGACCGCAGCTTAGCGCACGTTGCACGGTTCCTGTGTTGTGATTCAACAGCAGCTTAGCGCACGTTGCACGGTTCCTGTGTTGTGATTCAACAGCAGCTTAGCGCACGTTGCACGGTTCCTGTGTTGTGATTTGACCGCAGCTTAGCGCACGTTGCACGGTTCCTGTGTTGTGATTCGACAGCAGCTTAGCGCACGTTGCACGGAAAGGTCACGCCTCTTAACGGGGAGATGTATGCGCTCAATGACCTCTAAGTACGGCGTCCCTGGGAAAGCCAAACAAAGGTGATTTGACTCCGGGATGAAAATAACAGCGTCTCGACGACATGGCGACAAACACACTCAAACGCAACACTTCCTCTTCTCCACGTGGGACAGCAACAAGACCACGCCCCCTTTTTCGCGTATTCTTGTGGGCGGAGGTTAGTCTGTTCTACTGTTCTACTGACGTCATTTATGAAGGAAGTACCAGGATGTAGTCCAAGCCGGCCGTTCGCTGTAGGCTTTGAAAGGGAACTTCTGTTAAATAAAATATCTCGCTTGGCATTGAACTTTATAAATTTTACAGGTATTATTTATGGCGTAACAGCAACATTACACACTAACTAAAGTTTGAACAATGGGATCACGAAGAACGGGACCTTTAATTAATCTAACTCTTGACTCTTCATTTTTCTAGCCTGGATGCCAGCCGAACTTAGCCACGCCCACAACATTTTAACTTGGGCAGTTCGGTCTGGACTTGATCCATAGAGAAGTAAGGGGGTCGGGGGGGGGGGGGGGGGGGGGGGGGTCATCTCCAGGAAAAAAGGCATTTGGGCAAAATATGTGTTATTTTGGCTGGGCTGCCTGCTAAAATTCGCATTCCTGGGTCTGTATATCACATAATTGGGGTCGCTTCAACCCGCGGACTTGGCAACACAGTGCAGTTGAGTTCTGTTGACATTTGACAACTAACTTTATGCGTTGCTCTGATTGGTCTTTGAGGTCTTTCCTGGTACGGTTGAAACACGCCCCATAATCACAGCCCAACGGAGCAGAATCAGACTCAAATTCTGACTAGAATTGAGTATGACGACGTCAGGCTATCATTTTTCACTACTGGTCCTGGGTCCTAAACTGTTACCCCAACAACACGATACTCAATATGTTGTCCCACGGAGAGTCATTTTTCCCTATTGCACCTACACAAAATTTGAGGGTTCCCCCACCTGCCAAATCCCACTTTAACCACTGACTAAATCTACTGTAGATTTAGTCAAGCAAAACTAAAAGCAATTCAGGCGACTAAAATATGACTAAAACTAAATGGCATTTTAGTCAAAAGACTGACTAAATCAAAATTTGCTGTCAAAATGAACACTGGTTGTAACTTATGCTATTCATGCTGCAACAGGTGTCCTGACAGGAAAGCTATCCGTACCTTTATCGATATGTGAAAAGCACCCTGGGGGCATTATAGGGATCTGTTATGTTTAATCTATGTTTTGTTATGTAAAAGTCTATGTCTTTGAATTAAAGTGTGCAGTGAACTCTGTTGCCTTGAAACTCATGTTGCCGTCATTATTTCAGATTCGCTCCCGGCTGTCCCGCCAATATGGCGTTGTAAACTGAATGGTCACGTGACGTCCGGAGCTCTATAGGCCTGTTCACATAGTCCATTTTAGCTTCGCTTCTTTAACACCACACACGGCTAATTCATGTTCAAAACATATATTCAGTTCATCACAAGTCACTTGTCTCTGTGTCAATCATAGTATTTTTAAGCACTAAGTTACGCTATATTTTGTGAGAAATGTCATCTTTTGGTTTATCAGAATATGAACAATGTACTTGAAAGTGATGGATCTGAATGTGAACTTTGCTTATCTAGGAAACTTCGGGCAATGCTTTTTCTCATGAGCCCGTAGATTAGATAATTTGTTGAAACTTTTCCCACATGGAGAGCACTGGTGCGGCTTCTCTCCAGTGTGAATTCTCTCATGTTCTTTCAGGTTTGCTGACAGAGAGAAACTCTTCCCACATGAAGAGCACTTGTACGGTTTCTCTCCAGTGTGAGTTCTCTCATGACCTTTCAGGTGTCCTGACAGAGCGAAACTCTTCCCACAGTGTGAGCACTTGTACGGTTTCTCTCCAGTGTGAACTCTCTCGTGTTTTTTTAAGTCGCCGGATGTTATGAAGGTCTTCTCACAGTCAAAGCACATGTAAGGTCTCACACCAGTATGAATACTCTCATGCAGTTTTAAAGATTTTCGTTGTAAAAAACTCTTTCCACAAAAAGAACAAAAGTGAGACTTCACACCAGCATGAACTTTGAGGTGTTGTCTTAAGCATGACCTGACAACAAATGTTTTCTCACACTGATCACAGCTGAATGATCTCACTCCAGAGTGAGCGAGCAGATGATCATCGAGAGATCTTTTGTGAGAGAAGCTCCTTCCACACTGAGAGCACGTGTACGGTTTCTCTCCAGTGTGAATCCTCATGTGCTCATTTAGCTGTTTTTTCGTAATGAAACTCTTTCCACACTGAGAGCATGTGAACGGTTTCTCTCCAGTGTGAATCCTCATGTGCATCTCAAGGGTGAATTTACGCATGTAACTCTTTCCACACTCAGAGCAGGTGAAAGATCCTTTGACTCCAGATTTTCCAGCTGGTTTTTGTGAGAAATTCTCTTCAGTCTTTGAAGCGACTGTGTTTCCATCTTCATTCGTGAGATGGTGAGGTTTTTGCTGTTTGTCTTCATTCACTTCCACAGGGTCTAAAATCAACACATTAAATTCCCATAATTCAATAGAAGACAAATGAGAAACATTTGGATATGGTTCAATCTCAATTTAGCACCAATCCAGTTTACTACTGAGTAGACATGTGCCGGTAAACGGTAATACGATATACCACAATAATGAACATTTCAAAATACCGTGAATAATTATTTCTTACGAATTATCATTATCATTCAGATTCACGAATTCAGATTTTTAGAATGTATTTTAAGAATACTTTACCCATCAGCCGTTTAAAATGAACAACACGTCAAAGAGGAACGTGCACTGATGTAAACAAAACCCAACGAGCCGAGCACATGGCGGAACGTGTGAAGGACATGCCCTGAATGAAGAGCACATTCACTCCCTGACAGCAGAGGGCGCTGGAACAGCAGGAATGCAGCCGTTTCCCCGGTAACCCTCGTAAACAAATCTCATCACATAACCAAATACTTAAAGGGTTAGTTCACCCAAAAATGAAAATTCTGTCATTAATTACTCACCCTCATGTCGTTCGACACCCGTAAGACATTCGTTCATCTTCGGAACACAAATGAAGATATTTTTGTTGAAAGCTGATGCTGAGAAAGGCTTCAGACAGGCCTCCATAGGGATTTAGTGCATTCACACTCACAAGACCCATAAAAGGCACTAAAAACGTCGTTACAAAGTCCATCTCACTACAGTGGCTCTACAATAATGTTATGAAGCGACGACAATAGTTTTTGAGCGAAAAAAAAAATCAAAATAACGACTTTATTCCACAAGTTCTGTCTTCCTGTGCTGTGGACTCACGAAGCGGCACGACGCATGCGCGAGAATATGACGTAGCGCCGGCGTTCGGACACGTGACCCAGAAGCGAGGAGGAGATTTGTTTACAACGAGCAGTGGAAGATGTGCCGTATCTAAGCTGTTGAATTCTACATTGATCGTGCTTTAGGTCTCGGCGTAGAGCTCAAAATGGGACTAAAGTGTGTATTTCATGGATTCCCGAACGCCGGTTTGCGTCATATTCTCGCGCATGCGTCGTGCCGCTTCGTGAGTTCACGGCCGAGGCAGACAGAACTTGTGGAATAAAGTCGTTATTTTGATTTTTTTTTCGCTCAAAAACTATTGTCGTCGCTTCATAACATTATTGTAGAGCCACTGTAGTGAGATGGACTTTGTAACGACGTTTTTAGTGCCTTTTATGGGTCTTGTGAGTGTGAATGCACTAAATCCCTATGGAGGCCTGTCTGAAGCCTTTCTCAGCATCAGCTTTCAACAAAAATATCTTCATTTGTGTTCCGAAGATGAACGAATGTCTTACGGGTGTCGAACGACATGAGGGTGAGTAATTAATGACATCATTTTCATTTTTGGGTGAACTAACCCTTTAATACTTAAAGACTTAAGGCTATTCATTTTCAAACTTAAACATTTTATATTTTAATCTAGACTAAATTACATGCCCTAGACATTGTTTGAATATGTTCTGACTGTTGTTCAGTCACACACTTTACAATAAGGCTCTATTATTTAACATTAGTTCATTCATTAACAAACTGACAATGAAAAATACTTCTAAAACGTGTATTAATCTTAGTTAAATGTAAATTTCAGCATTTAATAACACATTATTAATATCAAAAGTTGTAACTGTATTATTTAATGGACCTGAGCTAACACTAACAGTTGCTTTTTTTAACTAACATTATCAAAGAAGAATAATTTAAGCGAATTTAGCTATTCGCTCTTTGTTAATGTTAGTGTATTAACTAGTGAGACCTTATTGTAAAGTGTTACCTATTGTTCTTTATAATTCTTTAGCTCTTTAATCTGTTTTAAATATTTGTTTACTTTATACATTTTTGTGTATCGCTTTAATGTATTTAAATGTTTGGTTCTTTTTGTTATAAGAAAGTTATTAAACCTGTTATAGTATGATAACACTTTTTTTTGCAACGAATTGCAATATCGTGATAATACCGTATACCATGATAAAAGCTTCAGCAATTAATCGCAACACAAAAATTTGATACCGGCACATGCCTACTACTGAGTCTAATTAACTCAGGATTAGTGTTGTCACAATACCTAAATTATGACTTTGATACAATACCAGACTAACTCGACACTGATACTGAATCGATATCACAGCAACAACAAAACAGTAATAGTAATTGAATAATATGACAGAACTTGTTATTCATTGTTTTATTTAAACTTTTTAAACTAAAAACTCAGTTGACCAGCATGTTCCTGTCCTGCTTTTGACCATTAAATTCCCATAATTCAATAAAAGACAAAAAGAAATATGTTTAGCACAAATCCAGTTTACTGAGTCTAATTAACTCAGGACTAGTGTTGTCACAATATCAAAATTATGATTTTGATACAATACCAGACTAAAATACCTCAATACTAAAATTTAATTTAATAATATGACCTTATTATTCATTGTTTTATTTTTTTTAACTAAAAACTCAGTTGGCCAGCATGTTCCTGTCCTGCTTTTGTCCATTCCCTCCTCTGATTGCAATAATAATGACACGCCAGTGTGAACATCCTTACAGAGAAGTTTGCAACAATCACATTATTATCAATCATGTTAACATTCACTAACCTCTCACTATCCTGAACAGGATGATGACCAAAATCTTATTTCATGATGCGAGTAATTACATTTTTTTATGTAATTGTATAATTACACTACATTAATAATTTAATTTTATCGTAAAGTTGTTGTTTTTTTAATTAAAGGGATAGTTTACGCCAAAAAAAAAAATTCTGTCATCATTAACTCACCCTCAAGTTGTTCCAACCGGTATGAGTTTCTTTGTTCTGAAGATATTTTGAAGAATGTTTGTAACCAAGCAGAGAGAGCAACCATTGACTACCATAGTATTTTTTCTATCTGCTTGGTTACAAGCATTCTTCAAAATATCTTCATTTGTGTTCAGCAGAACAAAGAAACCCATACAGGTTTGGAACAACTTGAGGGTGAGTAAACGATGACAATTTTCTTTTTTGGGTGAACTATCCCTTTAAGCAAAAATGCAAATTACAATGACAAAACAGTGCTTTATTTTTCAGCTACAGTAGGTCTATTTAACAGAAGCATTCAGGAAAGAAACTTCACTTTATAAATGAACTACAAATACACTGATTCTTAATAAATATATTAAAGTTATTCAGTCAAGCATGGGTGATTTTCTGTATTTCAAACCATGTGTAATCATATTATGAACCTCCAGATGTGTTCAATAACAAGTGCTTGGGTGGAAGAGTGAAGTAACATCTCACAGCAAGAACTGGCAAATCTTTCTCAGTCCATTAAGATGAGACGCACTGTAGCGTTTAAAGCAGCCGGTGGAACAGCCCATAATGATATTGCTTCTTACAGCCTGCTTCTGATATTGAGCCCTGCTCTGTTCAGGGACTCATTATTACATTTCTGTTCGTCAAATGTCTGTGAAATTTGTTCTGTTTATGTCTCAGTTAGTGAATATTTTTATGTTCTTACAGATATTTACACATAAGAAATTTGCAGGAAAAAAGCAGTTGAAAATGGGAGGGCATTTATTTTTTGCGGAGTTTGCTGAGACCTAGTTTTAGATGTATTGTTATTTGTTTCCATCTTAATGTTCCTCATTAAAGAGAATGAAGGAAAACACCAACCTGTTTGTTGCCCTGTCTCTTCAGCTTTTATTCTGCAGGGTTCTTCCTCAAACTCCATCTTTACAATAGTATGTCTGTAGTTTCTCCTGGAGTAATTCCTCCTGCTTGCTTCTTCTTCTCCTGTGGGAAGATGGGAATATTCCCAGCATTTAAACTCTCATGAACGGCTGTGGGAGCGGCTTCACTGACTGAAGGTGTGAATTGTGGTCGCTGTTGCTCATTTACCAAATTATCATCATCATCATCATCATCATCACTTACAATTAGGGCTGCACGATTATGAAAAAAATAAATAAATTGTCAATTATTCCCTTAAAATTGGAATTGCGATTAATAAATATGATTATCACAATTTACATTGAATGTTTTGAATAACTTTATACCATTGTTTGATATGCCATATTTTTATATAAAAATACAAAAACAAGCTGAAAACACTACCTGAAAAACTTGTATTGCTTTTCTGTAGCATTAATCTTCAAATGTAAAAATATGCATCCAATAATAGGGGCTTTTGCACCGGGTAGTTCTAAGAACTTAGTTATAGTAACTAACCTCCAGGGTGGTTCCCCGAGAACTAAATGTTCCCCTTGGGTCATTTTCCTGGTTGCATTCACGCCGCCAGTAACTCTGAAGTGACGTAAGCCTTGCTTGTTGTTGTGACTTTTATTTTGACTGTGCTGAGAACGCCAGAGTCTGAGCACAGAGCGTTCACATTCTCTGTCTTCTTTAGCTTACAATCTTTTTAACAGTCCTGTCTAATATGTTATTAGGTAGAATGTTATACAAAGAAAGCAGACATTATATGAAAAAGTATTAGTGTTTGCCGTGTGGTTTATTGGGGCAGGTCAGATACCTGTGTCTCTTCTTTTATACACCTATCCTTCTAAATGTTTCTTTTTATTATTTCCATAACCTGAATAATTAAGTTATAACCATTTTCTACATTTGTGGAAACACATTTCTTTAGGCGCTGCTCTGATGTCTGTGTCAAGGCGTGCTGACAGGCAACTGTCCTTGGAGTGTAAAACACTCTGGGAGTGGAGGAGGGCTTCTCTGCATGTTGAGCTATATGTCATCCTAAAGAAATGTCTACATAGGTTACAGGTCTACGTGACTTCTTAGGGACCCAGAGAAACTGTACCTCTTTTATGTTTTTCTTACTAAAAAGAATAAATTCACTTCTGTACTAGATGTAGTATCAGCATGTTTTGGAGAAGTGCCTTGTTGATAGTTAAGATGTTCCCAACCTTGAGGAAGCTGTTATTCTTTGGAGCTGTTGTGCGTATGTGCGTTGCATGATCTGTGCAGGTTCAGTGTTGGAGATGGGGTTTCTGCAGATGACGCCAGATGTGAAGGCGCCTTTCTGTGTCCTCAGAGGTCATGGCGATCTAAATCTTGGCCTGGGCGACAACGAGTCTACGCATTTTTTGTGATATGTTCTCCTATCTGTCTACGTGTGGAAAGTTGCTTACATTGCATGTTGTTAGAGCCAATCAGAATCATTCCACATGACAGTAATGACGTGGTTGGACCTGGAAAACAGTATAACTGTTCAGAAATTGTCTGTACGTTAGGCGGAGGCGGGGAGACTGTTAGAGGGAGCGCGGCCTACGAACTCCTTGTGAGACTTGAAGCTGGCTACTGCTGATGAAACTGCAAACTATTCTTCAGTAAAATTTTCTTTAATTAATCTAACTCCTGACTCTTGGTCTTCATTTTTCACTACTGGTCCTGGGTCCTAAGCTGTTACCCCAACAGGTTGATTTCCAATGTCACTAGCTGAGCAGCTTTTACAATCTATGGCAGAAATGCATAATTATGTTTCGGTTGCTCCTCTTAAAGTTACGTTGGATTGTCTCGTTAGCATAAGGGTTGAGAGGTCCTCAAACAGAGGCCATTGCTAATGCTAAGGCCATTTTTAAATGCATGTCGCCCACGATTGTTTTCCTGACACCACCGTGGTGGTTTATGTGTGATTGCCCTTTCATCGCTGCTTGCAGCTTTAATTGAATATTATTTTTGCTTTTAATGTCCATCCCTAAAACAGAGTATGTTCTTTTTGTTTACGTGTGGTTTCAGTTCCTATATTTTTTCGTAAATTTAGAAACAAAAAATATTGGTGAATTGCAATTTGTTCTTAAAATCGTGCGTATGCACATTTCAAATTTGTGCGTACACATGTTTAGTGAACGAGACCACTTGAGTTTTCGATGTAGGGCGTGTCCATGGTGGCAGAAAGCTGTTTTTTCAGAGAACAGGGTTACAGTCAAGTATCCCGAGACGTTTCCCTTTTTTTCATGTAAACAAGTTTATTCATCAAGTCATGTCACGTGTTCTTTTTTATTTTTCTTAGTCTCAATGTACAGAGAATTTCTTCAAATGCAAAAATAAGATTTAAATGCAAGAATATATTTTCAAAATGTTCCCAGTGCATCATTTCTGTTTGTGCTCGTGCATAAGTAATGAAAATAATTGAACTCCTTAGAAGAAAAAAAACATCTCTCTTCATAAATCACAGCAACACTAGTTTCATGAACTATTACTGACCCTGCCAAAATGTCCTTTGACAAATGATCAAACTTCACTACTAATTTTAGCAAATGACCCTCTTAAATCACTATGGTTTCCTAAATTCCAGCTTTTGCTGAATCTGAATGTCAAATTATTTACTTGTAAGTGTATTATTTGTGAGTGATGGATCCGAACATGAACATTTGCTCATTTAGACGCCTTCAAGCAACGTTTTTTCTTATGTCTCTTCAGATTAGATGATTGGGTGAAACTCTTCCCACATGAAGAGCACTGGTGCGGCTTCTCTCCAGTGTGAACACTCTCATGAGCTTTCAGGTTTCCTGAATGAGAGAAACTCTTTCCACATTGTGAGCACTTGTACGGTTTCTCTCCAGTGTGAACTCTCTCATGATCTTTCAATGTTTCTGACCGAGAGAAACTCTTCCCACAGTGTGAGCATTTGTACGGTTTCTCTCCAGTGTGAATTCTCTGGTGTTGTTTTAAGGCACTGGATGTACTGAAGCTCTTCTCACAGTCAAAGCACACATGAGGTCTCACACCAGCATGATTACGCTCATGCAGTTTTAAAGACCTCAGGAGTGAAAAACTCTTTCCACAAAAAGAACAAACGTGAGGCTTCACATCAGCATGAATTGTAAGATGTTTTTTTAAGTTTGATGCCACAGCAAATGTTTTCTCACACTGATCACAGCTGAATGATCTCACTCCAGAGTGACGGCGCAGATGATCATCGAGAGAGCTTTTCTGAGCGAAACTCTTTCCACACTGAGAGCATGTGAACGGTTTCTCTCCAGTGTGAATCCTCATGTGTCTCTTAAGGGTTCCTTTACATGTGAAACTCTTCCCACACTGAAAGCATGTGAACGGTTTCTCTCCAGTGTGAATCCTCATGTGTATCTTAAGGTTTCCTATCTGAGTGAAAGTCTTTCCACACTGAGAGCAGGTGAAAGATCCTTTGTCTCCAGATTTTCCAGCTTGTTTTTGGGTGAAATTCTTTTTAGTCTGTGAAACGACTGTGTTTCCATCTCCATTTCCTATCTTCTTTTGAAACTGATGCCTTTTGTCTTCATTCACTTCCATCACGTCTAAAAATTAGAAACAAAAATAAATTCAGAGAGCCCCAAATGATCAAAGTTTTCCTCTTAAATGTTCCTCATCAGTCATTAAAGAGAATGAAGCAAAACCTGTTTGTTCCTCTGTCTTTTCAAAAGTTACTTTGAAAAGTATTGAGTTACTCCTTTAAAAGATAAGTCATTGCATTACTTAGTTGCTTTTTTTTTAGAAAAGTAATGCATTACGTTGCTTTTGCATTTTTTATTTAGAAATAAATATATAATTGAGTATTATCGGTATAACAGTGGAAACTAACCATGTTTTCTTATAATATTACCAAGTGTCAACACATATATTGAGGATAACAGAGGGCCTAACACAGATCCTTGTGGCACTTCATAATTCACTGACATTATCTCAGATTTTCCCTGTTTAAATAGACAAGACGTTAACGGTCTGATAGATATGACTTTGACGCCGTCACTGAATACCAGTGTAATTCTGTAGTCGATCTAAGAGTATTTTATGATCTATGGTGTCGAATGCAGCACTAAGAGCAAGTAAAACTAGTATTGAATATATAGTATAACAAGTACAGTGGGTACGGAAAGTATTCAGACTAGGGCTGAACGATTTTGGAAAAAAAATCTAATTGCGATTTTTTTTTTACCAATATTGCAATTGTGATTTAATATGCGATTATTTTTTAAACTCTTTATCTTTACTGTTATTGAACAGTAATGGTAGAAATCTTTAATTGGTATCTCACGATCCGATTCCAAAACAATTCTTGAACTTTTTCCTTATTAATTATTAATATTAATATTATGAATTTATTAAAAAACGTAAAAAAAAATGTATTATGATATATGTAATAAGCTTTTTTAAATAACTACACATATTTTAATTAAAACAATTGCATGTTAATAATTTTAAATATATAAACTAATATAGCTGCAAAACATAAGCTAGTAAATCATAAAGAGGAACAAAAAAACATATTACAAGCAATGAACAAAGAGTGCTTTCAGTATTTAAGAGTGTCTGAACTGTGAGTGATTTTTCTCTTTCTCAGCTTTACTGTTGTTTGATTATTAATGATGACATCATCATAGACAGCGGGAGACCTGCATTCACACTAATGCACAGATCTCTTTTGAAATATAAGATGTTTTTGCCCTGTCTGTTTAATTCATTAAGACATTACTGATGGTGTTTACATTAATTTTGCGTCATAAAAGCATTTTGAGACGCACACAGACGCGTGCTCGCGAGCACTCTTCACAAAGCGCCGCGTGAGCATTTGAAATGGAAAGCCTTCTGTCAGTGAGTTTCTTATTTTTAATATACAAGCACACTGCATTCCTAACCACATGAATGAAGCCTTCATTGAGCATTTGTAAGGAAAATACCGGCGGGCGAGAACACACACTGTAAGCGTGACATCAAGCAAAGTTTCTCACAGCGCATATCCTGTGCAAAGAAGCCACGAATGTCATTGCAATTCGCGCCGTCAACCTTTCGGAACGTTATGAAATATTATTTTATGGTTCGTGTGTGATTGTTTGTGTGTGTGTGTGTGTGAGTGAGAGAGAGAGTGAGAGAGTGAAATCAGAATACGGGTGTTTCTAAAACACAGGCAGCGCCACCGCGCACCTGCAGTTAAAATCTAAGCTCAGAATCGATCTAGAATCATTGGAGAGATGATAGTAGCCTATAGTATGAACAACACAATATTAGATAGATCAAACACAAACGTTTTTTTTTTCCTTTTAGGCCAGGCATATGATGTGTAACGTGCCAAGTTGCTTCTTCTTCTGCAGACTTTACTCTCGCGTGTCACGTGACCAGACTGTAATCGCAGCCTTTGCGGATAGGAAATCGTGTTTTATCATATCGCGATATTATCGCAAATGCAATTAATCGTTCAGCCCTAATTCAGACCCCCTTACATTGTTATATTGCAGCCTTTTGCCAAAATCAACAAGTTCATTTTTTTTTCATTAAAGGGTTAGTTCACCCAAAAATGAAAATACTGTCATTAATTACTCACCCTCATGTCGTTCGACACCCGTAAGACATTCGTTCATCTTTGGAACACAAATGAAGATATTTTTGTTGAAAGCTGATGCTGAGAAAGGCCTCCATTGACATTCAGTACATTCACACTCACAAGACCCATAAAAGGCACTAAAAACGTTGTTACAAAGTCCATCTCACTGCAGTGGATCTACAAGAATTTTACGAAGCGACGATAATAGTTTTTGTGCGAAAAAAAAAAATCTAAATAACGACTTTATTCTACAAGTTCTTGTCTTCCTTGTTGGCCTCGGACGTGAACTCACGAAGCACCACGACGCATGCGCGAGAATATGACGCAGAACCGGCGTTCGGACACGTGACCCAGAAGCGAGGAGATTTGTTTACAACGAGCAGTGGAAGACGCGCCGTATCTAAGTTTTTAAATTCTGCAACACAACCACAGCCACAAGCTACTGTAAAACAGAGAGTAATGGACAAGTGGTGGTGTAAATGTGGTCAATGCCAAGCCATGCCTACTGAACAGGAGAGCGTGTGCGGTGTCGATTGGGACATTGTCATGCCACAGCTTGAGACATTGGACAATTTTGTTAATTCAGCAGATGAGACAACACAAAAATATAACAATACAAGAAAAAAAAACGTCACAATAACTATTACTGTATGATTGTCATTTATTTTTGAAACCTCGACACATGTTTTGCAACAGCTGCTTCCTTGTCTGGTTTGGGTTTTGTTGCAATATTGCAAGGCATTTCAGGAAAAGAAATTTGAGAGGTTGGGTCCTTGAAAACTACAGTGGGGTCACTGCGCCGCTGCAGTACTTTATGAACTAGTTCATCCCTGAAACTTTGTGTAGTGGGTTCATAGATTTTCCTTGCCAGCCACTCTTTTGTTTGCTTGGGATAAACGATGTTGTATCGTGGAACACCTATAAAAGCATAATAAATAATCAGAGGGCAATAATTATTTATGCGTGCGTGCACTGTGCATTTTGTGGTGGAATCAGCACTTTTATGTAGCTGACTACTTACCAGAGGTGTTTGTGGCCTGTTGACGGTGAACATTTTCATTGTGATCTAGCACAGCAAGCTGAGTACGAGCTGTCATCGAGGAGTAATGAAAGTGTAGGTTCTTCCGACAGTACTTCAAAAGAACTGATTGGTACACCTCAAGACTGCCTGAAAAAACAAATGGATACATTTTATAATGCTAAGTTTTCCATGTGAACTCAAATACATTCTTGTAGTAGTAACTTGCCTGTATGCTTGAATAATGCCATTTGCCTCAGGTCCTCCAAGAGATTTACATGCAAAACCAAAGAAGACAGTGTCCGAAACGCTGGAGAGTCCTTTTGTATCCAACGTTTTCTTCTCTGCTGGTCAGGAGTGAGGTCATCATGGGCACACTGATGTTGCTGTCCATCTTCTTCCCAACTGTGTACTCCACAAATGTGATGGAGAAGTGATTTCCACTTCTCTGTCAATACCTGTGTAATACAAATTACAATGTAAATGTTGAAAAGGTGGTGTCGATATCAGATGTACGTTAGAAGATATTTCATAACATACATTGGGGTCGCCGCTGCAGGATGCACATGCATACCACAAATGGTTGCATATACTTTTAATCCATGGTTGGAGGTCATTGTTCTCTTTTTTTTTGGAAACTGACAGCAATTTTTTGAAGAACCCTTAAAAAATGAAATGTATGTATTACACATTATGAGGTTTTGGGGCATACTAATCAGCATAATGCATGCAAACGAAAGTCATAATACATTTATATCAACATCTTTACACATAGCAACAATTTTGTGCTGCTATAGAAATTAAATAAATATATGCATACACACATATACACACACACGTAAACAAGTAAAACAAGTTTTAGTAATGCAAGATGTACATACCCTTCACTACATGCCAGATATCGAACTCATGGTGAATTTGTGGATAATCAACCCTCATCAACTTTCGTTTAGACGGCGATCGGTCCGCAGTCACGACTTTTATGTCAATTCTAGGGGTGTAACGGTACACAAAACTGACGGTTCGGTACGTACCTCGGTTTTGAAGTCACGGTTCGGTACGAGTTCGGTACAGCAGATTTACAAAATTGCTTTTTATTTATTTATTATATTTAACAGTGGTTTACTGGGGGGAAAAAGTGTCTGTCCTTGAATGAATTAAATTATATTTAAAAGTTTATTTAAGATATTTCTGTAAATTATATAGGGATTGCACATTAATATTAAAGATTAACAACAGAGCCCAAACTATTAGCCTAAATTCAGTTGCTATTTATTTTTAGGTATAATAATCAACACTCAAATAACACATTGTGTGCAAATATGTAAACTTCACATAAGGCAGTTTTTGCATTAACTCCTAAATCTAATTATGAAAAAAAAAATGTTCTCCAAATCGTTGTTGAAATATAATACTTTATATACAGTGTTTGTCATTTTCATGACAGGTTTATTTAACATGCATGAAATAATCAAGACATCACTAACAGGTTAAGTAGAATATAATGAATATAACGGCTAATATAATGAATATAACGGCTAATATAGAGCATATATTTAGCGAAAGAGTTGATTTCTCTAGTGAATATAATTCTGTGGACACTGAATGACTGCCTGAGGTAAATGTGATGCTAACGTTACATGACACATTGTTTAGTTTACAGCAGTTATATTGACGTCTTTCCGCCGTTGAAACACTGATATAGCGAATACACCACATATATACATGACAGTAAGTTGTAATGTATTCTCAGCATACCTTCAGATCATCATTCATGTTTATTCTTTAGTAAGAGATGATCGATCGCCTTCACAGATGATCGCGTTCACGCGCATGCGCGTCGCGCGGCCGCTTGAACTGTGATCAGTGACCAGTTACGCCACATAGAGCGTCAAAACGGCATTTATCGTTTGAATTTCGTGATAAAATTAACTGAATCCTTAATATGTTCGTGTGGGAACTCGGATTGAAGTGTGTTCCGCACTTACAACAAGCCAACTGTTAACTGTTAAAGATTACATTCATAACCGTTCGGTCCCCGAAAGCCCTGTACCGAAACGGTTCAATACGAAAACGTGTACCATTACACCCCTAGTCAATTCCCTTTTCCAAAATAGAGTTTAGACCTCTCCTAAAGCCTATGGGCTCCATTGCAACAGAACTTGATGCTTCTGTAACCTTTATTTTTATAAAAGTTAAAAAAAAAAATATATATATATATATAACAATATAAATTCAAGCATTTTAAGTTAAAAAAAATCTAAAATGTTAAACCACCAAAAAAAAATCAACATGTACACTGACCTGCACCAACTCGAAGTCGACTATCATCCATGTGGAATCATCCATTAAACTGTATGTACAGTATTTTGCTGAAAATCCCGGGCTGCAAAAATGATCAGATGAAAATTAAATAATCTTAACACAGCTCAAAATGTTTCCAGTATGTTTTAATAATACATGCATTTCACATTTACACTTACCTGTCAGATCTCCCATCCCCTGACAAATGCACTCCTTTTTGCAGAATGTTCTGCATCCGCAAGCCTTCCAGTATTTGCTTTTGTTTTTCCTTGTACACAATATCTACTACAGGGATTAAATAAGAGGACTGCATAGCATAGAAGGAACTTTTCTTTGGGATTTGGAGGTTGAGTAAGGCAGCCCAATCATCAATGTCTGTGTATGTTGCCCCGGTGAACAGAGTACACGCAGCCACAAGAAGGTTGTTAACTGGCATCCCTTTGATTTCATCACACGAGTTCCTTGATGACCGTTTGAACATTCCCAGTTAACTCGTATAAGGCTACCACAAGTATTTTTTTTTGTCTCGATGACTGATGCTCCACAATGATTACATCGGCTGAACAGCTCCATCAAACTGGACTCATTGACCATCCATTTCCTTTCTTTGTATTTACCATTGTCTTCATCTTCCTCTGTAGTTGGGGTTGATGTTGAGGTAGAATTTAGGGGAACAAAACTTTGGTCCTTCTTGTCAGATGGAGGATCCAGGGACAGCATGCTGACATCTAGATTGAGATCTTCCGATGAGTCTTCATCATGTGTTTGTTCAACCTACATGATGGAAAGTAATGAATAAAATTATATGGTTTGAATAAGTATTATGAAAAAAAAAAAAGTATATAACTTGACAATTTACATTGTACTGACTTGACATTGTATTGAATCTGATGTGTTTTATATCAAATACAAAATAAGGATAGTTTAATTATATAAAGTACACTTACTCTTTGAAAGGACTTTGCTGCAGAGACGGCGTAGTATGTCCCAGATGTTGATGGACGTGAATGCTGTTCAGCTGTATGTGGACTTGAGAGCACCAACAGAAGTTTTGGTGTAACTGCACGCTCATGTTCTCGCGAACTTTGGATGCTATGTGGTTTAACTGGGGTTGACTGGGGTACACCAGCTAAATATGCTGGCGAAAATAATTCTTCTGTGACTGTTTTTTCACTTCCATCACTAACGTCTGGTAGGACACTGGTAAGAGGTGGACATGCTGACTGTGGGTCCTGGTTGGGCCGTAATGGGCCTGCTGAACGAGGGTCCTGTGTAGGGACTACTGACTGGGGGTCCTCCTGACTGGGCTGTGATGAATCATTCGTAGTCTCATGTTACTCGTATGTACTTTACATAATCAATTAAAAAAAAGTGAAATCATATACTACATTGCTGTATCGTTGCTTTATCCCTTAACGAATTCCCCATGACAATTCAACTCATACCTCTTTGTTTTGTAAAAACAGGCTGGGCACAGCTGTTGATTTCAGATGTCTTTGAATGTTTCCTTGACCTGATTTGAAGTCGTCTGGTGAAAAATGTGCACCGCACAACTTCAACTGCTTGACGTATCGAAGCGGTAAATCAACATCCCGATGTACAGCCAGCAGCCATAGCTTCAGTCGTTCAGAATCATTCCATGGGAAATAGTGAAATGTGAGCCTTTCATTTTGCAGATTTGATCAATCACTTTTACGTTGACTTGTTCGATTCTCACGGTTCTGGCATCCAGGAAATGCACACTTTAGCCGCCCCATTTTGACCACTATGCCAAGACCTAATGCACGATAAATGTAGAATTTAAAAACTTAGATACGGCGCGTCTTCCTCTGCTCGTTGTAAACAAATCTCCTCGCCTCTGGGTCACGTGTCCGAACGCCGGTTCTGCTTCATATTCTCGCGCATGCGTCTTGGTGCTTCGTGAGTTCACGTCCGAGGCCAACAAGGAAGACAAGAACTTGTCGAATAAAGTCGTTATTTTGATTTATTTATTTTTTTTACGCACAAACTATTATCGTCGCTTTGTAAAATTATTGTAGAGCCACTGTAGTGAGATGGACTTTGTAACGATGTTTTTAGTGCCTTTTATGGGACTTGTGAGTGTAAATGTATTGTATGTCAATGGAGGCCTTTCTCAGCCATCAGCTTTCAACAAAAATATCTTCATTTGTGTTCCGAAGATGAACGAATGTCTTACGGGTGTCGAACGACATGAGGGTGAGTAATTCATGACAATTTTTCTTTTTTGGGTGAACTAACCCTTTAATGTACACACAGCACCCCATATTGACAGAAAAACACAGAATTGTTGACATCTTTGCAGATTAATTAAAAAAGAAAAACCACATGGTCCTAAGTATTCAGACCCTTTGCTCAGTATTTAGTAGAAGCACCCTTTTGATCTAATACAGCCATGAGTCTTTTTGGGAAAGATGCAACAAGTTTTTCACACCTGGATTTGGGGATCCTCTGCCATTCCTCCTTGCAGATCCTCTCCAGTTCTGTCAGGTTGGATGGTAAACGTTGGTGGACAGCCATTTTCAGGTCTTTCCAGAGATGCTCAATTGGGTTTAAGTCAGGGCTCGGCTGGGCCATTCAAGAACAGTCACGGAGTTGTTGTGAAGCCACTCCTTCGTTATTTTAGCTGTGTGCTTAGGGTCATTGTCTTGTTGGAAGGCGAACCTTCGGCCCAGTGTGAGGTCTTGAGCACTCTGGAGAATTTTTCGTCCAGAATCTTATTTCTCACCATCTTGGAGTCCTTCAGGTGTTTTTTAGCAAACTTTCATGTGTCTTGCACTGAGGAGAGGCTTCCGTTGGGCCACTCTGCCATAAAGCCCCGACTGGTGGAGGGCTGCAGTGATGGTTGACTTTCTACAACTTTCTCCCATCTCTCGACTGCATCTCTGGAACTCAGCTACAGTGATCTTTGGGTTCTTCTTTACCTCTCTCACCAAGGCTCTTCTCCCCCGATAGCTCAGTTTGGCCAGACAGCCAGCTCTAGGAAGGGTTCTGGTCATCCCAAAAGTCTTCCATTTAAGGATTATGGAGGCCACTGTGCTCTTAGGAACCTTAAGTGCAGCAGACATTTTTTTGTAACCATGGCCAGATCTGTGCCTTGCCACAATTCGGTCTCTGAGCTCTTCAGGCAGTTCCTTTGACCTCATGACACTGTGAGCTGTAAGGTCTTATATAGACAGGTGTGTGGCTTTCCTAATCAAGTCCAATCAGTATAATCAAACACAGCTGGACTCAAATGAAGGTGTAGAACCAGCTCAAGGATGATCAGAAGAAATGGACAGCACCTGAGTTAAATATATGAGTGTCACAGCAAAGGGCCTGAATACTTAGGACCATGTGATATTTCAGTTTTTCTTTTTTAATAAATCTGCAAAAATTTCAACAAAAATGTCTGGGTTTTTCTGTTAATATGGGGTGCTGTGTGTACATTAATGAGAAATAAAATGAACTTAAAAGATTTTAGCAAATGGCTGCAATATAACAGAGTGAAAAATTTAAGGGGGTCTGAATACTTTCCATACCCACTGTATATATACACAGATATGCTCAGCCCTGGCTGCTTTTAGAGCCTTTATAACAGGAAGTGCTGTCTTGGTTGGGTCTAGTGACATTTTGCTCGATCCCAAAGAAGTTAGTAAATCTGTGAACGCAGCCCCTAATGCTTCGTTTTTATTAAATATTAAAATCACCAACACTACTTTATCGACAGTGACCAACAGGTCTGAGAGAAAATCTGCAAACTCTTTTATGAAATCACATTAGGGCCCTGGAGGTCTATATATGGGAGCCAAAACAAGAGATAGTCGGGATTTTCTTTCTTATATCTGAGAGTGTAACATTTAGCACTCTCAGATATAATAATGACTTCATTCGGCCTGTTTTGAAGGATGCATCAGATGTATCCTCCGCAGCCTTAAATCACCCACAATCCTTTGCACACATTTAAATAAAAATAAATAAACTGATGGAAAATGAGTCAGTACTGAGTTTGTCTGAGTTTATTATGAAAAGTAAGACAAAAATGTTTTTGGACATGAAAGCAAACGATAAGATATCGCCAATCCCTATTAGGATATACACGGTTTCCAAATTCCCGTCATTAATTACTCACCCTCGTGTCGATCCCAAATCGTAAGACCTTAGAGAAGAAGAAAAATATCTTAATTTGTGTTCCGAAGATGAAAGAAGTTCTTATGGGTTTAGAACTACATGAAAGTGAGAAATAAAGTTTGGGGGTGAACTAACCCTTTAAGGACCATGTTATGCTGTTTTCTGTGCAGTAGCCTATATATAAATGCTTGAGCGCTCACCTTTCAATCGGAATAACATGTTTCTTTGTTTCATAATAATGTTGGGAAACTTAAACTTGTAGATAAAGTACCCTCTTTGAGATTGATTGTATATGAATGCATCACAAAAATCCCGTGCTCTATAGGCACTGCCATTAATAGAGGACACTCCGTGACTATGGCCTATTACATACCTAATTTAAATATTTTGTGGGAAACATAAATCCGATCAGTTAACCAGATGGTGACCACTTGATGTTTATAAGAATAAGTTACCTCTAGTCTTGAGTAGAATATTTCTGATAAGCAAAATAAATAAGTAAATTACATTAGACGCTGCTCTCGTATGCAGTCAGACTGGATATTTATGAAGCATTCAAGGATTTTTGGTGAGTCACACACTGTTTTTGCGCTGGTGTCATTTGCTCTCTGCTTTATATCATGTTATCCAAGAATAGCACGTCAAAAATGTGTTGTTTCTACTGAGTAGTGTGCCATTCGATCCACTAGCCAGACCAATAAACAAACACAGACCGGAAGTTAACTTCGGGCCAGGCGTGCAACGTGGCAAAGCGCGTTCATCCGATGATGTAAATTAGTACTTGTGCATATTGATTCAGAGCTGCGTCATCTGAAGTCCAACAGGATTCGGCATCATCTTTTCACAGGTGTTGGTCATCTGAAGTCTTCATAAGAGGCTGGATCCAGACGGGAGCTGACACACTCACTAGTTACCTCAGGATGCTCATCAGATAAAACAGAAAAGCAAATGGAAAATACAACTTTGAGCAATGGGCAACTTTGGGCAATGGTTTTTCTCATGAGTCCGAAGATGAGATAATTGGGTGAAACTCCTCCCACATGAAGAGCACTGGTGCGGCTTCTCTCTAGTGTGAACTCTCTTATGAGCTTTCAAGGTTCCCGAACGAGCGAAACCCTTCCCACAGTGTGAGCACTTGTATGGTTCCTCTCCAGTGTGAATTCTCGTGTTTTTTTAACTGTGTGTTTGTAGTAAAGCTATTCCCACAGTCAAAGCACACATAACGTCTCACACCAGTATGAATACACTCATGCACTTGTTCAGCAAAGTCACCAAGTTCAGTTGTGAAAAACTCTTTCCACAAAAAGAAAAAAACGTAAGGCTGCACACCAGTATGAACTTTAAGGTGTTCTCTTAAGCCTGATTTCAGAACAAATGTTCTCACACTGATCACAGGTGAATGATTTCACTCCAGAGTGACGGCGCAGATGATCATTGAGATTTCTTTTGCGACCGAAACTCTTTCCACAGTGAGAGCATGTGAAAAATCCTTTAACTCCAGATTTTCCAGCTTGTGTTTGTGTGAAATTCTCTTCAGTCTTTGAAACGACTGCGTCTCCATATTCATTTTGTTCGTCTTCATTTTTAAATGTCAGTTTTCCATCTTCATTTTTGAAATGATGCTGTTTGTCTTCATTCACTTCCATCAGGTCTAAAAATGTGATGTAAAGAAAAAAGTAATTCAGAAAGCATCTTGATACTTAAAAGTAGAGGTCGACCGATTAATTGGTTTTGCACCAATAGCTGATTGGTGGAATAATCGGTCATCGGCAAAAGTCCACACCGATAGTTTTTTTGGGTTGCGTCTGTAGCTGGAGCGGCTGAGAAAGGTGCGCTGACATTACTTCTCATTTTCTACACTCGCTGAGACTGAAGTATCTAAACTTCTCCTCTCTAGCCATCCTACCACCTGTCCTCTTGATCCCATTCCCTCACACCTCCTTCAAGCCATCTCTCCTACAATCCTACCAGCACTCACTCACATCATCAACACATCTCTCAGCACGGGCATCTTCCCTACCACATTCAAGCAGGCTCAGGTAACTCCACTGCTTAAGAAACCCACGCTAAACTCATCACTCATAGAAAATTACAGACCTGTTTCTCTACTACCATTCATAGCAAAAACTATTGAACGAGTTGTTTTCAATCAGGTTTCATCCTTCCTATCACAGAATAATCAGCTGGACATCAACCAATCAGGTTTCAAAAGGGGTCACTCCACAGAGACTGCACTACTGTCGGTCACTGAAGCCCTGCGGATAGCTAAAGCTGACTCCAAATCATTAGTCCTCGTCCTGCTCTATCTATCTGCGGCCTTTGACACGGTCAATCATCAGATTCTTCTGTCCACCCTCTCATCTCTGGGCATCACAGGGACTCCGCTCCTTTGGTTTGAGTCCTATCTCACAGGTAGGTCTTTCAAGGTTGCCTGGAGAGGTGAGGAATCCCAAGCACATCCACTGACCACTGGGGTTCCCCAGGGCTCGGTGCTTGGTCCTCTCCTCTTCTCCATCTACACTACTTCATTGGGACCCATCATTCAGGCACATGGCTTCTCATACCACTGCTATGCTGATGACACTCAGCTCTACCTTTCATTTCACCCAGACGACCCCACAGTAGCTGCACGAATCTCCAGCTGTCTGGCTGACATCTCTGCATGGATGAGAAAACATCACCTGCAGCTTAACCTGGCAAAGACTGAGTTTCTCATCTTCCCCGCCAGTCCCACCATACAACATAACTTCACCATCCAGTTAGGTACATCCTTGATTTCCCCATCAAAGTCAGTCAGAAATCTTGGAGTAACATTTGATGACCAGCTGTCCTTCAGAGAACACATTTCTAAGACAGCTCGCTCATGCCGGTTTGCGCTCCACAACATCAGGAAGATTAGACCGTTCCTAACAGAGCACGCAACACAGCTTCTTGTCCAGGCCCTGGTTATTTCTAGACTTGACTACTGCAATGCGCTTCTGGTTGGACTCCCCTCTTGTGCGATCCAATCACTTCGAATGATCCAGAATGCAGCAGCACGTCTTGTCTTCAACGAGCCCAAAAGGACCCACGTCACACCTCTCTTCATCTCCCTGCACTGGCTACCACTCGCTGCTCCCATCAAGTTTAAGGCGCTGACCCTTGCATACAGAGCCACCACACGCTCAGCTCCGACTTACTTTGACCCCATTCTACAAATCCACACCCCCACCAGAAGCCTTCGCTCAGCAAAGGAACGACGGCTTGTGGTACCATCACAGAGGGGGAAAAAATCCCTTTCCAGAACATTTTCATTCAACGTTCCCAGCTGGTGGAACGATCTTCCCAACACCATCCAAAACGCAGAATCATTGACATCATTCAAAAGTCACCTTAATACTCAGCTCTTCCGTGAGCACTTAACCTCATAAAATAAAAAAATAAAAATTCCTCTTTCTTCTTTCTCTTTCTTCTTCCCTCCCCTAGCCTGTGCTACACTGAGCAATGTACACGGTCTCAGGATCTCAGGCTCTTATTGCGCTTCTCGACTCTTCATGACCTATCGCTTCATGTTCTCCCAAGTTGTAAGTCGCTTTGGATAAAAGCGTCTGCTAAATGCATAAATGTAAATGTAAATGCACACAGTACGAGAGTGTTGAGAAGGTCTGCTGGCATTATATTGCACGAGAGCGGCCTCTAGAGGCCAAATAAAAACTGACGTATTGACACGTGAGGCTGCACAGAGCGCGCCGACACATCAGATGCGCGTTTAAAATGTGACAGCGAAACTGTATTAATACAAAACATTCATTATAAAGTAATTCATTTGTTGACTAGATGCTGCATTAGCAGGTAAAGAACAGCAGTGTGTATGTTTGTCGGAGGCTGAGAGGATGCTAATATTATCAATACCTCAAGCAGGTAAAACAATGTGATAAAAACACCCACAAGTCTGACCCAAATGTTGCATATATAAAACTAGTGACGTGAGAATGCAAACTGTATCGTCATGCTGCCGACAGAAATATAAACAAAGCAGAAACGCATTCGTTTTTTTATTAGATAATCTCCTAAAAAAGCAGACTGTTTGGATTTTTATGAAATGGTAACACTTTACAATAAGATTCCATTTGTAACATTAACTAAGGTTAATAAATGCTTTGGAAGTATTGTTCATGTTAGTATGTTAATTTCAACATTAAATTGAGTTTTTATTTTTATCTGTTAACCTTGATTAATGCATTATGAACTAACACGAATGATTAAGGTACAATTGTATTGCTCATATTAAAGGGGTGGTAAACCACGATTTCACTTTTCTAACTTTAGCTAGTGTGTAATGTCGCTGTTTGAGCATAAACATCTTCAAAGTTACAACTTTCAAAGTTTAAAGCAAAGGGAGATATTTGCTTTTAAAGAAATCGATTTCTACGGACTACAGCAAATGGCCACTAGGGACTACTACACATTCACCCAGGGTCTCTGACATCACCAACCCCAATATTTACATAAACCCCTCCTCCGAGAATATGAAATAAGGGGGGGCCATTTTGTATCGCTGCGGGGAAGCGTTGTTGTGGTTAGTAGGCTGGAGTGCTGTTGCCAATGCCGACGAAACGCTGTTATTTTCATCCGGAGTGCAGGTCCACTTTCTTCAGCCTTCCTAGGGACGGGGCAGCGTTGCAGTGCGTTTAACATACAACGTCATATTCATGTGTGTAAGCGACATGAGGGGAACACGATCGCATTTGCATCGGATATATGCTGCCCATCATAAATCAAAGCACGAGACAGACAGGGGTCGGAGGAGAAGATCGGAAAATGTTACATAATGGACAATATTCGTCTGTATTTGCAATACATGAGCCAGGGTTCAGCTGCGCGAGACAGGCGGGCACGCGCGGCTACCGTGGCACATCTCACGGAGGAAAGCTTCCACAATCTTCGCGAGTACGGGCTACAACCTGTAAGTGTGATTTATTTTTCGTCAATGTGTTTTCTGTAATAGTTTGTGTTGTTAATTGTAGCCTACGTTGTAGTAAGGAAGTAAACATGACAGCGCTGTTTGGCTCTGCAAACCAGTTTGTTAAATGCTCATTCATACTTAACGTTATCCGACAAACACCTCACGCTACAAACTGTTTAAAATCTCAACAGCGAACTTGGCATTAGTGTAAATGATTCTTTGATTAGAGCTTTATGTATTGTTTATCTACAGGCATGCTAAACATGCTTCTGTGTTTGTGGATACTATAGTAAAGCCAATGTTTAGTGTTCGTTCTTGCGACAGATATTTGGCAAATCGTTCTAAAAATACAAAAGTAACAGTGCCATTCAGTAGCGATCACTATAGATCCGCAGTCTTTACTCTTGAGGACTGAACAGGTTCTGCTCGATCATCTTCACTAAAATTGTCTGGGTCTGATTCGGGCTCTTGGTATGGTTTTATTGACGCCATTGTCCTACCCAAAGCACAGGCTAGTAGCCTGAGGCTACCTGTAAAGGTAAGGGGCGTGACGCTTTCGAGAAACGTGCTCTAGGCGGTTAGCCAATCACAGCACACTGGGCCAGCTAACCAATCAGAGCCCATTGCGTATTTTTGAGGGACTGGCTTCACAGAATCCGGAAACCATCAGACCGTTTTTACAAGGAGGGACAGAGCAGTGTAGAATAAAGGTCAAATATATGAAAAATACTGCATTTTTTTAAAAACGAAGCATGAACACATGTTACAGTGCACCCCGCAAACACAATCAAGCCTTCGAAAGAGTGTGCTTTACCACCCCTTTAATACATGCTGTAAAATGTATATTGCATATAGTTCATGTGAGCTAATACATCCTTGATAAATGGGACTTGCAAAGTGTTACCTATGAAATTGACATGCATGTTTCTAGGTAATAGCTAAAGAAACACATTTGACCTCATCTAAATATATTCATATTTATATATGTCTTTAATTTAGCACATTTTCCTGGATCGGTACTGTTTTTTTATCTCTTGTATTAAAGTTCATCACTGTTTTACTTATGTTTTTTTTTAAATCCAGTATCCATTTTAAAAACTATCAGTTGATTAATCGGCAAGTGTGGTCCAACCTAGTTATCGGGATCTGTAAAATCCACTAATCGGTCGACTTTACTTAAAAGAGGTTAAGTTCCAAAATATGGACAAGGACTTTTAAGAGGCTTAAGAGTTTTTTTAGCAGCGGAGAAAATAATAATAGTAAATTAAAAAAATAATAATAGAAAAAAATATATAATAATAATTGCATAATAGGCACAGCGTAGAGCAAGAGAATCAGTGCAGAGTCACATGACGAGAGTGATGCGCGATATCATACAGTGGTACAGTGATACAATGGTAGAGGCGAGTAGATATACTGCAGTAGTGATCGACCGATATTGAGTTTTTTATAATGAATGAATTAATTAATTTAATAATGATTATTTGCATGTTTATGTGCCCGATAACCGATATATAGAACCGATATTTATTTATGGTGTTATTTCTGTTTAACTGTTACGTTTCTGTTTCTGTTACATTTATAGCAACAGCACTGAACTGAACAAACGGGTTTATATAACACTTTTTAGGCACTGTAATATTTGCAATTTCACTCCCTTCTTACATACGAAACAAAACACACTAAAAACATCAATAAATGTCTGAAAGAGTGCAAAAAAATGCAGTGCAAGTCTTTTTAACATTACTGCTGTTGCATCTTTTATTTATAACAACAGTATATTAACAACAGGCTATATAAATGTACAAAGTCTAATGTTTTCAAGTGGAGAACATAAATAAATGACAGGTGAGTCTATCAACTCCCCATAAATATAAGCATATGTTTTAAACTAGTTTTAAAAGGTTTATGTGTCGTTTGATAGGCTAAAGATATTTGAACGTGCTGGAATACGTAAACATTGTCAGAAAAATAAACAAAACAGAGCGAATACATCATTGTCCATCTCATCTGACACGATATCAGAATTATTAAATCATGTTTTTTGTCGGTCTAGATTATGAAATTCCTGCTGATGACAGAGCGCTGTTTTCATCTGTGCGTTTACACAGAACGTCTCTCGTGGAGAGAACAGTTAGGCCTAATCATTAATTTCCACAGAGCTGTAATTATTTAGATGTTTATTATATAAATGTTATATAGCAGACGTTAATATAATTTAAGGAGTTTTAAAAGTTACATACAGTGACTGTGGAGCATCAACCCGGTGAGTGAACGGCTATGAATGCGACTTCACGAGATGAGCATAGACAACAGAGAGAGAGAAATAAATACAGCGCTTTTATTTCCAACATGCGCTCATTCTTCATTAGTTTATGCAAGCGCCGGAAGTTCTCTCGCGCATATATCTCTACGCCACATCGTGATTGACCTCACTTACCGGAAATGAGAGCACGCTGAAGGCTGTTGGACATAGTTGTGTATTAGAGGTAAAAAATTATATAAATACTGTTCGGTTTCTCGCACAAACCAATCGTTTCAGGTCTTAACCCTTTAGGCGCCAGAGGTTTTTTCCTAAAACGTTCGATTTTGACATCTTAATTTGAAAAGGCTATATCTTAAAAGTGATAAAAGATAGAGACTTTCTGTAAATTAGAGAAATATTAAGGATGACCCAAAGTTTATGTAGGGATTACATTGTCCCATCTAATTTGCATATTATGACGTCATAGGGTGGTGGTCACCTTGGATTATAGAATTTTCATGAAAAGTCACATGTTTAAATGATAAAATGCAGCACTTCTTTCCCCCAAAAATGTCCCTCACCTTCTGTATGCTATATTGCACAATACTCAATGCCCAGGTAAATAGTAAATAGTAAACAAACTGTGTAAATCGTTACTAATAAATGGTAGAAACAAACCGAATGCATGTAACGGTTGGCCTTTTGCTGTAGAGACTTTCCATTTACTACATATAGTTCTGATTCCATGTGTGGGGCACATGTATATTATTCATATGACACACAAACACAAGTAGACAAGACCTGTTTAGTTTAAAAGATCACTGGCCACGGCAAGGCAGAGATCATGAGTGAGATACGAGACAAGACGAGAGACAGACGCACGCGCGCGCCCGCCGAGTGTGCACAGTTCGGACTACTGTCATTGTTATTGTGACCCACACCCTGCCTCCACGATGCCCACTAACTGTATTTGCAACAGCCTATACGAGTCGTGGTTCAGCTGCGTGAGACAAACGCTGCCAGTGTGAATGCAAAACGGGCGCGCGCGGCTCGCGCTCTCCATACGCACCACTGCTTGCCACCTGCCAACGCGCTGATTGCGCGTGCGATGTGAAGCCGGCATAACACACCTGCTAACTTCACAATGAACACTCCGACCCCGCGAAACACCACTGTGTTCCCACCACTGACATTGGGCAAATGATTATCTAAACTGGGCAAAAGATTCACCGTCTGTGCTTGGTGTAGAGCTATAGTTTCACTTTCATAATCACGGCAGATATTTCCCTTCAGAATCAGGGTCCGGGAATAGAAGACCCAACACTTCATTGAAGGTTAGCTTTATTGATGCCATTAGAAAATAATAATCTAATGCAAACACTCGCTGACATTGACAATATTGCTCTGATAAAATGGCTCACGCGCACACTAGCTCCGCGTTCGCTCGCACTGATTAAATGCGCTCTTGCTCGAAGATTTTGTATAGAAGCATGATATTTTTTGGAGTCGGGGATGAAGTATGATATGTCTGACATCTAGTGGAGGGGAGGTCGAACGAAATTTGACACCCTATTTGACAAAATCGGCCGTTTTATTCAGTGCCGCATCTTGTCGAGTAAACTCGACCGTGGCGCCTAGAGGGTTAAGACATCAATGTGACGTCACAAGCCGCAGGGTTTAATTTGGATGTCTGTACATGTTTTGTTTTACTCTCATAGATTTTGTTCACATTCACATGCATTATACGACTGACAGACTGCAACCGTTGGAGTTAAAATCTTCATTTGTGTCCTACTGAAGAAACAAAGTCACCTATATCTTGGATGCCCTGGGGGTAAACATCACATTTTCATTTTTGGGTGAACTTAGGGCTGGGCGATAAAACGATAACGATATGTATCGCGATAGACACGTCGTCGATATCAATAAAAAATGCGTTTGATAAAACGTTCGATCATTCTTTTTCTTCGTCGGAAGAAACCAGAGGTTGCGAAGCAAGTTTGGTTGCATGAACAAAGGCACTCACTCTCGGGTAACCAAGCAACGCAGGGAGTGACAGGCTAACAGCCAATCATGTAACTGTATCGAGTCTGCTTGCACCATATCGTTGTCTCGTGTTGGATTCATTCTTCAGTAAACAGAAACGGCGTGGAGGGATAAGTGGAAAATGATTGCCGCAGCGAGCGAGGAAATTGTTAATAAAACAGGAAAACAAGTCAGCTCACCAGTATGACAGTTTTTTGGATTGTATAAGTCTGACTGTAGTCAGACCAATGTCGTCTGCAAGACTGTCGTCCCCACCAAGACTGATAGTACCACAAACTTGTTTTACAAGCCTTGTGATACTTTTGTCTGGCTCCGCAGCGCGAGCCTCCACTGACAGCGCGCACGCGCCTCGTTCGTTTGGGGACGTGTTTATACTCGACACACTTGCCGTTGTGCTATTCTTGACTTTGGTTGAATCCGAAAATCGCTCCCTAAACCCTCAATCACTATTCCCTGCTTTAGTCCACTGATACAGTTCACTTGAAGGAGAGAATGAAAACGAGTGAGCGAATTCGGACCTTTTACTGTCTATGATTCGGACAGCTGCTGTGTGTACATCGGCTGTGTACACTCATTATTGCAGTGCAAAGTGGGATAGAATGAGTGCACTCAATAACATCCACTATGGTTTTGGACACCACTACAAATGGCTGTCCCCTCAAATAGTGCCCTATTTAGGGTATAAGGGGCGATTTCGGATTCAGATATTAATTCTACTTATACTACGGGGCCGTTGAATGCTTGAATCTGATTGGCTGATGAACGTTCTGAGGTGTGCAATTATTTTCTGGGAGACGCACAGCGAACGTAGTTCCAGGCAGCTCTTGACCGCATTACAGCTCCATATCACTGCGCATTGTTAACTGTAATAACGGAAATTACAGGACTAAAAAACAACATGACAGATGATTTTCCTAAAGTAAATCTTAAAGGTCCCGTTCTTCGTGTCTTTTTGAAGCTTTGATTGTGTTTACAGTGTGCAATATAACATGTGTTCATGTTTCGCATGTAAAAAAAACACAGTATTTTTAACACAATTTTCTTATCTGTATACCGCTGTTTTCACTGTCCTAAAAACGGCTGATGAGTTCCTTGTTCTATGAAGTCCCTCCTTCAGAAATACGTAACGAGTTCTGATTGTACCAGCGGTTCCTGTGTTGTGATTCGACAGCAGCTTAGCGCACGTGGAAAGGTCACGCCTCTTAACGGGAGATATATATGCGCTTAAAGATCTCGACAGCGTCCCTGGGAAAGCCAAACAAAGGTGATTTGACTCCGGGATAAAAAATAGCAGCGTCTCGACGACATGGCGACAAACACACTCAAACGCAGCACTTCCTTTTCTCCACGCGACACATCCTCTTCTCCACGTGGGACAGCAACAAGACCACGCCCCCTTTTTTCGCGTATTCTTGTGGGCGGAGGTTAGTCTGTTCTACTGATGTCATTTATGAAGGAAGTACCAGGATGTAGTCCAAGCCGGCCGTTCGCTGTAGGCTTTGAAAGGGAACTTCTGTTAAATAAAATATCTCGCTTGGCATTGAACTTTGAGCTTTATAATTTTACAGGTATTATTTATGCTCTAACAGCAACATTACACACTAACTAAAGTTTGAACAATGGGATCACGAAGAACGGGACCTTTAATATTTACGGTGAATATAAAACGTTCAACAACTGGGCGGCAGCATATTAGACAGTCCAGATGAAAACCAACAAATGGAAGCGGACATCAGCTTTTCTGTCTCATTACTGAAATCACACATGCTCGCACACGCACTACAGTTTGCACAAAAAGGTGTCAGCGCTGCCCTGACGATTTGATCAGTTAGCCTATATAGTGGAGCAACTTAAAGGCTACACGTGACATTTTTTCACTAGCGAGGTAATAACAGCTGTTTAGAGACGCACAGAGGCAGCCTAATTCAAACAAGCACTCGCGCTCTCTCTCTCTCTCTCTCTCTCTCTAATAACTTTATTAATAACTGCAGTAGAATGCTATCAACGGCTCAAGCCTTCGTTAACAGCTTTAAAATGACGTTTCGGAACTAGCAAAAGAGCCGTTGGATGAGACGCGGAAGAAATAGTCCTACTCCCAATAGCGATTTAAGTACAAAAACCGGACGAATCCCTTTAAATATATCTTCGGATCGATGTCTTGAGGTGTGGTAACCGTAGTATAAACTCGTCGTGACCGCATCACCACCTCGGGTGTGCATTATTATTCTAATAATTGAACGGCCCGTCGTCAATTATTCCTTACATAACCTGTTAGTAGAATAGATTCAACTTTATTGTCATTACACAAGTACAAGTGCAACGAAATGCAGTTTAGGTCTAACCAGAAGTGCAATAGCAGCAAGTGCAGGATATACAACGGTTGCATAAGTGCAGGACATGGAAATGTACTGAATATATATAATATTCAGTATTATTTAAATACTATTTAAATAGTAGAATAGTAGAGTCTTGATTATTTAATGCTATGTTTAGATAAATCTGTCATGAAAATGACAGTCACTAAGATTATATTTCAACAACGAATTGGAAAAAAAAAAAAATTATAATTAGATTTAGGAGTTAATGCAAAAACTGCCTAATGTGAAGTTTACATGTTTGCACACAATGTGTTTTTTGAGTGTTGATCATCCTATAACTAAACATGAATATCAGCTGAATATAGGCTCATAGTTTGGGCTCTGTTGTTAACCTTTAATATTCTAGTAATAATATGTAAGTAAGGGCTCCCTATATAGTTTACAGCATTATCTTTAAGAAACTTTTAGTTATAATTTAATTCATTTAAGGACAGACACATTTTTTTTCAGTAAACCAACGTTTAATAAAAAAATAAATAAAAAGCCATTTTTTAAAACTGCTGTACCGAACCCGTACCGAACCGTCAGTTTTGTGTACCGTTACACCCCTAATATCGACCGATATGAAACCCTTATATTGTGATACAGTTTTCAGCCATATCGCCCAGCCCTAGGTGAACTATTCCTTTAAATAGTCAAATACACACAAATGTAAGTACAAAAGTACCGTATTGATGAGTATGCACGTAAACGCAGTCGGTTTACTTGAGCGAACGTATACAGTTGAGATAGTTGTGTAACAGTATATATGACATACTTTGTGGGCAGAAAATGTCAGTTTTAACCTTAATTGTAAGGATTAATCTGCATTTATTTTATCAGGGAAGACATCCAGTATTATTTAACATTTGATTCCTTATTAAGTTTCTTTAGTATTTATTTCCTCACTACTAAATGTTAGACCTACCTGAAAAAAAACAAACCTTAAATCATTATTTATTTTATTTGTATCTTTCTAATTTACTTATTCGTTCTTGCTCTGGAGTGAAAGCAAGAGCACCCTCAGTCAAGGCTCTGAAACGGTTCAAGGAACGAAAATGAAAACAGGAAACAAAATAAATTTGAATCATTCTGAACAGAAATGTTATTTGAAATTACCATTAACCTGTTAATAACGTTATTTTATCGTTCGGAACCATTGCTAAACATTACATCTTCACGTCTCACTAATTCAGATACTCAGTGATTTGATTCTTGATTGTCCATCTCACGTTTTAGTAAACTTTAAGCTAAAGTTCAAGTAAATGTTTAATTGTCCACCTGATTAATAAAATACAAATTATGACCCTGCAAATCCATTAAAATAATTTACAACACTGCAAACAGCTGATTAATTTATATTTTTTTTAAGCACAACATGTTAGTATGATGCATAAATCTCAATTTTAACAAGCGCACAACTAACGCCTGACGCAAAGCACCTGCAAAAGTAATGATTATGAATGTGTTGGAAAAATTATTTAATAAACTACTGTTTTCTGAGTCAGTGTCGGCTACAAAGATGAAGTTGGCGATGATGACTCGTCATCTCCGCAGTATAACACCTCCAAAGGGAATTTAACATTTCATATGGATTACATAAGCAGAGAGTATTTCTTTTCTATTTGAATATGTTCATTGTTCAAGTAGACATTATATTCAAACTTTATATATTTCTCATGTCGGTGAGGCAAGCATACACTGAGTTTTGGTTGTTTTTATAGACAGAGACGGTAGAAAGCGCATTTGTTTTCTTATTATTGTGCGTTTACATAAATAGAAGTAGACCCTTGACAGTTTTAAATGATATATTTCGCTTATCTGTAGGACAAAAAGTAGTATTTTAAGTTAAAAAGAGGGAGTTGTCCATGTGAAACCTCCAATCTGAAAAGCCCTGAATGTGCTCTTGATATCCAGACTTAATGTGACAAATTCACAAAAATATAGTGGAAAAAATCTACGTCTGGGTCTCAAGAGGATTTGTCAGTTTTCCTCTTAATGTTCCTCATTAAAGAGAATGAAGGAAAACACCAACCTATTTGTTCCTCTGTCTCTTCATCTTTTACTCTGCAGGGTTCTTCCTCAAACTCCATCTTTACAATAGTATGTCTGTAGTTTCTCCTGGAGTAATTCCTCCTGCTTGCTTCTTCTTCTCCTGTGGGAAGATGGGAATATTCCCAGCATTTAAACTCTCATGAACGGCTGTGGGAGCGGCTTCACTGACTGAAGGTGTGAATTGTGGTCGCTATTGCTCATTTAGCAGATGATCATCACACTCACAATCACTCTCAATTATCCATTCACTTATTTTCTGAGTGATTCACTAAATGAACCGACTCGTTTAGTCGTTTGTATTTATATTTCTCCTAATAAATGATAAATGAATGTACTCACAGTGTGAAAACATCAGATTTAGAGCAGAATGAACGGCTGTGCTCTTCTCATGTTTATGTTCTTCCCTCGCTCACTTCTCTTCATCTTCTAGACTCGCGAGGATGTGTGTTGGTGCTTCGGTTGCTCGAGCGCCTCCACTGGCGGAAAACAGTCACTATTTTTGGTGATAGGAAACTATCTAACAGATTATATACAAAACGACCGCAAAATCATTGACATCATTCAAAAGTCAACTTAAAGGGTTAGTTCACCCAAAAATGAAAATGATGTCATTAATTACTCACCCTCATGTCGTTGGACACCCGTAAGACCTCCGTTCATCTTCGGAACACAAATGAAGATATTTTTGTTGAAAGCTGAGGCTGAGAAAGGCCTCAGATAAGCCTCCATAGGGATTCGGTACTTTTGCACTCAAGACCCATAAAAGGCACTAAAAACGTCATTACAAAGTCCATCTCACTACAGTGGCTCTACAATAATTGTACAAAGTGACGACTAGTTTTTGTGCGCAAAAAAAATCAAAATAACGACTTTATTCAACACAAACTTTGGCCTCTCCTGTGAACTCCATGACGCATGCGCGAGAATATTACGTAGCGCCGGCGTTCGGGAATCCATGAAATGTGCACTTTAGTTCCATTTTGAGCACTACGCCGAGACCTAAAGCACGATCAATGTAGAATTCAACAGCTTAGATACGGCGCGTCTTCCTCTGCTTGTAAACAAATCTCCTCCTCGCTTCTGGGTTATGTGTCCGAACGCCGGATCTGCGTCATTTTCTCGCGCATGCGTCATGGTGCTTCGTGAGTCCACGGCAGATGCCAAAGTTTGTGTTGAATAAAGTCGTTATTTTGATTTTTTTTTTTTGCGCACAAAAACTAGTCGTCACTTTGTACAATTATTGTTGCGCCACTGTAGTGAGATGGACTTTGTAACGACGTTTTTAGTGCCTTTTATGGGTCTTGTGAGTGCAAAAGTACTGAATCCCTATGGAGGCCTATCTGAGGCCTTTCTCAGCCTCAGCTTTCAACAAAAATATCTTCATTTGTGTTCCGAAGATGAACGGAGGTCTTACGGGTGTCGAACGACATGAGGGTGAGTAATTAATGACATCATTTTCATTTTTGGGTGAACTAACCATTTAAAAAAAAAAAAACACTTTCCTTTCCTCTTTCTCTTCCTTCTTCCCTCCCTACTCTAGCCTGTGCTACACTGAGCAATGTACACGGTCTCAGGATTTCAGGCTCTTATTGCGCTACTCGACTCTTCATGACCAATCGCTTCATGTACCCCCAAGTTGTAAGTCGCTTTGGATAAAAGCGTCTGCTAAATGCATAAATGTAAATGTAACAACCAAGATAAGATCTGGGTCAGTGTATATTTTGGCCATTTGATTTTCCTTATAGAAACGGGTATTAAAAAACAAAAAAAGCTCCTTTTTCGTTTTTTCGTTTTTTTAACAAAACGAAAAACAAGAATTTAGCTTGATTTTTCGTTTTTTGTTCAGAAGTAGAAAAATGAATAAACGGCTTGAATATTCGATTTCTAGATGTGGGCGGGATTTATACGAGCCTTTCTGCTGATTGGACCGGTCGACCGAAGATCAAACTATTCCGTCATCAGTTATTCCTCAGTTCCGCACAGCAGCTACAGCTGTACGGATTCCCAACGTGTTTACTGCAGCTACATGTAATCTTTTATTTATCAAACAACCAAACTAACGAATGGCTCGACGGCCGACTGCCGCCTACATACAAACAAATAAACACAAAATGAAAATAAAAATCTGCAGCCCCTCACGGACGACTGCAGCGTACACATAACAAAACGTAAATAAAACACAACACAAAATCCAGGCCTGGTCCTCTCTCGTCCCTCACTGTCGTCGCTCCTCCTTACGCAACCATTGTATATATCCTGCACTTGCTGCTATTGCACTTCTGGTTAGACCTAAACTGCATTTCGTTGCCTTGTACTTGTACTTGTGTAATGACAATAAAGTTGAATCTAATCTAATCTAATCTAAATATGTTTAATTCGGTATAAAGATTAAAATAAAGATACAAATATGAGGAGTTTGCATTTGTATTTACCCTGAAGATTTGCCTTAAAACTCCAGATCGTTTCAGAGCTCCTCAACACAAGTATAATTATCTGACAAGATTTCTCCAAAAATCTCACAGTGAATTAAATCAGTTAAACGTACACTTCCTTTTGGCGCTTCATAAACAAAACGTAATGCTTCTGCGGAAGAACATGTGGCTGGGAGATACTTCTCTCTGTTTATGTCTATGACTAGTCACAAGAATTCATAATGTACTCACTCTTTACATAAATATTCATGCATTTTGAACAAAAAGGTTGATAGTGAAGGTTTATGATAGATTCAACAAGATCACGAGGTTGAAATGAAAGCAAATGGCGCCATCTAGAGAAACATCTGTGGCGCTGCCAAACTATTGCCATAACTACAAATAGAGAAGCTCATGCAAGATATTCAAAGGATTGAGATGACACAAAATCATCTTAAAACATGAGAGTTCAATTTTATTACTTTTAAAAACAAATTGTTTGTCAAAATACAAGGTTGTGTGAGAATAATTCTAAACTTTAACTACTAGCTGCTGTAAAACAAGTACTGCTGTTGAATGGCCACAGACACAGAACACATTCACTTTTCCTGAGCAATTTCATCTTCTCTCAGTGATGAGTTTGTCAGAGCCCGTGTAGCGAATACTAATGTTGTAGCCTGGTTAAAACCAGACCATTCTCAGTAGTAACTGAGGTATGGTATGGCAAAGCTTCATAGACAAATCATTTCCACGGGGCGTCACCAATGGGCGTCGCTCAAATGCCTCTGGGCGCAATTGGATAGACCTAAAACCAATCAGAGCGATGAGGGAGATGACGTATGCAGAGCGACGGAGACTCTGACAGCAATTCTCTGTTTGTGATTTCGAGGAAGATGTTGCAATGGCTTCCGACGACTTTTGCCGTTGTTGTAAAATAAATATGATAATAGCTGGTGTCCACCGCCACTCCATAAACATTTTTGCAAAATTGGGAAAACCTAATAGCTTCTCAGAACGACTGAAACATCTCGGCTTGACGGTCGAACAGAAAACATCAATCTCTGATCGCATTTGCCCCCGTTGTAAGGTATTTGTATTGCGATTAGAACGCGATTTACCAGTGTATAGGTCATGGTTAAAGGACGAGCAAGACGGGGAAGCGACGGGATCGACAGATGCCGTCGGAAAAAGACAACGCGAGTCTACTCCGTCAAAAACGCCGAGGGATTTAAAAAAGTTAAGGCCAAACACTGCAAGTCCTGGTCGACCGAATATTGCTCGGAGGAGTATCACGGAGGTAAGCTTGTAACGTGGTGTATTACTACTTAAAAATACTTATCAACTTCTTAAAATGTACATGTAAGACTTGACCTCCACTATTAATTTAACGTTATCTTAGTGTCGTAGCAGCCTATCAATATCTCTCGATATATTCATGTGAACAACAAAAGAATAGCTGATTTTGTATTTATTTTTTATTTATTCTTACACACATTGAAGTAAGTTTTGTCCCCTATACTTGTTTTTTTTATCTACATGCTAGTTATTTGGATCTACATGTTAGTTATTTATGTCTTGCCATTCTGGTTATCCTCAGAAGTCAGATCCTTTCATAACATTATTTTAATGTCACAACAATGTCATTGTAGCCATAGACCTAGTGCATTACAATATGTACAGAAACAATTCACACTGTCAAATTTGTCTCAATCTAAATCTTATCTTTCAGGTCATCACCCACTACCCGTCACAGAAAAAGGTCATGAAAGTCTGTGATCCAGAAGATGCTCTAATTATTAACAATATCAACAAGAGAAAATGGAAAACAGCTGCCAAGTTGATGATAAAGCACAAGGAGCTTGTCGAAGAAATAAAGCTCAATGTACTTAATCTAATTGAGGATGAGTGTAAAACACTATGCAACCCAAAAGAAGGCTTCATGCTGTGGAGGTCATCAGCTGTAGACCTAAAGTCCTTTTCATTTTCCAGTCTACAGTCTGATCTCGACCGTATTTCACCTTTCCTTTCATCTGTGTTTTTAACCATCACCGACAAATCCCTTCATGCCACCTGTGCTGCAGCCGCCATTGCTTTAAGAGGTAGACAACCCCGGCTGTCAGCATTCTCGTACTATTTGAATACTATCCTTCAATATGGTGGGGCAAAAAAGGTTGTATTTGATAGGCTCAGCAAAATGTCAATAACAACGAGTCACGTGGCTGCAGTCGGAAAGCAGAAGGAGATGGCTAATGAATATCGGGCTGCTATTTGTCAGTTGAAGCATCAGAATGAAATCTTTCTGAATATGGGAGCTGAAACGCACACAATCAATCAAGGAGAGGATCAAGTCATCGGTGATCCTTCTGAGATGGCACTCAACGAGATCTTTCGTAGCATGGAAGACCTTCAGTTATCAGGTGAGCAAACAAAACCACCAAATGTCATACACCTAGGTTATGTCATCAATACATTAAGTGGTGATTATTTTGTTGTTAATTGCATTCATCAAAACAGAGGAGGTGACTGAAAGCGACAATGATGTCCAGGCTACCGGAGAAGTGTCTTTGATACCAATGACTATGCAAGTCACAGAGTCAACTCCACCACCTACATATTCAATCATATTTGATCATCTGGACTTCTTCATCCGCACTCACCACCAGTCCACCATCCAAAAGAATCAAAGCATACATTGGATACATCACATTGCCGTACAAGACCGGATCCCCACATACCACCTCGATAACAACAAACCGATTAAAGACTTACTGGAGTATGAACTTGAGAAATCTCTTCCTGGACTTGAAACTCAAACACACATGCGAAGAGAGTTCATTGTCATTGGCAGCAGAATGCTAACAAAGTACGTATCAGTGTTGAAACCATTCTCGGACATTGTGGTTCATCACATGCCCCATGACTACACTGATGAAATGGCACAACGCTCCATAGATGTGAGTATTGATAATAATAATAATAATACACTAATGTATGTTTTTTACACTAGCATTGTGAATACACCAATAATATTTAAGTAATGACGATATACCTTTATGTATATTACAGTACCCATTGGGACTTCTCTTCAAGGATGAGAACAAAACTACAGACCTCGTGGATGTACTTCAACAACTTCAAAATGAGTAAGCACTGAACAAGGCAATACTGTAACTTCCTGATTGGAGAAGGCCTTTTTATGACGGTAGTAGACCAATTATTTGTCATCTTTGTAGGTATGTGCCGAATGGCCCAGATGGCATCTCCAATTTGTTAGTCGGTGGTGACCGACTGACAGAGGGGAACTGCAGAAATATTCAGTGGGCCTTTGCTGATGGTGACACAAAGCAAGACCGACTGGAAGGCATGGTCTTCAAATTCGAGGACTGGCATGCCATCAGAGTATTGTTTGAAGTGAGTAACATATAATTCTTGTTTTACCTGTGGTAATGAATATTTTTTTCTTATCATATGTTTCTATATTCATTTTAGATACACTATCGGATATTCTACACTGCTGCGTCTGCAAAAGACCATGGAACACTCTATGCGAATATGTCCAAGTTGAGGTACAGCTCTTAAAAAAAACTAAATCTGAAAATTGTTTTTTATGAATAATATCTAAACTTCGGTTATGTATTTCAAAAATATTGGCTGCTCTGCCATTACAGTATTGTGTATATGTGATTACAACATTTATTTAAATTGTTAACCAATGTTTTTCACAGTGTTTTATGACTTTCCAAATCCAGACAACATGGACATGTCTGTATACTTCATGAATTACTGTTCTTTGTTTTGGGATGGGGAAACACACTTGTGCCATCATGAATTGAACATGGCTTTTCCTGGGGAGGTGTGTCAGTACATATGCCAGCTTGGCACGCTTTGGGCAATTTGGTATGGTATGTTCAGTAAATTTTCAATCATAATATTTTATTATTGACCAAAAACTCTGTTGTGACTTGGTGAGGCGTGTTACTAACATCCTAAGGTGACTGTGTGTGTGCGTGATGTGAGTTTGTATGTGAATGTTTAACAGTGAGTCACATCAAAGACATGTCAGGTGGACATAAACGTATATATGTATGTTTCACAGGTGCAGCAATGCAATGCAAGGTCCCCATACTGCATTAGATTAGATTAGATTCAACTTTATTGTCATTACACAAGTACAAGTACAAGGCAACGAAATGCAGTTTAGGTCTAACCAGAAGTGCAATAGCAGCAAGTGCAGGATATATACAATGGTTGCGTAAGTGCTGGGCATAAAAATGTACTGAATATATATAAATATGTATAAGTAGAGAGATGGTTATTACTATAAACAGAACTGAATTTACAGATGAATATATACAGTGAATAAATATAAATATACAGATGGCTATTACTATAAACAGAATGTAAACAGAATGTACAGGTGAATATGTACTATGAATATAATATACAGATGGCTATTACTTTGAACAGAATTTTACAGATAGAGGTATACAATAATATGTTAGGCTAATATGAGGAATATAGCAGTGGATTAAGGTAGTGCAATAAATTATGGACAGAGCTATCCAAAAGAAAGTGTAAAAGTGCAGTGGAAAGTGGTTGCATATTACAGTTAGAAGTACGGTGCAAAATGCAAATGTAAACATGGTTACTGTAAATACAGTCGGCAGTGCAAATGAGCATATTCCAGTTAAGATATGGTGGTGCAAAATGCATAAGTAAACAGTTGTTACTGTAATAAACAGTCGGTAGTGCAAATAACAAAGTGAATGTAGGTGTGAGGTAGGAGAGTTTGCAGTTTATGAGGGAAGTGGATCAACGGGGGTTTGAGTTCAGTAAAGAGACAGCTCTGGGGAAAAAACTGTTCTTTAGTCTGCTGGTCCTGGTCCGGAGGATCCTGAAACGCCTGCCGGAGGGCAGGAGAGAAAACAGTCTGTGGGCTGGGTGAGAGGAGTCCTTGAGGATGCTGCGAGCTCGATGCAGACAGCGTTTCCTCTGGATGTGCTCGATGGCAGGTAGTGGAGTCCCTGTGATGCGCTGGGCAGTTTTCACCACCCGCTGCAGTGCCTTGCGCTCCGCAACAGAGCAGCTCCCATACCATACTGCCACACAGTTGGTCAGGATGCTTTCTATTGCGCAGCGGTAGAAGTTCACCAGGATAGCCGAGGAGAGCTGATTCTTCCTCAGTGTCCTCAGGAAGAAGAGGCGCTGGTGAGCCTTCTTGACCAGGCTGGAGGTGTTGGTCGTCCACGACATGTCCGCCGAGATGTGGATCCCCAGGAACTTGAAACTGGAGACACGCTCAACAGCCATTCCATTGATGTGGATGGTGTCGTGTGTGCCTCTTGACTCCTTCCTGAAGTCCACGATGAGCTCCTTCGTTTTGGTGGTGTTGAGGAGCAGGTTATTATCAGCGCACCATGTGGCCAGGTGCTGGATCTCCTCCCTGTAGGCAGTCTCATCGTTGTTGCTGATGAGACCAATCACCGTAGTGTCGTCCGCAAACTTGACGATGGAATTAGTTCCATACACAGGCTTGCAGTCGGAGGTGAAGAGGGAGTAGAGAAACGGACTTAGCACACAGCCCTGTGGTACACCAGTGTTGAGTGTGATGGACGTGGAGCAGGTGGATCCTGATCGAACATTCTGTGGTCTGTCAGTTAGGAAGTCCAAAATCCAGTTACACATTGAAGTGTTGATGCCCAGGTCTCCAAGTTTGGCAATTAACTTGGATGGGATGACAGTGTTGAATGCTGAGCTGAAGTCAACAAACAGCATGCGTGCATAGGTGTTTTTACTGTCCAGATGGGTGAGCACAGAGTGCAGTGCCATGGAAACTGCATCCTCTGTGCTCCTATTGCTGCGATAGGCAAACTGGTGTGAGTCCAATGTGGATGGTATAGAGTCTTTTAGGTGTTCCAGGACCAGCCGCTCAAAGCACTTCATAATGGATATAACGCATAATGCATATAACGCATACAAAGAATTTGTCATTAAAGACACAACTGCACTGTTCCTGGCAGCAGCAATGGAGCACTTTGGGTTTCAGGATCTCACAGGTAAATGGTGTCTTAGTTTCACATAAACAAAGTTGATGATGAGATATTCTGTACAATTGCATTTAGATGTGTCAGTACACTAATCATTCTTTAACATGTAAAGTGGTAATATTGAACATGACTACAGCTGTAATATGTATCCAGAAATTTAGTTAACTTAACTAAGTGTGTGTAAACTTAAACTTAGTATGTGAGGAAAGAAACTGATCATTTACTGTAATACTGGTTGTTTCAAAAACATTTTTTTCATGTTTCAACAGAACACCCAGAGACTTTTATTCCAGAGAACATCGGTGATGAATCACCAGACGTAAAGAGGACCTGGCTGCATGAGGCAACAGCAAAGGTTATTGACCAATTTGTGATGCTCAGTGATATTCCGGAGGCTGCTAGAGGTGTCAGCAAAGCATCTGCAACACCTATTCCCAAACAACAGTTTCCTTGCCGAATGGAGGGATGCAGGCAGGTTTACACATACTTTAAGGCTAGGAATACACATGAAAAGAAGAAACATAACCTTGTGTTGCCTTCAGAGTCGATGCCCAAAACCAGCACTCCCACCCATCGCGACCACATAAAAGAGCACACCATGGCAAGACTTGGTTTTGGCTTTCTCCTACTTAATGTACTGGATGCCATTAAGGAGGGTGATGGTGGGAGATTAATTAGGCTTTATAAAGTTGCATTGCTTTTTTACAAAGCGTATGGACGCACACACTATGCCTACAGCACATTCCTCCTCACCTTGCAGGTCAATGCTACACTATCCCCCCGCATGGCTCACAGTGTCACATGGAACCGTTTTTGGAATGGTCGAGGCGGTAAGGGTAGAAACATCCCCCTTGATCTACACCTGGAACATCTAAACAACTTTCTAAAATCATTCCTGAAAGGTCTTGGACCCAACCTGAATGAGCAGTCGGCAGCCAGAATAGGTCAATCAATTGGAGTGATGAGGGAGCTGATGGAAACCACTGATTTAGAACTGAAGGTCACAAGGCGTAAAGGCACCCATCAAGAGCACGAACCGAGTGTGGATGTTGTATCGCTAGTCGCGATTTTTAGTCAGGCCGAACTGTTTAAGGAACAAACAGGGAGGGAATTCAGTGCGTTCCCTGGCTTCACAAAAAACCTATTGGAGAAGATGGACTACAGTGAATTGTGGCGATGGATGAGGGAAAAAATCAAAGACTGGAGAAGTGTGCCAATTTGAGAACTGGTAGTGTAGGCACCACGTTTTTATTGTAAATATGTTGATTTCAGAAACATTTTATGAAAATGTTTTATAATGCGTTGTGTGTAATGTCAATTTTTTGGGTTAATGAGGGTAATATGTTGAAGTGTTATTTGAGTGTTTAAGTTATTTAATATACTGTTATTGTTTATTTTTGAAAATAAAATATTGAGGAGTCTTTGGAAAATTGTCTCACAAACTTTATTCAAATTCAGTCATTTCAGATGTGTTATGACATTTTCAGACTTGACAATAGTTACACTAGCTACTTACAATTTTTACATGACTACCAGATCTAGTCTGAGGAAATAAGCACAGAAAGGCCAGATACAGAGCTGCTGTGTGGTGTTAACACATGATCACTCTCCCCATCCTCCTCATCAAAGTAGCCGGTGTAATCAACATCAACTGTTAGCAAAAAACTTTCCGGCGGCGTAACAGACACAGAATACTCAAAGTCACCACACACCTCATGAATTATCTTCAAAATTTATTGGGCATGTTGTTTATTAAACACAGGGAGATTCTGCATAATATATGTGAAGTCAAATATTTCATTGCTATGTTCTAGAACTGAATTGATAAGATCAGTGCCAAATCCAGTGCAGGCTGTTTTCATGGTATATAACTGTGTGTTCTCCAAAACTAAACTTTTTCTGTATTTCTCTAAAAGATCTCTAATTAACCCTTGCTCCTCTGGGGTAACGTTTCTACATTTAACAGGTGTAGAAATCTCTTGTAACAATTCGTATTTGGGGGCTGGCACCGCACAACCTCCAGCGTTACAAGTACACAATGAATGGCAGAAGGTACAGCAAAAATGTCCTGGTTCCACAATGGCTACATTTTTTTCAAAATGGGAATATAGGGCTTTTCGAAAGCAGCTTGCACTACTTTGGTTAATTAATCTGCCCACAGCCTCATCAGCTCTTGTGTACTCTTTGATGGTGTATACAATGGCATGGGACTGCGACCCATCTCTGCCGGCCCTGCCAACCTGTTGCAGCATAGCCTCCACGTCCTCAGGTACCCCGTACATGACGACATGTGAAATGTTGGGAAAGTTTAAACCCATCCCCAGAGCAGTTGTTGCTACAACAACTCTGCAGTTACCCTCCCCAGTAAATGAGGATAGAACCCTGCTTTTGTTCTGAGGGAGTGTATGACTATGGAACATGCCTATGATTAGATTGTCAACTTTATGTTCCTGGTCAACCCAGGCATCCTCTCCCAGTTCTGCCTTCAGATGGCAGAACACTCGCCCAACTGTCTTCAATGTGCGGCAATAAATTATTACTGGTGACATGGTTAGGCCTTTCTCTTTCACTTCCCTAACTAACCAATCCAGGCAGTTCAGAGAACGATCCGATACACTTTTCAGTCCAAGTCTGATATTTGTCCGATTGGGGCTCACAATCACGGTGGTAGCACTGTCCAGATGCAGCTGTTTCTTCACAATGTCTCTTGATTCTAAGTCAGCAGATGCGGTCAATGCCAACACAGGTGTCCCTAAAAGACATGTAAATGCCATTACACCTCAGTAATCAGCCATGGAAACATTACAATAATTTGTTGTAATATACTTATATTGAGTTGAGTTCAGATGCAAAAGCCTCCAAGTGCGATCTGAAATTATCTTCTACAGTAATCATTTTTATCAAGCTTGTATATTTAAGTTAAATAATTTCACTTAAATGGCAATGCAAATTAAGTATTAATAGTAATTTAAGTGAAATTACTTAAATTAAATATACAAGCTTTATAAAAATGATCATTCTAGAAGAAAATTTAAGATGGCACTTAGAAGCTTTTGCATCTGAACTCTTCATACATACACACACACACACACACACACACACACATACATAATTATATATATATATATATATATATATATATATATATATATATATATATATATACAATAGTTAGCATGGAACAATAGCTAACCAAACTGATTGCTAATACACTTGGCACTTTTTCTTTTTTGAGACAGTACTGAATAGAGGGTAAGTAACATGTAGTAACATAAAAACACCTGCTTGTAGTATAGAATAGTAATATTCTCCCGACATAGAAGAAATACAGTTTAGTGATTAACTCACCTGGTTTGACTATGGACCTGAGTTCCCCCAGCTTGGCAAAGCTCTCTCTGAAGGCCTTCTCTCCTTTTGCAGCTTTCCCCCTGTAAGAGATATACATGTTAATCTCAATAAATTATAATGTCGTGGAAAAGTTAATATGACAGTGTATTCAACAAATTTGAGAGCACGTAGCCTTCACAACTAGCATTGTTTGTTAGGTGTATGTAGCCCATTTACAATTAAGTTCAGATGCCTTATCGTAACTCTAGACTACATTACAGTACGTTTACTTGCAACTTCTTACCATTTATAGGTCAGGTGAACCTCGTCCACCACAATCCCCAGGAGGTTGTCTTGAAACACTTTGCTGCACAACATCTCTCGCCATTTTGTGTTGAGTAGCCAGGATTCAGGACTGCCGATTATCAGCTGGCATTGACCGCTTCGAATGAATTCTTCGTTGTCAGTGCCAAGTTGTAGAGCTGAGAATCCAAGCTTGGTCGCTTCCTTGACCTGATCCTCCATGAGGGCTACCAATGGAGAAATAACCACTACCAGAGGGCTCTCGCTAAAACCCATTCGTTTAGCCACCAAAGGGGCCAGCTGGTATATCAGACTTTTGCCGAATCCAGTCAGTAAGACAGCGATAACATCTTTTTTAGATATGAAGGCTTCGAGTGCTGTTCTTTGCTCGGGTTTTAACGAAAAAGAAAAGTTTAAATTGCTTAAAACAGACTCGATCGCTGATTCGAACGAGTGATGTTCCACGGCGGCATCCATCTTTGCAATATATAAAATCGGCTTCACCGTCGCTGCGCTGTCGTCATCGTGTAAAGCCCGCCCCAATGTTTCTGATTGGTGCCTCGATTTCTGGGGTTTAGAAATGGGTTTGAATGTGCTCTTTGCCAGACTACTTGCAGAGCAAATCTAAATTTGCCGGAAGTTGTCTGGGTTTTCCCAGGCTACTAATGTTGTTGATTTTAATATAAATTCTGACTTAATTTTAAAGTTAGATTGTACAACTATTATTAAGTAAAAATTCCAGTATTAAAATGCCATGATAATTTACTCACACCCATGTCATCCAGGAAATAAGGGTCTTATCTAACACAACTATTGGCCGTTTTCCAAAAGAAAAAGAAAAGTATGCTTTTTAACCACAAATGCTCGTCTTGAACTAGCTCTACGATGCGTCACGCATTTCATCATCACGGCAGGTAGGGTGAAAAACTCCATCTCATTTTCTCCTCCAACTTCATAGTTTTACCTTTTTTTGTAAAGGCTGTTTGACTTAGTCTTTGCACGTTCGCTTTGTAAACCAGCTTCCTGAAGAGATCCGATGTTCTCCAACAGTAGTCACTTTCAAATCCAGACTCAAAACATCTGTTTAGCTGTGCATTTACTGAATGAGCTCTGTACCACTGTAGTCCGACTGATCGCACTTTATCTTCATCTTTTTGTAACCGTTTTAATTTAACCTTGTTTTTATTTTGGGTTATGATTTTATTCATTTTTGGTTAGTGCTGTCTGGTTGGGAGAGTTGTGAAGTGAGACGGTACACACTCAGATGTGTGGAAGCCGGGTTGCTACTAGTGTGTCTCACGAACCGAAAATATCTGACTCTTCTGTTCAGACAGGGGAGCTCCAAATTTACTATTGTTATTTTCTTTCTTATACATGGTATTTTTATTTCTTATGCATATGTTGTGATTATTCTATCAATATGTTAATACATTTTCTATGTAAAGCACTTTGAATTACCATTGTGTATGAAATGTGCTATTTAAATAAACTTGCCTTGCCTTGTCTAAACACTGGGTAGTACTTTCACCTAGAATTGGCTTTATGCACAGCTGCACTACTTCCTGAACTTCAGCCAGCTCCTTTGTTTCCTGTCTGTCATTATTGGACAAACTGATTAATCCAGGTGTGCCTGACCTCTGTAGTCGCAACAACAATAATCAGACACACCTGGATTAATCAGTTTGTCCAATAATGGCAGACAGGAAACAAAGGAGCTGGCTGAAGTTCAGGAAGTAGTGCAGCTGTGCATAAAGCCAATTGTGCATGCGTGACCTTTCCGACGTAATGCGTGACGCATCGTAGAGCTAGTGCAAGACTAGCATTTGTGGTTATAAAGTGTTTAAATTTCAATGACGTCACCGTCACAGGTTCAAGTATTGTGTTTGCACAGCCGGTCACACACAAAGGTGTTCCCATAGCATTCAGCGCAGCATCTTGTTCCCGCTTTTTCAGAGAACATATGTGAGATGGTGGTCCAGTGGGTTAAACCATGTAACTGATAAGCAGAAGGTTGCTGGTTCGATCCCAGCGGTCACCACAAGTGTGTCCTTGAGCAAGGCCCTTTACTCCATGTTGCTCCAGGGGGATCATCCCTGTAATAAGGTCCCTGTAAGTCGCTTTGGATAAAAGCATCTGCCAAATGCATAAATGTAGAAAAGGGTTACAGTCAAGCAACCCAAAACGTTTCCCTTGATTTCATGTAAACAAGTTTATTCATCAAGTCATGTCATGTGTTCCTTTGTATTTTTCTAAGTCTCAAAATGTACAGAGCATTTCTTCAAATGCAAAAAAAAAAAGATTTAAATGCAAGAATATATTTTCAAAATGTGAACTCTGTAACAAAAATCTCTTCATAAATCACAGCATTTTACAGCAACACTAGTTTCATGAACTATTACTGACCCTGCCAAAATGTCCTTTGACAATTGATCAAACTTCACTACTAATTTTAGCAAATGACCCTCTTAAATCACTATGGTTTCCTAAATTCCAGCTTTTGCTGAATCTGAATGTCCAATTATTTACTTGTAAGTGTATTATTTGTGAGTGATGGATCCGAACATGAACATTTGCTCATTTAGACGCCTTCTGGCAATGCTTTTTCTTATGATACTGTAGATTAGATGATCGGCTGAAACTCTTCCCACATGAAGAGCACTGGTGCGGCTTCTCTCCAGTGTGAACACTCTCATGAGTTTTCAGGTGTACTGACTGAGAGAAACTCTTCCTACAGTGTGAGCACTTGTGCGGTTTCTCTCCAGTGTGAACTCTCTCATGTCTTTTCAGGTTTCCTGACTGAGAGAAACTCTTCCTACAGTGTGAGCACTTGTGCGGTTTCTCTCCAGTGTGAACTCTCTGGTGTGTTTTTAATTCTCCTGATGTACTGAAGGTCTTCCCACATTGTGAGCACTTGTACGGTTTCTCTCCAGTATGAATTCTCTGGTGTTTGTTTAATTCGCTGGATGTACTGAAGGTCTTCCCACAGTCAAAGCACATATAAGGTTTCACACCAGTATGAATACGCTCATGCGCTTTTAAAGTGTTCAGTTGTGAAAAACTCTTTCCACAAAAAGAACAAACGTGAGGCTTCAGACCAGTATGAACTTTAAGGTGTCTTCTTAAGCTTGATGCCACAACAAATGTTTTCTCACACTGATCACAGCTGAATGATCTCACTCCAGAGTGACAGAGCAGATGAGCATTGAGATGGCATTTCTGACTGAAACTCTTTCCACACTGAGAGCATGTGAACGGTTTCTCTCCAGTGTGAATCCTCATGTGTATGTTAAGGGTTCCTTTACATGTGAAAATCTTTCCACACTGAGAGCAGGTGAAAGATCCTTTGTCTCCAGATTCTCCAGCTTGTTTTTGGGTGAAATTATTTTTAGTCTGTGAAACGACTGTGTTTCCATCTCCATTTTCCATCTTCTTTTGAAGCTGATACCTTTTACCTTCATTCACTTCCATCACGTCTAAAAATTAGAAACAAAAATACATTTAGAGAGTCCCAAATTATCAAAGTTTTCCTCTTAATGTTCCTCATTAAAGAGAATGAAGGAAAACACCAACCTATTTGTTCCTCTGTCTCTTCATCTTTTATTCTGCAGGGTTCTTCCTCAAACTCCATCTTTACAATAGTATGTCTGTAGTTTCTCCTGGAGTAATTCCTCCTGCTTGCTTCTTCTTCTCCTGTGGGAAGATGGGAATATCCCCAGCATTTAAACTCTCATGAACGGCTGTGGGAGCGGCTTCACTGACTGAAGGTGTGAATTGTGGTCGCTGTTGCTCATTTAGCAGATCATCATCACACTCACAATCACTCTCAATTATCCAGCTTTAAGGTGTCATGAAAGCCCCTTGTTTTTAGCCTGGTCGCTGTGGGCTCACACTCTACCTCACACTCCGTGACATTGCTTCGACTTTGCTTTTCAACCCAGAAGAATGAAATTGCTCAGAAAAACGCAAAAATAACCATTTTCCACGTATTGATCAAATGTTTACCAGTTTTCATTCATGATTTTACATGAATGATATTTTCAGTCATTTGAACAGCCTTAATCTGAAGTTGCAGGGATAAAACCGTGAGTGATATTGTGGAAAAACTTGATGCATTTAAACACAAGATGGACTTATTTGTAACCGATTTGAATAGTGCGAAAATGCTGCATTTCTCAACACTGCGGGACTTCAGTAAAAACTCCTCAGCAAAAACTACCAGAGGTTAGGTATGACAGATTTTTGGGAAAAACTGCATTTCAATTTTGCTGCGAGATTTGACGACTTCAATGTAACCCCCGAGGGGATGCAGTGTATCAAGGACCCTTTAAGTGTTGATGCAGGAGAAGCGTTTGCTTCTAAAGCCAAAGAAGTGCTCATTTCACTTGATGAAGGATTGCTGCAATTAGAGCTCATAGACATCCAGACGTCATCTGAAGCAAAGAGTACATTTCTGTCTGGAGGATATGTACAGCACTGGGTTGAACTGAACCAAGACCAGTTCCCAAACACCAGAAGTTTGGCCATTTTCATTTGGACTATTTTTGGTACAATTTACTAGCCTGGATGCCAGACGAACTTAGCTCCGCCCACAAAAAAATGTGCACGGGCAGTTCGGTCTGGACTTGATCCATAGAGAAGTAATTATGCCCGAACAGAAACTGTTCGGACCAATGAAATTGTCAGGGCGGGCTTTAGACGATGATGGGCAGATGATAAACAGTAACGTAATCATCCACGTCATCAAAGGCGCTTGGGTTGAATTTGTTCTAATCCTAAATGGAGAACTTGTTCGTATATGCATTCACCTTTACTATTTCTCTCAGAAATGATGATCGTGTTGGTAAGTACTCTGTGTTTCCTTAAATTCTTTTTTTACAACACCGGCAAATATCGTCTACACTCATCTTTTTCTTCTAACATTACTTATTCCGGGCGTGCGTGCAGACAGGGTTTTTACAACAAAAGTTTTTACAACAAAACCCGCCCAATACCGATTGCTACTCAAAACTAGCCAAAAACAAGCCCAATAGCTTTCCGGGTGGGGGGGTTCTCCGGGAAAAATGGCATTTGGGGGGTAAAATATGTGTTATTTTGGCTGGACTGCCTGTTAAATTTCGCGTTCCTGTGTCTGTATATCACATAATTGGGGTCGCTTCAACCTGCGGACTTGGCAACACAGTGCAGTTGAGTTCTGTTGACATTTGACAACTAACGTTATGCGTCGCTCCGTTGCTCTGATTGGTTGTAGGTCTATCCAATTGAGGTCTTTCCTGGTTCGGTTTAAACACGCCCCATAATCACAGCCCAACGGAGCAGTATCCCACTCATATTCTGACTAGAATTGAGTATGACGACGTCAGGCTAACAATTTACACATGTAAGTCAAGCTTTTCACATATGAATGTAATAAAAAAAAAAAAAACTCGTTCCTCCCTTTCAAGTGATCACCTCCATCAAGATCAAATGCAATTTTAGTCATTAGCGAAAGACTGGCATAGGTTGTGAATACTTGCATATATTTTGTTAATGTAACAATGTCAAAGTTAAACTGTTATAAACAAAAGAAGTCTAAGAGCTCTGCATTACAGTTACAGTGCTGTACAAATATGTTGACTATTTACACTTGCTTTGAATTTTTTGTACAATGTTCTTAGTTGAACCATCAACATTGCGCTCTTGCAATGTTAAACTGCTTTTTAAAATATGATTTAAAAAGAAGAGTTTTAAGTAAATATTAAAAGGCAAAATACTGGATTCAAGATGTGTGTGCATGTTTTTAATATATGACCTATAAGTTACAAAAAAAAAAAGTTAAAACACAATATTATATAATAGGTTATAAGAGAATGGTAAAAGTTTGGCCTGCATCATATTTACATTTTTAAAATCTGGCACTCAAAGAAGAGTGGTTGAAGACCCCTGTACTGGACCGTCTCATTCTAGTGTTCAATTGCTGAGGAGGACACTAGCCTACAAACCTCAGAAGGACTGGACTAGGAAAGACACAGTCTCTGTAGGATGCAGCCCTCCGTTTGAGAAACACCCTGTGTATGTTCCTTAAAGGGTTATGTGACAAGGTTCGTTGGGTGTGAAAGGAAGAAGGCTGGGTCGGCGTGACTGGGACTCGTGGTTTATTCAAAACTCTTTTCGGGTAACATATACAGTCGCGCACACAGCGCTTTCAAACTCAATCAGTATAACTTGTTCTCAGTATTCTCTCTCAGCTCCGCTCTCCAGCCACGAGTGCCCAGTCTGTGTCTCTCTCCCTCTTTCCTGTTTGGGGAGCGGCTTTATCCGGTCTCTCCGCGCCAATCACTGCAATCAGACACAGGTGTTCTACTTTCTTACTCTTTCCAACTCATAATCTTCACAAATTATAATGTGGAAACCAGTCAGTAACAAGTTTATGTTTCTCGAGCGTAACGAATAACATCATTCGGTTCATTTTGATTCATTTCTGAGTGATTTCATTAAATGAACCGACTCATTTAGTCATTTGGATTTAGATTTCTCTTAATAAATGATAAATGAATGTACTCACAGTGTGAAAACATCAGATTTAGAGCAGAATGAACGGCTGTGTTCCACTTCTCATGTTTATGGGTGTTTCTCTGCACATCTCATCAAAAGTTGCTGAAGGCCGTCTCAATTTGAAGGACCCTTGGAAGGCAGCCTTCATTCGGCCTGTTTTGGTTTTGGTTGCCAACTCTCACGCATTTGGCGTGATACACACGCTTTCAGGCTCTGTCTCACGGTCTCACTCTGCCCCAAGGTTATTTTTGTTATTTTTTAAATAAAATTAAAAAATCATAATAAATGAAAAACTAAACGAAACTAACAACTCTTACTGAAAAACGAACTGAAATAAAATAATAATTAGCAAAAATAAATAATCGTTTTCGTAATTAATAAGCTCTCTTTACTGTGGTGGAAAATCTGCCCTGTGGCGTTTGAGGGAGTGTCTGTATATGGCAGAACTGCGCATTAAGTGAGCGGAGGAGATTAACCGCTGTCCTGTGACGCGATGCGTGCCGTGAACACACATCGCTAGTCCTAAGCAGCTGCTCACAAAGAATACATTCGTGGCAGTGAAATGGGAAATGACCGCACGTTGAACTTAAGTTCACTGCTTTTAGAACGCCGTTACATACGCGAGAGATGCAGGTGCAACAGCAACTATCCGCCTGTTAAAGGCGGGCATACACGGTGCGATTTCTGACGGTCGTAAGATCGTACTGAAGGAATTGAAAATAATAAAGATATAAGAAAAGAATAGCCTGACGTTGTCATACTCAATTCTAGTCAGAATTTGAGTCTGATTCTGCTCCGTTGGGCTGCGATTATGGGGCGTGTTTAAACCGAACCAGGAAAGACCTCAATTGGATAGACCTACACCAATCAAAGCAACGGAGCGACGCATAACATTAGTTGTCAAATGTCAACAGAACTCAACTGACCTGTGTTGCCAAGTCCGCGGGTTGAAGCGACCCCAATTATGTGATATACAGACCCAGGAATGCGAATTTTAGCAGGCAGCCCTGCCAAAATAACACATTTTACCCCCAAAATGCAATTTTTCCTGGAGAACCCCCCCACCCGGAAAGCTATTGGGCTTGTTTTTAGCTAGTTTTGAGTAGCAATTGGGCGAGTTTTGCTGTAAAAACTTGGCAACCCTGTCTGTGCGCACGCTAGAATAAGTCACGTTAGAAGAAGATGAGTGTAAACGATCTTTGCCGGTGTTGTAAAAAAAGAATTTAAGGATACACAGAGTACTTACCAACACGATCATCATTTCTGAGAGAAATAGTAAAGGTGAACACATACGAACAAGTTCTCCGTTTAGGATTAGAACAAATTCAACCCAAGCGCCTTTGATGACGTGGATGATGACGTTACTGTTGATCATCTGTCCATCATCGTCTAAAGCCCGCCCTGACAATTTCATTGGTCCGAACAGTTTCTGTTCGGGCATAATTACTTCTCTATGGATCAAGTCCAGACCGAACTGCCCGTGCAAATTTTTTTGTGGGCGGGGCTAAGTTCGTCTGGCATCCAGGCTAAGAAAAGAATACATTTAGAATACATACCCCATTTGCTTATCAGAAGGGCCATCTGGAAGACAACAGAGAGGCCTGTAGGTCACATGGGGTCACACCTTTACAGTGGGGGAAGTTTGGTCTGATTGTTCAGTTTGAAAAGAATACATTTGGTTTCAGTCACATGGTCAAGGAATAGATAAAAGAAGATTGGAACTGTTGCTTTTTCTCTCTTTTCTCTGGCTCTTGAGGTCTTCTCTTCTTTGCTCTCTTCTTCTCTCTCTCCCTCTCCCCCTCTTGCTCTCTCTCTCTCTCTCTCTCTCTATCCCTCAGGTAACATTTTATTCATGCTGTGTACGATCCCTTGCAGTGAATTTTCTAAAATTTACTTTGATCTGTGTAAGAATGAGGACATTTTTCACAGTTGAACTTGTGAATGGATTAAAGCTGACCTTCTGACCAAGGAATGGGTAAGGCTGTTTTCATTGTTTAATGATTGAAGGAATTGCATGAAACAGAACTTAGAAGGTTTTAAATAGCTTCAATAGTCCCATTACTGTACAATCTGTGAATATTCAGATAATCTCCTCGGGATGTAAGGGACATTTTCTAGTGACGTATTGTTTGCTTTATGGAGTGAAAAAGTTGAGCCTACCTTGTCCAAACTCAAGAAAGAGTATATTGGAATTAAAAGTTCAGATGATGAAATGTTTAGATGGTGGGAAATACTTGGCAAACACCAAAAGAAATCAAAACATGGTGAAATAATTGAGGCTTTAAACTTCATAAATTGTAAAAGGCTACCTGATGTGACAACACATCTATTTTCAAGTATAGATGCGAAATGTAAAGAAGTGGATTCTAAAAGTGAAGAAGCAGAAAAGTCTGAGGCAAAGATTCAAGATCTTCAAACACAGCTAGATAAATGACTAGCTGCACAGTTAGCCCTGACTGAAAAGTGTAAAAAGCACAAGGAGATCATTTTTAGATCTCAAGGCTAAGCTAAATGCTAAAAAGTTCATGCCTTCCAGAATGCTAAAAAGCGATGGAACTAAAAAGCATGTTCACTTCTTAGATGAGGTGACTTGCTCTAATGAATCTGAAGTGTTTAGTTCAGAAAATGCACAAGAAAGTGTGCCTATTTCAGTTCTTAAGGTGATGCAGCACCGTAATAGCGCCGAGTCGTGTACCAGTCCAGTACGCATGGTGTGCAAGCATTCGAGAGTCATGAATATCCTCAAACTCCAGGAGAACATAGCAGACAACCCTTGGACCACTTCTCTTCTCCATCTACATGTCAATCCTGGGATCTGTCATTCAGAAACATGGCGTTTCCTATCACTGCTATGCCGACGACACTCAACTCTACTTCTCATTCCAACCAGATGATCCCACGGTTGGTGTTCGTATCGCCGCCTGCCTAACAGACATTTCTGCCTGGATGAAGGAACATCACCTGCAACTCAACCTTGCAAAGACAGAACTGCTTGTGGTCTCAGCCAACCCAGCACTTCATCATAATCTCTCCATTCAGCTAGGATCATCAACCATAACTCCGTCCAGGACAGCCAGGAATCTTGGAGTTGTGATTGATGATCAGCTAAAATTCACTGACCACATCACTGCAACAACCCGGTCCTGCAGATTTGCGTTATACAACATTAGGAAGATTAGACCCTTCCTATCAGAGCATGCCACACAACTCCTGGTCCAAGCTCTTGTTCTCTCCAGACTGGACTACTGTAATGCTCTTCTAGCGGGCCTTCCGGCATGTACTGTCAAACCCTTGCAACTGATCCAGAATGCAGCGGCAAGGGTGGTCTTTAACGAGCCGAAGAGAGCACACGTCACGCCTCTCTTCATCAGTCTCCACTGGCTCCCAATAGCAGCTCGCATCAAATTCAAGACACTGGTGCTCGCCTTCAAAACAACCACTGGCTCTGCACCAAGATACCTAAACTCGCTTGTGCAGACTTACACTCCCTCCAGGAGCTTACGTTCTGCCAGTGAACGACGCCTTGTGGTGCCATCCCAAAGAGGCATGAAATCACTCTCACGGACCTTTTCCTGGACCGCACCCACCCTGTGGAATGACCTGCCTATCTCAATTCGAGCAGCCGAGTCTGTAGCCATTTTCAAAAAACGGCTAAAGACACATCTCTTCCAGCAGCACCTGACCAATCAAGATTAGCACTTAACATTCTATTCATTTTCTGTCTGTCTGTCTGTCTATTAAAAAAAAAAAAAAAAAAAAAAAAAAAAGAAAAAAAACCTTCTGTCCTATGTGTTCTGTACTAGATTAACTGAGACTTGCTACAGCACTTACGTACTGTTACATACTGTTGCCCTTGACTGTTCTAGCTGCTTCTATTGCTCTCATTTGTAAGTCGCTTTGGATAAAAGCGTCTGCTAAATGACTAAATGTAAATGTAATGTAAACCCAATGGCAAAGAGAACAGGTTTTGCAGTTCCTGTCAGAAAATAGGCCATTCAGAAGGGAAATGCTGGTCGCTGGGTAGGGGTCGAGCTCCACCTTATTTTCAGAAAAATAGGAAATTACTTTCTACGGGCAAAGATCAGTGCTCATTTGCAGGTAAAACTCTCAGTGAGTTGACTGCGTTGGTCATGCAAGGCCTTCAGCTATTAACTTCACTTGCGAGCGGGCTAGCAGCCTCTTAGCAATGAGTTTAATTGTAAAACATCCAGATTGCAATGATCCTGTTTGTATTTTCAAATTTGTAATTGTATAACACATTGTGCGCATTGATTACACATTTTAGTTGTTTGTGCTACAAGATACACATAGACTAGTCAAGTTTATTCTTTAAAACACATGATTGCTTTACTGTAAGAGATGAAACACTTAAGATAAAGGCTGTAGATGCTATGCATTCTAGGCCATGTATCTTGTGTAAATTGGAATAACTTTAATACTGGAATTGTACAGCAATTTCAAGTTGCATGTGTGTCTATGTTGAATTTGTTAGTCTCCCAAGTGGAAACTCTGCTATTGCCTATATAGCTGTAGTTAAACCATGTGCAGGAGCACAGAATTGCCATGTGGCTACAATTGCATTAACCATGAGAATGTTTTCATCACAGCAGGAATCGATAACTCCAAACTTTGCATTTTATCATGCTCTTTAACAAAAACATTGGTGTGAGAAGAATTTTGAGCCAGACCACACCTCATACTCACATTCTCATACTGGCTGCCTGTTTTACAACAGGGCTAAATTTGCATCACAATTGTAAACCTCCTCACCATGTTTGGGCATGATTTACACATAGCCACAGCTAAATTCAGTCACATAGATTAAGTCAAATCTCCATCTGTCTCACAAAATGTCTTTACATCTAGACACAGTGTTATAACTGTGAATTTCTTCCAGTTATTGTTTGTTTCTTTCTTTTGATTTACTAAATCATGTATTATTTATCTCACCAAGTTAAATATTAAAAGGGTATTTCTCATCCTTACCTAGTGAAAAATATTCTTGTATCATTGTATTGTAAGAATGCATTTGATTTTGAACTTTTTTGATTTTGAATTTTGATTTCTGAGTATTTGTATTTTTCCATTTTACAATGTAACAATGGTTTTGGACATGAATTCAATTGAATTTCTGTATTTGGTTACACACTATTTTGCTTATACTTCTCATGAAAGAGGAGTTTAAAACCAACAATGATTGTTGTATTGTTATAATGAAATTTATTTCAATGTGTCTAAAAAATAATGTAAGAGCTTGTGATATCTTCTTTTATTCTAAACCTTGACCACTTTATTAAGTACATCGATTTAAAGGCTTAGTGCCAGAGACTATTTTAATCTGACCATATCAAACTTCTGACCAATGACAAATGTCATGTATGCTATTTTGCTGTTTGTTGGGCTGTATGTTACAGGATTCCTGCTGCTCGAGTTCACCTCCTGTGTTCTGCCTCAGAAAGAGAGACAAGCGTTTGTTCTCATCGTCAGTGACTGTTCTTGAGGTGTGAAGGATTCAATGGACGTTTTGCATATCAATGATAGGGGCAACACCATTTGATGAAGTTCTCATGCAGGGCTGCAAGGAGAACAAAGACTGAAGACTGACAAACTGCTTTTGCAACATGCCTGGACGACAAGTCTGAAGATGACATACACACACAACTGAAAGCATGTCTTTGTGGACTGTGTCACCTCTGGACACTTTATGAACGTGGCCAAATGTGCCAAGGGGGGACTGAAGGAATTGAAAATAATCAAAGATATTTGATATTTGAAATCCATTTGCTTTACTGTTGTCACCCCCCATTTGCTTATCTGTTGTCACCCCCCATTTGCTTATCAGAAGGGCCATCTGGAAGACAACAGAGAGGCCTGTAGGTCACATGGGGTCACACCTTTACAGTGGGGGAAGTTTGGTCTGATTGGTCAGTTTGAAAAGAATACATTTGGTTTCAGTCACATGGTCAAGGAATAGATAAAAGAAGATTGGAACTGTTGCTCTTTCTCTCTTTTCTCTGGCTCTCTTTTTCTCTGGCTCTTGAGGTCATTGGGGCTTCTCTTCTTTGCTCTCTTCTTCTCTCTCTCCCTCTCCCCCTCTTGCTCTAACTCTTTCCCTCTCTCGCTCTCTCTCTATCCCTCAGGTCACATTGTATTCATGTTGTGTACGATTAATGGTATAAGTTTTTCATCTCATACATCCATTTTGAAGCTATTTTAAGTGTAACCATAACCAGATTTTGTCATTAAATCCTTTCTATTACGAATACTGTGCTAACTAGTTTTGATTTGGAATTTACTTTGAAGTGCTCCCTATTGTAATACAATATAGTCACCTTCGATGTCCAACGATGTTCCATATTCCCCAAACCCTCTCAGGAGAGCGAAAGAGGGTCCTGGAAAACATAAAAAATAATGTTTCACCCTACTTGAGGGGGACTCACCGCTCGCTCCTCTGATGCTTCAAACCTTGAAAAACCAGCCATCAGGTCAGAGTTCGACCACCATCACAAGGGGGGCGCTCTCACCAAACAAGCCAGGCGGGCCGTCAGATCTTACATATCTGCTCATCGTAGGCCCACCGGCCTGATGTAAAGCGCCCGGGGAAAGAGGCAAGAGGAAGGGAAAAGCAGCGCTATCTGTGCGCCCTAGGGGGCGGAGTCCTGTCGCGCTGCCTCCGATGGTTCCGGTTTCCAGCTCCGGCTTCCTTCCTCTTCTGGTTGCGGGTGTCCCGCCTCCTCTGCGCACCAGTCCTCTGTGGAGGGGGCGCTTGAGAGGCGACGCTGGTTCACTGGTCCCGCCTCCAGCCCTCAGACCATGATGGGCCAGGGACACCCGACTGCCTGGGCGCAGTCCCGGACCTCAGCGAAATGCATGATCTAAATGCCGCCGAGCGCGCCTTCGCCTCTCCGAACTTCCCCACCACCGCCTCGACGGAGGTGCCGAAAAGTTCAGATGGCGAAACCGGGGCATCAAGGAGAAAGGACTTCTCTTTCTCCCCGGTGTCCGCAAGGTTTAACCACAGATATCTCTCCGTGGCCACCATCGCCGCCATCGAACGACCGATGGAGAACGCTATTTGTTTGGTGGCCCGGAGAGCAAAATCCGTGGTCCGGCGCAACTCAGCCACCGCATCAGGGGATAGTCCCTACCCCTGATCGAGGTCCCTCAGCAGGTCCACCTGGTAAGTCTGCAACACCGCTGTGGTGTGCAAAGCCGCCGCAGCGTGACCCGCTGACCCTCAGTGTTGACGGCAGCCCAGAGGGGAGATAGTTCGCAAACGTCTCGTCCACGGGCGGCACTGACACATACCCAGCCTCGGGCAATCCCTCGACATCAGCGAAATTAGTGTGGAAGAGCAGCAGATGAGGAGGAGGAGCCTAAATCCCGCTCCTCCTCCGAAGTCCGCCTCTCGCGATCCGATCGTCCTCCACGAGAACCACACCTGTCTCCATGCGACGAGCCAGATCCACCTGGGAACCCCAAGATGTTAGACGCCACTCAGCCTCAGCCCGAGCGGGGCCATTCCCAAATACTGAACCCTCTCCCCTCGAGAAGAGGTCCAGACGAGAGCGGAGCGTTCTCAGGAGAAAACACTCGCAGTTTGCACAGGAGGCTCCCTCAAGAACCTCCCGTGCATGCTCTTCTCCCAGGCAGTAAACGCACAGTGTGTGTGTATCCTCAGGCGCAAGATACCTAGTACACGGGTCAGCACACTTGCGGAAGTGGCGTGTCTTCTCAGCACACTTCATCCTTCTTGTTTTCAGACGCTTTACGTGAAGACAGGCAAAACAGTCCCTGAAGACGAAAAGATGCTGTCATGTTGGCAAGGCGCCCTTATATACTACCTGGTCGCACCTTGATGACATCATAGGCTGTCGCCGGTCATTAGGATTGATGTTTTTTGATTGTGATTTCAGGCACCTGTCACGCTGGAGGCGTTCCCCGTAGCGTCAGCTGACGCAGCGCAAGTTCCCTTTCGAAAGGGAACCTTTGCTATGGACTGAACTGGAACGTCCTGAGCCCTTGATCACCTGGAATCCACTTTGGAGTTGATTTATTATTTATTGTTGTACTCTACGAAATTGTTTAATGAAGCATTATATATGTATTTAGGTGTGTTTGGGTTGTTTTAAAAAATAATTAAAATATCAGAGTTGTTTGTGGTGGGGTAAATTAATGCGGTGATGTCACATTCGTGTTGCATTGTGGTATATGAAGTGTACACATGAAGTAAACTCGCTCCCTCGATTTTGACCAGGTCTGTCCATATAAACTTCCCTCGTCCACTTCATGAAGTGGAACACACTTCAAAGGGGGGTAGATGTAGGACTAGTTCAAAATAGCTTATTAATGATATTGTTACTAAAATCGTCATTTTCCAACACATTTCTGTCCATTACGTTACATTCTCTTTATAATCTGTATAAAACTGGTAGGTTTAGGTTTGAGGTAGTGTTACATTAATCCAAAAAATGGTAAAAGGGAAATTATACAGATATCTTTATGATATACAGAAGCCTAAAAAAAAATATTTGAATCTTTACTCGTATAAAGATTTGTATTCTTAAAAAAAGATTTCACGACGGATTCGTAATTATTTTAAGCTTTTTTATATGTAAAAACGTGATAATGCTATGTTTAAATGTTGCCGATACGTCCATATTCTACATTTTAGCACTTCTCCAAACGTACAAAAACGTATGTTTTTTCTCTTTACGTATTTATACCTACGTATTAAAAATGAGACCAGGCTGTACAATCAAGTAACCCAAAACGTTTCCCTTGATCTCATGTACACAAGTTTATTCATCAAGTCATGTCATGTGTTCCTTTTTATTTTTCTTAGTCTCAAAATGTACAGAACATTTATTTAAATGCAAAAAAAAGATTTAAATGCAAGAATATTTTTTCAAAATGTGAACTCCTTAACAAAAATCTCTTCATAAATCACAGCATTTTACAGCAACACTAGTTTCATGAACTATTACTGACCCTGCCAAAATGTCCTTTGACAAATGATCAAACTTCACTACTAGTTTTAGCAAATGACCCTCTTAAATCACTATGGTTTCCTAAATTCCAGCTTTTGCTGAATCTGAATGTCCAATTATTTACTTGTAAGTGTATTATTTGTGAGTGATGGATCCGAACATGAACATTTGCTCATTTAGATGTCTTCGGGCAATGTTTTTTCTTATGATACTGTAGATTAGATGATTGGGTGAAACTCTTCCCACATGAAGAGCACTGGTGCGGCTTCTCTCCAGTGTGAACACTCTCATGTCTTTTCAGGTGTACTGACTGAGAGAAACTCTTTCCACAGAGTGAGCACGTGTACGGTTTCTCTCCAGTGTGAATTCTCTGGTGCTGTTGTAAGGCACTGGATGTACTGAAGGTCTTCCCACAGTCAAAGCACATATAAGGTTTCACACCAGTATGAATACGCTCATGCGCTTTTAAAGTGTTCAGTTGTGAAAAACTCTTTCCACAAAAAGAACAAACGTGAGGCTTCACACCAGCATGAACTTTAAGGTGTCTACTTAAGTTTGATTCCAGAACAAATGTTTTCTCACACTGATCACAGCTGAATGATCTCACTCCAGAGTGACAGCGCAGATGATCATCGAGATAACTTTTGCGACTGAAACTCTTTCCACACTGAGAGCATGTGAACGGTTTCTCTCCAGTGTGAATCCTCATGTGTCTCTTAAGGGTTTCTTTACATGTGAAAATCTTTCCACACTGAGAGCAGGTGAAAGATCCTTTAACTCCAGATTTTCCAGCTTGTTTTTGGGTGAAATTCTTTTTAGTCTGTGAAACGACTGTGTTTCCAACTCCATTTTCTATCTTATTTTGAAGCTGATACCTTTTACCTTCATTCACTTCCATCACGTCTAAAAATTAGAAACAAAAATACATTTAGAGAGTCCCAAATTATCAAAGTTTTCCTCTTAATGTTCCTCATTAAAGAGAATGAAGGAAAACACCAACCTATTTGTTCCTCTGTCTCTTCATCTTCTATTCTGCAGGGTTCTTCCTCAAACTCCATCTTTACAATAGTATGTCTGTAGTTTCTCCTGGAGTAATTCCTCCTGCTTCTTCTTCTTCTCCTGTGGGAAGATGGGAATATTCCCAGCATTTAAACTCTCATGAACGGCTGTGGGAGCGGCTTCACTGACTGAAGGTGTGAATTGTGGTCGCTGTTGCTCATTTAGCAGATGATCATCACACTTACAATCACTCTCAATTATCCAGCTTTAAGGTGTCATGAAAGCCCCTTGTTTTAGCCTGGTCGTTCACGCCTCAGAGTTGCTCTAATATGGCTGTGTAGAGCCCTGACGCATAAATAAATGCAGAGGACCGGCTGACGTAGTTTGTGCCCACAGCCAAAGGCACGCTTCTACCTCACACTCCGTGACATTGCTTCGACTTTGCTTTTCAACCCAAAGGAATGAAATTGCTCAGAAAAATGCAAAAATAACCGATTTCCACGTATTGATCAAATGTATGAGTGCTTTTAGTGTTTTCAGCGAAGTGCAGCCTGTCCATATCTGTACACATCTCACAAAAAAACACAAAAAATGTGTTTGTGGTTTCATGACCCTTTAAGTGTTTTACTCAAACAACTGTTTAGAAACAATTCAACTCCTCCAGCTGCTTATGTTGCTCTTAGATATGATTATTATTTTTTTTACCAGGCTTCATTTTATGAAATGAAAACACAACTCATAATCTTCACAAATTATAATGTGGAAACCAGTCAGTAACATGTTTATGTTTCTCGAGTGTAATGAACAACATCATTCGGTTCATTTTGATTCATTTCTGACTGATTCATTAAATGAACCGACTCATTTAGTCATTTGGATTTAGATTTCTCTTAATAAATGATAAATGAATGTACTCACAGTGTGAAAGCATCAGATTTAGAGCAGAATGAGTGGCTGTGTTCCACTTCTCATGTTTATGGGTGTTTCTCTGCACATCTCATCAAAAGTTGCTGAAGGCCGTCTCAATTTGAATGACCCGTGGAAGGCAGCCTTCATTCGGCCTGTTTTGGTTTTGGTTGCCAACTCTCACGCATTTGGCGTGATACACACGCTTTCAGGCTCTGTCTCATGGTCTCACTCTGCCCCAAGGTTATTTTTGTAAATGAAAACTGAAACTAAGACTAAAATTATTGGTCCAAAAACATTTTCGTAAACTGAAATAAAATAAAAAAATCATAATAAATGAAAAACTAAACTAAACTAACAACTCTTACTGAAAAACTAACTGAAATAAAATAATAATTAGCAAAAATAAATAATTGTTTTCGTAATTAATAAGCTCTCTTTACTGTGGCGGAAAATCTGCCCTGTGGCGGTTGAGGGAGTGTCTGTATATGGCGCAACTGCGCATGAAGTGAGCGGAGGAGATTAACCGCTGTCCTGTGACGCGACGCGTGCAGTGAACACACATCGCTAGTCCTAAGCAGCTGCTCACAAAGAATACATTCGTGGCAGTGAAATGGGAAATGACACAAGGTAATGAGCCGCACGTTGAACTTAAGTTCACTGCTTTTAGAACGCTGTAACATACGCGAGAGACGCAGATGCAACAGCAACTATCCGCCTGTTAAAGGCGGGCATACGCGGTGCGAATTCTGACGGTCGGAAGATCGTATGTCCACGCAAACGTCACGGGCGAGTTCATCTGAAAATCGTACGGACGCAGTGATATACGACACGATTTTACTACCTGAAGCAATCGCACAAAGTATTTACTGTTTGCTACAAATGCAGGTTCATTTTCAGCACCGGAAAGTGCGCGTGCGAGACGGAGAGACAGGCTGAATCCGAAATCGTCCCGGCCACTATTTGAGGGGACAGCCATTCGTAGTGGTGTCCGAAACCATAGTGGACGTTATTGAGTGCACTCATTCAATCCCACAATGCACTGCAATAACGAGTGTACAGCTGATGTACACACAACGGCTGTCCGAATTCGCTCACTTGTTTTCATTCACTCCTTCAAGTGAACTGTAGCCTATTAGTGAACTAAAGTAGGTAATAGTGATTGAGGGTTTAGGGGGCGATTTCGGATTCGGCCACAGAGAGCATTAAAAAACCTAGTACACACTATAGCTAGCAAGACCTATACATACTGCATCTCACGTGATAACTGTAGCTCTTTGGCGAACCGCTGTAAAATGTCATCACGGAAGACCCTGTCATGATACACACTGCTTGATGTGATACAGTGCTCGCTGTTCCTGCCAGAGTTCAGCGAGTTTATCCTCTTTTTCAAGTGTCTAAATTCGTCGTGGCGCTGCCATCGTCGCTTCTTCTTCTGTGATTTTCCAGCTCCTGATTGGTCAACTTCAGATCGATCGACACGTAGGCTCATTGAACCGCACACACGGCACGAATTCAAGCCGACAGCTCCCAAACTTTTTTGACATGTTTAAAAATGATCGTGAGGTCGGGAGGTGCTGTTAACGAGGTCGGCTCGTCTCCTAATTCTTCTCACACGCTGCGAGCCTCGACCATACGAGCATCAACGATTTCCACGCGATTGAAAAAAATCGCCTGCGAGCTCGTAAGACAGCAAAAATCACACCGTGTACGCCGGCTTAAGTCGTGACGGGAGGAACGCCGTTTCTGAGTCCAAGCCTCAACTTGTTTCACTTGAGAATGCCATCGACGACCGTTTATGAGCGCTATTTATTCATATTAAACATCAAACATTTTAAAAAAGTTTTTAAAATTTTAAATACTTACATTCTACTCAAGTGCTCTGTGCTCACAGCGCCGCAGACATTAATATTTTAACGATTTATAAAAGATCAATCACTGTCTGGCCATCTGGAATTGTGGTATGGAGAAAAAGGTTATGATTATATATTTTTTTTGTAGTATTACACCACATTGTGTGTGTATATTAGCACCGTTTGTTGTTTTTCTTGTGGTATGAGAGAGAGCGTTTAAAAAAAAAAAGTTGTTATAAACTTTATTAAATCTTTACGATACAAACAGAAGAACACACAAATAGAGTCATTAATACAGAAACAACAAATAATAGATAAGAGCAGAGCCAGGGGGAGTTTCAAATAAATACATTAAAGATAGAGCATAACAGAATGGTTTTAGCAGCCTTCTTATTGTTTGAATCATGGATGGAATTGATGTACTGTTCCGTCTCCTTACCAAAAGCATTAAAAGAGGGTTTGGAATATTAAATTTGGCTTTGTGAATATGATATTTCCCTAAAATGATCAATAGATTAATTAGGTATATTTCTTTGTGTTTTTTACTCTTGTTATCATGGAAACCAAACAGTACATTTTTCCAAAACAAAGAAAAATCAGCAATAAGTTTAACCCTCTAGGCGCCACGGTCGAGTTTACGCAACAAGATGCGGCACTGAATAAAACGGACGATTTTGTCAAATAGGGTGTCAAATTTCGTTCGACCTCCCCTCCACTAAATGTCAGACATTTCATACTTCATCCCGACTCAAAAAAAGTCATGCTTCTATACAAAATCTTCGAGCAAGAGAGTCTGTGCGAACAAACACGAAGCTAGTGTGCGAGTGAGCCATTTTATCAGAGCAATATTGTCAATGTCAGCGAGTATTTGCATTAGATTATTATTTTTTAATGGCATCAATAAAGCTTACCCGCAATGAAGTGTTGGGTCTTCTATTCGCGGACCCTGATTCTGAAGGGGAATATCTGCCGTAATCCTGAAAGTGAAAGTATAGCCCTACACCAAGCACAAACGGTGAATCCTTTGCCCAATGTAGATGGTCATTTGCCCAATGTCAGTGGTGGGAACACAGTGGTGTTTCGCGGGGTCGGAGTGTTCATTGCGAAGTTAGCAGGCGCGTTACGCCGGCTTCTCACCGCACGCGCAAGCAGTCATCCTTAATATCTCACTAAATTACAGAAAGTCTCTAATAACTATAGTAATCCATACAATCCCAATGGATGAATCGATGTCTTCTGAACTATAAGTGTTTGTAATAAAAATAACTAGAGATGTTCCAATACCCTTTTTCCCTTCCTGATTCCGATACCTGGGCTCAGGGTATCGGCCGATACCGAGTACTGATCCGATACCTGGGTGTGTATCTGTATATACAGCTGTTTAAAGGGGTGGTAAAGCCCGATTTTACTTTTCTAATTTTAGCTAGTGTGTAATGTTGCTGTTTGAGCATAAACAATATCTGCAAAGTTACAACGTTCAAAGTTTAAAGCAAAGGGAGATATTTGCTTTTAAAGAAATCAGTTTCTAAGGACTACAGCAAACGGCCGCTAGGGACTACTACACATTCCTCCAGGGTTGCTGACATCACCAGCCCCAATATTTACATAAACCCCTCCTCTGAGAATATGAAATAAGGGGGGGGGCGAGGCCATTTTGTATCGCCGCGGGGAATAGTTGTTGTGGTAGCCTATAGTTAGTAGGCTGGAGTGTTGTTGCCAATGCCGATGAAATCAAAGCACGAGACAGACAGGGGTCGAAGGAGAAGACCGGGAAATGTGACATAATGGACAATATTCGTCTGTATTTGCAATACAGGAGCCGCGGTTCAGCTGCACGAGACAAACACTGCCAGTGTAAGCGCCGCTGATCCGCTGGAGAAAATCCACTACGAAAATGCCAGATAAAATGTACAAATAGGCACTCTTTATATAAATAAACCACAGATTTTTCTGTGGCTTTCTCCGGCTAACAGCAATTTCTCACCGAGACGAGCCGCTGGCAGAAGCCCCTCCTATGACGCGAATTCGCGTCTGTTGTGCAGTGAATGTCACGCGCGAACGAAGCGAGTAAACTCAAAATGTTCAAGCGTCCACATTCGCGTCCGGTGTGAACGCCGCATGAGACGGGCGTGCGCAGCTCCCGCTGCACATTTCACGGAGGAAAGCAGACAGGAAAGCAAAAGTAACGGTGCCATTCAGTAGCGATCACTTTAGATCCGCAGTCTTTACTCTTGAGGACTGAACAGGATCTGCTCGATCATCTTCACTAAAATTGTCTGGGTCTGATTCGGGCTCAAATTGGTATGGTTTTATTGACGCCATTGTACTACCCAAAGCACAGTCTACCAGTAAAGGTAAGGGGCGTGACTTTTCAGACAAACGTGCACTAGGCGGTTAGCCAATTACAACACACTGGGCCAGCTAACCAATCTGAGCCCATTGCGTATTTTTGAGGGACTGGCTTCATACAATCCGGAAACCATCAGACTGTTTTTACAAGGAGGGACAGAGCAGTGTAGAATAAAGATAAAATATATGAAAAATAATGCAATTTTTTTAAAACGAAGCATGAACACATGTTGCAGTGCACCCCACAAACACAATCAAGCCTTCGAAAGAATGTGTTTTACCACCCCTTTAAACTACTAGCCCTGTATGAATTGCTAGAATTATTTTATGGTGTGCTTCAGACTTATCCCTTAATAAAACATGAACAAATACATACAGTGAACTACTGTATTTATTACAGTATTTGTATGATCTGACATGCATTTGACAGTAATATTATTTATTTTTCTTAAGCGAAAAAGAACTTCAAATGCAGCCACAAATCTAACTACTTTAGTTGTACAATATAACTGTATAAAAAACAGTGCAACAAATAAATGTAGGAATATAAAAATATATATATATTAATCAGAAAATAATCTCTTTACAACAAAACAAGTGAAAAATAAGCAACCATCTAGGCATTATTATTATTAGTAGAGACTATGGGTGTGTAACGATTATGGCGCAGACATTGAATGAATCTTCCAAATGATTCATTAGATGAACAATCCCTTTCACAAAGCCTAATTCAGCTCCAGACCCCAGGAAATCGTTCATTTATCACGAGGCTCCATTCCGCCTCAGGCTACCACGTCTACATCACAATTACGTGATTTCCTATGGACTTTTGACCAAAACTTCACAAAGAGGACAAAAGACTCATTGTGATCGCAAGACAAAGAAACAAACAAGTCTCTGTCTTTTTAAGGACTGCTAAATGAACTCCAAGTGACACAGTTTAAGACTCCAAAGAAACTTCCAGAAAATTTTACATACTAGAATGTATAAGATTATGATTATTGGACTTTCATTCAAATAGCCTTCGACATAGTTTGTTAGCGTGTTTACAACTGATGCACGTGACTATTATGCATGTATATCATTCCCAGATTCATGCAATTATGTAACTATTGAATGAGTGGATGAAAAGACAGTTTTTGATACCGTTGTGCTCGTATTGACATGATTAAGCAGATGAGCTGAATTAAATCTTTATAGAATCGATCATGTCCTCATAGTAAGAAATTAGGTCTAACTTTACTCTCTGCTTAAGAGCAGGAAATTAAATGACTATAGATAATCCAATTTTATGGGAGGGGTGGAGGCAAAGTCACCCCTGAACCCTAATTGGCCAGAATCCATCCAGGGGATGGGCAAGTTTTTGAGTTTAACCTCTCTCACAGACGAAGAGTGGTGTTCAGAGTGTTGTTCGCGAGACGTTCACCGCTGGGTGTTCACGCGTGTTCACGTTCTGTTCATTGTTCAGTCAAGAGCTGTCCGCAGCTCGGTTCCGGAAAAGCGACGATCAGGCGATCGTGGCAGACCATCAGAGAAAATGGGTTAACAGATTTCATTCAGGCCATCTGCTCTTCTCTCACTTTCCTTTCTTTTACTTAAAGTTTATTTTCTTTCCGTAAGTCTCGGGTTCTTTTAAGTTCGCCGCAAAGTTACTCAACGAGTTTCCAACAGCGTGCCTCAACTTCCAGCAACGCCCACAAGACTCTCATCCAGCCGCCAAACACGCCACGTGATTGGCTTCCCAAGACGTCAATCAAAGACACGACCAGACCTTCAGCGAATCAAAGACCCGAGGGAACCCCCTCTCCAGCCAGGAGGAAAAGGGCAGCCCTTGTCAGACGGCACACGTGAGACAAACGCAAATAATACCTCTAGATTTCAAGCTGAAATGGTGCATTAGATCAAATGTAATAACCCCGCCTAAGAAACGATAGGAGGATGAATTACAGATCAATGGTTTCTTCAGGTCATGTGTCATAAATGTACATTGCTTGGGATTTCATAATTTCTCTCTCTTAATTCTTTCCTCACTTTCTTCCTTTCTGCAACGTATGAATGTGCGAGTGCGTGTGTTTATGTTAGATATTAGTTTGATGTGTTAGAGTAATCAATAAAGTTTCGTTTGTAGTCAAAGATAACTGTCCTCGTGTTATGTGCTTATGAATTTAATGTCTTGAACTGCCGATCTAAGTTACCTGGCTGTTAAATAGTGTTTCACTATTGTACGGATATTAATATCCGCTGCAGAGTTGATATTTGCGGCCCGTTCAAATGAACGTTGGAAGAGTCATTTGCCCGGCTGTACATTAGACTCGCAAAATTCCCTATGAATTCATTAATTCATACATTTGAGCTACATAGACTTGTTTCCCTTTAACAGACTCCCCTTTAAGTTCTTACATATCGGTGGACGAATAAGTTAAGGTGTAAACATTTATTCTGAATTATTTATAACTTAGCGTAATTCGAGTCTTTTTATTTTAATTCAAATTCCCCGTTGAGTTATTATTTTATCTGACTCATTGTCGCTACAGGTGTAACGGTACACGTATTCGTATTGAACCGTTTCGGTACAGGGCTTCCGGTACGGTGCACACGTGTTCCGAACGGTTATGAATGTAATCTTTAACAGTTAACAGTCGGCTTGTTGTGAGCGCGGAACACACTTCAATCCGAGTTCCCACACGAACATATTAAGTATTCAGTCCATTTTATCACGAAATTCAAACGATAAATGCCGTTTTAACCCTCTTTAATGTGATGTGACTGATAGACGCGTATCAGTTCAACTTAAAGCGGCGGCGCGGCGCGCGAGTCAATGCGATCATCTCTTCCTAAAGAATAAACATAAATTAATACATCTTAAGGTATGTGAGGATACATTACAACTTACTGGAATGTATCATATGTCGTGTAATCGCTCCATCTGTGTTTCAACCGCGGAAAGACAATAAAACAGCTTGTAAACAATGTCATGCAGAATCACGTTTACTCAGAAGTCATTCAGTGTCCACAGCTGTTAGCTCACTAGAGAAATCAACTCTTTCACTGAATACATGCACTATATTAGCCGTTATATTCATTATATTAGCCATTATATATTCATACTACTTAGCCTGTTAGTGATGTCTTGTTTATTTAATGTATGTTTAAATAAACCTGTCATGAAAATTACAGCCACTAAATGACTATATTTCAACAACGAATAAAAATAATTAGATTTAGAAGTTAATGCAAAAACTGCCTTATGTGAAGCTTATGAGTGTTGATTATTATATCTAAAAATAAATAGCAACTGAATTTAGGCTAATAGTTTGGGCTCTGTTGTTAATCTTTAATAGCTATATGTAAGTAAGGGCTCCCTATATAGTTTACAGCATTATCTTTAAGAAACTTTTAGTTATAATTTAATTAATTTAAAGACAGACACAATTTTTTTCATTAAACCACTGTTGAATAAAAATTAATAAAAAGCAATTTTGTAAAACTGCTGTACCGAATCCATACCGAACCGGGACTTCAAAACCGAGGTACGTACCGAACCGTCAGTTTTGTGTACCATTACACCCCTAGTAGAGAAGTATTATTATTACATAGAGACGCAGCTCAATCTACTGTACAACAGTAGCCTAATTAGGGCTGGGCACCGAACGGCGATACTTTTATGGTATCGAACGAAAAACTATTATTTATCTTTCGGTTCCAAAAGCCAAGCAGCTGTGTCTGTGTGAGCCTTTAGCATACTTACATGCAAGGACCTAAAGCACCGGTGATTGGCTGTCCACCACCACGTGACGGGGAGGATTTCTGAAGATACTCGCAGTCACACAACACAAGTGTACACTGTAAAAAAAAATAAAAAATTGGAAAAATTGTGAACATTGATCATTACATATTGGCCCAATAAAGGACTTCCAAATAATTATCCCCATGCAAAAAGATGCATTGTACTAATCATAGCTTAAGGTCTTCACTCAAAATTAAAATTGTATATTCACTGAACATATTTAATTGTGCTCAGTCAATCTATGAAGTCGAAGTGAAAAATCCATGTTGGGTGAACAAGTCCTACGTCCGAAAAACTGTATACGCATGCGCAAAATGCGCTTGAGGAAAACCGTTCGTGTGGAGATATCAAATGCGGAGCGCGAGCAGACTACAGAGCCAAACCAGCCGGTGCTGAACTGAAGACCGAAACAAACATTTCCAAGAGAATAGAGATATTCATCGTCACAAGACGTTGGTGAGTATTGAGCACTGACATTATTCTCCAGAGTTTTGCTTCATGACCCGGAATGAAATTTAAAAAGACATTTTGTATAATCACGAGTTCAGGTTTCATGAGTGTGTTCTTGTTTACTACATAATTGTCTAATGGTAGCCATTAGTTTTATTGTCCTCATGTCTTAGCCTATATGTCTAAAATAATAGGTAATAAGTAAATTAAGTCATTTGTGTGATATATGAGGCATGCGAGCGTTGAGCACGGTGCTGTTAGATTGCGTTTGGCGTCGGCCTCTTTCAGGGCTTGAGTTATTGCCTTTTAATATCAAACACGTCAAGCTCAGGATTTTCTTATGCGTCCATTCATTCGTCTCATCCTCATTATATAATGAAGAACTTCTGTTCTGTCATTTGCCAGATGTGATGCAGGGAAACTTTGCCATTAATGTTATGTTTTTATTTTTATTTGCAAGTTTTTAGCCTATGCAGTGCCACGCAGGGCCGTGCACAGACATTTTGAGGGGAAGTGGCCCAAACCAAAAAGGGGCACAGAGGTGGGGTGGCATTGGGGGCGAGGATTGGCTGCTTGTCCATACAAATTATCCATCTTACTCTTACTAGTCAGTGTTATGGGAAAATTTAATCATAGCACATTAAACATTGCACATGAAATGTTTATTGATTTGCATATATTCATACAGAACCAGCTAACTAGGCAAAAGGTCATACACAGAATATAGAGAACACGTTCTACACTTACACATGGAAAACATGTTTTGTACAGGAGACATGAAGACTGGGGTCAGGATGGCCTAAACGTAGGGATCAGAGTTCAAATGAACAGCACACTCGGGGATTTGAGCAAGTGCTGCTTTTCTTGCCATGTGTGGAAATTTACAGGAGGAGTGACTTTGTTTGGGAAACTGATAAAAGCTGAGTGCTGTTATGACTAGTTAGTGCACTCTGCAGACATTGAAGATGGCTGTATGACTGTGACTCATTTCTTTCAAGAAATTAAATCTTTATAAAGACAATTGGGAAAGGTTGTGTCTCTTATTCAGTAATGCGGCGATAGTTGAAATTTTGCCACGACATCAGTCAAAACAGTTTTGATCTAAATTTTGTGTCTATCGTAAATAGTGATATATGACATTGTATTATGTTGACTATCAAAGTTTTTGTGTCTATTTGTTAATGAGGGATTTGTGGACACAATGTTTTTGGCTTTGTGGAGTAAATGTTATAGCTTTTATTTTGAAGTAAAAAGATCAAATTAGACTCTTGGGGTAAGATGACCCGGCCATATTTGACACAGAAGGCCCCAAGGGGCATGTTACTGGTGTTATTGTTTTTAAACGTAATACTTATTGTAATTAACGGGGCTATTATTTAATATTTTCATGATTTAGATCTTCACTTTCATTAAAACCTATTGAGTGAAGACAAAATCTATTATGTTTTTTTTTTTTTTTTTTTACAATGAATCTTAAATTAAAATATGGGCAATTAAATAAGTAAATATTGATATGCGTGTACATACGTCGTTAAAAAAATTACCTTTCAGATGATTATCTTTTAATGGGATTCAGATTTTTCTGTTATCAGTTATTGAATTATTCTACTAAATTGTCAAAATAAAATTAGAATTAGAATATTTTTAGTATTGGAAGGTAACTGGTAGGGCTGTAACGATTTGACCAAAAATAAAAACCTCAATTGAACATTTTACCTCGATTACGATTAATGAACGATTATGTTTTGTTTTTTGTTTGTTTTTTGCTTTCCATTTTTTGCCCTCATAAGGTTTTTGAGTAAGTTCCTGATAAGGTTTTTTTTGTAAATATTTTCTACTGAAAAAGTGCATTTCTTTCTGATTTTAAAATACTTGAAGGAAACGTTTCACTTGCAGCAGTTATTGTCTATGGGGCAGATTTCTGCTTGTTATACATCAGATACAGATAAATGAACACAGTAGGCCTACATTACATTTATTTGAATGCATTAATGAGAGAGTGATTGTGTGTGTGAATTACTCAACCGTTTCTATTCATTATGAAGCTGTGGTTTGTACTTACTTCAAAGGTATTAAAATGTATGCCTATAGCGGTTGAGTTTCTAAGCTACTTTAGAGACTTTACTTTAGTCACAGGACAGCGTTGACTCTCGCCGCGCGATCTTCACATGATGTGCAAGCTTCTGTCTGAGTGTTCGTTTGTCACAATATATCATGCATTAGCTCAACATAATACACATGTGATAGTCTAATGAATCGCTTTAATGTTCAAACTGACGGGCTTACAAATCATAAAGCTTTGTGAGGACTCAGGTGAAAGAGGTCTGCCTTCAGGGCACGCGCGCGTTGTCAGAGACGCGACACGGCTCGATCGGCTCACTGTGTCACAGAAAAAGCTGAGCACTGAACGGAGAAGTTTTCCGTATTGTTGTTTTTGAATAGCGCACACTCGCTTTAAATGTTCAAACTGGTAAGCCTTTAAACGCATTTACTTGACAAACTTTATGAGGACGAAAGTGAAAGCGTTCTGGCTTCGGGGCTTGCTTGTCTGTGTGTGTGTGTGTGTGTGTGTGTGTGTCAGCGCATAGTCTATAAGGATTGTAATTAACTTACCTGTATAAACTGTGTAAAACATGCAGTTACTATAGTGATTCTGGGCATCTATAAACAAAGATAACTGCTTCTGCATCTCTGTGTGCCTGCAAACTGCACTTGATGTGACTGACGAAGCGGAGTCACGTGACTCAAACCGAAAAAACCGACATGGGAAAAATACATCGGTTAGAGGTTCTGAATTTCGGTTACGATTATTTTTCGATTAATCGTACAGCCCTAGTAACTGGAACTGTTGTCTCCGCGCACAGACTCTGAGTGACGCTGGGGAGCGAGCGGGAAAACACGAGAGCGGTTTTGCGGAATCGGTGGATCTTTACGGAGGAAAAACAGAACATGGGTAGCGACAATAGACTGCGAGAATGGCACGGCCCTGGTGCCACGTTTTCTTCATCCCATTAAAGGGTTAGTTCACCCAAAAATGAAAATTATGTAATTAATTACTCACCCTCATGTCGTTCGACACCCGTAAGACATTCGTTCATCTTCGGAACACAAATGAAGATATTTTTGTTGAAAGCTGATGCTGAGAAAGCCCTCCATAGGGATTCAGTGCATTTACACTCACAAGACCCATAAAAGGCACTAAAAACGTCGTTACAAAGTCCATCTCACTACAGTGACTCTACAATAATGTTATGAAGCGACGGCAATAGTTTTTGAGCGAAAAAAAAAATCAAAATAACGACTTTATTCTACAAGTTCTGTCTTCCTGTGCCGTGAACTCACGAAGCACCACGACGCATGCGCGAGAATATGACGCAAACCGGCGTTCGGACACGTGACCCAGAAGCGAGGAGGAGATTTGTTTACAACGAGCAGAGGAAGACGCGTCGTATCTGAGCTGTTGAATTCTACATTGATCGTGCTTTAGGTCTCGGTGTAGAGCTCAAAATGGGACTAAAGTGTGCATTTCATGGATTCCCGAACGCCGGTTTGCGTCATATTCTCGCGCATGCGTCGTGGTGCTTCGTGAGCTCACGGCCGAGGCAGACAGAACTTGTGGAATAAAGTCGTTATTTTGATTCGCTCAAAAACTATTATCGTCGCTTCCTAACATTATTGTAGAGTCACTGTAGTGAGATGGACTTTGTAACGATGTTTTTAGTGCCTTTTATGGGTCTTGTGAGTGTAAATGCACTGAATCCCTATGGAGGCCTTTCTCAGCATCAGCTTTCAACAAAAATATCTTCATTTGTGTTCCGAAGATGAACGAATGTCTTACGGGTGTCGAACGACATGAGGGTGAGTAATTAATGACAGAATTTTCATTTTTGGGTCAACTAACCCAAAGACATCCTGTTATGCAGAAGACTTCTTGACTATTCAAGAGTTTTTCCTTATTGAAAATAAGGTATTTTCACCAAATATCCTGTGTTGGAATTTACTTGTTAATAAAGTAATATGGGAAACAGGGAATGAGACTATGGAAAAGATTCATGTAACCATAAAAAATGATTTTCAAAGCTGAAAATGTGTTTTGTTTTGTTTTTAATTCAAAAATGTGGTTAGAGGAATCAAAGACGTGAAATAAAACAAGCAAGAACGATCTCCCATATAGAGAGTAAAAGACAACAGATACTGTTATCTCTCTTTTTTTTTCATAAATTCATTAATAAACTAGTTTGTTCAAACGTAAGGACTACATTATTTTCATGGTTTTGTGGTTTACGGAGCACAAAGTGATCAAAAGGTGGAAAAGCTGCCTTTCTGTCCCAGAGGACCCCTCTATTTTTTGATTGTTTCATTTAGCCTAATATTTAAAATCACTTTGTGCTCTGTAAAAGTGTCGTTAGTGGTTACCGTGTTGGAAAGCTTTGAGTAACTTCATTAACCTTTTTATGATACAGTTGAGGGGAAAGGCTCGGTGCTTCACAAAGCTTCATTTCACCAACACAACTAAATGAACCGACTCATTCAGTCGCTAGGATTTATATTTCTCCTAATAAATGATAAATGAATGTACTCACAGTGTGAAAACATCAGATTTAGAGCAGAATGAACGGCTGTGCTCCACTTCTCATGTTTATGTTCTTCCCTCGCTCGCTTCTCTTCTTCTTCTGGACTCGATGTGTGTCGGTGCTTCGGTTGCTCGAGCGCCTCCACTGGCGGAAAACAGGCAATGCGTGGCTGTAAAATGAAAGTGAAAGTTGCGCATTCAAAGAGATGCCAAGATATTATATAGTTAGGAGGAAGCAATATTATTTAAACCCCGCCCCGGAATTAATAGAATAGATATTTGTATTCACTCGTGAACATTAATGTTTCGTTTATGAAACTCTATAAACATTTTTTGCATGAAATTCTTTTTAGTCTTTGAAATTTCATCTTAAAGGTCCCGTTCTTCGTGTTTTTTTGAAGCTTTGATTGTGTTTACAGTGTGCAATATAACATGTGTTCATGTTTCGCATGTAAAAACACAGTATTTTTCACACAATTTACTCATCTGTATACCGCTGTTTTCACTGTCCTAAATGAGTTGACAAGGCTGATGAGTTCCTTGTTCTATGAAGTCCTGCTTTCTTAAATACGTAACGAGTTCTGATTGTGCCAGCGGTTCCCGTGTTGTGATTCGACAGCAGCTTAGCGCACGTTGCACGGAAAGGTCACGCCTCTTAACGGGAGATATATGCGCTTAATGATCTCTACAGCGTCCCTGGGAAAGCCAAACAAAGGTGATTTGACTCCGGGATGAAAATAACAGCGTCTCGACGACATGGCGACAAACACACTCAAACGCAACACTTCCTCTTCTCCACGTGGGACAGCAACAAGACCACGGCCCCTTTTTCGCGTATTCTTGTGGGCGGAGGTTAGTCTGTTCTACTGTTCTACTGACGTCATTTATGAAGGAAGTACCAGGATGTAGTCCAAGCCGGCCGTTCGCTGTTGGCTTTGAAAGGGAACTTCTGTTAAATAAAATATCTCGCTTGGCATTGAACTTTGAGCTTTATAATTTTACAGGTATTATTTATGCTCTAACAGCAACATTACACACTAACTAAAGTTTGAACAATGGGATCACGAAGAACGGGACCTTTAATTTGGTGACGGCAAATTAAAAACAAAACGAAAGATCATTTTCTCAGAAGTGGTGTTGTTATCAGAAATGAGCTCTATATTTCCAGCTCTGTTAAACTATCAATTCTTCAATTCAGAGAGAAGCAGAAAGAATATTGATGAGGGATGTAATCAGACATCGATTAAACGTGCGAATGTGTGCAACTTATATATTGGCATTGTTTGCAAATCAAAGGTGGTCTATTAAGATTGAACTAACTGTGTTGCTAAAACGATAGCATTTACTTCTACATGATGTATATCAAAAAGTTCACGTTTTAAAATAAAAAAATGGCACCGACTACAGTACAAAACTATTGTCATTAGAAACACGTTAAAGTTATTCTGAGGATCGAGGCTATGCAAAATTAGCTTAGAAAAATTTATTAAAATTAAACAGGTAAACTATAGACACCGAACACTACTAAACAGTTTCATTTTTTCACTGATGTGTGTCCATATTATTAGAGGAAGCCTGTTTAAAATTGTCACAGGGTGTTTTGGTGTTGGTTCATGTTCATGTTTCATGTTTTTAGTTTGTCATGTTCACTGTCTTGCTTCCTGGTTTTTGTCATGTGACTCCCATGCCCTCATGTGATCTTGTGTCTTGTTCTGTCATTGGTTTATTGTTTGATCACTGTTCACAGGTGTCACTTGTCTAGTCATTTGCCCTCATGTTTGCCATGCGTCCTGGTCTGTTATTGAATGTGTAACCCGCTGTGTCGGTGAGTGTAAGTCAAGTCTTTGTTTTGCTTTGCCAAGTCTTTGTTTTGATTTATGTTACGTTTTAAGTTATAATAAACTGCACTTGGGTTCTTCAACTTGCCTTCCAGTGGATATATGTTACAGAATAACAGACCGTCATTATGAACCCAACGGTTGTTTGCCTCTTCCGCCTCCGTCAAGGCAATCGTACAGGGGAGGATTATGTCCAGGGCTTTTATGAACTGTGTCACCTGGTTGGTTTAAATGATGTTGCCCTGAAGGACATTTTTAGAAACGGGTTACAAAAACCCATTTGTTAACAGATGCCTGGAGGGAAGATTCACTGGTCCCTAGAGGAGTACATAGATCATGCCCTTCACTTGAGTGGATCCTCCTTTACAGTGGGTACGGTGGATGAAGAACCTGCCATACCTGCTCCAGGACACGTCCAAGCTCCAGGACACGTCCATGCTCCAGGCCATGAGCCTGCTCCAGGACACGTCCAAGCTCCAGGACACGTCGATGCTCCAGGCCATGAGCCTGCTCCAGGACACGTCCAAGCTCCAGGACACGTCCATGCTCCAGGACACGTCCAAGCTCCAGGACACGTCCAAGCTCCAGGACACGTCCATGCTCCAGGACACGTCCAAGCTCCAGGACACGTCCATGCTCCAGGACACGTCCATGCTCCAGGACACGTCCATGCTCCAGGACACGTCCAAGCTCCAGGCCACGACCATGCTCCAGGACACGTCCAAGCTCCAGGACACGTCCATGCTCCAGGCCATGAGCCTGCTCCAGGACACGTCCAAGCTCCAGGACACGTCGATGCTCCAGGCCATGAGCCTGCTCCAGGACACGTCCAAGCTCCAGGACACGTCCATGCTCCAGGACACGTCCAAGCTCCAGGACACGTCCAAGCTCCAGGACATGTCCATGCTCCAGGACACGTCCAAGCTCCAGGACACGTCCATGCTCCAGGCCACGACCATGCTCCAGCCCACAGTCTTGAGCCCGCAGTCTTGCCCAAGAAAATTTTGGAGGGGGGCAAGGGGTACATTGAGGCCATGAAGGCCGCACCTCTGTGGCCCCTTGAACTGCCGTTACCGCCATGGCCGCCCACGGCTCCTGATCCGCCATGGCATCCCACGCCTCATGGTCCAGGTCCTCCCACGCCTCATGGTCCAGGTCCTTCCACGCCTCATGGTCCAGGTCCGACCACGCCTCATGGTCCAGGTCCACCCACGCCTGAGGGTCCAGGTCCGCCCACGCCTGAGGGTCCCCACAGGGTCCAGGGTACGCCTGGGTCTGTGTCCGGTGCCCCTGCACGGGCCTGGTCCACCATCCCTCCCCCAAGACCGCCCCCCAAGACTTTTTGGTGTTTAGGTTATGTTTGGGCGTCAGAGGCCGCCCATAGAGGGGGGGGGGGGGGGGGGGGGTCTGTCACAGGGTGATTTGGTGTTGGTTCATGTTCATGTTTTTAGTTTGTCATGTTCACTGTCTTGCTTCCTGGTTTTTATCATGTGACTCCCATGCCCTCATGTGATCTTGTGTCTTGTTCTGTCATTGGTTTATTGTTTGATCACTGTTCACAGGTGTCACTTGTCTAGTCATTTGTCTCAGTGTATTTAGCCCTCATGTTTGCCATGCGTCCTGGTCTGTTATTGCATGTGTAACCCGCTGTGTCGGTGAGTGTATGCCAAGTCTTTGTTTTGTTTTGCTTTGCCAAGTCTTTGTTTTGATTTATGTTAAGTTTTAAGTTATAATAAACTGCACTTGGGTTCTTCAACTTGCCTTCCAGTGGATATATGTTACAAAAATATAATAAATAATTCTGCAGTTTTTAGCTATATTACTATGGAACTAATGAGCAATATTGAATGCACCGTTAAACCCATTAGGTCAAAATGAGTACAAAAACAAAATGTGGAGGTCCAAATTAATTTGGAGACACTACAATGTGACAGGTTTTGCACTTTGCAGACGGTCCCTTCGTACTTGTCTCTCATATTATAAGGCTGGTTTTGCGGAAATTAGGTTGCAGCTCGTTGTCTACGTTAAAAAGGTGTAATTTGTGTTTTAACGTTTAGTTCAATAGTTATTGATCCAGTTATTGATAGCATACGTCTAGGTGCTCTCATGAACATGCGTTGAGATTTAATATTTTGTAAATAAAGTGGTAAATTATGATCAAGGGATAGAATATACTCACGTCACTTCATAAAATTGAGGTTGAACTACAGGAGTCACATGGATTACTTTAGTGTCTTTATGTCTTTCTAGACCTTTCTGTGTTGCGAAGATGAACAAAAGTCTTACGGGTTTTGAACAGCATTAGGAGGAGTAAATTATGACTGAATTTTTATTTGTGTGAACTAACCCTTTAACAGCAGGTGTAATGATTTATTAGAGTGACCATTTTCACTGCTTTATTGTCACTTTTACGTAATTTAACACTGCTGATGTCACATTGCATGCAACTGAACTTTATTCTTTTAAGGTTGGAACTAACACGGTGCATTAGCTGAACAGTGAGACAAGCCATCCACATGACTTGGTGTTGTTTGGGGACAAAGAGAACTCACAGGTTTTTTTTAATTTTCAGTGTGGAGTGTTTCAGTTGAACAGAAGACCTTATTTCAAGAAATGGATGTACGTTTCAGATTTGTATACATCTATGACATAAACTATCCAAAAACCTCTGCCCCCATTGGGGAGTTTTTGCAGCATGCAAACTTTGATATATCCAGAGGAGTTCCTTCAACACATTGCTGCCTCATTAAGAACTTTGATCATCATCATTTGTATTTGTTTTGCTACTTAAGGTATGTTTACAACACATTAATGCGTACAGTGCAGATTTTTTTAATAACGTTTATTTCTGGGAAGATTTAATGTTATGAATTTGTATATTCTGTTCATATTTGTATAGGTTTTGAATTCAATATTACTGTACACTGTTGTGTAGTTTTCAATGTAGTGTTCATATTAGTGCTCATTGTGTTATATGTACACATTTTATGTATGTTTACTCTATGTACATTTGTGTAGGTTTTAAATATAGGTTTTAAATGTGTACTGTTTGTACAATTTTTTTTTTTTTTTAATATAGGTTTTGAATGTGCTGTGGGTTTTGTGAGCTGTGTATTTTGAATTTAATATGTATATTTACATTAAATGCTCCCGATATTTAGTTTGACATTTAAAATATGCATTTTATAACATATGTATTGTTTTATACAAATAAACAATCTGTATTTGAAAACAACGTGTATTTTATTTATTAAAATGACATGAATAAAAAGTTAACTCAACTGTTGGGTTACTTTTTTAGCTCAGGCTAGTTGTTGTGGTTAGTAGGCTGGAGTGCTGTTGACAATGCCGACGAAACGCTGTTATTTTCATCTGGATTGCAGGTCCACTTTCTTCAGCCTTCCTAGGGACGGGGCAGCGTTGCAGTGCGTTTAACATACAACGTCATATTCATGTGTGTAAGAGACATGAGGGGAACACGATCGCATTTGCATCGGATATATGCTGCCCATCATAAATCAAAGCACGAGACAGACAGGGCTCGGAGGAGAAGATCGGAAAATGTGACATAATGGACTATATTCATCTGTATTTGCAATAAATGAGCCAGGGTTCAGCTGCACGAGACAGGCGGGCACGCGCGGCTACCGCGGCACATCTCGCGGAGGAAAGCTTCCACAATCTTCGCGAGTACGGGCTACAACCTGTAAGTGTGATTTATTTTTCGTCGATGTGTTTTCCTGTAATAGTTTGTGTTGTTAATTGTAGCCTACGTTGTAGCAAGGAAGTAGACATGACAGCGCTGTTTGGCTCTGCAAATCAGTTTGTTAAATGCTCATTCATACTTAACGTTATCCGACAAACCCCTAACGTTACAAACTGTTTAAAATCTCAACAGCGAACTTGGCATTAGTGTAAATTATTCTTTGATTAGAGCTTTATGTATTGTTTATCTACAGGCATGCTAAACATGGTTCTGTGTTTGATTTGGCTACTAGCAATGTTTAATGTCCGTTCTTGCGACAGATATTTGGCAAATCGTTCTAAAAATACAAAAGTAACAGTGCCATTCAGTAGCGATCACTATAGATCCGCAGTCTTTACTCTTGAGGACTGAACAGCTTCTGCTCGATCATCTTCACTAAAATTGTCTGGGTCTGATTCGGGCTCTGGTTTCATTGACGCTATTGTACACAAAGCTCAGGCTAGTAGCCTGAGGCTACCTGTAGAGGTAAGGGGCGTGACGCTTTCGAGAAATGTTCACTAGGCGGTTAGCGAATCACAACACACTGGGCCAGCTAACCAATCAGAGCCCATTGCGTATTTTTGAGGGACTGGCTTCACAGAATCCGGAAACCATCAGACCGTTTTTACAAGGAGGGACAGAGCAGTGTAGAATAAAGGTCAAATATAAGAAAAATACTGCATTTTTTTAAAAACGAAGCATGAACACATGTTACAGTGCACCCCACAAACACAATCAAGCCTTCGAAAGAGTGTGCTTTACCACCCCTTTAAAATAACCACAGTTGGGTTACTTGTTGGGTTATTTTCAAAAAAATAAAGATCCTTTGACATCAGATTTTCCAGCTTGTTTCTGTGTGAAATTCTCTTCAATCTTTGAAACGACTGCATCTCCATCTTCATTTTTGAGATGAGGTTTTGGAAACTGATGCTGTGTCTTCATTCACTTCCATCAGGTCTAAAATTCACAATGAATTAAATTAAAAAAGGACACAGAAATAAAGTTAAATATTAATTTAACTCGTCTAGTTTACTACTGAGTCTACTAGTGTATAATTAGATATGTCAGTTTTCATCTTAATGTTTCATCTTAACATTTGTCCAACATCAACATGATTTGGACATCATCCTAAACTTTGATTATTTCAACTTTCACGTTCATATTTCTTATTTTTCATTGTCATTTGCATTCTTTTTTTTTATTGTTTTGTATTACAGACCATCTGGGTGTTTTTTTTGTTTTTTTTTTACTTACTGTACTGGTATTATTTCAATGTATGTAATTGCATTGTATTGCTTAAAGGTGCCCTAGAATGAAAAATTGAATGAACCTTGCCATAGTTAAATAACAGGAGTTCAGTGCATGTAAATCACATACAGTGAGTCTCAGACACCATTGCCTCCTCCTTCATATGTAAATCTCGTTTGTGAAAAACACCACGGAAAAATAGGGGAATCTCAACATAACACCAGCAGTGATGCAATACACGGGATCATTAATATGTACGCCCCCAAACATTTTCATAAGCAAGCACATGTTCACTATCTGGCGAAACTGCGCAGCCGAATCATCTCTGCAGGTAAACAAGCTTCACGCGAGGATATCGAACATGGCAGATCATGGACACCAATGTTATGTTCCAGGCTGTGCAGGGGATGTGAAGACGTTTCATACTCTTCCCACAAATAAAACATGTCAACAGGCATGGTTGATGTTTATTTATAATCGGATACCGCAACAATTTAATTCGAAGTTGTTAGTTTGCTCTGCCCATTTCACCACGGACAGTTTTACAAACCTGGGACAATATCAATCCGGTTTTGCTCAGCGTCCGACACTGAAGAAAGGGGCAATTCCAACCATATTCCAGCAAGCAGTGATTTTATCCACTTCTTGACTGTCTAAACCATTTCTGATTACATTGAAAGTTTCTTAGAGAGACAACATTAACGATAATATTCCTGTTGTTGTCTATATCCAACGCAAGATGCTAAACAGTAAGAATAGGATAATCCAAGTAGTTTACATAACTAAATGGTATGTCTAATGACAAAGGTTAATATTATTTCATGCCAGTGTTGTCATAAATTACAAAATACAACCATAGATACGTAACATACTATGTTAGTTTAGTTGCTTACACATAGCTCACTCGATCCTTCTAGCTAACGTCACCACCTCCAAGTTGAAACGACAGTAATTTGATATTTATTTATTTATATTTTCATTCAGAAGCGTCCATTTCCAATCTCAAAACATGTTGTTGTTCCTCAAAATCTGGATCTTCGTCTGAAACAGGCTCAAACATATAAGGTTGAATGCCTAATCTCTCCATCGTCATGACGGTCAGTATAGTTGTGCCTGCTATCATTGAGCCGCAGTGAAACAGCCAATCAGAGCAGAACTCTGCATTAATATTCATGACCCTTCCAAATAAGGCAAAAACAGACCATTTGATCCTGGGGAAGATTTCTAGAGTTGTAAATGGACCTGTAAAACCGTATCTGGACAATTATTGACCTTAAAGCTACACTGTGTAAGTTTTTTAGTTTATTCTTAGCTAAAAACACTTAGTTCTTTCAAAAATATAAGTGCTCATTAATGTATATTTACTTATTTCAAGTTATAAAGTATTCTCGTAAGTTTATAATATGCCATTGAAAATACATATGGGTAAGGGGTTCGAATGGGGGTCGACATGTTGCCCCTCCATCTTGAAAGTACATTATCCAAAGAGGGACATACCCATAAATTCAAGCTTCGCCTTTCGCGTTTTAACACTCGATGGCACCGTGTCTGGATTAAACTGGAAGCCATGTTAATCTTGGACTAAAACGGCCACCGTAGGAGTTAAAACGAAATCGGAATTGGGAGGAACAGAACCTAATATTTACTGGATGGTCATATACCTTTTCACCGCTAGATGGGGGAAAATATCACACAGTGTAGCTTTAAATAAGCCATATACCCTCTATGGAGATACCAGAGAATTTAAAATGTTGTTTCAAATCATTCTAGGGCACCTTTAAAGTCATGGTGTACTTTAAACATTTACTTTATATAAAGGTATAAAAATTGCATTTGGTCTCCAGTGTTTGTGACTATAATACTGGGAAACACACTAAGGTATGGTTTATCAGTGTTAAGATAATAGTTGGTGGGCCCTTCATATTATTCAGATATGTGTAACTATGGGCTGTTACAGTGGACCGTGGTTATACATTAAAGAGAATGACGTAAACACCAACCTATTTGTTCCTCTGTCTCTTCATCTTTTATTCTGCAGGGTTCTTCCTCAAACTCCATCTTTACAATAGTATGTCGGTAGTTTCTCCTGGAGTAATTCCTCTTGCTTGCTTCTTCTTCTCCTGTGGGAAGATGGGAATATTCCCAGCATTTAAACTCTCATGAACGGCTGTGGGAGCGGCTTCACTGACTGAAGGTGTGAATTGTGGTCGCTGTTGCTCATTTAGCAGATGATCATCACACTCACAATCACTCTCAATTATCCAGCTTTAAGTGTTTTGCATAAAGAGTCATTTAAAACCCATTTTATAAATTAAGTTTCAAACTCATCCTATATCAGGACATACAGCTGCAGCGGTATATATTCCGAAATTTCAAATTGAAATTCAGAAAAGAAGAAATAATTTTGCTTCTGTTTTTACTACAGAACTGATAGAAATTTTATTGGCAATTCATTGGGTGGAGGAAGTTAAACCGATAAGGGCAGTTATTTGTTCAGACTCTCTGTCAGCTTTGAATAGTTTAGTAAGTGGACAGTCAACAACAAGACAAGAATTAATATATGAGATACTTATAAATCTATTTAGAATACAGAAAATGGGTATAGTCTTAGTGTTCATATGGGTGCCTGCACATGTGGGAGTACAAGGTAATGAAATGTTTGACAAATTGGCCAAACAGGCATTACAGCATAGGAATGTTGATTTTCAAATTCCACTTAGTAAAGTAGATATAAAAGAAATAATTAAAGAACACATTAATAAAAAGTGGCAAGTAAGGTGGGACAGGGAAAAGAAGGGTAGACATCTATATAAAATTCAAAAACAAGTTGGTAAAGGGAGAGAAAGTTTTAATAGCAGGAAAGAAGACATAATTATTTCAAGACTCCGTATAGGACATTCTGGGTTAAATCATTCATTGTTTACAATAGGGAAACATCAAACTGGATTATGTACATCATGTAGTGAAGCAGAGACAATTGAGCATGTACTTTTACATTGTGTAGGATTTGTAAGGGAAAGAGAAGTGTTTTTTAAGAAATTAAAAGATACAGGGTTAGTCAATTTCAATTTATCAAATATTTTAAGTTGTGCCTCAGGACAATCAAATATACAGAGAGAAATGCTTAGGTATCTAAGGATAACAGGATTGGATAGGAGAATTTAAATCACATTTTTGATTTAATCTTTTTGATTTTTTTGATTTATTTATTTATTTTTTCCCCTCCGCATTGATGCTTCACACTCCAGTCTAGTTGGTGGCGGTAATACACCATAAGTTGGCTTGTCAACCGCCATTAAACCCTACAAGAAGAAGAAGAAGAAGTTTCAAACTCATAGCTTTGACATGATATTTACCAAAGATTGATTTTTGGGAGTTTTATGCTAGAACATACAAACACTCTTGAACTCAAAATGTCTTTGTAATATGGCAATGTGATGGCTGTGACCACCATAGTATTTACGGTAGTCCTGTTTGTTAGGGTGAATACGGTATTCTCTGGTCCCGCAGGTTCTTTATGAATGGAGAAGCGCTAGCTCAGGAGTCGGCTAATGGTGGCGAGCATGCCAGGCTGCGGGGTTTCTGTCTTCATTTAAGGTAAATCTAACTTTTTTATTTTTAATATAATTATGTGTATCTAAATGTGTCATGTAGATGTTGATGGTTTATGCCTGTGTTGGACAACAGTTGTTGAGCTGTTGCCAGGTGAGATAGTTTTCAAAGATTATATCGAACCGTGGGTGGTGCATCACGGTTTTTCGGTTCGGTTTGAATAGCGTTACACCCCTAGTTGTGATGGTTTGTGCCTGGGTTCGAAAACTGTTGTTGAAAGCTGTGGCCAGGTACGTGATATTTAGTTGAAGTGTATGTTTGTGTTGTTTGTGATAAGTGTTGAAGTGCTGTATTGAAATGTGTTTCATGTCATGTCATTGGATGATTGTTGGATTATATTTAAATGTTTTGTTTTTGAATGTGTGATGATGATGATAATGGTGTTTTTCTGGCTCTGTTTTAGGAGCTGGCCTATGTAACTGTTTTGAAATCCTATATTAAAGTTTGAGTCCGAGTATTGCACATTTTCACATTATATGCTGGGAGGCGTTTAACCTTTTTGTATCAACTTGCTACCACCTAAGCCTGTTTTTGTTTTATTTTGTGGTGTTTAATAAATGAGAATTAGAAGGACAACTGGGGTGGAGAACCTTTAATGTGCATCATCAATATGCTTTACAGTATCTCTGAAATAATGTATTCTTCAGTTGTTCATACTGCGTTACCGCTTGTGTCTGTCTACCAGGTTTTAAACATTTATTACATAAAATATCACTTAACACAATTCAACCTTCTCAAATTTCCACGTGAATAACCAGTCAGTGCCATCTTGAGTTGTAATCTACAGCAGACATCACAAGAAATTATTTCGGTTTCAAACTCTGAATCGAATTAATTCGGTAACCATTCAAATTTTGATTCATCTAGGGCTGTAATCTCCCAGTCGATTAGTTGATTATTAGTCGATACGTTCTGGCTCGACCAAAATTCTGATTGGTCGTTATTTATTTATTTATTGATTTATTTTGGCACGTTCATTTCGTTAGTTTTGCCGCGCCGCGTCGCGTTCATTTGATCAGGTGGAGAGCACTAATTGCTAATGGGGGTGTTTTCAGAGCACCCCTGTTTCACAGGTAACAGTCTGTCTTAGTTAGCAGTGTTGGCAGTGTTAGCAGTGTTAGCAGCATTATTGCTCATACTTACTAGGGTTAGAGATGTATATTAAACTTTGACGGATAACTAGTCAAGAACTTTTTTGCAAAGAACATGAATGATACCTAAAATCACGCAGCTTGTTGAGGAGAAGTGCATATTAAGACTTTGACTCAAAGCTCAACAGTTAGCATTTAGCAAAAAACTCACAATAAAGGCCAGGAATAATGGATTTCGCCTGAAAAAAAAAGAGTGGCTGTGCTTGGGTGAACCTCATTACATAATGACTGTTTGGCTGGGGAAAACAACTAGAGCTGCACCTGGATAATTGAGAGTGATTGTGAGTGTGATGATCATCTGCTAAATGAGCAACAGCGAGCACAATTCACACCTTCAGTCAGTGAAGCCGCTCCCACAGCCGTTCATGAGAGTTTAAATGCTGGAAATATTCCCATCTTCCCACAGGAGAAGAAGAAGAAGCAAGCAGGAGGAATTACTCCAGGAGAAACTACAGACATACTATTGTAAAGATGGAGTTTGAGGAAGAACCCTGCAGAATAAAAGATGAAGAGACAGAGGAACAAATAGGTTGGTGTTTTCCTTCATTCTCTTTAATGAGGAACATTAAGATGAAAACTTGTTTGCTTAATTGTGACTCATAGTATTTTTTTGTTTTAATTTCTCCCTCTTTTTATGAATTTTTACAATTTAAAACATGTTGATTTTTAGACCCACTGGAAGTGAATGAAGACAAACAACAGCAGTTTCTAAACCCTCAACATTTCAAAAGTGAAGAAAATGAAGATGGAAATGCAGTCATTTCACACGCTGAAAAGTGTTTTACACAGAAACAAGCTCAAAACAATGGAGTTAAAGGATCTTTCACCTGCTCTCAGTGTGGAAAGAGTTTCACACATAAAGGACACTTTAAGACGCACATGAGGATTCACACTGGAGAGAAACCGTTCACATGCTCTCAGTGTGGAAAGAGTTTCACTCGCAAAAGCTCTCTCGATGATCATCTGCGCCGTCACTCTGGAGTGAGATCATTCAGCTGTGATCAGTGCGAGAAAACATTTGTTGAGGCATCAAATTTAAGAAGACACCTTAAAACTCATGCTGGTGTGAAGCCTCACGCTTGCTCTTTTTGTGGAAAGAGATTTTCACATCTGGAAACTGTAAAACTGCATGAGCGTATTCATACTGGTGTGAGACCTTATATGTGCTTTGACTGTGGGAAGACCTTCAGTTCATCAGGAGAATTAAAACAACACCAGATAATTCACACCAGAGAGAAACCGCACAAGTGCTCACACTGTGGAAAGAGTTTCTCTCGGTCAGGAAGTCTAAAACAACACCAGAGAATTCACACTGGAGAGAAACCATACAAGTGCTCTTCATGTGGAAAGAGTTTCACTCGGTCAGGACACCTGAGAACACATGAGAGAGTTCACACTGGAGAGAAGCCGCACCAGTGCTCATGTGGGGAGAGATTCAGCCAATCATCTAATCTAAAGACTCATGAGAGAAAATATGGTTGTCTTCTAGATGAGAGGGTAAAAATGTTTCAACTGTAAATTCATAGTTGTCAGTCACGAGACTGTCTTGGAGCCTTGGAGGTCAAAACCACCATAGAACTGCAGCACATGTCTGTCAAATTTCCATTTTAAAACAAAATTATGTCAACAAGATGCACATTTTGGCCACTTACAATCCATATACAGCACCTGCTGCAGTCTTTCAATCACTTAAAAATAACGGGACGTTTTCAACTTGAAAATCACTTTAGGGTGAGTTGCACTAATAAGGATTCAATTAAGCAAAGTTAAACGTTAAAAGCGCGTTTTCTTTATAATGGGTATCGACGTGAAAAATGCGCTTAACGAGAAACCTTGTGTTGCACTAATCTGTGTTAATCTGCTTTCCTGTACAAAGTTTGCAACATCAATAAGGTGTATATTGAATTTGGTCTTTTAATATCACCGTCTTACTGCATTAATACTGACTTCAACCCTGGTAAAATGACTGGCCGTGTTTTGCCCTCCAGGTGGGCCTTCCTATAAGCGTGTGACATCACGTGAAAACTATTAATATTAGTTGCATTTACGATTATATACATTGAGAATAGAAGACTTTCTTGCATTGAAATCCCATGGTTGAATGGGGTTTACTAGCAATGGTGTCATGTATTGGTGGTGTCATGTATTGGTGGTCATTTGTTGTGTCAATGGCCAGTAATGTGTGTAATGTTGCTAATTTCAAAACTATGACAAATAAAAAGAAACAAAAGTTACTACATGACTAAAAAATTAAAAAAATTAAAAACGTCCACGTGCGGATTATACACCGACCGAAAACTTGTGTGTTCACTTAAGGCGTCACAATTGCAGATAACATTGACCAAGGAAATGTTATTGACTAAGAAGACGTCACCCATAAATGAGAATATAAAAGAACGAGAGAGGTGCTTTTGGTTTTTTGTCTTTTCTGACTGCACAACCTGCATGTCTTAGGCTGTGTCCCAATCCGGGGGCTGCATCCTTCAAAGGCCGCATTTGAAGGCCGATTGCGTCACCGCAGCGCGACGAAGGCTGTTCCAATTCGAAGGGGCCTTCAAATGCAGCCTGCCGTCTGTGTTGCCAAGTCCGCGGTTTTCCAGCCGAATTGGGCTACTTTTTAAGTTGTTGCCACGGGTAAAAATTATTTCCGCGGGTTGGGTTGGTTTCTACCCCATAAGTATGATTTCGCCGCTCCGACACCGCCAAACGTACAACTCCAGTGGAGAATTCGGCCGCTCGATGGAGAAAATCGCATTGGGAGTTTTGGGATACTTTTGTTGCAGAGACCTGGCAACCCAACCCACCGTCCTTCTCCCTGGTCGCGAAGGATAGAACCAACCAGGACAAGTGGATCCTTCGCGGTCGAGGAATACACTTATAAATGTAAGTATTGTGTTTTAATTTACTTAAATAACCAACGAAACATTTTAAAAGCCGGTGGTCTTTATTTCTGTGTTACCACTGCACGGCTTTATTCGTTAGGTGATTTGATGTAATATTTTGTTTTATGGATAAAGTTGCAGACAGCTTTATTAAAATGAGGGCATCAAATGAGTAACGTTATTTATTTACCGGGCCGAAAAACTCGGCCAGTGTGGATTGGAGTACGGCCCATTTGTAGTATTTCCATAGGCTAGGTTCTCGTGTAGGTATATGGGGGCCTTATCCTATACAAAGCCCACAACAAAAAGAATATAGAATTTGAGTATCTATAAATATGATTTCTGGAGTATTTTGTATGTAACGTTAAGCTACTGATGCATCATATTTTTTTATTTTCTTAAGCTTGCACCCCTGCCTTGCAGGTAAAAAAAATGTATGCAACACATCTTTGCTGAAATGTATTGTGCTGTTGTGTTTGTTGTTAACAGATATGTTTATTTTCTCTGCCTTAGGATTGAAAATGTCCTGGGACAGGTGAGGGAGTGGGAAACTTGGCCATGGTTTGTCTTCATGAATGAGGTGTTGGGACAACCCCACTGTCCTCATTGCCTCCATCCCTGAGGACACACCAGGGCCAAGTTCAGCAGTGGATGACCAAGATGAGGAGGAGCAACTCCAGCCAAGAGGAAACAAGACTGAGAGGATGAGCTGATGGAGAGACTGAGGGAGGACAGGAAGAGAGAGACAGAGGAGAGCAGGGAGAGAATGGACTGATTGTTTTCTCTTCTTGAGAGATAGTTGAGAACTAAAATTTTGGTTTTGTAAATTAAAATGTGTAAATGAAATATTATCGTTCTACACATTATTTTTATTATGCAAGTTCTAATTTGTAAATTAAATAAATAATTCTGTACATTTATTTTTGTCGTGTCAATTAATTTGTAAATGAAACAATAAATTGTTCTATACATTTTTATTTACAGTACTTTTTACAACTATTTACATAAGTTTAAGATTAGAAAAACAAAATAAATTTGAAAATTAACAGTACGTAAAACAGATGGAAGAAAACGTTTTATATAGACTTTTATTGAGCTGGGCTGGGAGAACCCTGGTGAAGCGGGACATCATCTGGGATCAGTGCATATTTCCACTGTCTACCAACAGGTTTGCAGTGCTGACTTATTCGACGGCTGCCATGTCACTAAGATGTTTTCAGAAAGAGGGAAGAATAAATTAAATTAACTTACAACCTCATATCAAATTAGCTGAACTCTGCAGGACAGCGGCCCTCCAAGACCAATATTTAGCAACTGTTGACAGCTGCCATTGAAGAGAACTGAAATGAACATTTATACTGGACTTTAAAGTTATATTCCACTGCCTAAAAACAAAACAACTTGCCTAAAGATGTTTACCTCGGCCCATTTATGTACATAATAAAGAGTATAAACTATAGAAAATCGTATGTTGGTAACATATTAGTCAACATTTTATTTTTATCAGTAGATACATTAGATTACTGGAGTAAATTGAAACCCAATACTTGCATTTAAACGTGTAATCTGGCAATTTCTCTAAAAAAATCTGACGTCACGGCGCGCAATGAATTCTGGGGTAGGCAAGGCTGCGAAGCATCCATCCAAGTATCCTTCATTTCATGGGAAAAGAAGGACGCATTTGCAGGCCGTATTTTGAAGGAGCCTTCAAAGGACCTACGAATTTGGACAGCCTTCGTCGCGCCGTGGTGATGCAATACACTATACCTTCCACCGCACACTTCAACGGACACGGCCTTCAAAGGATGCAGCCCTTGAATTGGGACACAGCTTCAATTGACCTTCTTGCAAGAGTGAAAACATGTCTGCACCAATATCAAATCAAATCAAATCACTTTATTTGTCACTCTACATATGCAGAAGTGCAACAGTAGGTGAAATTCTTAGGTGCAGTTCCGAGCAACATAGCAGTCACGACATGACATGTACAACATTTAAAGCAGCATCAGATTACACATCTGATGCGCACACAATTACTCACAGCACAGTAAACTCTACAATAAACAATAAATAATTTACACAATGTGAGTTTAGTTCTCACAGCTTTAAACAATATACACATACTTACAATATACATATACTTTAAACAATATACACTAAACATACACTAAACAATATACATTACGCTATAATAGTAATAATAATATACAATGTATAGTATAAATATTATTCACAGATTGAAAAATTGAAATCCAAAGTGCAATAGATGCTGTATGATAAATAAACGTGTATATAATGTGTGTGTATCTACAGTGGGTTGTGCGGAGTGATATTCTGTCCAGTGTGTGTTATGATCCTGATGGATCAGGAGTTAAGTAGTCTGATTGCTTGTGGGAAGAAGCTGTTCTGGAGTCGGCTGGTGCGTGTTCTGATGCTGCGGTACCGTCTGCCTGATGGCAGCAGTGAGAGCAGCCCATGGTTCGGGTGGCTAGAGTCTCTGATGATCCTCTGAGCTCTCTTCACACACCGCCTGGCGTAAATGTCCTGGAGGGAGGGAAGCTCACCTCCGATGATGCAGCTGGCCGTGCGCACTACCCTTTGCAGGGCCTTGCGGCTGCGGGCGGTACTGTTGCCGTACCAGGTGGTGATGCAGCCAGTCAGCAGGCTCTCTATGGTGCAGGTGTAGAAACGTGTGAGGATGTGGCGGTTCATTCCAAACCTCCTCAGCCGTCGCAGGAAGAAAAGGCGCTGATGAGCCTTCTTCACAACGGCCTCAGTGTGGACGGACCATGAGAGTTCCTCTGTGATGTGGACACCGAGGAACTTGAAGCTGCTGACTCTCTCCACCGGTGCTCCATCGATGGTGATGGGGCGGTGTTCTCTCTCATTCCTCCTGAAGTCGACCACCAGCTCCTTGGTCTTGCTGACGTTGAGGGAGAGGTTGTGCTCCTGACACCACCGTGTCAGAGTGTGCACCTCCTCTCTGTAGGCCGTTTCATCATTGTCGGTGATAAGACCTACCACCGTCGTATCGTCAGCAAACTTGATGATGGTGTTGGAGCTGTGGGTTGCCACACAGTCATGTGTGTACAAAGAGTACAGGAGTGGGCTGAGAACGCAGCCCTGAGGGGCTCCAGTGTTGAGAGTCAGTGATGAGGAGATGTTACTGCCCATTCTGACCACCTGGCGTCTGTTTGACAGGAAGTCCAGGATCCAGCTGCATAACAGGCTGTTTAAGCCTAGAGCCCGGAGTTTCCCGTCAAGTATGGAGGGCACAATGGTGTTGAATGCTGAGCTGTAGTCCACAAACAGCATTCTCACATACGTGTTCCTCTTTTCCAGGTGGGAGAGAGCAGTGTGTATAGTGGATGAAATGGCATCATCAGTGGAACGGTTTGTGCGGTATGCAAACTGCAGTGGGTCCAGTGAGGGAGGGAGAACAGAGCAGATGTGGTTTCTGACTAGTCTTTCAAAGCATTTGCTGATGATGGGGGTCAGAGTAACAGGACGCCAGTCGTTTAAGCAGGTGGTTTTTGACTGCTTAGGTACAGGAACAATAGTGGACGTTTTAAAGCATGTGGGGACCACAGACAGGGAGAGGGACAGGTTAAAAATGTCCGTGAAGACTCCAGCCAGTTGGTGCGCGCACGCTCTGATCACACGGCCGGGAATGCCGTCTGGACCCGCAGCTTTACGGACGTTCACCCGCCGGAAGGATCGGGTTACATCCGCGACAGATACAGAGAGTGCACTAACCTCTGTGTCCTCAGCCGCGAGCGCTCTCTCCGCGAGGGCGGTGTTAGTTCCCTCAAAGCGAGCATAGAAGGTGTTTAGCTCGTCCGGGAGAGAGGCAGCGGTGTTCACGGTGGAGTTTGTGTTCCCTTTATAGTCCGTGATGGTGTTAATTCCCCTCCACATGCTTCTGGAGTCGGTGGTGTTGAACTGTCCTTCAATCTTGTCCCTGTACTGCCGTTTTGCTGCTCTGATGGTTTTCCGGAGGGCATAACTTGCTTGTTTATGCTCCTCCGCGTTACCGGAGTTAAAAGTGAAGGTCCGCGCATTGAGTGCCGCGCGAACATCCCCATTTAGCCACGGCTTCTGGTTTGGGTACAGCCGAATTGTTTTGGTCGGAACAACGTCATCTACGCACTTCCTGATGAAACACGTTACGCTATCAGCGTAAACCTCGATGTCGTCATCAGAGGCCGACCGGAACATCTCCCAGTCCGCGTGATCAAAACAGTCCTGTAGCATAGAATCTGATTGGTCCGACCAGCACTGGATGGTTCTGAGGGCGGGTGCTTCCTGTTTGAGTCTTTGCCTATATGCGGGCAAAAGTAGGATGGAAGCGTGATCCGATTTGCCAAATGGTGGGCGCGGGAGGGACTTGTAACAATCCTTGAAGGGGGAGTAGCAGTGATCCAAAACACGGTTCCCTCGCGTGTTGAAGTTAACATGTTGGTGGTATTTAGGTGCGATGCGCTTGAAGTTGGCTTTGTTAAAGTCTCCGGTCACAATAAACGCAGCCTCAGGATGCGCGGTTTCCTGCTCACTCACTGTCCTATACAGTTCCTTTAGTGCCCGGTCTGTGTCGGCTTGTGGGGGAATATACACAGCTGTGATGACGACTGCTGTGAATTCCCTCGGTAGCCAGAATGGTCGGCACAGAAGCATGAGAAATTCCAGATCAGGAGAACAGAAAGACTTGATAGAATGTACGTTCCTCTGATCACACCAGGATCTGTTGATCATAAAACATACACCCCCGCCTTTGCTTTTCCCGGAGAGATCTTTTTCTCTGTCCATCCGATGCACGGAGAACCCCGTGGTTTCGATGGCCGAATCTGGAATCTCAGCGAACATCCAAGTTTCTGTAAGGCAGATAATGCAGCAGTCCCTCGTGTCTCGCTGGAAAGAGATCCGCGCTCTCAGCTCGCAGAGTTTATTGTCCAGAGACTGAACATTTGCCAGTAAAATACTGGGAAGTGGGGGTCGGTTTGCGCGGCGTCTTACTCTGATAAGTACGCCGGCTCTGCTTCCTCTTCTCCGGCCGCGTTTGCGTGGTCGGGCCGTCCAGACAAAGAGCTCCGCTGCTGTGTTTGTAAACGGCGGTTCGTCACTGAAGAATTTAAAGTCCGGTTTTCGGAGTGCGATTGCCGAACCAATGTCCAAAAGTGTCTGTCTGTCGTATGTAGTAAGGCAGACAACATCCAAGACAAAAAACACAAAAACTATAAACAGAACAAACAAAAAAATACAATGTTTCAGCAGAGCTTGCGACGTTGCGGCCATCCTCGGCGCCATCTTGACAATAGCCTTGTGGGCAGTGCGCTGACATATATCGCTGAAGCTGTTGCGCTTCGGGCGACCCGGCTCGTGGACCTTTCCCACTTCGCTTCCTGTCTACCTACTGTCCTATCATAATAAAATCTTTTTAAAAAAAAGAATGAAAACACTTTGTTCGAGTCTTTTCAATTTGTTCTCAATGCATCATTTCTATTTTTGCTCAAGCACAATTAATGAAAATGATTGAACTCCTCAAATAAACAAAGCATATCTCTTCATAAATCACAACTATTTACAGCAACACTAGTTTGATGAACTATTACTGACCCTGCCAAAATGTCATCGACAAATGATCAAACTTCACTACTAGTTTTAGAAAATTACCTTTGGATCAATGAAACAAATTCCAGCTTTTGCTTAATCTGAATGTGAAACCGTTACTTTATTTGTGAGTAATGGATCTGAACATAAACATTTGCTCATAGGCAATTTCAAGCAATGCATTTTCTTATTCTTATGATACAGTAGATTAGCTAATTGGGGGAAACTCTTCCCACATCACTGGTGCGGCTTCTCTCCAGTGTGAACTCTCTCATGAGTTTTCAGGTTTCCTGACTGAGAGAAACGTCTCGGTTACGTATGTAACCCTCGTTCCCTGAGGAGGGAACGGAGACGTAACGTTAGTGACTAACGAATTGGGGTTTCGCTTAGAAGCCAATCATCTTCGAGAATTCAAAAATGCCCAATGGCAGTGCCAGTGCCATGGGCATGTGGAATTTGCATGCGTAACTCCGCCCCACCATGTGGGTATATAAGGAAGTACGCTGGCAACATCGCATTATGTTATCTGCTGCGGAGCCAAGACTGAACTCCCGGCCGTTTCAGCAGTACAGCGGATGTGGCAAAGGGACGTTACATCTCCGTTCCCTCCTCAGGGAATGAGGGTAACATACGTAACCGAGACGTTCCCTTTCGTTCAGTCACTACAACGTAACGTTAGTGACTAACGAATTGGGGTCCCAATACAATCACGCCACTCGGCTGTCTTCCAGTGCCCTGCGTAAGTGCGAGCGCCCTGTCGTAAGGCTAGTACGAACAAAGGACTCCCACTTATTGCGGGTTCACCACCTGGTCCCTGACGGGGTGGTGGGAACCTTTGGCACATATCCAGGCCGGGGTCTCAGGATCACGTGAGAGTAGGCCGGCCCGAACTCCAGACATGCTTCATCAACCGAAAATGCCTACAGGTCCCCTACCCTCTTGATGGAGGCCAATGCGGTCAGGAGCGAATTCTCCATTGACAAGAACTTAAGACTCGACTGACCGCAAAGGCTCAAGGGGAGACCTTGGCAGAGCAACTAAGACTACTGAGAGGTCCCCAAGAGGGTACGAGGAGAGAGCGAGGAGGATTCAGTCTCCTCACTCCCCTCCGGAACCTGATGACCAGGTCGTGCTGACTTACCTTTCTGTTCCCCAAGAGGTCGTGGTGGGCAGATATTGCAGCCACATATACTTTAAGGGTAGAAGAAGACAGCCTTCGTTAAAAAACCCTACTTGGAGAAACGTAAGCACAGACCCAATCAGGCATCTCCAGGGGTCTTCTTGGCAAGAAGACACCAGGTGACGAAGAAGTTCCACTTCAACGCATAGGCGAAAGTACTCTGCCCTAGCGGAAGTGCTTGTAGCCAACACCAGAGGTGGTAGGGTACTCAAACCTGCCGCGTCCCCTCCAGGAGCCACACGTGGAGGTTCCAAAGATCGAGACGTGGGTGCCATAGGGTGCCCCGTCTCTGAGGAGATACTCAGAGGAAGGCCAGGGAGGGTTGCTGTCGCAAGGAGTAAGAGTTCAGGGAACCAGATCCGGCCGTTCCAATACGGGGCGACCAGAAGGACCTGCTTCTTGTCCTCCCTGACTTTGCACAATAGCTGCGCGAGAAGGCTCACTGGGGGGGGACGCATATTCACTTAGGCCCCGCGGTCAGCTGAGCGCCAGTGCATCCGTGCAGAGCGTGCCCTCAGTCAGGGAATAAAACAGGCAGCAGAAGGAAGTCATGGGAGTCATGGGAGGCAACAGATCTACCTGTGCATCACCGAACTGTTCCCAAATCAGCTGGACTGACTGGGGATGGAGTCTCCAATCTCCAGGAAGAGGCTGAGACCGTGAGCTCGTGAGCTGCATAGTTCAGATCTCCCGGGACATGGACAGCACGAAGAGACCTCAGATGCTTCTGACTCCATAGGACGAGATGGCGGGTGAGTTGAGACATACGACGGGAGCATAGATCAGCCTGGTGGTTGATGTACGCTACTGACCGTGTAGTCTGACCGGACTAGTACATGTTGACCCTTCAGCAATGCTAGAAAGCAGTGCAGGGCGAACCACACTGCCAGCAACTCGAGGCAATTGACATGCAGAAGGCGCAGGGGTTCTGTCCAGGAGCCCGCAGCAGCACGTCCATTGCACATGGCACCCCAGCCCGTGGAGGAGGTTCCACTTCAACGCATAGGCAAAAAGTACTCTGCCCTCAAAATGCCTGGAAACTCGTCCTAGGGGCCACCGGACCATAGAAATGAGGTTCAGCCACGGGGTGAGGGTCTGCAGGCAGGCCCGAGTCACTGGGACCCGGAGCGTGCCCGAATGCCATGCCCATCTCGGGACTCGATCGCAAAGCCAAAGCTGAAGCGGTCTCATATGAAGCAATCCGAGCTGCGTTACCGCGGCTGCAGATGCCATATGCCCCAGGAGCCTCTAAAATAACTTCAGTGGGACCGCACTCTTGCTCTCGAATTAATGAAGGCAAGTCAGCAGTGACTGCGCGCACTTGCTGGTAAGCAGCACGCACATGGCGACCGAGTCAGAAACCATACTGAGGAAAGAGATCCTGTGCACGGGGCAGAGGCGTTCACTACCAACATCCTGAACGGAAGCCTGTGAAGGGATCGGTTCAGGATGGGCAGGACCAGGATTGGCCGTAACCCGTAACCCCACCGGTTACCCCACCGCCAGGCTCCCAGGAACTGACCAGCGGGGTCACTCGAACCACAGACGTACTCCGGGTGGGGCAGCGAGGCAGCGTGACTGGCCCGGACGTGGGAGGCGTAGCGTCCCGGTGTGGGGACATAGTCAGCAGCTGCGTCCTGACAGAGGAGACCAGGGAATGATGCACGTTCCACTGGGGTCTGCTCTGAGAGGAAGCTGGCGACAGAGAGGGACGAGAGCGGCGTGGCCTGGGGGGCGGCATACACTGCCATCACCAGTCTCTGGGACCTCAGAGATGGGGACACCAGTTCTTTCCAAGTGCCACCAGCCCGGGGGCCAGCAGCAGAAGGAGAGGCCCTGTTACCATCCCCTGGAAAGAACTGGGACCCATCTCTCGAGTTGTCCACCTCCAGCCTGGCGTTTAACCAGGCTGGGGGGCAGACTGGGCGTCATCCTGCAACCACCTCCACGGCGCGGCCCAGGTGAAGGCTGCTGCTGGGGCCGGGTGGGAGGAGGGAGGGCGTCCTTGGCGGCGAGTGGAATGAGGCGACTGAGCCGGCGGCTGGATGCAGCAGCTAGCCGCCGGGGCAGTACGTGTTTCAGCCTCAGTCTGCTCTTGAGCGGCCGAGAACCATTGGGCGCAGTTCTCAGCCGCGCTGCCGAAGAGGCCAGCCTGGGATATGGGCGAGTTGAGGAGGCGGGCTCACTCAACCTCCCCCACATCACCAGGTAATGCCAGGTGTTTCTCCCGGACCACAGCTGTGGACATCGGAGGGAGGGATCAGTGGTGGCACGCAGTTCATTGAAGAGCCCTGCTTGTGCATAGGGGCGGCAGCTTGCCCCGTAGCTCTGCAGGACCACGCCACCAAAGTAGACGAGCCCACAGGCTTTGGGAGGGTGCTTAGGATAGCCACGCCACGTCAAAGCCCTCTGTGGACACCGTAGTGCGCAACAGAGAGTTCAACAGTGGGGGGACCCCAGTGTACCCTAGGCCGCGGCCCCATCAAGGGCAGAGAAGGAGGAGGAGGCCACCAAACGGTCGTGGGAAGCACGGGGACTTCCGGGGCCACGTGATCTCCTCATGCACCTCGGAAACGAAAGGCATTGGGGGTGGGGCCCAACAGCTGTCGGGTGCCACCCGCAAAAACCGATCGCGCAACCACGAGCACTCGCAACAGGGCGGAGTTCCACACCAGCGCAAGATAACATAACATCGCGATGGTCATGTTCACAGACTCATCCACAAACACTGCCCGAACGTGATGAAGCCCAAACACATCGAGCAGTGAATGTGTCCCTAGACAGCAACAGAGATTGATCGCACCCGGAAGTGCGCGGGCGAGCCATCTTGAAAAAAGGAAAGCTCTGCAGGGTGCTGAAGCACCCAGGGAAAACACACACAGCTGTTGCAGATCACTGCACAGATCAGCAGGCAGGCAATGTGAGATCGCTGGAACACGCCATCACACCAACACCCTGGAGAACCGCTCGTCTCGAAGACTGAAGAGAGATCTTCAGAATTCAGGCTTGCAGGAGTGAAGAGATGCTTTTGGCTCCAAAGCAGAAACATAATGCGATGTTGCCAGCGTACTTCCTTATATACCCACATGGTGGGGTGGAGTTACGCATGCAAATTCCACATGCCGATGGCATTGGCACTGCCATTGGGTGTTTTTGAATTCTCTAAGATATTTGGCTTCTAAGCGAAACCCCCATTCGTTAGTCACTAACGTTACGTCGTAGTGACTGAACGAAAGAAACTCTTTCCACAGTGTGAGCACTTGTACGGTTTTTCTCCAGTGTGAATTCTCTGGTGTATCTTTAAGTCGCTTGATGTACTGAAGGTCTTCTCACAGTCAAAGCACATATAAGGTCTCACACCAGTATGAATACGCTCATGCACTTTTAAATTTCCCAGGAGTGAAAAACTCTTTCCACAAAAAGAACAAAAGTGAGGCTTCACACCAGAATGAACTTTAAGATGTTTTCTTAAGCTTGATTCTAGAACAAATGTTTTCTCACACTGATCACAGCTGAATGATCTCACTCCAGATTGACTGCACAGATGATTGGTGAGAACGCTTTGGGATATAAAACTCTTTCCACACTGAGAGCATGTATAAGGCTGCTCTCCAGTGTGAGATCTCATGTGCACATTTAGGTCCTCCTTGCGACTGAAACTCTTTCCACAATCAGAACAAGTGAACGGTTTTTCGCCGGTGTGAATTCTCATGTGTCTGTTAGGGTGTCCTTTACATATGAAACTCTTCCCACACTCAGAGCAGGTAAAAGATCCTTTGACTCCAGATTTTCCAGCTTGTTCTTGTTTGAAATTCTCTTCAGTCTTTGAAATGACTGCATTTCCATCTTCATTTTTGCAATGATGCTGCTTGTCTTCATTCACTTCCATCAGGTCTAAAATCAACATATTGAATAAAATTTTAAAAAGGACACAAAAAAACGTTCATTCTTAATTTAGCACAAATCTAGTTTACTACTGAGTTTACTAGAGTCAAGCTTTAGATGTATTGTTATATGTCAGTTTTCATCTTAATGTTCCTCATTAAAGAGAATGAAGAAAAACACCAACCTATTTGTTCCTCTGTCTCTTCATCTTTTATTCGGCAGGATTCTTCCTTAAACTCCATCTTTACAATAGTAAAGTAATTGCTCCTGCTTGCTGCTTCTTCTCCTGTGGGAAAATAGGAATATTCCCAGCTTCACTGACTGAAGGTTTGAATTGTGGTCGCTGTTGTTCATTTAGCAGATGATTTTATTTTTATTAATGCATTTGGCAGACGCTTTTTTCCAAAGCGACTTACAGTGCCCTTAATACAGGGACAATCCCCCTGGAGCAACATGGAATAAAGTGCCTTGCTCAAGGACACACTGGTGGTGACCGCTGGGATCGAACCAGTAACCATCTGCATATCAGTTCCATGGTTTAACCCACTAGACCACCATCTCTCATGATCATCACACTCTCAATTATCCAGCTTTAAGTGTTTTGCATAAAGAGTAGCCTAATTTAAAACCAATTTCATAATTTAAGTTTCAAACTCATAGCTTTTACATTATATTTATTATAGATTGATTTTTGGCTTGAATTCTTGACTAAACCAGACACACCTGTGAACAATCAAGACAATGAACCAATGACAGAACCGAACTAAGAACATGACTAGATCACATGAGGGCACAATGGAATCACATGACTAACGGGAACCATGACTGTGATCAACTTCAAAATAAAAGACATGAAACACAAGCGGTGTGTTTTGTTTCCTGTTTGTGTCTTTACACAATTCATAACCTTCCCAAATTTCCATGTGAATCAGTCAGTGCCATCTTGAGTTTTACGCAAGTATAGGCCTAGGGTGCGTCTCAATCAGCTCCCTAGTTCAGTAGTCAGGGCACTGATCAGGACAGAAGTAGTGACCTAGGGAGCTGATTGAGACGCACCACTAATCTACAGCAGTTTAAACTCCTTTCAAACTTTGAATCGGATTCATTCGGTAACCATAAAGATTTTGATTCACCAAACATTTAGGTCTTTATTTTACCTGATAAATAACAATGAATGCACTCACAGTTTGAAAAACACGATTTACAGCAGCACGGACGGCTTTTAATCCCTTACAGGCACTCGTGAACACAGGCCAGTTTTTTGGTCCTCTGTAGTTTATTGTTGTTCTTGTTGTGTCTTGTCATTAATGTTTGAGATTAATTCAATGTTTAACATCATTCCATTTATTTAAAGCAGTTACCGCTCAATCATTTATCCATTGATTCTATTATTTAATCTATCTAATACAGCTCTCACTTAAATTAACATGGTTACTTTTACTACAAAAAAAAAAGGTATTTGTAGTAAAATTGTGGTTAAACAAAAGGTAATCAATCTACAAAAAAAAACATGGTTACTACATTTTTACTATAATATAACCATGGTTAATTTTCCTAAGGGTGTTTATCAGTAAATGTAAATTCAACAGGTATGAAATATGATCAAGAGAAAAATGCTGTTAATGAGAAGAAGCACTGGGACTGCGGCAGATTGACTGGGAAATAAATGTGTTTATTATTCAGAGAAACCAGACTCTGTCAGGGACCAGTTCTCCTCTGATCAAAGAACAAACAGAGTATGATTATGATTCATGCAACATTACAATTCAGAAATCATATTAGATAGAAACATTCAGAGTATTTGTCCAGTTCCACAACGAGGGGAGAAACATTGAGCCCTGCTTACATTACATATGATAGTCATCTAAAACTCTGTTCACCAGGTTTAATTAAACATCAGTCGATTAATTTCGATTAATTTCTGAGTGATTCACTAAATGAACCGACTCGTTTAGTCGTTTGGATTTGGTTAGCAATATGGCTGCCCCTATGGAAGGTATGCTTTCCGGGTGCTGGATAACCCGCGGTTTATTCCTTCCCTCCCTCACTTCTCTTCTTCTTCTTCTAGACTCAGATGTGTGTCGTTGCTTCGGAGCGCCTCCACTGGCGGAAAACAGGCAATGTGATGTCTTCAAAAAATAGATACCAGGGGTGCTTCTCAATTCTTATTTGTGCATCCTCGTTGTATATGTATATCAAAGGGTTTACAAAATAATAAATCTGCAGTTTTAAGTTTAATAAATGCTGTATTAATATATATGGAGTTAATAAGCAATATTGAATAAAGTGTTAAACTCTCTGATTAAGTTAAAATGAGTAGACAATCAAGATGAGGAAACAAAAACTTTTATCTGTTGAAATGTAAATTGAGAAACATCTGCTTCATTTTTACTTAAGAAACAACTTGCGTACACAGTCAACCATTCAATTACAATGCATTCTTCAAAATAAAACATCTAGAATATCTCATAAAAAAGAGATAAATATGACAATAGAACATTGTTACATGATAGTTTTTTCTGTTATAAAAACACTGATTTGTGAGCATTAGCTGAACTGAAGGTGAAACACACGTCATTGTTGCATCGGTGAATCCGGCCAATCGTGGAACAGCTGTGACGTCATCAGAGCTGGAGCAGCCGCTCTGAAGCTCTCTTCATGAATGGGAATCGTTGGTTCGCCCAAATGATTCGCTCAAAATGTGGATTCATCCAGAAAAACGCCTGTGTGTTGCTCTGAGACACACAACAGTTCTGCTGTGGCTTATAGGTAATATTTTCATTGGCAAAATTGAGCAAAAACTGACAATACTGTGTTTAAAATATAACACAATATTAACTTCTCATTTATTGAACTGTTGTATAAATCAATTTTAACAAATAAAAAAAAAATCTGAATATCAAACTATGTACTTGAAAGTGATGGATCTAATATGAACTTATTTAGGAAACTTCGGGCAACTCTTTTTCTCATGAGTCTGCAGATTAGATAATTGGCTGAAACTCTTCTCACATGAAGAGCACTGGTGCGGCTTCTCTCCAGTGTGAACTCTCTCATGAACTTTCAGGTGTCCTGACCGATAGAAACTCTTCCCACAGTGTGAGCACTTGTATGGTTTCTCTCCAGTGTGAATTCTCTGGTGTATCTTTAAGTCGCTGGATGTATTGAAGGTCTTCTCACAGTCAAAGCACATATAAGGTCTCACACCAGTATGAATACGCTCATGCACTTTTAAATGTTTAAGTAGTGAGAAACTCTTTCCACAAAAAGAACAAAAGTGAGGCTTCACATCAGAATGAACTTTAAGATGTTTTCTTAAGTCTGATGCCACAGCAAATGTTTTCTCACACTGATCACAGCTGAATGATCTCACTCCAGAGTGACGGCGCAGATGCTCATCGAGAGAGCTTTTCTGAGCGAAACTCTTTCCACACTGAGAGCATGTGAACGGTTTCTCTCCAGTGTGAATCCTCATGTGACTCTCAAGGGTTTCTTTACATGTGAAACTATTTCCACACTGAGAGCAGGTGAATGATCCTTTGACTCCAGTTTTTTTAGCTCTTTTTTGTGTGAATTTCTCTTCAGTCTTTGAAACGACTGCATCTCCATCTTCATTTGTGAGATGGTGAGGTTTTTGCTGTTTGTCTTCATTCACTTCCACCGGGTCTAAAATCAACACATTAAATTCCCATAATTCAGTAAAAGACAAACAAATGAGAAAAAAAGAAAAATGGTTAAATCTAAATTTAGCACAAATCCAGTTTATGGTGTTGTCACAATACCAAAATTATGGCTTCAGTACAATACCAGACTAAAATACCTTGATACTGAATCGATACCACATCATAAAAATAATTGAATAATACGACAGAACTTACTTAAAATTCATTGTTTTATTTTTTTAAACTAAAAACTAACTTGGCCAGCATGTTCCTGTCCTGCTTTTGTCCATTCCCTCCTCTTATTGCAATAATAATTACACGCCAGTGTGAACTTCCTTACAGAGAAGTTTGCAACAATCACATTATTATCAATCATGTTAACATTCACTAATCTTTCACTATCCTGAACAGGATGGATGACCAAAATCTTATTTCATGAGGCAAGTCAAACTTTGTTGTTTGATTAGTGAAGGATCTACACGTAATTTAGGGAGTATCGAGCCCATTAAATCTTCCAGCAGCCAGAGTATATAAACAGCTGCTTATCTCTCCTCAGTCTCAGATGTTCAAGCATCCCACCGTATTCAATTAATTGGAACGTTGACTTAAGACATGCCCGACTATGTTTACCTGAATACTCACCGGGACATGCATTGTTATTTATTTTTGACCATTCAAATCCAATAATCCGCGAAAGAGAACTGAAGTCGCGATCACATGTTTGAAAGGCGTGCAACTACTCAGGATACTGTGTATTTTAACGTGATTTTATAAAAATCCAAATAAGCTTTAGAGATCCTTATTGGACAGTGTTTAAACAATGAACCATCAACAATTATTGCACATGCACCTGTGAAATAGTCCTTAACCTCCGGTTTCACAGACAAGGCTTAAGCTAGTCTCAGACTAAAATACATGTTTGAGTTTCAGTTGTTGAATCTTTTTATGTTCTTACAGATATATTTACACATTATAAGAAATTTGCAGGGAAAAGGGCAGTTGAAAATCAGTTTTTGCTGAGTTTAGGATCTAGTTTTAAATGTTAGGGGAGCGCGGGGCACAACCTAACTCGGGGCTAGATGTAACACGCATGGTTTAACACTTTCCACACGTGCCAGAATAACGAAACTCAGTGTATTTACTAGTTGCCATATCAACATTATTTTGAGAAAAAAAATGCACCAAAATTAAAAAATCTTTGGAAGATATTACTGAATGTATATTTAACCATAGCGAAAGTTTATTTCTTACCAATATTTATATATATTTATGCATTTGGCAGACGCTTTTATCCAAAGCGACTTACAGTGTCCTTATTACAGGGACAATCCCCCTGGAGCAACATGGAGTAAAGTGCCTTGCTCAAGGACACACTGGTGGTGACCGCTGGGATTGAACCAGCAACCTTCTGCGTATCAGTTCCATGGTTTAACCCACTGGACCACCATCTCACATGTCTCACATACCTAAGTTAATTTTTCATCTCTATTTTTTGTGTTTATATAAAATAAGATATATCTGATATTATTATAATCTTATATCTGTTATTTAACAGTTGAGATCATTCTTAAATGCTGATCTAACAGCAGAAGACACGAGCCGCGATTTAAATCCCAGTTGTGCAGGTGGGGTGCGCTGTAACACTGCGTTACAATGAGCCCCTATTAGAAATATGCCATTATATTCTATACTTTTATTTTATTTTGTCTTGGATATTTTTTTGATTATGTCAGGTAACATTTTGAGCTGTCATTTGCTCATGTTACAATGTACCCCACCTATGGGGCACGTTGTCACATTTCACTTCCATTCTTTCGGGGTAAATCAAGAAAAAAGTATACACTGTATTAATTAAACGAGACCAGATAATTGTACTAGACATGTGTGACATTAATGTGGGATAAAATAAATACTCTCAACCCCAAGTGGATTTACACAAACTGACACAGTCAAAAAGCGTTAGGTTGTGCCCCGCTCTCTCCCTATTGTTCTGTGTCAGTTTTCATCTTAATGTTCCTCATTAAAGAAAATGAAGGAAAACACCAACCTATTTGTTCCTCTGTCTCTTCATCTTTTATTCTGCAGGGTTCTTCCTCAAACTCCATCTTTACAATAGTATGTCTGTAGTTTCTCCTGGAGTAATTCCTCCTGCTTGCTTCTTCTTCTCCTGTGGGAAGATGGGAATATCCCCAGCATTTAAACTCTCATGAACGGCTGTGGGAGCGGCTTCACTGACTGAAGGTGTGAATTGTGGTCGCTGTTGCTCATTTAGCAGATGATCATCACACTCACAATCACTCTCAATTATCCAGGTGCAAATTTTTTGCATAAAGAGTCATTTAGAACCAATTTTATAAATTAAGTTTCAAACTCATAGCTTTGACATTATATTTACCATAGATTGATTTTTGGGAGCTTTATGCTTGAACATACAAACACTCTTGAACTCAAAATGTCTTTGTAATATGGCAATATAATGGCTGTGACCACCATAGTATTTACGGTAGTCCTGCTTGGTAGGGTGAATACGGTATTCTCTGGTCCCGCAGGTTCTTTATGAATGGAGTAGCGCTAGCTCAGGAGTGAGCTAATGGTGGCGAGCATGCCAGGCTGCGGGGTTTCTGTCTTCATTTGAGGTAAATCAAACTTTCATTGGTGATGTTTGATTCAATGGGGTTTTTTTTGTTGTGTATAATTATGTGTATCTAAATGTATCATGTAGATGTTGATGGTTTATGCCTGTGTTGGACAACAGTTGTTAAACTGTTGCCAGGTGAGATAGTTTTCAAAGATTATATTTTGTGCAGACGGTTGTGATTACGGGTGTAACGATACACCTATGCCACGGTTCATGTCACGGTTTTGGAGCCACTGTTCGGTTCGGTTCTGTTTGCTGTAGCATAGCAATAATAACACTAGATTCACTTTTAAGCAATAATTTAATTTTATTCATTGGCTTCACGTTTTCTTTAGAGCAGTTAGCATACCTGAGTAAACTCAAATGAAATAAATGTCTGTACTGTAGACTAATCAGAAATAATCTACTTATTTTACCATAACGTTTAAAAAAAGCACATTTATTTCATAAAAATAGATGACACACACAAGTAATGTCTCACTTTAGTCTACTAAACAAACACATACATTGTATGAATATGACTAATGAATAAATAGGCCTATAAGTTAAAGATATTAAATAGCAGTTACTATAAAGTAGGGCTGGGCGATATGGCCCAAGAAAATTATCACAATATAGTTTTCCGTATCAGTCGATATCGATAATTAGCATGATAAATGTCAAATCTTTATTTCTTTTATTCTTAATTCCATATTTTTGCTCCTTTGTGAAAGATGTAGAAAAATACAGTTAATTGTGGTTTTAAACTTTCCTTTATTGGCAATGCATGACAAACACTTCCCAAACAGGTGAACAATTTATCAAAACTGAGGTAGATTTATTTACTACTAATAAAATCTATATTAATAGAGTAGAATATTATTAATATAAATAGAATATATAAAATAAATATCTATTGTAAAATCTAGAACTGTAATGCTATAACATTTGGCTCTGCTGACTGCAAATGCAAAGTTAAAGTGCTTTAAAGATAATGTTTGTCAATAAACAAAAACATCTTTCTGGTCAGCATGCCAAACCTTTAAATAAATGACATTGACAATATAAATAAAAAAATATTTAATGTGGTCAGCATGTTTTTACTCTACACTATATATCAATAATATAATTATATATACTTAATTAAAATATTTGTGTAAGTAGTAAAACAATAAAAACGCAAACAGACCAAAAAATGCATTTTAAGTTTAGAAATTGAGTCCCCGCACTCTTGCCTTACAGTGGATTGGTCCACCGCGCACCTCGCACATACAGTGAGGAAAATAAGTATTTGAACACCCTGCTATTTTGCAAGATCTCCCACTTAGAAATCATGGAGGGGTCTGAAATTGTCATCGTAGGTGCATGTCCACTGTGAGAGACATAATAATAAAAAAATAATCCAGAAATCACGATGTATGATTTTTTTAAACTATTTAATTGTATGATACAGCGGCAAATAAGTATTTGAACACCTGAGAAGATCAACGTTAATATTTGGTACAGTAGCCTTTGTTTGCAATTACAGAGGTCAAACGTTTCCTGTAGTTTTTCACCAGGTTTGCACTGCAGGAGGGATTTTGGCCCACTCCTCCACACAGATCTTCTCTAGATCAGTCAGGTTTCTGGCCTGTCGCTGAGAAACACAGAGTTTGAGCTCCCTCCAAAGATTCTCTATTGGGTTTAGGTCTGGAGACTGGCTACCACGCCAGAACCTTGATATGCTTCTTACAGAGCCACTCCTTGGTTATCCTGGCTGTGTGCTTTGGGTCATTGTCATGTTGGAAGACCCAGCCTCGACCCATCTTCAATGCTCTAACTGAGGGAAGGAGGTTGTTCCCCAAAATCTCGCAATACATGGCCCCGGTCATCCTCTCCTTAATACAGTGCAGTCCCCCTGTCCCATGCACGGAAAAACACCCCCAAAGCATGATGCTACCACCCCCATACTTCACAGTAGGGATGGTGTTCTTGGGATGGTACTCCTCATTCTTCTTCCTCCAAACACGTTTAGTGGAATTATGACCATGTAAGAATATAAAGAACCAGGCCAGATTGTCTGGATGAGTAACTTTCAGAAAGACTGTCTGAAAATGAATGAACATCTGAATCCACTCATACAATTATCACTCTCATCTGAGAAAACGTCCCACTGAGTGAATCAACTGAGACTGGCTTCATTTGCATGTATTTACCTTGTCCCAAACTTCCCCCAAGCTCCTAATCCCCTCTCCTGGGAGATCACAAAAATCCAATAGATTTTGGGTATATTTCAATGTCAATTCTCACTATACAATATTATGTGTTTAGTATCGTTTGAAATGTCTCAATGCGAATGGTACAAAAATCTCATAAGCACAGAAATACACAAGAAGTTAATAAGAGTTTTTAGAGCTTAGAGGTATTTTACCTTTCAATCAAGCCAAATGGGAATTCGACTCAATTTAAATTCCCTCTGTTTTCATGCATTTCCGTTTAAAACAGTTGTTGATCTGGTCTGAGTTCTTTAAAGCAATGCAGCAATGAGTTCGGGGCTCAATACTATTAACAAGGTTGGCCCGTAACACAGAAAACGCTCTGTGTTATGTAATATTCAAAAGGTCAGGAAATCTTTCACTCTTTAAGCTATTTCGGAATATTTGATGTTATGTACGAATTATCTTTGAATTGATTATGTACTTGGCATTATACATTACCTGACTGTTAATAAAATTGTTACATTTTGATCCTTTCTGAATTACTCTGTTATTAACTATTTCCAGAATGGAACGATATAATTGCAATAAAGGGTTAAAATGATTAAATGTATGATTAACTATTAGATATAAATGACTAAACAACCAATTGGCATTCTCTTCTAAATTCGACAAATATGATAAATGGAGTCAGATAGAGAATATTATAATTAAATCCATTTTGCCCAGCTGAAACACGAACGCGCAAACGGCCTTTGAGTCACTATTGCTACCGATCCTTGGAACGATTTCAGCGGCCTTACAACCAAAACGTTCTAATTTGGTCTCATCTGACCACATGACTTTCTACCATGACTCCTCTGGATCATCCAAATGGTCATTGGCAAACTTAAGACGGGCCTTGACATGTGCTGGTTTAAGCAGGGGAACCTTCCGTGCCATGCATGATTTCAAACCATGACGTCTTAGTGTATTAAATCAAATCAAATCAAATCACTTTATTGTCACACAACCATATACACAAGTGCAACAGTTGGTGAAATTCTTAGGTGCAGTTCCGAGCAACATAGCAGTCATGACATGACATGTACAACATTTAAAGCAACATCAGATTACACATCTGATGCGCCCACGATTACTCACAGCACAGTAAACTCTACAATAAACAATAAATAATTTACACAATGTGAGTGTAGTTCTCACAGCTTAAACAATATACACATACTTACAATATACATATACTTTAAACAATATACACTAAACATACATTAAACAATATACATTAAGCTATAATAATAATATACAATGTACAGTATACAATATTATTCACAGTAGAGATCCAATGTACAATAGGTGCTATATGATAAATAATGTGTATGTAATGTGTGTGTATACCAACAGTAACCTTGGAAACGGTTGTCCCAGCTCTTTTCAGGTCATTGACCAGCTCCTCCTGTGTAGTTCTGGGCTGATTTCTTACCTTTCTTAGGATCATTGAGACCCCACGAGGTGAGATCTTGCATGGAGCCCCAGTCCGAGGGAGATTGACAGTCATGTTTAGCTTCTTCCATTTTCTAATGATTGCTCCAACAGTGGACCTTTTTTCACCAAGCTGCTTGGCAATTTCCCCGTAGCCCTTTCCAGCCTTGTGGAGGTGTACAATATTGTCTAGTGTCTTTGGACAGCTCTTTGGTCTTGGCCATGTTAGTAGTTGGATTCTTACTGATTGTATGGGGTGGACAGGTGTCTTTATGCAGCTAACGACCTCAAACAGGTCCGATGTTGTAGTGATTATCGTTTGGTAACGTTAGCTTGTTGTAAGTCACCCACAACAACAAGGCGATAAGTCTTGATATTAGGCTAATGTAGAGGTGTAACCCCGGCATCCTGGCCAAATTTCCCCATTGGCCCCTGTCCATCATGGCCTCCTAATCACCCCCATATATATACACGATTGGTATCATCCCTCAGTCTCCTCTTCACCAATCAGCTGGTGTGTGGTGGGCGTACTGGCGCAATATGGCTGCCGTCGCATCATCCAGGTGGTGCTGCACATTGGTGGTGGTTGAGGAGATTCCCCCTTCTATGTAAAGCGCTTTGAGTGCCTAGAAAAGCGCTATATAAATGTAACAAATTATTAAATTAATGTAGATTTACTGCTGTGCTGGGCTCAATGCTATATGGAAGAACTTCGAAGAAGCAAGATAATTGAATAATTATATTACCGTGTGGTGAACCTATGATAAGTAGTGCACGTCGCTGTTTTATGTCGGATTGCAAATAGCCAAAATATCTCCAAACCACTGAAGTTGAGTGACCTTTCTTGTCAACGATATCTGTCTTCCGAGCTGGTCGTGAGCCACTGTGACTGTCAACTACAGCGTGTGCAGGACCAGAAGCCCGGTCTGCACACCGCATGCGCAGCATTACGCACAGCGCGTAAGCATTATATCGAGCATTTATCGAACTGTTGTTATCGTTTTATCGAGGAAAATTATTTAGCAATAATTATCGTTAACGTTTTATCGCCCAGCCCTACTATAAAGTAGCCATCACACTAATTTAAAAATAAACAAAATAACAAAGTGAAAATAGTGGCATTTTGTGGTTATAGAAACAACAGTTACAATGGCGAATACACAATACTTCATGAACTGTTAATGAAACATGAAAACTGCTCCTGATAAACAGAATGCACATCATACCTGTGTGCCTTCCCAGCTCACACACGTCGAACCAGTTACACGATTTATTGGTACTTTACTTTTATTTCGTTTTTTTCTCTCTTGCGCTTATAATATACGGCATGATAGGGCGCGCGTGTAATTAAAGAGTGTGTAAAAGAAAAAAAACAATGTGGCATAAGGTGAAGTGAGAGCTGGGCTGGGGCAGAAGGGGGCGGGGCACGTTCGGTTCGACATGAGAGGATCACGGTTCGAGCCGTGGGTGGTGCATCACGGTTTTTCGGTTTGGTTTGAATATTGTTACACCCCTAGTTGTGATGGTTTGTGCCTGGGTTCGAAAACTGGTTGAAAGCTGTGGCCAGGTACGTGATATTTAGTTGAAGTGTATGTTTGTGTTGTTTGTGATAAGTGTTGAAGTGCTGTATTGAAATGTGTTTCATGTCATTGGATGATTGTTGGTTTATTTTTAAATGTTTTGTTTTTGAATGTGTGATAATAATGGTGTTTTTCTGGCTCTGTTTTAGGAGCTGGCCTATGTAACTGTTTTGAAATCCTATTTAAAGTTTGAGTCCGAGTATTGCACATTTTCACATTATATGCTGGGAGGCGTTTAACCTTTTTTTGTGTCAACTTGCTACCACCTAAGCCTGTTTTTGTTTTATTTTGTGGTGTTTAATAAATGAGAATTAGAAGGACAACTAGGGTGGAGAACCTTTAATGTGCATCATCAATATGCTTTACAGTATCTCTGAAATAATGTATTCTTCAGTTGTTCATACTGCGTTACCGCTTGTGTCTGTCTACCAGGTTTTAAACATTTATTACATAAAATATCACTTAACACAATTCAACCTTCTCAAATTTCCACGTGAATAACCAGTCAGTGCCATCTTGAGTTGTACACTTGAGTTGTAATCTACAGCGGACATCACAAGAAATTATTTCGGTTTCAAACTCTGAATCGGATTCATTCTGTAACCATTCAAGTTTTGATTCACCTAAGGCTGTAATCTCCCAGTTGATTTTTAGTTGATACGTTCTGGCTTGACCAAAATTCTGATTGGTCGATATTTATTTTTTTGCCGCACCACGTTCATTTGATCAGGTGGAGAGCACTAATTGCTAATGAGGGTGTTTTTAGAGCACCCCTGTTTCACAGGTAACAGTCTGTCTTCAGAACACCCCCTTGTTTCCACTTCTTTTGGATTAGCCCAACCCACTGGAGAAGAGAGACAGATTGAAGAAGGCTAGTTTGCTGCTGTATATTATTTAATTGTGAGCGGGTTTTTTTCTGCTCTTGATCTGGCTTGTTTAATAAATATTCCTTTTTTATTAAAGTGGACGTGCCTTTTGTGTTTAAGAGTAAAAGCTTTAAGTTAATAGTATATTCATGTCTCAGCCGCGAAGCTGAGCTGATCTTATGTTCGAGCTGCACAGAGCGGCTGAAATAGTGTCTGTCAGTTAGTATAATACACATGACAAAAACAATTGTCTAAATTATGTTGCATATTCCTCAAAAGTTCTTGTGATGATATCACTAGTTGACAACATAGTACTATATTTTCGGAAATCATAGGCTATAATTAATTTAACGTTTTTTTCCTAACGTCATTTTTATTAGAAAATGTCAGGACTTCAGTCGACCAAGATTTTCTTTGGTTGATTACAGCCCTAGATTCACCAAACATTAGGATCTTTATTTTACATGATAAATATCACAATGAATACACTCATAGTTTGAAAAACAGTAGATTTACAGCAGTCTTTTAATCTCTCACGGGTACTCGTGAACGTGAACTTTCACAACTGATAATGTTAAAAAACTGTAACTTACATTATCAACACATATCATACTCTGGTTCAAGAAAGAATGTTACCTTCAAAGAATATCAAGCTAAAAATAACAGCAACTTTAATGAAGTTGGATTAATTATAAGGGAGTTAGATAAATAACTGAATTATGCATGACCTCTTCAACTGCTTTTTGTTCTGATAATTGGTTAAAAACAGCAGCGTAATCTTCCAGCCTTACAATAAAAATATCTCAATAGTTTCTAAATAACTATTTGAGCAAACATTTGCACCTGGATAATTGAGAGTGATTGCAAGTGTGATGATCATCTGCTAAATGAGCAACAGCGACCACAATTCGCACCTTCAATCAGTGAAACCGCTCCCACAGCCATTCATGAGAGTTTAAATGCTGGGAATATTCCCATCTTCCCACAGGAGAAGAAGAAGCAAGCAGGAGGAATTACTCCAGGAGAAACTACAGACATACTATTGTAAAGATGAAGTTTGAGGAAGAACCCTGCAGAATAAAAGAGGAAGAGACAGAGGAACAAATAGGTTGGTTTTCCTTCATTCTCTTTAATGAGGAACATTAAGATGGAAACTTTTTTGCTTAATTGTAAATCACAGTATTTTTTTGTTCTAATTTCTCCCTCTTTATTTGAATTTTTACAATTTAAAACATGTTGATTTTTAGACCCACTGGAAGTGAATGAAGACAAACAACAGCAGTTTCTAAACCCTCAACATTTCAAAAGTGAAGAAAATGAAGATGGAAATGCAGTCATTTCACACGCTGAAAAGTGTTTTACACAGAAACAAGATCAAAACAATGGAGTTAAAGGATCTTTCACCTGCTCTCAGTGTGGAAAGAGTTTCACACATAAAGGACACTTTAAGACACACATGAGGATTCACACTGGAGAAAAACCGTTCACTTGCTCTCAGTGTGGAAAGAGTTTCGCTCACAAAAACTCTCTCGATGATCATCTGCGCCGTCACTCTGGAGTGAGATCATTCAGCTGTGATCAGTGCGAGAAAACATTTGTTGTGGAATCAGACTTGAGAGCACACCTTAAAGTTCATGCTGGTGTGAAGCCTCACTTTTGTTCTTTTTGTGGAAAAAGTTTTTCACAACTGAATTCTTTAAAACTGCATGAGCGTATTCATACTGGTGTGAAGACTCACTTTTGTTCTTTTTGTGGAAAAAGTTTTTCACAACTGAACTCTTTCAAACTGCATGAGCATATTCATACTGGTGTGAGACCTCATGTGTGCTTTGACTGTGGGAAGACCTTCAGTACATCAGGCGATTTAAAAAAACACCAGAGAATTCACACTGGAGAGAAACCGTACAAGTGCTCACACTGTGGAAAGAGTTTCTCTCGGTCAGGAAGTCTGAAACAACACGAGAGAATTCACACTGGAGAGAAACCGTACAAGTGCTCACACTGTGGAAAGAGTTTCTCTCGGTCAGGAAGTCTGAAACAACACGAGAGAATTCACACTGGAGAGAAACCGTACAAGTGCTCACACTGTGGAAAGAGTTTCACTCGGTCAGGACACCTGAGAAATCATGAGAGAGTTCACACTGGAGAGAAGCCGCACCAGTGCTCATGTGGGGAGAGATTCAGCCAATCATCTAATCTAAAGACTCATAAGAAAAAATATGGTTGTCTTCTAGATGAGAGGGCAAAAATGTTTCAACTCTAAGTGTAAATTCATAGTTTTCAGTCACGAGACTGTCGTGGAGCCTTGGAGGTCAAAACCACCATAGAACTGCAGCACGTGTCTGTCAAATTTCCATTTTAAAACAAAATTATGTGAACAAGATGCACATTTTGGCCACTTACAATCCATATACAGCACCTGCTGCTGTCTTTCAATCACTTAAAAATAACGGGACGTTTTCAACTTGAAAATCACTTTAGGGTGAGTTGCACTAATAATGATTCAATTAAGCAAAGTTAAACGTTAAAAGCGCGTTTTCTTTATAATGGGTGTCGACGTGAAAAATGCGCTTAACGAGAAACCTTGTGTTGCACTAATCTGTGTTAATCTGCTTTCCTGTATAAGTTTGCAACATCAATAAGGTGTATATTGAATTTGGTCTTTTAATATCACCGTCTTACTGCATTAACACTGACTACAACCCTGGTAAAATGACTGGCCGTGTTTTGCCCTCCAGGTGGGCCTTCCTATAAGCGTGTGACATCACGTGAAAACTATGAATATTAGTTGCATTTACGATTTATATACATTGAGAATAGAAGACTTTCTTGCATTGAAATCCCATGGTTGAATGGGGTTTACTAGCAATGGTGTCATGTATTGGTGGTGTCATGTATTGGTGGTCATTTGTTGTGTCAATGGCCAGTAATGTGTGTAATGTTGCTAATTTCAAAACTATGACAAATAAAAAGAAACAACTTACTACATGACTAAAAATGTTTAAACTATGTTTAAAAATAAAAAAAAAACGAATAAAAGGTGCACCCAAAAAAAAAAAACTAATTGGACAAACTCAATTTAATTGAGGGCAGGTTTTCCATCCAATAAATATGTGTAGCCCCAACTCATAAACTAATTAATGCAATGAAATGTAATTGAGTTGGTCCAACTCAGTTTGAACCAATTTAATTGGGTTGGTCCAACTAAATTTGATCAAATACTTAAAATTAAATATACACTTATCAAATGATTCATGCTTGTCAAAATTGAATTAAAACATTTAATTGGAAAATATTATGAAGAAATCCTTCTTTGTACCCCACAGACACAAGACAAATCTTGACTGTAATATTTTTATTTAAAACTCATTTTTATTAAAAAAGTTTGCAAGTTATTTACTGTAAAATGTTTTTTTTATTTTTATTATTTAACTAAACAAGTTAGTTGTGACAGTGAAAATACATATTTTGAAAACCTTTTTTTCCCCCAGTCTTTAAAAGTAAAAAAAAAACTTAAGAAAAAACGTAAGAATCATATATACATATGCATAACAATATTGAGTATATATTAAGACAAGCTGCTAAGTCAAAATAAACTTGACTATTAATAACACCATGTAATAATAAAACTTGACCCCTTATTACAAGTAGCATATACAATTAATTAGGCCATAAATGTGTAACTCGAAACGGACTAAAACCACCAACTAGAAAATCATGTATCAGTTCACTTTGCAATATTGATTAGTTTACATAATGACATGCACAGAAAAAGTACAGTTTTTTTACAAAGTCAAAACAAACTTGACTATTAATGTAATTGACCTCAGCCTTCCTTGGTTTCTTGATGTTGGCAGCAACCTTGCCTTGTCCTTTGCGTTTGTACTTCAAGGATTTCAGGATGTCCAAGCCGGCCAAGGTTTGTGCGATAATTTTGCATCTTGTACTTAAGTGCCTGCTTCCATCTCCAAAATCCTGTCTTGGAACCAAGTTGCCCCAAACAAGGATGGACCCTAGTTAAAGCTGCTGCTACCTCTTCACACTGATAGTCTTTAGGATATTTTGTGTATTTTACCATTTCTTGGGCTAGGCCATTAAGAATGATACCTTTCAGCTTTGGGCCAGGATTAATGTATGCCCCATTGGCCTCAAACTCAGTATTCTTTATGTTTAGCTCAAATTCTGCGTCATAAGTAAACATCGGGACAACAAACGCTTTGGGCCATGGGGACAAACCTGAGGAAGTTTCTGTAGATTTCACTTTTTCACACACCCCTCGCCCGATTGGGAGGGGCGGAGGTACTGGTCTGCTCATCTCAAATGATTGGAAATTTGAGCCCATTCCTTCTCTATCTGGCAACTGCTCATTTCAATCACACACAATCACTATCACTCACCCTGCTAAAATCCATGTTGTAGTTATTTATCGTTCTCCAGGTCAACTGGGTAACTTCTTGGAGGAATTGGATATTTTACTCTCTCACTTCCCTGAGGATGGCACTCTTCTGGTACTGCTCGGTGACTTCAACATCCACCTTGATAAACCCCAGGCTGCAGACTTCACCACTCTTCTGAGCTCATTTGACCTTAAGCGGGTATCTACTACAGCTACTCACAAATCAGGTAACCATCTGGACCTTATCTACACACGCTACTGCTCCACAGACGACACTTTAGTTACTCCATTGCACACCTCAGATCACTTTCTCATCACTCTTAACCTCCTACTGACTCCTGACACAACACACACTCCACCCAAGATCACCTTTCGGCGTAATCTACGCTCGCTCTCTCCCTCTCGTCTATCCACTATGGTTTCATCCTCACTCCCTCCACCTGCTCAGTTCTCAGCACTGGACACTAACAGTGCTACTGACACTCTTTGCTCCACTCTAACATCTTGCTTAGACAACTTCTGTCCCGTTTCATCCAGGCCAGCCCGCACCACCCCCTCTGCCCCCTGGCTGTCTGATGTTCTCTGCGAACATCGCTCTGGACTCCGGGCGGCAGAGAGGAAGTGACGCCAAACTAAAAACACTACTGACCTGACCCTGTATCAGTCTCTCCTCGCTTCCTTCTCTGCTAATGTCTCCACTGCTAAAACTACATACTACCACAACAAAATCAACAACTGCTCTGACTCTCGTGCACTCTTCAGAACGTTCTCTTCGCTCCTTTGTCCTCCTCGCCCCCCCCCCCCCCTCCTTCATCAACTCTTAAAGCTGATGACTTTGCACCATTTTTCACAAAACCTCCTCCATCAGCAGCCAATTCTCCACACCACAAACCGACACGCACATCTCAACAACCATCACATACACGCTCCCCTCTTTCTCTCTGCTCTCCGAAGTAGATGTCTCCAAACGAATCCTTTCCAACCACCCCACTACCTGTCCGCTTGACCCTATCCCCACTCACCTCCTTCAGGCCATTTCCTCTTCTGTTACTCCTGCACTCACTCACATTGTCAACACCTCTCTTCACACTGGGACCTTCCCCACAGCATTTAAGCAGGCTCGGGTAACCCCACTGCTTAAGAAACCCTCTATGAACCCAGCACTTTTAGAAAACTACAGACCGGTATCCCTTCTGCCTTTCATTGCAAAGACACTCGAGCGAGTTGTGTTTAACCAGCTCTCTACGTTTCTTGAACAGAACAACCTCCTGGACATCAACCAATCTGGCTTCAAAAGTGGCCACTCAACTGAGACTGCCCTGCTCTCGGTTATGGAGGCACTGAGACAGGCAAGAGCGGCTTCCAAATCCTCAGTACTTATCTTACTGGATTTGTCTGCTGCTTTTGACACAGTTAACCACCAGATCCTCCTGTCAACTCTCATGAAGATGGGCATCTCAGGAACTGCTCTCCAGTGGCTCAAGTCTTACCTCTCAGGTAGGTCCTTCAGGGTGTCATGGAGAGGTGAAGTGTCTAAGTCACATCATCTAGCCACTGGAGTTCCACAGGGCTCAGTGCTTGGACCACTTATCTTCTCCATCTACATGTCATCACTGGGATCTGTCATTCAGAAACATGGCCTTTCCTATCACTGCTATGCCGACGACACTTAACTCTACTTCTCATTTCAACCAGATGATCCCATGGTTGGTGTTCGCTAACAGACATTTCTGCCTGGATGAAGGAACATCACCTGCAACTCAACCTTGCAAAGACAGAACTGCTTGTGGTCTCAGCCAACCCAGCACTTCATCATAATATCTCCATTCAGCTAGGATCATCAACCATAACTCCGTCCAGAACAGCCAGGAACCTTGGAGTTGTGATTGACGATCAGCTAAAATTCACTGACCACATCACTGCAACATCCCGGTCCTGCAGATTTGCATTATACAACATTAGGAACATTAGGACCCTTCCTATCAGAGCAGACCACACAACTCTTGGTCCAAGCTCTTGTTCTCTCCAGACACCTATATACCTAAACTCGCTTGTTCAGACTTACACACCTTCCAGGAGCTTACGTTCTGCCAGTGAACGACGCCTTGGGGTGCCATACCAAAGAGGCATGAAATCTCTCACGGACCTTTTCCTGGACCACCCCTGGTGGAATGACCTGCCTATCTCAATTCGAGCAGCCGAGTCTGTAGCAATTTTCAAAAAACAGCTAAAGACACATCTCTTCCAGCAGCACCTGACCAATCAAGAATAGCACTTAACATTCTTTGTCTGCACTTAACATTTTTATGTCTGTCTAATTTATAAAATAAAATAAAAAAAACTGTTCTGTGTTAGATTAACTGAGACTTGTTACAGCACTTGCATACTGTACCCTTTGACTGTTCTAGTTGCTTCTATTGCTCTCATTTGTAAGTCGCTTTTGGATAAAAGCGTCTAATAATGTAAATGTAGATGAGTGAGGAGTAGATGAATACTGTACATCATCAAAGGATGAGACAAGTGATGAGGTTTGTGGCTCTGAATCAGTAAGAGTCTCACAAAATGAATTCACTGGGTACAAAGTGATGCAGGGCTCATCGATCTGGAGCTCTACAGGAGACAGTGCAGGCAGGTAGATCACCTTCAGTGTACTTTTGTGTTCAATTTCAGACACTGAAGTTAAGTTCATAAACTCTTTGAAGTCAGCATCCATATATTGCAAACGGAAGTCCTCATTCAGCTGAAAGACTGTCTTCATAAAAGAATGAAGTTCTTCCACAGTATCTGGAATTCCAGACATCAGGGACAGTTTCCTGGAGTCAGTCTCGTCACCAAAGATAATCCGCATAGCAACAGGATTCGCCATAATGGAACACCTTTAAACTAAAGGGGAAAAAAATAGAAGAGAACAAGAAATTATACAAATATATATATATATATATATATATATACATTTTCATTTTAAATTAAAATATAATCAGAGATTTTTGCAAGAAAGGGCTTAAAGTGATAGTTCACCCAAAAAATGAAAATTTGATGTTTATCTGATTACCCCCAGGACATCCAAGATGTAGTTGTCTTTGTTTCTTCAGTAGAACCCAAATGAGGTCAAATTACACTATATGGTGTATCTCAATGGGATACAAGTGGCGGACGTGATCTCTTGCACGCATCTCTACGCCATATCATGTAATTTGACCTCACTTACAAGCAGTGATGGTGCGGGGACGGCTGATGTACATAGTGTTGTATTTGAGGTCAAAACAATTATATAAATACTGTTCGATTTTGCGCACAAACTGATCGTTTCAAGTCTTAAGACGACTGGCACACAGCAACAGTTAGAGTTAATAATCTTCATTTGTGTTCTACTGAAGAAACAAAGACACCTACATCTTGGATGCCCTGGGGGTAAGCAGATAGACTTGGGCGCTGAACATGCTGATTGGTTGAGCTCACGCAGCATTTTATTTCAACCGGCATTTTTAAAAGTCTTTTGCGAGGATCGTTCAGCGTTCAGTAAATATCAGTCTTGCTCTTTCTTTCCGATGGCGCACGTTCGTCTCAGCCATTGCACGGTCAATGTCAGTAATAGATTAGATTAGATTAGATTCAAGTTTATTGTCATTACACATGTACAAGTACAATGCAACGAAATGAGTTTGGAGCAAGCCTCCGAGCCGCAGCTATTTAAAGCGCCGCCACACGCTCTCCAGAAAAAAAATCAGGAAGTGGAATCGCTGATGATAAAATACTTTGTCATATTTTAAATCTAGCTTTACGAGCTTTAGGAGCTTTCAGAATACACTTTAGTATCAGTGCTCGTCTCTTTTCCGCCATTTTGTTAATGACCTCTTTAGTAAACCAATATATAACCAGCAAAAGCAGCGCTGCTTGAATCTCCTCCGCTTGTCATTGTTGCAGACAGTAGCCACATTTCCATTACAGATTTGCGCAAAACTTTTGCGATATTTTCTAAAAGTCGATAAAAAAAATTGCGAAATGACACGTTTCCATTAACTGATGTTATGCGACTAAAACCATTTTTTTCCTCTCGTGATAAATCATTCCAAAAATCATGCTACGTATGTTGTTAGGTTTATGTATATGTATACCTCATGTGAGCGTAAAAACCTTTTTGTGATATATGGGAGTTTTTGCGAAATTGACGCATTTCCATTGGGCTTATTTTCAATTCGCAATTTCAATTTGCGCAATTTAAAGGGTAATGGAAACGCGGTTAGTGTCGCACAAAAATCACTACTTTCCATCGCTGACTGGGAGGAGCAGCCGCGCCGCGCGCAGTCCTACATCACCGGACTAATTTGCCTAATCTTCTCGGTACTTTAGACCGCAGTGGAAACGCAGACAGCAGTAGGTCTGGGGGGAAAAAAGTTCCTGGTACAAGAACGCCGGGAGATGAGAGCAGAGCATGTCGCAACTCTGTTTTCAACGGCTCTGGCTGCAGCGTGTTATAAATTGCATAACAAAATTATAACGACTCGCAATATGTGACGGCCGGTGTTGATTCTGTGGCGCAGCGCCATGAATTAGTCTGTGTGGGAAATGTCGATCATAAGATACACAAAAACACGATTTTATTCATTCGCTAATCCAAATAGCGAACGTTCGCTAATTCGTAATCCAAATCTTTAGAATCCATACGTTTGTGTGGAACAGATCCAAATTCAGCCCTTTGTCCAGTGATCTTCATCTCCATTCTCATCAGCGACCGTAAACGTCAAATCCCGCGCTCATTGGGATGTTTTCAAATTTCAAATTCAAAAAACGCACCCTCATGAAGCATTACGACATGATTTACGGCAGTGACATCGAACGTTCATTGGCTCTCGCCTGCTTCGTCACAGATTGTGAGATGCTGTGTTTCAGTCGATTTGTATTTGAAAAAAATGGGTAAAGCACGCCTTCACGGACTGAAGCCGGATTAATATTTTCACTGATTAATAACTTACACCCTGCTCAGTGCTCATACAAAACTATTATATACCACCAGAGAGTACTGCGACTGCAACACATCATTTGAACTACTCTTGGTACTGCTTTTGACATTTTTGCAATAAATAAATTGTGATTACACCGCTCCAAATCGCAAATTAATTTGAGTTCAAATCAAACTAAAATAAATCTCATAGATGAAGCTATTTATATATTTTACGTTAGACTTATTAAAGGTCCCGTTCTTCGTGATCCCATTGTTCAAACTTTAGTTAGTGTGTAATGTTGCTAAAATTATAAAGCTCAAAGTTCAATGCCAAGCGAGATATTTTATTTAACAGAAGTTCCCTTTCAAAGCCTACAGCGAACGGCTGATTAGGACTACATCCCTCTCCTTCCTTCTTGAATTACGTCAGTAGAACAGTAGAACAGACTAGCCTCCGCCCACAAGAATACGTGAAAAAGGGGGCGTGGTCTTGTTGCTGTCCCACATGGAGGAGAGGAAGTGTTGCGTGGAGACGAGGAACTGTTGCGTTAGAGTGTGTTTGTCGCCATGTCGTCGAGACGCTGTTATTTTCATCCCGGAGTCAAATCACCTTTGTTTGGCTTTCCCAGGGACGCTGTAGAGATCATTGAGCGCATACATCTCCCGTTAAGAGGCGTGACCTTTCCACGTGCGCTAAGCTGCGGTCAAATCACAACACGGGAACCGCTGGCACAATCAGAACTCGTTACGTATTTCTGAAGGAGGGACTTCATAGAACAAGGAACTCATCAGCCGTTTTTAGGACAGTGAAAACAGCGGTATACAGATCAGCAAATTGTGTGAAAAATACTGTGTTTTTACAAGCGAAACATGAACACGTTATATTGCACACTGTAAACACAATCAAAGCTTCAAAAAAACACGAAGAACGGGACCTTTAAATATATATAAATATTCATCCTAATTAGATATATGTAAATAAAGTGAACACAATATAAATGTCATATCTAAGAAGGGCTTGAATCATTTTTTTTGAGTGCCGTTTTTTTCTGTTTCTGCCTATTTAATATCAAACTGGAAAACACTATCAAAACGTGCGTCCATGTGCGGATTATACACGGACCGAAAATTTGTGTGTTCACTTAAGGCGTCACAATTGCAGATAACATTGACCAAGGAAATGTTATTGACTAAGAAGACGTCACCCATAAATGAGAATATAAAAGAACGAGAGAGGTGCTTTGGTTTTTGTCTTTTCTGACTGCACAACCTGCATGTCTCAATTGACCTTCTTGGCAAGAATGAAAACACTTTGCTCGTGTTTTTTCAATTTCAGCCTCACCATGATAATAATTGTTTATTTTTTCCACAACAGCAAGAGTCTTTTCAATTTGTTCTCAATGCATCATTTCTATTTTTGCTCAAGCACAATTAATGAAAATGATTGAACTCCTCAAATAAACAAAACATATCTCTTCATAAATCACAACTATTTACAGCAACACTAGTTTGATGAACTATTACTGACCCTGCCAAAATGTCATCGACAAATGATCAAACTTCACTACTAGTTTTAGAAAATTACCTTTGGATCAATGAAACAAATTCCAGCTTTTGCTTAACTTGAATGTGAAATCGTTACTTTATTTATGAGTTATGGATCTGAACATAAACATTTGCTCATAGGCAATTTCAAGCAATGCATTTTCTTATTCTTATGATACAGTAGATTAGCTAATTGGGGGAAACTCTTCCGACATGAAGAGCACTGGTGCGGCTTCTCTCCAGTGTGAACTCTCTCATGTGTTTTCAGGTTTCCTGACTGAGAGAAACTCTTTCCACAGTGTGAGCACTTGTACGGTTTTTCTCCAGTGTGAATTCTCTGGTGTATCTTTAAATCGCTTGATTTAATGAAGGTCTTCTCACAGTCAAAGCACAAATATGGTCTCACACCAGTATGAATACGCTCATGCACTTTTAAATTTTCCAGGAGTGAAAAACTGTTTCCACAAAAAGAACAAAAGTGAGGCTTCACACCAGCATGAACTTTAAGGTGTTTTCTTAAGCTTGATTCCAGAACAAATGTTTTCTCACACTGATCACAGCTGAATGATCTCACTCCAGAGTGACTGCACAGATGATTGGTGAGAACGCTTTGGGATATAAAACTCTTTCCACACTGAGAGCATGTATAAGGCTGCTCTCCAGTGTGAGATCTCATGTGCACATTTAGGTCCTCTTTGCGACTGAAACTCTTTCCACAATCAGAACAAGTGAACGGTTTCTCTCCAGTGTGAATTCTCATGTGTCTGTTAGGGTGTCCTTTACATATGAAACTCTTCCCACACTCAGAGCAGGTAAAAGATCCTTTGACTCCAGATTTTCCAGCTTGTTCTTGTTTGAAATTCTCTTCAGTCTTTGAAATGACTGCATTTCCATCTTCATTTTTGCAATGCTTGTCTTCATTCACTTCCATCAGGTCTAAAATCAACATATTGAATTCAATTTAAAAAAGGACACAATAAGCAAAGAAATAAAGTTCATTCTTAATATAGCACAAATCTAGTTTCCTATGGAGTCTACTAGTGTCTAGTTTTAGATGTATTGATCTGTGTCAGTGTTCATCTTAAATGTTCCTCATTAAAGAAAATGAAGGAAAACACCAACCTATTTGTTCCTCTGTCTCTTCATCTTTTATTCTGCAGGGTTCTTCCTCAAACTCCATCTTTACAATAGTATGTCTGTAGTTTCTCCTGGAGTAATTCCTCCTGCTTGCTTCTTCTTCTCCTGTGGGAAGATGGGAATATTCCCAGCATTTAAACTCTCATGAACGGCTGTGGGAGCGGCTTCACTGACTGAAGGTGTGAATTGTGGTCGCTGTTGCTCATTTAGCAGATGATCATCACACTCACAATCACTCTCAATTATCCAGCTTTAAGGGTGGGTTGCACCAACAAGGATTACATTAAACACGGTTTAGAGCTAATCTAGGATTTGTTGTTCTAGGCTTTATTTTAAACCAGGTTGTTTTGCACAACAAATCGGGGATTAGAATGTAACCTGTGATTAAAACCTCCATATATGATTTATTTTCGCCATTGACAGCAACAATATTCACTTTCCTTTCCTCTGACATGGCTCTTGCCGATAAAGGAAATAAACTTGTAAAATGTCAGCTGTCTTTATAAAGCGTAGGCCTACGTAGGGAGAGCGTTACAAAAGGATAGTATCATCAGGGTCGTTACTGTTATACATACATACATATATACTTTTATGTCTCTATTATTTACTCTTATTTTCTATAAAACGAGTCACATATTTATAAGAAATGGCTTAGATTTAGGTCTTCTTTATCACTTAAAGGTCCCATGGCATGGCATTTTTCTATTATTTTATAATGTTTCCTGAGGTGTACTTATATTGTTAGTATGACTTTTACATCATAAAATGTCATAATTTAGAAATAAAAGGCATTTTTTCAATACTGCTGTTTGCCCTGTGGCTGAATGCCCTGCTTCAAGAGGCGTGTCTGCTGTGAGACTTCAGTAAAAACGCCCACTGTTGTGATTGGCTGACATCTTTGTATTTTAAATGAGCGGAGGGGGCGTGGTTTAACTTGGTCTACGAGGCACGAGCAGGCACGAACTGCTGCCAGAGAGACGGATGGACCTGAGTTCACTTCACATCAGTTCTCAGCATGTCTGAACTGTTGTAGTTACAGCATATACTTCAGGTTATTAGTCTATTTCTAGTCGGAGGGGCTGTCACTCATGTCAGAAAGTTAGTAACTTTAGTAAATTATGGATCAGCGCTGACTGGAGACGCGAACCGTTTAGAACGATTCAGTCCGATTTGGTGAACTGATTCGGTTCACTAAAAAGAACAGGTTCAAAAGAAAGATCGTTCGCGAACCGGACATCACTAACGTACCAGAGACGGAGCTCAGCGATCGCTAACAAAGTTATTTATAGTACCTACTGAGTTATGAGAGCGCTGTCAGTCAGCGCGAGTTTATTGTGTTTGTATCTGAGAGTTCTGAATAAACACGAGTCCCAGTCACAACGAGTCCGTCTTCATCATTATTACCAACTTTGTAACACATGCAAAGTACCATTACAGCTGTCGAGATGAACGAGTTAAAAGTAAGTGTTGATAATAGTATTATTTTTAAAATAAAATAAAAGCGTCAGTGACGCGCGTTGAGTACACAGCGCAAACAAAGACACAACAGCAGTAATCGAATGTAATCCAGTTTATTGTGGGGCTAGGCTGGCTAGCCCGAATATGCTCACGCTTACCCCCCTTCTGCTTAATCTCACGCCGCGTTTGGTGCCTCCGCTGTGGGCCAGATGCAGTACTGGGGGTCGGGGATGTTGAAGGCCAACGGCCAGTGCAGCCCGAGCTTCGGCGTGTGTGAGGCCGATGTTGAGCAGAAACTCATGACTGTATGCACATTTTAGAACCGGTAGACGCGACGAGGACGTACAAAAACACTGACTCACAAGATAGAAAACACGAAAACACCGTTCTGTCTGGAGAGAGAGAAGCCGCATTGTGTGCACGAATAATAAATAATTAGCTACACATAAGAGATCACAGATCAGAAGGAACTGAAAAAAGACTTCTGTTTTCATTTGTACATCCAAACACTGAGAAACTGCCAGCATTCACTCGTTCACAAGGAATGATCTCTCGAGCGTTTGCATGGGCGTGCCAGATTCTCTGGGCGGAGGAAAGGGAGGTAACCGTTCCTGCTTGGACGTCAAAACAGGAGACTTCAGGATTGGCTCGTCTGGCCTGTCATTTTCTCAAAGGCAGAGAGAGACAGCCAGAACTCGGGTTTACACCGATCAACATTTCTATCCACTTGGGGACAATATTCAGGCTAGGGGAACTCATATTAATGTTGAAAAACCTCATAAAATTAAAATTTCATGCCATGGGACCTTTAAACAATAATGGACATTAAAAATACTATTTTTTGTATTTTACACACCTTTTTATATTTATATATGCATTCAATTTTATCATGTCCTCAGTGCAAAGTAGGGGGGAACAGGGTGGAAATTATAATACAATAAATTGTATTTAGTGTATACATATTGAAAATTCTCTATATATACACCGGTAGGCCTAATATTATATAGCTGCAGTTCCACACATTACACTTTTATTGTACTGAGCACACACACCTGCACGTCATCTGCACTGCAATCACCACCTGCACATAAGCCCCACGCTCACACTCAGTCACTGTCCGGTATCGTTCGCACATGCTCACGCTATTGCCAGCTTCCACGGACTCACCTGCAACCCTACCTGATCTCCTACGTATCCTGAGTGTCTCCTCGTCTTGTCCCGTCTCCTGGTTCCTTGTCTCCTTTGCTCCATCTCCCTCTGACTTTCTATCAAGAAACGTATCGTATCACCCATTGTACTCACCATTCACCTGAACTGCCATTCCTGATACTCACCTCATCTGCTCACTCCTGGTTCCCTTAATAAACACTGTCTATTGCCATCTGTTATCCGTGTCACCTCTGTAACAGTTATACTCCGTTCCACCCTGTTAGGCGAGTCATTTTTAAATAATAATTTGAGAGGAACGTTAAATGTTTTGCATAGGCTACTTGTGTCTTATTTTGGGAGGTGAGGAGCATTAACAGAATATACAGTATATGTTTTGAACACTTTTTTTTTGCCATCCTGTTGGTAAAAATGGGTACAAAAAGTGCCTGTTCTTAATAAAGACATTCTATTCATCAATAGTTGTTTTGTTATTGTTTCAAGAATAAAAAATACCATAATGGCATAAGGGACATATAGCCTACTATCCAAGAAAAGCTGGTTATTGTTTAACATTTACATTATTAACATTTTGTGATAACTATGTCCCTAACAGGGTAGAATACCTTCACGGCCAGTGTCTGAACAATTAATCTACTCGTATTTTTTTAGTCCCTGAGCTTGACCAATATGTATTCCTACTAGTTACTTGTACTTTTTTCCTTTATGAAGCCAAAATGTTACTGCACCCATCAATTAATGGAGTATAGGTATATTGTGGTAGCGTAACTTATGCCAAAACAACTGTCATGATTACTCAACATTATAGTGACTGTCTTGACAGCGCTGCCTTGTCTGTGATTGCCTGGGGCTCAACTCATCACAGCTGCCGTTAAATGACAAATATACTATCCTCTTCTTTTCTTTGTCTGACACCGAGGTGCACCGAGATAAGTAACGGATCTGCATCCCGGACTCGATAGCAGCAAACTCGCAGGTCGCCACGACCCTCACACTCTGCCGGCTCAATGCGCTTTATCTTTCATTTTTATTAGTAATAAACACCTCTCTAAGACCTGACGACACACCCACTGTTTCTATCTATGTTTATTTTATTTAAACCTATTAAACTTCCTCACGTAAGTTTAAAATTAATCCATAATTGAGATTTACATCTGAGTTTACAAGAACAACAGGATTAAAGTTAAGATATCTTAAATTAAATCCAGGATCAAAATGATGTAAACCTGCTTATTTTAAAACAATAATTAAAGTTTGGTGCAACAGAATTATTAGAAAACGAACATCCTTACAGAGATATTTGCAACAATCACATTATCAATCATGTTAACATTCATTAACCTATCCTGAACTGGTTGGATGACCAAAATCGTGTTTCATGATGCAAGTAATTTAATATTTTAATATTTAATATTTAATAACATTATTAATGTAATTGCATCTTTGTGTTTTAATTAAGCAAGCATGGCAGATTACAAACAATATGACAAAACAGTGCTTTATTAAACATTCAAGAAAGAGTCTTCACTCTAAATTAACTATAGCCTACACTGATTCTTAATAAATATAATCTAGTTTTGTCAAACGTCTGTTAAATTTGTTCTGTTTAAGTCTCAGTTGTTGAATCTTTTTATTAAGGATGCACCGAAATGGAAATTCTTGGCTGAAGCCGAAGCCGGATAATAAAAAAACATTTGGCCGAAGCCGAATACCAAACATTTTTCCATTTATTTAGCCAATTTTTTTCCACCATTGCTTAAATTAAATAGTAAAAGTTAGCTTTTTACAATTTTGCCTTTCTTTTAAAAGAAAAATAAATTACAAAACTACAATTTATATATATTTAACACTGAACATTAACTGAACAGATTTTTAGCATTCCAGCAGACATTATACAAACAAAGCACAATATAACTTAAAATAATGGCCATCTATTTAGCCATCTTATGGTATTCCTACAGGTCTCATAATGAAATCACTGAGGGTGCTCTATTAAAGTGCAGATGTAGGCTAACGGCTCCACATTTAAGAGTGAGACATTTAAGATTATTGAGGTCGTACGAATTAGCCACCTCGTAAAATACGTACGAATTGGTCGTGACTCGTGAGATAGTGTTGGTTTTGCGAGCCTGCAACTCAGCACTGGATAAAAACTCTGTCGGTTTGAGCAGTGAGTGGTGTCTGACTAACTTAAAACACATTGGCCATTGCGCACAAGAGATCAACAACTAAGTCACTGCTGAGGAAACACTTTTAAAATGGGTACATTTGACGTTCCACGGACACAAATATGCACTTGCCAATATCAACTGAGGGTGCTCTTGCTTGCATTTGAGGGTTCTGCTTAGACCAGGGGTGTCCAATCCTGCTCTTGGAGGGCCACTGTCCTGCAGAGTTTAGCTCCAACCCCAAATAAACACTCCTAAACCAGCTAATCAAGGTCTTATTAGGCACAATAGAAACTTCCAGACAGGTGTGTTGAGGCAAGCTGGAGCTAAACTCTGCAGGACAGTGGCCCTCCAGGACCGACTTTGGACACCCCTGGCTTAGACAATTCAGCAGAACAGTGTCTGCAAACGGCCATTTTTGGGTGATTCTCCAACTACAGGCACTTTTATGTCCTTGGCCTTTTTTTGTAAATAAATAAACAAATAAACAAATGCACAAATACATTGCCATTATGAAGTTCATGCTCCAACATCCTGGTAACCACCAAAAAATGCTTTTGCAAGTCTGTTTATTAGCAGATTTTGCAGTTTTATGCTTGTCCCCAACCCAGACTGGCCCTCTTTGAATGTTAAAAATGTATATTAAAGGATCGAATATTTTTAACATGTTTGTCTTAAGGACAAATAAAATATCGTACCATCGAAATTCCATGTATATCACAATTTTAAACTATTTTTGGAATAAAATAAATCTGTCCCCAGTTTCTCCGTCATATCCACCTCCTTCAACAAAATCCACCTTAATACATCCACCTTAAATATTTTATCTACTTGGTAACCATGGAAATATTAGTGAAAGGAGGTATTAGTTGAAGATGAAACTTCAGGCACATGTGCTCTTCAGCACAAGAAAATAAATCAAGGTAACTCGAGCTTTTATACAGAGATTTCAACCCGATCTCACGGCAATTCAAGAGCTGACAAATTAGTATGAATTCGTACGAATGACCTACCTCAAACCCCGCCCCTAAACCTACCTGTCACTGGGGTTTCGACAAAACGTACAAATTCGTACGAGTGAGGTCGTACAAATTCGTACGAATTAGCCACCTTGTAAAATATGTACGATTTGGTCGTGAGATAGCATTGCGATTTTTATTCAGCGTTATTTCCACCTTGGCTGTAGTTCGGTTGAATTATGTACAACAAATATAAAAATAATGTATTTATGTTTATTATGAGTAAACAACATGCTAAGTCCAAAAGTATGGCATGGCATGAGGGTGTGCGCAGAAAAACTGCTAAAATGTAATTTCCACCTCTGAGAAATTACACACACATGCTTTTTTTAAATTAAATTAATGTTTTGAGCAGGTTCATATCATTTGCATATAATTTGTAATCATTTTTTTTTTAACTATTAGGTATAGTGTTCAATATATATATATATATATATATATAGATATATTAAAAATTAAAACAGAAAAAAACAAAAAAACATAAAAATTAACAGAAACAATCTTTCCACCACTACACAGTTTTTAAGAACAAAAAAAAAAAAAATTAGAATAACCAATGATGTGGATCTAAATACATTTTAAATCAAGTATTAATAGTTAATTACTTACAATATATGTGTGAGTGACTTTAAAAAATAAACATAGACCTCTTATTCGGTTGAGACCTGAGCAAAAATGAAATGCTGTAGGCAAAAATCCCAACTAGTGGCATTTCGCAACTTTAAATAAAAATATATTAAGATTTATTTTGTTACATGATTAGGTAGCCACTGATGTTGTTGACTGATACATAATCTTATATAATCAGTTTTACAATATTATATTGTAATAAAATACATAAATTGAAAAGTGGTGGAAATGACATCTTTGAAAGCGCTCTTCAGAAAATCTGTTAATAATAATATTCCATGGAATTCTAAAACTGTTGAGTGTTATATTGTGTTTGTCAGGGTTTGTGGAAGGGATGAAGCGAGGACTCAATGATGCAGAAATATGGGCTGTTTAATGTAGATAATAAAATAAAACAAGACAAAAACAAACTACCCCGAGGGGGAAAAACAAAAATGACTTGACTTGGAGCAGGGAAACATGAGGTTGATAAGACGACGATTCCGCACTGGACTGAAAACACAAGGAGATTAAATAGGGAACAAACAAAAGAGGGTAACGAGGGAGGACAGGTGGGGCAAATGAACCAATAATCAGGAAACAAGGTGGGCGGGGTTAGACAATAGACATGAGCACATGGCACAGAGAAACACTAGACAAGATATGTGCTCACACCAAACATGACATGAACATGCAGCTAATGAGAACTCATCAGCTGCATGTTCACACAAAACATGACAACATGAAAGCATGCAACCAGTGAAAAACACCAGTCACGTGCTACACAACACAAAACATAACATGAAAGCACGCGGCCGAAGTAAACACGAACCGCGTACTACACAAACACACACGGACAGAAGAGCGCATGCTCACATGACAAGACAGAGCGCACAAGAACGAGCGAATGCTCATTCCGTGCGCTCGACAAAAAACAAACACGCGGAGCATGAATGTCCGAATCCCAACACAAAACTGAAACCCAAACTAGACCGAAGTGCTGGGATCCGAACACCACGCCCCGCACACAAACACAAGGACAGAAGAGCACGCAGCTCGAGCATGCTCAAAGCTGCGCGCTCACACAAGACAAGACAAACAATACAGGAGTGTCAGGGCTCTGTCACAAACCAAGAGTAAACTAGACCGAAGTGACAGAACCCTGACACTACCCCCCATCAAAAGGGACCTGGGACACCAAAAACAAGACAGGAACAAGATAACACGACAGATACACAGACGAAACAGGAAAATCAAAACACAGAGACAAAGAGGGAAGGGAGGGAGGGGAGCCAAGTCAGAGCCAGCAGGACAGTCCAGAACGTCTCCAGCATGGACCAGGGAGGGACGGGAGGGTTGAGCCAGGGAGGCTCAGACGGACCTCGAACCCCAGCAGAAAATCAGGGCGGAGCTGGAGGGACAGACCAGGGTGGCTCCGGCCAATCAAGAACCCCTGCAGATAACCAGGGTGGGGCTGGAGGGATGGACCATGCAGGCTCCAGTAGCTTTGGAGTCCTGGCAGAGGACCAGGGTGGGACCGGAGGGATGGACCAGGGTGGCTCCAGTGGATCAGGAGTCCCAGCTAATGACCAGGGCGGTGCTGGAGGGACGGACCAGGCAGGTTCCGGCAGGTCAGGAGTCCTGGCTGAAGGCCAGGGCGGTGCCAGAGGGATGGGCCAGGCGGGCTCCGGTGGGTCGGCAGACATGGCAGAGGGCCAGGGTGGGACCGGAGGGATGGACCAGGGTGGCTCCAGCGGATCAGGAGTCCCCGCTGATGACCAAAGTGGTGCTGGAGCTGGCAGGGCAAAGCGCATGGGTGGCGCGGGCCGCGCTAGACGCCTGGGGGGCGCGGGCAGCGCTAGACGCCTGGGGGGCGCGGGCAGCGCTAGACGCCTGGGGGGCGCGGGCAGTGCAAGACGCCTGGGGGGCGCGGGCAGTGCAAGACGCCTGGGTAGCGTCTCTGGGCCGGCAGCAGGCTCTAGGATGGCCTCCGGGCCATGTAGGATGGAGAAAGCCTTCTTCTTCCTCCTCCTTTTCCTCCGAAAAGAACAAGGCAGTGGTCGAGTGCTTACCACCTCCAGGGGAGCTGCAGCCTCTTCTGCCGTCTCTGGGGGTGCTGCAGTGCTGACGGCCACGCTGACGGCCGCCTCTGGGGGAGCTGCAGCCTCTTCGGCCGCCTCTGGGGGAGCTGCAGCCTCTTCGGCCGCCCCTGGGGGAGCCTCTACAGCCACCCTTGGCAAACCTGCAGGGTGTGTCGCCCCCACTGGATAGGAGACTGAGGCGGGCCGGTTCTTCCTCCTCCTACTCCGTTTCTGGGTCATCGGAGGGCTGGGGCTTCCACTGACTGCCAAAGGAAGAAGGGAACAGTCAGTGGGATGGGACTTCGCTCGAGGTGGAGGTTCAGGCTCCCCAAGATGGAAAACGTGGTAAACGAAGACCCAGAAACCAAGACTCCCCAGCTTCTCCATCTCCCACAGGCTGAGAGGTTGATCAAGACAGATGTTAAAAACCTCCTTAATCTCAGCCTCACTGTACGCCAGGTGGTCCACTTCTATGAGGAAGTCACACGCGAATTCTCTCACGTCAGTCCCCTGCTGACGGATGTAACGGGCATTTACATGCTGGACCAACAGCTGGCGGTTGGAAGATTCAGTGGTGGGAGATGGAAAAAGGAAGATGCCCATTGTCTGCTGAGTCCTCTTCTTGGCGGAATCGTACTGTCAGGGTTTGTGGAAGGGATGAAGCGAGGACTCAAGGATGCAGAAATATGGGCTGTTTAATGTAGATAATAAAATAAAACAAGACAAAAACAAACTACCCCGAGGGGGAAAAACAGACTTGACTTGACTTGACTTGACCTGACCTGACCTGACCTGACCTGACCTGACCTGACCTGACCTGACCTGACCTGACCTGACTTGGAGCAGGGAAACATGAGGTTGATAAGACGACGATTCCGCACTGGACTGAAAACACAAGGAGATTAAATAGGGAACAAACAAAAGAGGGTAACGAGGGAGGACAGTTGGGGCAAATTAACCAATAATCAGGAAACAAGGTGGGCGGGGTTAGACAATAGACATGAGCACATGGCACAGAGAAACACTAGACAAGATATGTGCTCACACCAAACATGACATGAACATGCAGCTAATGAGAACTCATCAGCTGCATGTTCACACAAAACATGACAACATGAAAGCATGCAACCAGTGAAAAACACCAGTCACGTGCTACACAACACAAAACATAACATGAAAGCACGCGGCCGAAGTAAACACGAACCGCGTGCTACACAAACACACACGGACAGAAGAGCGCATGCTCACATGACAAGACAGAGCGCACAAGAACGAGCGAATGCTCATTCCGTGCGCTCTACAAAAAACAAACACGCGGAGCATGAATGTCCGAATCCCAACACAAAACTGAAACCCAAACTAGACCGAAGTGCTGGGATCCGAACACCACGCCCCGCACACAAACACAAGGACAGAAGAGCACGCAGCTCGAGCATGCTCAAAGCTGCGCGCTCACACAAGACAAGACAAACAATACAGGATTGTCAGGGCTCTGTCACAAACCAAGAGTAAACTAGACCGAAGTGACAGAACCCTGACAGTGTTAGCAGACAAATTAATGAAGCTAGGAAGATTGTTTTAAGTGTTTTTTAAGAGTGTGAATTTTCCATAAGCTCACAGAAAGTGCTCCTAGTTCACCCTTCACTCCTAGAATCACCCTTTTACATCTTTCTCGGACATTTAATGCTTCCACACTTCCGTCGTGTTTGCTGCATTTAGAAGCATATGCACATCTCTCTCACACATTCTGGTTGCTATATTTGATCGTGTCATCAAAAATGTATTCGGCCTTTTCACTTATTCGGCTGAACACCGTAAGTGAAATGTTTGCTAGGAGTAATATAGGTTGCCGAACATTCGGTGCATCCCTACTTTTTATGTTCTTACAGATATTTACACATTTTAAGAAAATTGCAGGAAAAAGCAGTTGAAAGTTGGGAGTTTTTCCTTCTAGTTTTTGTTCTTTGTCAGTTTTCATCTTAATGTTCCTCATTAAAGAGAATGAAGGAAAACACCAACCTATTTGTTCCTCTGTCTCTTCATCTTTTATTCTGCAGGGTTCTTCCTCAAACTCCATCTTTACAATAGTATGTCTGTAGTTTCTCCTGGAGTAATTCCTCCTGCTTGCTTCTTCTTCTCCTGTGGGAAGATGGGAATATTCCCAGCATTTAAACTCTCATGAACGGCTGTGGGAGCGGCTTCACTGACTGAAGGTGTGAATTGTGGTCGCTGTTGCTCATTTAGCAGATGATCATCACACTCACAATCACTCTCAATTATCCAGCTTTAAGTGTTTTGCATAAAGAGTAGCCTAATTTAAAACCAATTTCATAATTTTTTCAAAAAAGTTTCAAACTCATAGCTTTTACATTATATTTATTATAGATTGATTTTTGGCTTGGATTCTTGACTAAACCAGACACACCTGTGAACAATCAATGAACCAGAACTGAACTAATGCCGCGTAACCCGTGTTTTATACCTTCTACCCGTGGCTTCCCACCCGCGAACTCATACTAGATCGATGTACTCCCAGTTACGAGCTCTGATGTCAAATAGCCCGCGAAACGGGCTTTCCTCTAGCTCAAACACTAGAGCATGGCGCTAGCAACGCCAAGGTCATGGGTTCGATCCCCAGGGAAAGCAAGAACTGACAAAATGTAAAAAATGTGTACCTTGAATGCAATGTAAGTCGCTTTGGATAAAAGCGTCTGCCAAATGCATAAATGTAAATGTAAATGAAACAACTATGGCAGCCCCCTACTCCCTTACGGAAATAAACCATGGTTTTACTACAAATAAAACCAAAAAACCATGGTTATTGTAGTAAAACCATGGTAACCGCAAATTAACCATGGTTTTGCTTCTCTAACCACAGTTTAACCATGGTATTTGTGGTAAAACTGTAGTTATATAAATGGTATTCAATTAGCCAAAAAAACATGGTTACTACATTTTTACTACAATAAAACCATGGTTAATTTTCGTAAGGGCTGATGCAGTGTTTATGAAACAAATACGTTTCATACGTAAAATAAAAGGTATAACAGCTTTTCTTGCCATATGCGTCGTTCTTCTCCTCCGTTTCCCTCAAATAAGCAAGGAGTAAGCACCTTTGGCGAAAGAAATTATTGTAAATGAGCATACACCCCATACGGTCAGCAATGCTTTGTTTACATCTAACTACCACACAATTCCTTGAGCTCAGGCAGTTTGGCGTGACTTTGCTTGGAACTCTACAAAGTCTACGGGCTCAAAAACCTACCTGGAACGCAGCATATGAACATGACTAGATCAACCACAAAGGAATCACACGACTAACGGGAACCATGACTGTGATCAACTTCAAAATAAAAGACATGAAACGAACAGGAAATGCCGCTAAGTGAGGTCAAATATGAGCGTGGTCATAGATATATCGATCGTAGATGCCTCATTCTACTGATCCGTGCAGGCGCTAATGAGGCATCTACATATACATCTATGACCACGCTTGTATTTGACCTCACTTAGCGGAAGTTATGGCTGAGCTCAGAGATGATCACGTTCGTCTAATAAGAGGTAAAATAATAGCATAAATACTGCTCGGTTTCTCGCAGAAACTGATCATTTCGCTAGATAAGACCCTTATTCATCGTCTGGTGTCGTTTAAAGCCCTTTGAAGCTGCACTGAAACTGTCATTTGGACCTTGAACCGTTTGGAGCCCATTGAAGTCCATTATATGGAGAAAAATCCTGGAATGTTTTCATCAAAAACCTTAATTTCTTTTCAACTGAAGAAAGAAAGACATGGACATCTTGGATGACATGGGGGTGAGTAAATTATCAGCAAAAGTTTATTTAAAGGTCCCGTTCTTCGTGATCCCACTGTTCAAACTTTAGTTAGTGTGTAATGTTGCTGTTAGAGCATAAATAATACCTGTAAAATTATAAAGCTCAAAGTTCAAAGCCAAGCGAGATATTTTATTTAACAGAAGTTCCCTTTCAAAGCCTACAGCGAACGGCCGGCTTGGACTACATCCTGGTACTTCCTTCTTTAATTACGTCAGTAGAACAGTAGAACAGACTAACCTCCGCCCACAAGAATACGCGAAAAAGGGGGCGTGGTCTTGTTGCTGTCCCACGTGGAGAAGAGGAAGTGTTGCGTGGAGAAGAGGAAGTGTTGCGTTTGAGTGTGTTTGTCGCCATGTCGTCGAGACGCTGTTATTTTCATCCCGGAGTCAAATCACCTTTGTTTGGCTTTCCCAGGGACGCTGTAGAGATCATTGAGCGCATACATCTCCCCGTTAAGAGGCGTGACCTTTCTGTACAACGTGCGCTAAGCTGCTGTCGAATCACAACACAGGAACCGTACAACGTGCGCTAAGCTGCTGTCGAATCACAACACAGGAACCGTACAACGTGCGCTAAGCTGCTGTCGAATCACAACACAGGAACCGTGCCACGTTCGCTAAGCTGCGGTCAAATCACAACACAGGAACCGCTGGCACAATCAGAACTCGTTACGTATTTCTGAAGGAGGGACTTCATAGAACAAGGAACTCATCAGCCGTTTTTAGGACAGTGAAAACAGCGGTGTACAGATAAGTAAATTGTGTGAAAAATACTGTGTTTTTTTACATGCGAAACATGAACACATGTTATATTGCACACTGTAAACACAATCAAAGCTTAAAAAAAAACACGAAGAATGGGACCTTTAAAAGTGAACTAATCCTTTAAGACTAATACAAAGAAAGGATTTTTAGAAATCTTGGCCAACTGAAAAGTATGAACATGAAAAGTATGAGCATGTTCAGCACTCAATACTTAGTTGGGGCTCCTTTTGCCTGAATTACTGCAGCAATGGCATGGAGTCGATCAGTCTGTGGCACTGCTCAGGTGTTATGAGAGCCCAGGTTGCTCTGATAGTGGCCTTCAGCTCTTCTGCATTGTTGGGTCTGACATATCGCATCTTCCTCTTCACAATACCCCATAGTTTTTCTATGGGTTTAAGGTCGGGCGAGTTTGCTGGCCAATTAAGAACAGGGATACCATGGTCCTTAAACCAGGTACTGGTGGCTTTGGCACTGTGTGCAGGTGCCAAGGCCTGTTGGAAAATGAAATCTGCATCTCCATAAAGTTGGTCAGCAGTAGGAAGCATGAAGTGCTCTAAAACTTCCTAGTATACGGCTGCGTTTACCTTGGACCTCAGAAAACACAATAGACCAACACCAGATGACATGGCACCCCAAACCATCACTGACTGTGGAAACTTTACACTGGACCTCAAGCAACGTGGATCGTGTGCCTCTCCACTCTTCCTCCAGACTCTGGGACCCTGATTTCCAAAGGAAATGCAAAATTTACTTTCATCAGAGAACATAACTTTGAAACACTTTTTTCCTTTTTGTCTTTAGCCCAGGCGAGACGCTTCTGACGCTGTCTGTTGTTCAAGAGTGGCATGACACAAGGAATGCGACAGCTGAAACCCATGTCTTGCATACGTCTGTGCGTAGTGATTCTTGAAGCACTGACTCCAGCTCCAGTCCACTCTTTGTGAATCTCCCCCACATTTTTGAATGGGTTTTGTTTCACAATCCTCTCCAGGGTGCAGTTATCCCTATTGTTTGTACACTTTTTTCTACCACATCTTTTCCTTCCCTTCGCCTCTCTATTAATGTGCTTGGACACAGAGCTCTGTGAATAGCCAGCCTTTTTTTGCAATGACCTTTTGTGTCTTGCCCTCCTTGTGCAAGGTGTCAATTGTCGTCTTTTGGACAACTGTCAAGTCAGCAGTCTTCCCCGTGATTGTGTAGCCTACAGAACTAGACTGAGAGACCATTAAAGGCCTTTGCAGGTGTTTTGAGTTAATTAGCTGATTAGAGTGTGGCACCAGGTGTCTTCAATATTGAACCTTTTCACAATATTCTAATTTTCTGAGATAATGAATTTGGGATTTTCCTTAGTTGTCTGTTATAATCATCAACATTAAAATAAATAAACGTTTGAAATATATCAGTCTGTGTGTAATTAATCAATATAATATACAAATTTAACTTTTTGAATGAAATTAGTGAAATAAATAAACTTTTTGATGATATTCTAATTATATGACCAGCACCTATACATGTATTTATTATTCAGAGAAACCAGACTCTGTCGGGGACCAGTTCTCCTCTGATCAAAGAACAAACAGTGATTATGATTCAGACAACATTACAATTCAGAAATCATATTAGATCGGAACATTCAGAGTATTTGTCCAGTTCCACAACAAGGGGAGAAAAATTGAGCCCTACTTACATTACATATGATTTATCATTAAAAACTCTGTTCACCAGGTTTAATTAAACATCATTCGGTTCATTTCGATTCATTTCTGAGTGATTCACTAAATGAACCGACTCGTTTAGTCGTTTGGATTTAGCTTTCTCCTAATAAATGATAAATGAATGTACTCACAGTGTGAAAACATCATATTTAGAGCAGAATGAATGGCTGTGTTCCACTTCTCATGTTTATGTTCTTCCCTCGCTTACTTATTTTCTTCTTCTAGACTTCGGATGTGTGTCGTTGCTTCGGTTGCTCAAGCGCCTCCACTGGCGGAAAACAGGCAATGTGATGCCTTCAAATAGATACCAATATATTCTAGCTGATCTTGAAAAGTTATGAGGAAGCAATATTATATAAACTCCGGAAATAAATAGAATAAATCTTTATCCGCGTGATTTCTCACTTGCACATTAATGTTTCCTTTATGAAACTCTTTGAGCTTTTTTTTTGTTTGAAATTCTTTTTAATCTGTGAAATTCCATCTTAATTTGTGAAATTATGAGTTTCATGAAACAGATGCAGCTTGTCTTTATTCACGTCCATTGGGTCTCAAATCATTAAATTCATAATTCAATTAAAGAAGGGCAAATCAAACACATAACGAAAGATCCGACTGTCAGACTTTTCATCTTTATCTTCTCAAAAGTAGTGTTATTATCAGAAATGAGCTCTATATTTCTAGCTCTGTTAAACTATCAATTCTTCAATTCAGTTCAGAGAGAAGCTCAAAGAATATTGATGAGGGTTGATCGCTGTAATCACATCGATTAAAGTATGAATGTTTGCAAATCAGATGTAATAGATTTAACCAAAACTATTTAGCCTACTCATGTGTCACTTTTTAAGAAGGAGGTGGTGCTCTGTCTTGGTGCAACACATTTATTTATGTATGAAATATGAAAAAGACTATTAGGACGGTTAGATCGGGAACACTCTCCGCGACCAATCCTCAGCCCAATCCTAACTATTACACTAGTGAAGCTTTGGTCAAGCTAAGTTTCACAACAATAACACTCTTTAAAAAATAAATAAAACATCTCAACAGTATCAGCAAATGTCACAGTAGTTTTCTTATTATCGGAGCTCCATCATTACCCAGTTCAAAGTTTAAAGGGGACAATATCTGTATATTTTACACTAATAATAAACATTCAGGGCTACACATATACGATGTATATCAAAAGATTCACAAAATAATAAATAATAATCTGCAGTTTTCAGCTTAAGAAATGCTGTATTAATATTAGGGGTGTAACGATTCGTTTTAATAACGATACGATTCGTATCACGATTTGAGGTTGTCGATACGATTCAAGGACGATATTGGTTCATTTAGAACGATACGATCCGAAACGATTCAGTGACTTGAAATCGATTCAGTAACTTTTTAGCCAAAAATTGTGTGACTGAAATAAATATCTGGATACTGGTCAGTGCAGGTGAAGTTTCCTAGATTCCTGTTGTTTCTTGTAAGGGAATCAGGTATCAATTAATTATGGATATAAACAAACAAGTAAACAACAATTAATGGCAAATGCATTCAAATTTTATTTGAATAAAGTGCAACCAACAGTTTAGGTTGAATTAACAGGAAGTTAACCTTTTCTGCTCTCATTTTCAATATTTAATACATTTTCAATAAAAGCACAGTAAGTGCAACCAACATTTCAACAGTAGGTTAACCTGCTTCTTCTGCTTTTGTTATCCAACATATTAATATTACAATATTAATATCAAAAATAAAGTGCAACTAACTTCTCTTCAGGTTTAATTAATAGTAGGTGTACCTGTTACTTTTGCTGTTGTTTTTCAACATTAAAATAATACAAATACAATATTAATATAAAAAATAAAGTGCAACCAACATTTCTTCAGGTTGAATAAACTGGCGAAACCTGCTACTACTCTCAGTTTAATAAACAAACAATATTTAACAAAAGATAAAATGTAACTAACTACTCTTCAATGACTCTACATATTTCTTTTTCAAAAATATCAACATCAGTGGCGGCTACTGGTCTGTCAGAGAGGGGAAGCTCATTTTCGGCCTACATCATAAAATTGTCTATTTATTTAAAAGTAAATTCTGCCCTACGTTCCTTTTCAAGAAAGTTTCACCCACGACGCTAGCCTAGCCTACTAACGTTATATGAATGAAGGAATGAATGAACGATCTAAAAAAAAAAATTAAACTCTGTAAAACTGAAACAAGGAATGTGGTGTATAATTGTGTGAAATGTATGATGAAAATCAAGCAATTTCGCCAAGCAAATATCAAAGAAATAGGTTGCAGCAGTTTTTATTTCGACTGAACTTGAGAAATCCGCGATGGGACTGAGCGCGAATAGCTTCAGTGATTCCTTATAGTACAGAATCGCTGTCAGTCAAAGGGAGATGCAGTCTTTCGACAGACCCTCCAATCATCACGCAGAAGCTCGGAGTCCGGGCCAGCCCACTCCCCATTCACCCCCAGAGACGCTGAGCGTCCGTGGGCGGGACATAATCGCAGCGTTTATCCAATGACCGTCTAGTTTCGAAGCGCTTACAAAAAAGTTCACAGCAGCCCCATTGAAGTCAATGGACGCTGGGCTTCAATAGGGAAATGCACTGTGACGCTGCGGGAATGTATGAGAAGGAAATCGAGTCAGCCGACCTGCTATATGTAACTGATTCTGAACGAACTCGTCTTTGAGATGAACGTTTTCTAACGCATTTTTAGTCAATAAAATGTTAATACAATAGTACATATTTGACCATTAATTTTGTGACATTATAAGGGAAGCCGAGCTTCCCTTGCAGTCTTAAAAAAATCGCCACTGATTCAACATGATCTGACCGCAGAACACTTCTCTGTGCGTTCACTATGTCGCCAGCAGTACTACAAACTCGCTCTGCTGGCACACTGGTCCCAGGAATGCACAGGTAACATTTAGCAAGGGTTGAAAGTACAGGTAGCTGTTTCTCCTGGTGGCTTGATAATTTCTCGCTGGTTGGCTTCTCCTCTGCCATCCGCCGCTATGTTTTGTTTTCTTAGCGCTGCTGCGTGCGTTGATGTCACAGATAGGCAGAATGAATCGAGTAACGTTTAACGCCGTTATCATTAAAAGTGCTAAGAAAAAACATCCATTTAAAGTCTGACGTGCTTAAATCAAATGCGTTATTTCCTATGATCGATACAATCGATTGATTACCTTTTAAAACGATGTTAGATCGATATATGTCGTCCGGAAGGCCAACTTGCCGAGCACAGATCGATGTAGTTAGATCGTAGGAAAATAAATCGATACATCGATGTAGTAGATGAATCGTTACACCCCTAATTAATATCTATGGAGTTGATAAGCAATATTGAAAAAAGTGTTAAATCCCCCGATTAAGTTAAAATGAGTACAAAATCAAGTTGAGGAAACAAAAACTTTTATCTGTTGAAATGTAAATTGAGAAACATCTGCTTCATTTTTACTAGGCCTAAATATGACACATTATTCACTGAAAAAAAATCAGGTCTCCAATTGAAATTTTTCTAGTGAATGATCACATCTACATTTTTCAGTTGGCCAAATTTAATTTCTGTGAATTGATGCAATTTAATTCACAGAAATTCAATTTGGCCAACTAAAAAATGCAGATGTGATCAGTCACTAGAAAAATTTCAATTGGAGACCTGATTTTTTTTTTTTTACATTGTAACATTGTTACATGATAACAGTTTTTTTCTGTTATAAAAACACTGATTTGTGTGCATTAGCTGAACTGAAGGTGAAACACACGTCATTGTTGCATCGGTGAATCCGGCCAATCGTGGAACAGCTGTGACGTCATCAGAGCTGGAGCAGCCGCTCTGAAGCTCTCTTCATGAATGGGACTCGTTGGTTCGCCCAAATGATTCGCTCAAAATGTGGATTCATTCAGAAAAACGCCTTACTCTGAGATACACAACAGTTCTGCTGTGGCTCATAGGTATTTTTATTGGCAAAATTTAGTAAAAACTGGCAATACTGTGTTTAAAATATAACACAATATTAACTTATCATTTATTGAACTGTTGTATAAATCAATTTGAACAAATTTCTAAGAACTTTTATTTAGGAAACTTCGGGCAATGCTTTTTCTCATGAGACCGTAGATTAGATAAACGGCTGAATCTCTTTCCACATAAAGAGCACTGGTGCGGCTTACATTTACATTTATGCATTTGGCAGACGCTTTTATCCAAAGCGACTTACAGTGCCCTTCGTACAGGGACAATCCCCCTGGAGCAACATGCAGTAAAGTGCCTTGCTCAAGGACACACTGGTGGTGACCGCTGGGATCGAACCAGCAACCTTCTGTGTATCAGTTCCATGGTTTAACCCACTGGACCACCATCTCACACCATCTCACACTGGCTTCTCTCCAGTGTGAGCTCTCTCATGATCTTTCAATGTTCCTGACAGAGAGAAACTCTTCCCACAGTGTGAGCACTTATACGGTTTCTCTCCAGTGTGAATTCTCTGGTGTTTTTTTAAGTCGCTTGATGAACTGAAGGTCTTCTCACAGTCAAAGCACATATAAGGTCTCACACCAGTATGAATACGCTCATGCAGTTTTAAAGAGTTCAGTTGTGAAAAACTCTTTCCACAAAAAGAACAAAAGTGAGACTTCACAGCAGCATGAACTTTAAGGTGTGTTCTTAATTTTGAAGCTGCAACAAATGTTTTCTCACACTGATCACAGCTGAATGATCTCACTCCAGAGTGACGGCGCAGATGATCATCGAGAGAGCTTTTGTGAGTGAAACTTTTTCCCTTTCGTTCAGTCACTACGACGTAACGTTAGTGACTAACGAATTGGGGCCCCAATACAATCACGCCACTCGGCTGTCTTCCAGTGCCCTGCGTAAGTGCGAGTGCCCTGTTGTAAGGCTATTACGAACAAAGGACTCCCACTTATTGCGGGTTCACCACCTGGTCCCTGACGGGGTGGTGGGAACCTTTGGCACATATCCAGGCCAGGGTCTCAGGATCACGTGAGAGTAGGCCGGCCCAAACTCCAGACACGCTTCGTCAACCGAAAATGCCTACAGGTCCCCTACCCTCTTGATGGAGGCCAAAGGCTCAAGGGGAGACCTCTGCAGAGCAACTAAGACTACTGAGAGGTCCATAAGAGGGTACGAGGAGAGAGCGAGGAGGATTCAGTCTCCTCGCTCCCCTCCAGAACCTGATGACTAGGTCGTGCTGACTTACCTTTCTGTTCCCCAAGAGGTCGTGGTGGGCAGATATTGCAGCCACATATACTTTAAGGGTGGAAGGAGACAGCCTTTGTTAAAAAACCCTACTTGGAGAAACGAAAGCACAGACCGAATCAGGCATCTCCAGGGGTCTTCTTGGCAAGAAGACACCAGGTGACGAAGAGTTTCCACTTCAACGCATAGGCGAAAGTACTCTGCCCTAGCGGAATTGCTGGTAGCCACCACCAGAGGTGGTAGGGTACTCAAACCTGCCGTGTCCCCTCCAGGAGCCACACGTGGAGGTTCCAAGGATCGGGACGTGGGTGCCATAGGGTGCCCCGTCTCTGAGGAGGTACTCAGAGGAAGGCCAGGGAGGGTTGCTGTCGCAAGGAGTAAGAGTTCAGGGAACCAGATCCGGCCATGCCAATACGGGGCGACCAGAAGGACCTTCCCTGACTTCGCACAATAGCTGCGCGAGAAGACTCACTGGGGGGACGCTAGGTATGGGGGGACGATATTCGCTTAGGCCCCGCGGTCAGCTGAGCGCCAGTGCATCCGTGCAGAGCGTGCCCTTGGTCAGGGAATAAAACAGGCAGCAGAGGGAAGAGTCATGGGAGGCAACAGATCTCCAATCTCCAGGAAGTGGCTGAGACCGTGAGCTCGTGGGCTGCATGGTTCAGATCTCCCGGGACATGGACAGCACGAAGGGACCTCAGATGCTTCTGACTCCATAGGACGAGATGGCGGGCGAGTTGAGACATACGGCGGGAGCATAGATCAGCCTGGTGGTTGATGTACGCTACTGACCGTGTAGTCTGACCGGACTAGTACATGTTGACCCTTCAGCAACGCTAGGAAGCAGTGCAGGGCGAACCGCACTGCCAGCAACTCGAGGCAATTGACATGCAGAAGGCGCAGGGGTCCTGTCCAGGAGCCCGCAGCAGCACGTCCATTGCACATGGCACCCCAGCCCGTGGAGGAGGCGTCTGTTGACACAACAAAATGCCTGGAAAATCGTCCTAGGGGCCACCGGCCCGTAGAAATGAGGTTCGGTCACGGGGTGAGGGTCTGCAGGCAGGCCCGAGTCACTGGGACCCGGAGCGTGCCCGAATGCCATGCCCATCTCGGGACTCGATCGCGGCCCCATCAAGGGCAGAGAAGGCGGAGGAGGCCACCAAACGGTCGCGGGAAGCACGGAGACTTCCGGGGCCTTGTGATGTCCTCATGCACCACAGGGAGCGAAAGGCATTGGGGGCGGGGCCCAACAGCTGTCGGGTGCCACCCCCAAAAACCGATCGCGCAACCACAAGCACTGGCGACAGGGCAGAGTTCCACTCCAGCGCGAGGCTCGGGGCTGCCAGAGATAACATTACATCGCGATGGTCATGTTCCCGCAGTGTGAACATGACGCATCTACAAACACTGCCCAAACGTGCTGAAGCCCAAACACATCGAGCAGTGAATGTGTCCCTAGACAGCAACAGAGATCGATCGCACCCGGAAGTGCGCGGGCGAGCCGTCTTGAAAAAGACGTGCCACGCGCAAGCTCTTTTTGTGAGAGGAAAGCTCTGCAGGGTGCCGAAGCACCCAGGAAAAACACACACAGCTGTTGCAGATCACTGCACAGATCAGCAGGCAGGCAATGTGAGATCGCTGGAACACGCCATCACACCAACACCCTGGAGAACCGCTCGTCTCGAAGACTGAAGAGAGATCTTCAGAATTCAGGCTTGCAGGAGTGAAGAGATGCTCTTGGCTCCAAAGCAGAAACATAATGTGATGTTGCCAGCGTACTTCCTTATATACCCACATGGTGGGGCGGAGTTACGCATGCAAATTCCGCTTGCCCATGGCATTGGCACTGCCATTGGGCGTTTTTTAATTCTCGAAGATGATTGGCTTCCAAGCGAAACCCCCATTCGTTAGTCACTAACATTACGTCGTAGTGACTGAACGAAAGAAACTCTTCCCACAGTGTGAGCACTTGTACGGTTTCTCTCCTGTGTGAATTCTCTGGTGTATCTTTAAGTTGCTTGATGTACTGAAGGTCTTCTCACAGTCAAAGCACAAATATGGTCTCACACCAGTATGAATACGCTCATGCAGTTTTAAAGAGTTCAGTTGTGAAAAACTCTTTCCACAAAAAGAACAAAAGTGAGGCTTCACAGCAGTATGAACTTTAAGGTGTGTTCTTAATTTTGAAGCTGCAACAAATGTTTTCTTA